>OY757024.1:75941071-76657071 GCA_963580285.1 Lucinisca nassula | reverse complement strand
GGCGTGTCATGTGCAAGAACCAGAACTCTGGATGCCACACTTTTTAGTTATCTCCCCTTTTAATAAAATAGAATGACTACTTTGTGATGGCCATAACTCCAATACCCTTTGAGATATATTGATGGTACCTGGCGCAGTTGTTCACAAGGCTGAGACGGCGTGTGATGCACAAGAACCACAACTCTGGTTGCCATGGTTTTAGAGTTATCTCCCCTTCCAATAAAATAGAGTGACAACCTTGTGATGGCCATAATTCCAATACCCTTTAAGATATATTGATGAAACCTGGCACAGTTGTTCACAAGGCCGAGACGGTGTGTCATGCACAAGAACCACACTTCTGGCTGCCATGGTTTTTTAGTTATCTCCCCTTCCAATAATATAGAATCACTACCTTGTGATGGCCACATCTCCAACACTCTTTGAGATATATTGATGATACTTGGTACAGGTGTACATGAGGTTAAGCAGGTGTGTCACGTGCAAGAACCACAACTCTGGTTGCCCTGTTTTTTTTAATTATCTCCCCTGACAATATAACCTTGTGATGGCCATAACTCCAATACCCTTTGAGATATATTGATGGTACTTGACACAATTATATACAACATGGAGAAGGTGCTTCATGCCTTAGAGCCACAACTTTCGGTGCTATGATATTTGAGTTATCTCCCCTTCCAATATAACAGTATGACAACCTTGTGATCATCGTACCTCGAATACCCTTTTAGACATATTGGTGGTACTTGATGCAGATGTACATGAGGTTAAGCAGGTGTGTCATGCTCAAGAATTACAACTCTGGGTGCTCTGGTTTTATAGTTATCTCACCTGGCAATATAACCTTGTGATGGCCCTAACTCCAACACCCTTTGAGATATATTGAAGGACTTTGGCACAATTGTATACAAGGTATAGAAGGGATGTCATGTGCAAGAACCACAACTGTTGGTGCTGTGGTATTTGAGTTATCTACCCTTCCAATATAAGAGTATGACCAGCTTGTGATCACCATATCTCCAACACCTTTTCAGACATACTGATGGTACTTTGTACAGAAATACATGAGCTTAAGCAGGCATGTCATGCGCAAGAACCACATTTCTGAGTGCCCTGGTTTTTCAGTTATCTCCCCTGAAAGTATAATCTTGTGATGGCCATAACTGCAATACTTTTGTGATATATTGCTGGTTTAATTCTGGTGCACTTTCTATTGGTGAACAATTTTCTGAAGGCCATATTGGCTTTTGGTCGGGGGATTTGCCATCTCTTCCGATGGCTATTTTTCATGTTTGGAAACAGGAAATCATCTGATGGAGCTTGATCAGGTGCATACGGAGGATGATCAACAAGTGTGAAGCCACAGTCATGCACAGCAGCCATTTCCTGATGGAACAAGACCCCTTTTGTCAAGTTTCCGGGTCGTATAACCTGAATTGCTTTTCGCAATTGTTTAGCAGATCTGCATAATACTCCCAATTAATTGTTCTGGCCTTTTGAAGGTAATCTATGAATGTTATACTCTTGGCATCCTAGAACACTGATGCCATCACCTTCCCTGCAGAGGAGACGACCTTTGCCTTCTTGGAGGGGGTGAGCCAGGGTGCTTCCATTGCATGGATTGTCTTTTGGTCTCTGGCTCCAAGTGATGAACCCAACACTCATCCTGAGTGACAAAACGGTCAAGAAAACCATCTTGGTCTGCTTCAAAAATAGCCAAGTTGGCTTGTGACAGGTTCAATCTGGTCAACGTTTGGTCAGGCGTCAAAATCCGTGGCACCCATCTGGCGGAAACCTTCGGCATTCCTAATTCACTGTGTAGAATGTTTTCTACTCGTTCACGGGAGATGCCAACAGTGTTAGCTAACTGATTCACAGTTAAACGCCTGTCACCCATCATGGCCCTGTGCACTTGGGTGATGGTTTCCTCAGTTGTTGCCGTTGTGGGTCGTACACACCGGTCATCATTTTCAAGGCTGTCCTTGCCCATCTTAAACTTTGCAGCCCACCTTTTCACGGTTGCATACGAAGGAGCGTCATCCCCTAATGTAGCAACCATATCGGCATGAATGTCCTTAGGAGCTAACCCCTATTTTATGGAGGTACTTGATGACAACACGATGCCAGATTTTGTCCATTTTCTCAAAAAAGTGCTAGCATCAATTTTCAAAGTCTAGAATTTCTACGTTATTACAGGTAAACTTGAACTCATTTGAGTCAAATCAAGTAATAAAGGTTTGGATTTAATGAATACAAAATTTCATGGCTGCTCGATGCCTGCTTCTTGGTCAGGCTCAGAACTTTTCAGCCTACCCTCGTAATGTTATAATGACAAGTTTTGGAAAAGCAAGTTCTTGTTTTGCTTGTGCACGATTTATACAATAAATTGTTGTAAAACTGTAGTATTTTTGAAAAATGACATAGGAGGAGATTTACATGTTAAAAAATGGACCATTTTGAATGGTAATTTTCTAACAAAATGAATTTTAAATCGTTTCATCTAACCGGCCCCGATAGCACAGTGGTAGAGCGTCCGCTTCGGGATCGGGAGGTCGAGGGTTCCATCCCTGCCCGCGACATACCAAAGGCATGAAAGGTGCTCCCTTAACTGACCCTCGCATTGTCAGGGCTAGTCTTGGGAGATAAATGAAGGCAGGTTAGTATTTGTTACAGGTTACTTTGTTTGTCGCAATAAAGCTCAATAGAGCTTAATATGTTAATCATTTCTGAAAATAAATAAAGCCTCTTTATATTTATTTTTATAACACAAATGCACCGTTTAACATGCATTTAAGGTATTCTAATAAATTGGAACATTACAGGTCTTTTTATGTAGAAACGCGTCAACGCTTTGAGCAACCGTAAATTTTAGCCACCGTGCTAGGTAGACCATTGATTGTCCCTTAAAACCCAGTAGAAAAGATGTGGGTAATAATTTAATTCATTTTAATTCAGTTGGATGTCTTCTTAAAGACACATTTTTGATTGCATAACTCCCTTATGACCGTTTATTGAAAAATTCAATTTTGAGATAAGATACAATTAGTGTATTTTGACTGTCATACAGGTAGGGGGCCAAGAGAGGGCAATCAATTACCTAGAGAAAATTTGCTTGTTTGATAACTACGTCCTAGTTTTGATATTCCTTACGTTTATTATTTTTTTAGCCACCGTTATATAAAAGCATTACAAAAACATGTATATTCAAACATCTTGGTCAAATTTTATGGCCAAAAATAATAAAAAACTGATATCTTTAATATTTCGGCTCAAACCATATATCGTGGGTACTTGTTAGAACCAGAGGACCAACAATATATTATTTTGAGTAGAAATAAAAAAAAATGTTTACCCTATCTAAATCCAAGTTTTACTGTACAATATTATTAAAGTGTGAGTACTCGTTTGAACAGCCTCTGCGACGGGGTTCTAACGAGGACCCACAATATATATTTTTGAGTAGAAATAAGAAAACTTATGTATACCTCTCTAAATTCCAGTTTTACCATACAATATATTTTACATTGCGGATACTTGTTAGAAACGCCTTTGCGAGGTGGTTTAACGAGGTCCCACAATATATGTTTTTTTTAGAAATAAGAAAAACAATGCACAATCCTCTAGGCTATTGTTTTACTGAATACAAATGTGGGGGTTCTCTTTTCTGATATGATTGACTAAAAGCAAGAAACACTTTATAGTTGCATCTTGACTGAAACTATAAAATGCTATATTATGTTTTAGACATTTTATGATTTGTATATTAACATACTTTCAAAAATAATGAATAAAAAAGTAAATAAATAAATGTTAATTGATCGATTTAATCTTTAATTAATCAGTTCATTTAGTTTACTTCTTTTCATGTATGAGTTAATGAAACCACAGTTGTCAGTGTTTTCCTTTACTTTTGTTAAATTTAAAAGAATTTAAAACAACATTTTGTTTGAGACAATCTCAATAAAATAAAAAAATATACCATCAGACAATTTCCCCTTATACAGCCCCTTTTTAAACTTATCTCTCAGAGAGCCTGTGCTCATAATCACCTCATAATCGCTTAGAGAAGATAAGCCTTTGATGTGCACTATGGTCCCAAAGACTTGTTTATTGAAGACCATTAGACAGCCCCCACCCTTTTATATAGCGAAAATTGACGCAGAGCTGAATCCGGCCCGCACACTAGTACTGGTAAACCGCTTAGAGGATCTAAGTCTGTCCAGGAACCGCGGTCCGCGGCGGACCGTCCATGCTAATAAACCCTATCGGTTTCATTGGGCGACAGGGCTTGAGATGTCATTTCATCTCAATGTCGAGTAAAAGTCCCACAAAATTGGAAGCAACGTCTCCAAAATGACCTTTACAGTGTTGACGGGGACGTTAAACCTCAAATCAAACAAACAAAATATTGAGAAAAAAAACGTGACTTTAGTCTAGCTGTAGAATTTATTTTGTAGTTTTTAGTGTTTCACTATTGCAGAAAAATGTCATTTAGTGAATGATGCTTTGATGACAAGATTCGAAAAAAGCAACTTCTTGTTATTGCTCGTTCACGAACTATACTATAGATGAATTTAGGCTGACTAACTTCCTTGCTTACGCTGCGCATGCGCAGTCTTGTGTTGCAAAAAGTAATCAATCTAGCGCTTGTGTGTACAGCAAACTTACAAGGAAAAAGAAAGTGTATGAAGTTGGCTTGGAGTTTGGAGTATGGAGTTTGGAAATCGATTTATTCGTAGATTTTATGCTGCAGATCAGCGGCTTCCGCCTATCGGGGCTTGAAGAAATAGATGGGTTGCATGATGCATCCACACAGAGCTGACCTGACCCGCACACGAGTAGAGGTAAACCGCTTAGAGGATCTAAGCTTCCCGGGCAAAGCGGTGCGAGTCGGACCGTCTATGCTTATAAAACTTATTGGTTTCATTGAGTGGCAGGGCTTGAGATGTTATTTCATCTCAATCTCGGGTAAACGTCCCACAAAGTTGGAAGCAAAGTCTCCAAAGTGACCTTTACAGTGTTGACGGGGACGTTAAACCTCAATTAAAAAAAACAACAAAAAACTGCAGTTCACAATCTTTTGAATCACAACAGTACTTAGCAGATACCATGTCCGAATATCCGAATTCTTTGATCTTATACATGTAAGTTATTTTACTATTCCATTATGCATGTACATGCTATTTGCTGTCCACCACTTGCCTTAAATTTGCTGTATGTTTTAAATGAATGCATGTTTAATTCTCATACCCGGAGTTAGGGGGCCCTGAATAAATCTTTGATCTGACTTTTTGCTCCAGCATTTCAGTGGTTTCTTGCTGTCGAGTCCTCGCCGTTGTCTCGCCTCTGTGGTTCTTTGATAATGTGTGTTCACGGAGATGCTGCACTGATGAGTTAGGAGGCCTTCATGCGGACAGAGCAAATTGTTTGTCTAAATCGCGACGGAAGTAAGGGCGAGGATTGTGGCCGCGCGGGGTCGGTTTGAGCCCCCCCCCCCCCCCCCCGTGGAAATCTTTCCACTGACCGTTCCAGGGCGGTTCTTCTGTGGCGGTTTGTTTACGCTGTTGTTTGTTACTTAGTGTGTGTATCACTTGTGTCTTTTTATTTTGGATGGCCATATGGCCATTTTGTGGGAAAGTAACTGTCCTTATGGCCTTCCTTTGTTAAGGTTTCTATTATGGTCTGGTCGCTTGGTGTTTGTGTTTCTTTCCCTTTGGTGTCTTTGATGGGTGGAGTAACATAACTGAATCGATTCCTGATCTTTGTTTTACTTCTACTTTGATTTGCAAGAACAACCAAATGAGCAGTTAAGGCAGAGTTTCAGAAGCGATATTTTGAAAAACCTGAACCTGAAAGTCCCATAGCCAGACTGTATATCACTTAGATTCGAGACGAATCTCATTAGGCAGGGGTGGGGATGTAAGAGGTCGAAGGTGTTGATCGGTATCTCAGTCGGTAGCGTGTTTGTACGGTATAGGAGAGGCCCTAGGTTCGCAGAGCTAAACTGACCGCAAATGAGTACTGGTAAACCGCTGTAAACCACATTTTTTTATTTATTTATTTGGCTGCAGGGCTTGAGATGTTATTTAATCTCAATGGGGGTATAGGAAGCAACGTCTCAAAAATGACGCAAGTAGTGTTTTTGTTTGTTTGATTGATTTGATATTTAACGTCCCCGTCAACACTGTATAGGTAATTTTTGAGACGCTGCTTCCAATTCTGTGGGACTTACCAGATATTGAGATGAAATGACATCTTAAGCCCTGTCGCTCAATGAACCCAATAGGGTTTATAAGCATGGAAGGTCCGATTCGCACCGTTTTGCCTGGGCTGACATGAATCCTCTAATTGGTTTACCGGTACTCGTGTGCGTTGGTTTTAGCTCTGCGTGGAAGCATCATACAGCTCATCTATTTTTTCAAGCCTCGATGGGCAGGGGTTGCGGGGACGGTGAATTTCAATATTCAAACAACCATGTTACTGGTTGTTAACGATTGATCTTTATAACGAACATAGTGAATCCTCCAGGGTTATAATCCTTCGATCCATCTTCAATGTCGTATTATTTGTCTTGCGATCAGCGCAACATGACGGGGCCATTGTCAGTTAATTATTCGATTATTAATTGCTCACGTCATCCCCTGTGGGAAATTTTGTCTCAACTCCCAGAGAAAGGGAGAACAAAATTTAGAAAAGATCGTAGGTTAAAGTAGAGGACAGAGAAGAAAGAGAAAAATGAATGGAAGTCTAGAAACAGAAGGAATAAGAGCACTCCCCTCTACCCTTACTTACTGCAAGGATAGCAGGTCTTACCCAGTTTTCATCCAATAACAGTTGGACGCCACAGTGACGCAAGACATACATCGCCTTCACCTTTCGCTCTATCTAAAATTGTCAAATTCAAAGAAAGTTATGACTGCTATCGGATCAATCTGAAGAACGGTTATTTTTTGCCACATAAAACTGCTTATGCGCAAAAATACGCAAATGTGGGATATCATTTCCATAGCGACCGGTGGCGTCCTAAACTCATCTATATGTTGTTGTAAAACTGTAAAATGTTTGAAGAAGGACATATGCTAAAGTTTTAAAGCGACGGTACAGGCTTTTGAATTCTACGATAGTGTTTATTAAGTAAAATCCTGCAGATAATTTTTACCGAACCAGTTTTTGACGTGTGGCCCTTCGCTTGTGATGTTTTCAATATTGTGAAGTTGTTTCATTCCTTTGGTGTCTTAGATGGGAGGTGTAAGGTAATTGTATCAATACATGATGCTTAATTTACGGTGCGGTTGTTTTATGAATGTGATTCTTTCCCTTCGGTGTCTTAGATGTAGGTGTAAGGTACAAGTAACTGTACCTAATCCTGATAATTGCCTAAACGGCTAAATGTTATTTATTATATTGATTTGACTTAGGCATAACCCTCACGCTTGTTACAAGTGATCTGGTTAGTACGTGTGATGGATTTCCAAAGTAGAAGTGAAGGCAATGCTCAGGAATCGATACAATTAATTCACTTTTTCGGCGATAAAGGTTAGAAGGCCTAAAATAGCAGTGTTTCCTCTAACCCGACCGACATGGCATTAGACCCCCGCCCACATGACTCTACTAGTTTATCAATACAATACCATATAAACAATTAAACACAGATCTTACCATTTTCAATTTCCGACCCTACCAAGTGTCGTCTTGGCATTTTCCCATAGTAATTTGACGTTTTAAGTACATTTTTGTAGTTCTTTGCATTTAGGACCTTCCAAAATACAGAGTTATATAGCCTATCGACCTTTTTGTGGGAAAGTAACTGTTACAGTCATTTTGGCTTTTCGCTATTGATGTTTCCATTATGGTCTGTTGTTTCGTGTGTGTGTTCATTCCCTTTGGTGTGTCTGATGGGAGGTGTGGGTTGATTGTATCGATTCCTGATCATTGCCTTCACTTCTATTTTGACTTTTTTGAGCATCTAAAATGAATTATGATATACAGTGCAAGTTTTATTAACAAACTAGATCGCGCAGTCGATGGTATACCATCGCAAATACCAGCTTTCTCTACGAATAACACTAATGACTATGTATCAGCTAGCCAAAACTACATGTAAGTTAAACAAGTTGCAAAGAACATTCTAACTGAAAAGCAAAGTTTCAGAAGTGTAACTCCTATAGTTTAGAAGATATGTTAAAGTCATTTATTTACCTTTGACCTTGGGCGGGCTTATACGTAAGCTGTTAACCAGTACAGAGCATATTCTTTCACCAGAAACTGACAACTGCCCTTCTTGAATCAGCGGAAGTGAGAGAATGACCATAGAAAAGATTCCATGATCAACCTCTACTAAAGAATGTTTCCGACCCCGACAGATATCGAACCTGCGTCCTCCTGATCACCAGTCAGAGTGCATCCGAGGCCGGCTTGTATTCAGTCATAAGTGTGACACGGTAGCAAAGGAAATGTAATTAAATATACAATCGCATTGATATTAAAATTTTATTTTAAAATGCATCTTGTCAAAAAGAACCCTTATATAAGTTACGATGTCTTTTACGCCTACATAGTGCTAGATGAGCGGCCAAAGGAGAATTTTCTGTAAAAGGCTAACCCTTTAGAAGCAAGGCTAACTAAACAGAACTAAACCACGTAGTGTACAAACTTTTTTTTAGGACCGCTTTCTTTCATATGAGGATACCCTGTAGGTTAGAAAAATATTAGGGAAACAAACTTTGTTTTTTCACAGTGTTAGTTTGGCTATTTGTACTGACATACGCTACTTTGTCCATAAACGATGAGGTTAAATGCATTCCAGAAACGTCCTCTGAAGACACCAATGAAAGAATGAGAAAACACATCAAAACGATTATGAACCTGCTCCATTGTGATTGGTTCAATATGGATTTGGATTTTGCAGATGACCATATTTGCAAGGTTGAACGATGGGAGCAAGATGTTTGTTTAAACGGTCTAAACCCAGAAATGTCTCAACATATCTTTGTCTGATTCAGATTATTTGTAAACTCTAGCCAATACATTGCCGTCATTTTGAAAACTGCTGCTTAACTTTCTATGAACAGTTTATACATATACGGTTTCCAATGGGATTGAAATGACGACATCTGGACCTCGTTTTTGTCCTAGGTTTAGGGGTGATCAGTCACTTAACTCAGAAAATACCATTTATAATATAAATTCCCCTGTAGATTTATATCCATAAATTGCCTTGATACAAGACAGAATAGCTAGTAATTATGATTGACTGAAAAATTATTACATTTACATTTCCGTTCTATATTCGTGTCTTAAGTTTCATCGCCATTATTAGATTTCGGTTTGTCCAATTTTATGTTTTTGGTCAATATTCGGCGGACAGTATGGTTTGTAAAAATGATTCAAACATAGAAAATGCCACGTTTTGGATGAAAGTTATCACAAAGCAAATCCAAAAAAGATTACCAGTAAGTGTTAGAATCAGATCATGTAGTGTAAATACAGAGCAGAAGGGAAGGCAAAGTACCGGAATGGATACTTCCGTCCAAGACAGCAGAGAAAAAGAAAGACCCGCATAACGTAACAACAATATAATTGAAACGATGTAAGTAGGAATCTAAAACGGCAGTTTCATTCCAGCCCGACAACCCCCCCCCCCCCCCAAAAAAAAAAAAAAAAAAAAAAGAAAAGAAAAGAAATGGCCAAACGGATGTAAAAAAACAACAAGATGTTATCAAGACTACATGCAAACATGTACACTGACAATAATCAAACAAAATCGAGACTCCGCATTTCAACGGTCAGTAATACAATCAACTGTGCGTGTGCGTGCAGTTGTGACTTTCCGCTTCAGCTTTTTGTTTGACGGCCCCCGCCCATCGGGGCTCGGAGAGATAGATTGGGCTGCATCCTGCTTCAACGCAGATCTGAAACCGACTGCGCACATGATCACTTGTGAAACGCTTAGAAGGTCTATGCTTGCCCAGGCAAAGTGGTGCGTGTCGGACCGTCCATGCATATTAAACCTTTTGGTTTTATTAGGCGTCAGGGCTTGAGATGTCATTTATCTCAATGTTGGGTAAAAGTCCCACAAAATTGGAAGCAACGTCTCCAAAACTACCTAAATAGTCTTGACGGGGACGTTAAACCCCCAAATTAAACAAACAAATCAATCCGTCGTGGTTTATACGAAATCGCAAAAATAACGATGGTACTATCATTAATACAATGCAAATATAAAGCCAAATATTAAATAAATGGTTAGTGTCTTTAATAACGCCCCTATAAAATTGTCTAAGGCTAACCGATTATATTTTATTATTAAAGACACTAATCATGTATTTAGTTTATACCGCAATTAAAACATCAAGGTGTTTTGCAATTATTTAGCAAATTTAAGCAAAAAAGACAGCAGGCAGTGTGGCATGTTAAACTGCATTCAGTCACATGGTGCGCACACGTAGTATAACGTGACGTCAACGAGTGCGGGGTTTCTGACGTCACGACGCGACAAAGACGTAGAAAACAACATGGACACTCGAATAAAAGTTTCTCAGCGCTTTACATTCTGCATGAAAATCTTGAAATAATTAGTTTATTTTAGCTTTGAAGTTATCTTCGAGGTTGAGACCCAACTGCAATAGCAGTGTGCAGTTATTCCAACGGGCCATTCAAACCAGGAAAGGCCGGGAAGGTAAATTTCTGAAAATCTGTTTAAACAAATATTGCAAAGATTTTAAATTGCAGTTTCGTTGTTTTTCCATGTATAACTGTTACATATGGGTTAACGGCGTCCCGCAAACCCCCATGCATGCTGACAAGACAACCGAGCGTGATCTCTGACAGGTGTAAGGTAGCTGTGGGGTAAGGCACAAGAAAGATATCAAATGAATGGCATGAATTATTTACAGTATCTATATACAACAATACTGACACAAAACATCACATTTATTTGCTTCTGTAGCCTACTCACGACGTCCGCCCCGAAGGCAAAACAATGTTCTGTGCTCGGAACGGGTTGACGTGAATGTCTAAGGAAGCAAATAACAAAAACAACAATAAAATAAGAAACACAAAACGCGACTCGCCAGATTAAACGTTCACTTAGGGTGAACAACTTCTCGCGCACTGCTGTAAACTAGTTTGTCGACCTTGTTGTCGACCACAAGTTGATTTACATTATTTATCGATTTGTATTCATAAGAACTTTAAGTCCCGGTAACTTCTTCGTTGAATCGATTCTAGGTTGTTTTCCACAACCTGACTAATATGGTCTCGGCGATCTGTTATTGGGTCTGTCCGCCCTTGCTGGACACTAAACCGACAGCGTCGCACCAGTACCTGCTCCTATCTGGCAGGGAGCAGCAGGTCACCACACATTGTTGTGCCTGCAAATTACCATAATTCGACTAAGAAACATACTTACAAGGCATACAAGCTATATCATGATCCCCTTCCAGGAGAAGTCAGAATACGAGGACTGTTCAGATATGAATGCAACTAAGCACATAACAATGATTCCGTGATCGATTTCGATGAAAAATGTGTTTTGTCCCCTCAAATTATTCCCCTTTAACAGATATACAAACTTTCAGTCTTCTGATCCAATCATTGAATGCATTTTTGTAGTCTTTTCGAGGTATACCATGAAAGCACTGGAATATTGCAGAACCGAGGTGTATGCGCTGTACAAATTTTCGACCAGAAAGGTATTTTTTCAGCCGCGGGAACAAAAAAAGTCACACGGGACAAGGTCAGGTAAATACGGGGGGTGAGGGAGTTCAACAACCTTTTCCTGCTTCAGATAGTCTTGCACAATGAACGCCTTGTGCGATGACGCATTGTCATGTAGCAATCTGAAATTGGCCAAACCAGTTGCGGGTATTCGTTCTTTGAAATATTTCTTCAATTTTCGAAGAACTTTATTCTTTATTCTTTATTCTTAAGAACTTTATTCTTTATTCTTTATTCTTCGCATTTACAGATTTGCCTTTAGGCACAGCAACCTGAATAGCAGGGCCCTGATTTGAAAAGAATATGACATACATTACCTTCTTGACGCTCATTGTCCGTTTTGCAATATTTTGTTGCCCATGTTTTGTTCTGAATCTTTCGTTTTGGCTCAAGAAAGTGAACACATGTCTCGTCACCTGTGATGACATTAGCGAAAGACCGTGCATTGTAATTTGGAAACTTTTTAAGCAACTTCTTGGCGCACTGAACGCGTGTCTTTTTCTGCTCAACGGTCAACAGATGGGGAATCGATCTAGCACAGGTCTTTCTCATTTTCAAAACACGTTTCAGAATTGTATGATCTGCTCCTAATGAGATGCTAACCATACTAGCTATTTGCCTAGTGGTGTATCGTGCATCGGTAGCAACTATTTCTTTCACTCTAGCAACCATCTTGGCAGAGGTTGATTCTTTCGGCCGACGATCATGTGGTGCATCTTCTGTTGAACCTAGCCCACAGCTGAATTTCTTACACCAACGAAAAACTGTCGGAAAAGACATTTCATTATGCCCATAAACCGAACATATTTCATCAAAAATGTCTTTGCACCGTATACCGAGAATACAAAGATTCTTAATATAGGACCGTATTTCAACGGCGTACTCTGACCTTCTTCCAACCATGCTTTTTATTAGTATACAAGAGTAGACAGTGTTTATCGAACGATATACACGGCTAAAGTGCACGGATTTTAACAGGTTTGGTATCAATGTATAGGTTAAATGTTTTTCTACGCTGTGATATTTATTTCCATGTGATTTTCGATTACTGCATGAGACAGTGGTTCTACTTGCATTTATATTTGAACAGTCCTCGTATGTTCATGCATATACCGTTTTTGCGCATGCGCCAATCAGACACACAGGCTGATCAGTGCATGCGACAAATAACTGCCCAGCAGAACTCAAATTGACTGTGCATCAAATTATCAGCACCCAGCGCTTGACACAAGAAAACACAAAGTTTATGTTTCTTTACTGAGCACTACAGAAATCAATTAATGCTCACTACTACTGATCATAATACCCATCAAATTCGTGCTCACTACATTGTCACAAGTAAGAGGCAGTTGAACAGACTACGCCTTTGCGCTACCTGGTCACCCGCCAAATACAGGAAACATAACAAACTCTTTTTCATATCCTTCTCCGCGACACGGCTCACAAATATAGCTATTCACAAATTAATTACATTAACAACAGCTAGAAACTACAAACAGGAAGATTTTCATCTATTCTCCACAACAATTGTTAGTGTCTCATAAGGACCAGCACTGTTTGTCGTAAATTCTTTCTGTATATGGTAGGCACCACGTCACAACCGTCCTCGTGACGCTGATGCCGCCGCTGACGTTATTCTCGCCGCTCAGGCCGTTATGACGTGTGGCGACCAAATAATCTTACTTATCATTATCACCTTCATTTTATGTACATACATGTACAAACCGATATCTCAAACAAAAACGGCATCATTACAAAATGAACTTCTTGAACAAAATTATTTCTACTCAACATGAACTTGCTTGTAAAATCAAATTCATCACGGTTCATCATCACGGATAAACCGACAGGCTCTTGTAAGAGTTTGCCCTGATGATGAAGATATGGATAAACCCGTCTTAATTTTACTTCCCCTCTACACCTAATATCATATAGAGACGGGACCACGGTTTTCTAACTTTCTAGTCAAAAGTGATGGACCAAACAAGTGACCCGGTGTTTATTAATTATATTCTACAAAAGGGGTCAAAAAGCCTAAATGAATCTAGAATGAGCGGGTGTCCAAACTTTACGTCTCACCAACATCTAGGGTCAGAATGAGACAGGATCTCGCTTATAAGACACATTCTACTGCTGGAGAAGCCTTGGATCGATCCTGCGACCTCTAGCTGGTAAAGCTAGTAGCCTAATCACTAAACCACAGAGGCTTCGAAAGTGAATCCAGAATAGGCTTCAGAAAGTTGGGGTATACTAGAAGCAAACCCCTCCAAAACCTACAAGCATGTTCATACAAAAATAATAATAAACATAAATTTAACATACCGTTCTATATTCAATCTGCGTCCCCACTATGTTGTGTGCATTTATTCGCACTTGACCTGTTGCTGAACAATGTTCGTTTTTCAGGGTTTTTATATCTATAAATACTACCGGAAAATCATGCATACTCATGTTAGCTCGCTAAAATCGTGGCAATGTGAAGATACCGTCCACAATCATAGCCACATAGCAAAAATCGAGTAGATAATTGATTTGCGTTAAAATAGTATTTCCCCTAGGGAAAAAATGATGAACCTTTCCTATAAAGCAATGGTATAACTCCCGTCAAAATGAACACACACAACATCGTAACTGGAATGAAAATTATATATGGACAATTTGGCGGTTGGCGATTTTTAGGCAAATTTTATAGAACGTAGAAGTAAAACAAAGATCAGGAATTGATACAATTAACTTACTCCACCAATAAAAGACACCAAAGGGAAAGAAATACAAACATTAAGCGACCAGACCATAATGGAAACCTAAAGAAAGGAAGGCCATAAGGACAGTTACTTTCCCACAAAATGGCCATATGGCCATCCAAAATTAAAAGACACAAGTGATACACACAGTAAGTAACAAACAACAACATAAATAAATCGCCACCGAAGAGCCGCCTTGGAACGGTCAGTGGAAGATTTCCACTGGGGTGCTTAAATCGATTTTACGTGGCCACAATCCTCGCCCTTACTTCCGTCGCGATTAGACAAATAATTTGTTCAGTCCGCATGAGTTACATCAGTGCAACATCTCCGTGAACACCAAAATCAAAGAACCACAGAGGTGAGACAACGGTGAGGACTCGACAGCAAGAAACCGCTGAAATGCTGCAGCAAAAGAAACCCAACAGTTAGACTCCGATGGGCCCGACCAGATACAGAGCATCAGACACTAACCAACATTACCTTGAATTAGATCTCTCTAATTCTCAATAAGCCTTTACGTTAGAGCCGTCATAGAATCTGAGGCCTGACCACCGGCGTGCAATTAAAGAGGGAAGCAAAGTTGCCATCCGTGATTGGGTTAACTACCATGCATGCAGTCGGTCGTATAATATCCATGTTGTACCCAATCTTTTCATATCGAAGAATGATTTTACGAAATTGGGTGCTGAAGTCATTGCGGTTATATATTTTTCTGAATTTATATACTAAGTCACCATAAAATTCGGGTTCCGATAGACCTTGTTGCAGAAGAGATTTAAGTCCAATATTGAATTTTGAAATTAAATCAGAATGGCGTCTATAAAATTTTGAAAAGGCTTTGCGTAGTTTATGGTACCGATAACCCTGCTTAAGGAGTTTAGCCGTTAATAATTGATTACGAGTGTTGAAGTCGGTTACATGACTACACACTCTAGCAAATCAAATTAATTGCGAAATATTAACGCCATAGGATTAGTCGGGGATTTGAAATTCGTAGCACGCGTATTTAAGGAGTTTAATGCACCTTACTTTCTCACACTTAACTATGATACGAATTTATTTAGAGGTATCTCAGCATCTTGAAAATGGAGTTAGAAAATCAAAAAAGTGGGGAAAAGACATAAAAAGGGGAGATAAATGTTCCTACCCTCTTTTCTCATTTAAGCATCCAAACAATTCAAAACGACATCTTCTCTGAAACTACAAGACCAACTGGAACCAAATTATATGTGGAGCCGCCATGGGGTGAAAGAACAAACATATATTCTGAATATCTGGGTCACATGACCAAAATGTCCGCCATGCCCATATATGGTAAAAACCTTTGAAAATCGCCTTCTCAGGAACCAATCGACCGATGACCTTGAAACTTGGTATACAATATATTGGACCCGGGCCCTATCAAGTTTGTTCAAATGATGACATTTCGTTGCCCTTGACCTTTTCACGTCAAGGTCACATTCGGTCACTTAGGATTTTGTATGGAAAAGACAGGATTTTCTGGTTCTATTGCAGCTTATGACATCATAGTTGATATTTGCAATCAGCTTAATGATCCTAGGGCCATAAGATTAAATAGTTTTTATTTTTTTCTAAAACTACTGGGCTAACTGATACCAAATTACATATACTGCATCAGTGTGGTCGAGAAATCCAAGTTTGTTAGAGGGATCTGTGTGATCGTCACACCAATAAACGACCAAAAGTGATTTTAAATTCTGCATCTCAAGAAATACAAGACCTTGGTATGCAGCATTTTGGACTCTAGCCCTAAGATGGTTCAAAGCTGACTATAATGTATGCGACGGCAACAAATGAAAACAATGGTTGATTTCAAAATAATTTGGCATCAATGGTCCTTGGATTGGCCTCTACTAAACCATTATGGTCTGTTAAAATAAATGGCCACCACGGGTGTGTGTGTGTGTGGGGGGGGGGGGACAGATGGATTTATGCCCACTTGAGCTCTGGTGAGCGTAGTTTCTCATCGGCCGCTTGTTTACAATTTTGTGTTCAGGGAAAAGTCGCGTAAACTTGATGGCAAGCATAAACCATATCTAATTGGCGTTGTCATGATACAGCAGCCGCAGTTTTCTGCTTTACTGATTGCCCTTGTTAGGTTTTCTTTTGTTGCTTAGCTTCATAAACAATTAAATGGTGACCAGTGGTAGTTTGGTATGAAGTTACCATGACAGCAATACCTCTGAAAGACGACAATGTTCAGTGAAGATAACAGCGCGGCCCTATTTTAGTTTTGTTTTTTCAAAGGGTTGGCAGATTTTTGTTCAGTATTTCATAATTGAAGGAAAGTCGTGTTTTAATAAGTTTACGCCTCTGAACAATCAAGCCTCCTTTTGACTGAAGGTGTGCGAAATTTTACTGCGAACAAAAAAGAAACATTATACAGTATTTGGTGGAACGATTTTACTTAAATGTTCTAGAGGTTTATTGTTTTGGTTTTTAACATTAATTTGCTGCAAAAAAGATACTCTACTAAATTTAAATATCGGCATCTAATTCTCCAGCTAGGGATTTGATATACTCCAGCTTATTTGCTGATTGAATGACTCTGGTTTTGGTCGATCTTTTGGCAAACATGCGCAAATTGAGGTCACCAAGTTACATGAAGATGCAGAAAAATTCAGTCGAGGGTCAGTGTTGAACCCGATGTTCCCTCCCTTCTTGACAGAGGTGAAGAGAAGAAGCTTGATTTACGTAGGAATCGTAACATTTATTATGCCAAACATTGTTCCTGTTCACTGTATCTGACATATTAGGTTTCAACCTCAAGTAAATTAACCCAACCGCCTAGTTCCTTTCATATGTACGAACGCATTTCCGCCAGAACGCCTGAAGGTAGGTGTCTGCTGCTCTGTCTCTGGTAGGGTTAACCGGAGCCTAACTGTTTGGTTTCCTTTGCTGCAGAATTCTAGCTATTTCATGCTGTCGAGTCCTCATCGTTGTTTCATCTGTTTAGTCGTTTGATTTTCTGTTCTCGGAGATGTTGAACTGATGAGCTAGAACTTCATCATGTAGAGTGAACAATTTATCAGTTTTAACCAAGACAATCAAGGGAGAGTAGTGTGACCATCAAAAATCTGTTAAAGTGTCCAACCCCACCTCGGCCCCCGTAAAATTTCTTACTGACCCCGTCATCGATCCTTTTTGTGTTTTTTTTTGCATAGTTAGTCCTTAAGATGTATGTATTGCTAATGCCTTTTTTATTTTGGATAGCCGTTCGGTCATGTGGGGAGATAACTGTCATTCTGGCTTTCTATCCATGACGTTTTCATTTTGGTGTTTTGAATGGGAGGTGCGAGATATTTTGTATAGATTCCTGATCATTGCATACACTCTGTTTTTCAAACGTGTTAACTCCTGATGGCTTGTCATAGAAGGCTTTTTTGGCCAATCTACATGGGACAATTGGGGTGGTTGGGTGAGGCAAAGGTGACGTGTATCTAGCGTCAATAGGGCGTCCGGCTGATAGAGGCTTACAGCTGGACAAGAGCTGCTGTTCTTCCAGCAGTTAAGGGTAGAGGGGGAAAACTGTTATTTCCTCTGTTTCTGCTTTTCCATTTTCCCATTTCTCCTCTGCCCCTTACTTTCATCTGCTCAACTATCTCTTCTGTCGCTTTTCTCCCTTTCTCTGGAGAGAGGACAAAAATGACCAACAAGGGGTGACGTGCCTTTAAACACAAAACAATCAATATATGAGACAAATGTCAGAAACAGGAAGTAGTAGTAAAGGAGATGAAGAACAGATTAATCAGTGTGTGACAAGAGACACAGGATGATTAAGAGTTAATGGTGAATAGAGGGACAAGGCTATCATAGGCAGGTTGTCCAACAAAATGGTAGAAAGTAAGTGCAGGTGACATCTTAAGATGGACGTTTACAGGTTATACCACACTTCTGGGAAAAGGGAAGATAGAAGAATGTTTAAGGATGGCTTTACGTTACATTAAACGTCGGGTACAATTTATTTTAAGTCGTGCGACTTAACAGAAAATAAGGTACCCAATAAGATTTCAAGTGGCCAGTTTTTAAACATTTACGTGTTTAAAATATAATAATGTCGATATTGTTTGGGGAGCCTTCAGCACAAACCGGAAACTTTGGATAATGATTCTTGAAATATACAATGTATTCATTAAATGTTGATTGTTTCAAGTCACCAGTTTAGAGAATCACTTGCCAGTTCACCCGCTGACAAATATGCTTGGTGATGTATATTCCCCTCACTAAATATAAACCGGAAGGAAATGGCCATCAGTAACTTTTCAAAAATATATCTATCGGTCCCTGTTATGATACATCTATGACCAGCCAGTAAAATAATTTAGTTTATTTTGGTTTTAATATAAATTTTTATCACGATCTGTGACACAACAGGAAAAAGTGGTACAATGGTCCATAGGTATCGGAGTCCCTTGTTCATACCCGGATTGAAACAGAGTCATCAAGTTTCACATGCACGTGCAAAAATAACCGTCCTTCATACTGACGAAAAAGAAATTGTTTCAAGAAGTTCTACAAATTATTTAGCGCGAAAATAGTGTTAAATTTACCAAATTTTTGGGGTCAAATTTCAATGGTCAAAATTTATGGTAACACCGGATGAAATTACGTCATTTCATGAATTTTGGTGTCTTCGAGTATTGACAAATATTTTGGCTGATGCAATAAATCAACATTCATATGTAAGCGCAAGCTACACATAACTAAACTCAATCCAACTATACCATCCGCATCGGGGTGGGTGTAAACTCATAGAATTTTCAACCCCTTTTCCCCACCAGATTTGCTAAATAACCACATGTCATATAGGTTAGGCTCCTATCTCAATGAAACGGCACAGATAAAGCGTGAGAATTTTGGGTGCATTAAATTTTTCGAAATCTGGTCTCAAATCCCGGACTAGATGGCGCACGAGGAACATCACCCTCCAAAAAAGGAAGATTTACAATCTCAAAATCAAAGTCATCGCGTTTATCATAAATTTTGCACGAAACAAATCCATCTACAATAGATAGATGTAAATCCAAAAACGGGGCCTCGGTATCAGAAGAATTTGCTTTATTTAACTGGAGTTCTAGGGGGTAAATCTGACTGATCAAACCATCAAAACAGGTATTATCAATATTTAATAAATCATCTAAATATCTAGAAGTGGAGCTAAAAGCTTCAATAATTTCAGATTGGTTATCAATGGAAAGCGACAAAATGAAGTCGTTTCATAACAATACAAGAACAGATCAGCCACAAGAGGTGCGCAATAAGTACCCATCGGAATACCCACAATTTGTCTAAATAACTTAGTACCGAATCTAATATAAATATTGTCAAGTAGAAAGGTGAGGGCATCACACACTTTCTGACATGACCAAAGTGTATAATTCTTATGCTCTTTAGAAGTGAAAAATGCATTTCTGACATTACATGCAAGGTAGAGAGAATCTTCTCTGTGTAAAGCCCATTCAATTAAATCATTAAGCTTTTCTTTTATACGATTATGAGAAAGTGTAGTGTAAAGAGTGGAAAAATCGTAAGTAGACAGACTAGAAGCACGAAAATGTCTGGATTTCAATTTATTTAAAACCTCATTCGAATTTTTTTGTAGACCAAAACAGATTTCTTCCTGATCTTTCAAAGACTTTATCACAATATTTAATTACATGCGTTTTAATAGCAGTAAGACAGGAAGTTAATTATTTAAAAAGTTCAGTGGTAGTGCAAGAGCTAGAATTTGCAATAAACCGTGCTTTGTAAGGTCTTTTATGAAGTTTTGGTAACCAGTATAGCGTAGGAAGCTTGTCTTGGCCTTCGTTAACACACACAGCAAACTTGGTGGCTGAAAGACAAACATGTTTATCTACTATAGCTCTCTCTTCAGCTAAAGGCTGAAGTTCATAGGCCTCAGTACCAAGAAGCCCCTGCTTAAGCGTGTTAACATAGTGGAGGCGTCACACAACGACGACGTTGTTAGCGGCCTTGTCTGCAGGGGCCAAAACAAACTTCTTATGAAATTCTTGAATACCAAGTTTAAGATGACGTAAAGACGTCTTGGGCTTAGGAGGTAATAAGTTAGTATTTTGAGAATAGAAAGAAATGCGTTTATTCACTAGTTTTAAAATGCTTTGTTTCCAGTCCTTAAGGGCTTTATGCTTAACATACTCTCGCTTACACCATCGATTACCGAATTCATTCAAGGAAGCAGCGATTTCATCTCTACATTTACTGAAATCAATTTTAGAAGGAAACCGATATTTCGGTCCTTTAGAAATTATATTCCTTATCCATGAATCAGGAGTATTAGTATCAATATCAAGATCTGAAACAAGTTTATTGAAATTAAAAATGATAGATCTAACAGGTTTGTTATATTTATAGCAAATTATAGGTGTTTCAGTATTTTGAAAATAAGCAGGAATGGAAGAAAGCACCGATCTCTCACGGAAGATACTGGGCAAATCTATAAAATCCATACCCTTATTACTGAAGGATATTTTGAAGAAATGGCGTTTATGATTAATTTCAGAATCAATGTAAGGACGGAGAGTATGCTGAGTATAGCCTCTAGTTAAGAGAGCCGCATCATATAACTGATGAGAACTATCGTAGAATTTATTCGCCTCGGTGTTCAGAAGACGTAAAACAGAAACGGGTAATGAACTTAAAAATGAAAGCATAGAGTGGTGTCCATGATTTAATAATATAATTGACAGTCACTTCAGTCTAGTATTGTTTCGTTTAAACGCACGTGATTTACGTTTAAAGTTACCATTTTTCCTGGTGCCGTGAGATCTAGTTCTGCGTTTTCGACATTCCAGGAGTGAGAAAATATCAAAGTCCGGCATTCTGGAAATATTACCCTCATGATAAATGTTGTCATTAATCCCAGTGGCCTTATAGCGGTCAACTGTTTGGTAAGAAAATCTGCACAAACCACTCATACATACATCGTATGATATGTGCATGACTTGTGCAGGGAGCAGCACATTTTGCCTACCGTATTTCACCTAGAATATTTCACTCGCACCGCCTTGCCATATACCTACTTAAATAATTTAGATGTGCATACGCACCAGAGAGGTTTCCTATTCCATCTCATAACAAAGGTTTCCCCTTTTGGAGAAAAAACAAGCAGAAATGTTTTTTCTTTGTGTACAGAGATGGAATAGGATGAAGCCTATCTGAACAAAGACAGCTCTGTACACAACAATCGTGCAACATTATCTGCTAAGGTAGTCTGCCCCCCAAATTTTCTTTTAGTAAAACTAGCTAATAAAATAGGTGGTTTGCCCCAGAATTTTCCTGTTCCCCTGGCACTCTGTTGTTTGTTGGAAAAATGATATCTTTTTATACTTACTGACGGTGGCCTTACTGACTTAACTGATTTGATTGGTTTCACAGGTTCTGACATAAGTGTGGTTCAAATAATTTGGTCTGTCTGACACGTCAGTCCTGTAAGGCGCTGTTCTCCCAGCCCTTCTGTTTCCTCACTCTCCTCTGACGTTAGTGTGTGTGGGACGCTTACGTCACAGTTACTTTCCGGTTGCTCTGCAGTTTGCAAACTGCTGTCTTCAAATGGAGACTCGTCAACGTCATTACTGTCTTTTCTGTCTGTCGGCATAATAGACTCAGTGATCAAACAATGAGACTTTGCAGTTTGACGCTCAACATATTGTTGCAGAATGTTAGCGTGATATGTGTTGACATTTCCATTGACGTCAATCTTATAATCCATTCTGTTTACTACCTCAACTACTTCATAAGGCCCTTTCCATTGAAGCAATAATTTATTACTGTCTGTCGGTAGTAACAAAAGCACTTTATCGCCCGACGTTAAATTTACGCGACCTCGCGCCTTTATCATAATAAGCTTTCTGCTTAATCTGAACCTTCTTTAAATTATCACGCGATAATTTGCATGTCTGCTCTAACCGTTCCCTCAGCTCAATAACGTACTGATACGTCGAAAGAACTTGCTCATCGCGTACCTCGTCAGCCCATTATTCTCTTAATATTGCCATTGGACCTCTGACGTTACGTCCATATAACAACTCAAAAGGGGAGTATCCTAAAGACTCTAGTTGGATTTTCCTAACCGCAAATAACAAAACTGGAAGATATTTATCCCAATCTTTTGGACGTTCAGCACACATGCGACGTAACATATGCATTAACGTAGCGTGGAAACGCTCAATCAACCCGTTACATATCAGGTGTCTCGGACTACACGTTAACTGTTGAAGAGAAAGAAGTCTGCTGACTTCTTTCATTACCCCAGCAGTGAACTGTGATCCACAATTAGTCAACATTTCATCAGGAATGCCAATCCTACTAAACATTTCAAAAAGCGCTTCCGCAACACGTTCCGTCTCAATACTCGGTAAAGCTATCGCCTCTGGATACCTTGTCGCATAATCTATCATGATTAAAATGTACCGAGATTTCCTATCAGATCGAGGCTCAATTGGACCAACTATGTCCACTGCCACCCTCTTAAATTGCGTATCAATCAATGGCATTTTTCCTAGAGGTACTTTAGTGACCAGACATTTCCGAATGGTTCTCTGACAAATATCACAAGATTTACACAATCTAGCGACATCACCGCAAATACCGGGCCAGTAAAACTCAGTCACAACTCTATCCAATGTCTTCCTAATACCCATATGTCCAGACAAAGCGTTTCATGAGCCAGTTTAAACACCTTACCTCGGAAACTTTGAGGGACCGCAAGTTGGAGAGAGACTTTGTTACCCTTGGTGAACTCCCTATATGCCAATCCTTTTTCTCAATAAACCTAGTTTCACCTCGGTTTAAACCACGACTCACAGTCTTGTTCCCAGATACAACCCTTTTCCTGATGTTTTCCAAAGTTGGATCATCAACCTGAGGTTGCTTGAAAGCCTCCTTGTCATCGTTAATGATCTGATCGGGAACCTTAAGTTTTCTGTAAGGCTTCTCTTCCTGCCTAGTCTGAGACCTAGTTACAGCCGCAGCTGAGAAATGAGACATATCGGAAAGTTTTGATCCATCAATGTTACCGATAACCAAATCATACAACGTATCATCCATACACAACGCTTCAGTTTTCCCAGTGAAAAAAGGGACAATCAATGTCTATAATTGCCAAAGGATACCTTTGTGTGGATTCATCAATCAACGTAACATTTGATTCCTTCCCTATTAACTGACCATCCGAAACCAAACTTCTCCGAACGACACAGCCTGTACACCCAGTATTTCTTAATACAACCACATTTTATTATTAACCAATCCTTGTGCCGTCGGTAAACTTGCCTTTAAGAAGTAACAAACACCTTCCCTAGTTTCCTACCTACACTCCTCCCTATCCGAAATCAGAGGATTACCAACCTTTTCTTCAAAAATACTTCCAATCTCATCACCTTTCCTAGTAACTTCCATTTGACAAAAACTAACTTGGTGGGCTGCGCCACGTGGTGTGCAATTATTCTTACCGCATCCACAAAAAGACCCTCTAAAATTACCACGACCACGTGTATAACCACGACCTACATTCTGCGTATTCTCATTCTTAACCTGAGTACCTTGAGTCTCTACGCGCGTGTTAAAATTTTCCTTAACACCGCTATCCCCACCTCCAGTTGCTCCTACCTCTGCGCTATATAATTGTTTTCTGTCGGGGTTCTTGAAACATTTAATTGTTAAATGCCCCTTACCGCATATGCTACGCTTGATATCAGATCTACCACTCTGTTTGTTTGAGTCAACTGTGTCCTGTTTACCCTGCGCTGCGCCTCTATTATCGCGTTGCCCCTTATTAATGCAAATAAATACACCCGCACGCTTCTGCAAACAAATCTGCCTCCCTAGTCATTTCATCTGAGTTACTTAACTGTTTTGGCTTTAGACGTACATACAGTTCTCTATTACATGACTCCAGGGACTGATCCGTTGCCATGAAATCAAAGGCAGCCGGAAAAGATTTTTCTATCTTTGCCATATTAAGCCATTTTTCTAAATAACTTCTCAATCTACTACTGTACTGTATGAACGTTTCTGATTTCTCGGGCCTACTACAACGAAACTGCTTCCTAAATCCGCGCTCTGTCATGTCACAATTCTTTAATAGAGCATCCTTTAACTTATCATAATCCGCCGTATCCTCATTTGACAGCCGGTCATATACATCAAGTGCGCGCCCTTTACGCAATGCGCTTAAATGCGCGACCCAAACGCTCTTATCCCCTTTATTAGCCGTAGCATATTTCTCAAACCTAGATAAATTACTATCCATTTTATCTTTACCCTCTTCAAAATAAGGTAACTTAGGACTCCGGGCATGGGACACCTTTTCAGCTTTTTGCTTTTCAAATTCTAGCTCGTGCTTCGCTCCCTGCATTTCTAATTGATTCCTTAATTCTTGGTGCTGTAGCTCAAACCCATGTTTTAATTGTTCTAAATGGGCCTCACTAATCTATTTTGCCTCCATTACACTTTGAATGTGTGCCATTTCACGTTCCTTATTAACATTCAACATAGCTAGTTCAGGTTTCCTTTCCTTTTCTTCTAACTTAGCAAGTTCATGTGCCCTTTCCTTTTCCTTTTCTTCTAACTTAGTTAGTTCATGTGCCCTTTCCTTTTCTTTTTCCTCAGACCTTAACCTTTCTAAGTCCCTTTGCCCTTGCCTTTCTGCTCGCTCAATATCTTGCTGCCCCTTAACAAAACCTTGTAAATCTTTCCCCTCATAACCTAACTCCTTTCCCATTTGCATTAAACGCTCCATTATTGATAAAGTAAATCTCACGTTACTATCAAAGCAGAAGTAAAACAAAGATCAGGAATCGATACAATTAACTTACTCCAC
Organism: Lucinisca nassula; assembly: GCA_963580285.1. Classification (NCBI taxonomy): domain Eukaryota; kingdom Metazoa; phylum Mollusca; class Bivalvia; order Lucinida; family Lucinidae; genus Lucinisca; species Lucinisca nassula. The sequence goes on along the minus strand of OY757024.1, from coordinate 76,631,745 downwards.
CAATCAAAGACACCAAAGGGAAAGAAACACAAACATTAATCGACCAGACCATAATGGAAACCTAAAGAAAGGAAGGCCATAAGGACAAAATGGCAATATGATCATCCCACAAAATGGGAATATGACCATCCAAAATAAAAAGACACACGTGATACACACAGTAAGTAACAAACAAAAACATAAATAAATCGCCACAGAAGAACCGCCTTTGAACGGTCAGTGGAAAGATTTCCACTTGGGGGCTTAAATCGATTTTACGTGGCCACAATCCTCGCCCTTACTTCCGTCGCAATTAAGACAAATAATTTGTTCAGTCCGCATGAAGGCCGCCTAACTCATCAGTGCAACATCTCCGTGAACACAAATAATCAAAGAACCACAGACGTGAGACAACGGTGAGGACTCGACAGCAAGAAACCACTGAAATGCTGAAGCAAAAGAAAACCAACAGTTAGACTCCGATGGGCTCGACCAGAGACAGCGCATCAGGCACTTACCAACATTACCTTGAATTAGATCTCTCTAATTCTCAATAAGCCTTTACGTTGGAACCGTCATAGAATCTGAGGCCTGACCCAAGGCGTGCAATTAAAGAGGGAAGCAAAGTTGCCAACCGTGATTGGGTAAACTATCATGCATGTAGTCTGTCGTATAATATCCATGTTGTACCCAACCTTTTTATATCGATGAATGATTTTACGAAATTGGGTGCTAAAGTAATTGCGGTTATATATTTTTCTGAATTTATATAATAAGTCACCATAAAATTCGGGTTCCGATAGACCTTGTTGCAGAAGAGATTTAAGTCCAATATTGAATTTTAAAATTAAATCAGAATGGCGTCTATAAAATTTTGAAAAGGCTTTGCGTAGTTTATGGTACAGATAACCCTGATTAAGAAGTTTAGCTGTTAATAATCTATTGCGAGTGTTGAAGTCACTTACATGACTACACACTGTAGCAAATCAAATTAATTGCGAAATATAAACGCCATAGGATGGCGCACGAGGAACATCACCATCCAAAAAAGGAAAATTTACAATCTCAAAATCAAAGTCATCGCGTTTATCATAAATTTTGCACGAAACAAACCCATCTACAATAGATAGATGTAAATCCAAAAACGGGGCAGCGGTATCAGAAGAATATACTTTATTTAACTGAAGTTCTGGCGGGTAAATCTGACTGATCAAACCATCGAAATAGGTATTATCAATATTTAATAAATCATCTAAATATCTAGAAGTGGAGCTAAAAGTTTCAATAATTTCAGACTGGTTATCAATGGAAAACGACATCATAAAGTCTCTTTCATAACAATACAAAAATAGATCAGCCACAAGAGGTGCGCAATTCGTACCCATCGGAATGCCCACAATTTGTCTAAATAACTTAGTACCGAATCTAATATAAATATTGTCAAGTAGAAAGGTGAGGGCATCACACACTTTCTGACATGACCAAAGTGTATAATTCTTATGCTCTTTAGAAGTAAAAAATGCATTTCTGACATTATATGCAAGATACACTGAATCTTCTCTGTGAAAAGCCCATTCAATTAAATCATTAAGCTTTTTTTATAAGATTATATTGAAGTGTAGTGTAAAGAGTGGAAAAATCGTAAGTAGACAGACTTGAAGCACGAAAATGTCTGGATTTCAATTTATTTAAAGTGGAAGTAAAACAAAGATCAGGAATCGATACAATTAACTTACTCCACCCAACAAAGACACCAAAGGGAAAGAAACACAAACATTAAGCGACCAGACCATAATGGAAACCTAAACAAAGGAAGGCCATAAGGAGAGTTACTTTCCCACGAAATGACAATATGGCCATCCAGGAATGATTTCCACTGGGGGGGGGGGGGTGGGGGTGCTTAAATCGATTTGACGTGGCCACAATCCTCGCCCTAATTTCCGTCGCGATTTAGACAAATAATTTGTTCAGTCCGCATGAAGGCCTCCTAACTCATCAGTGCAACATCTCCGTGAACACAAAAAATCAAAGAACCACAGAGGTGAGACAACGGTGATATAAAACCTCATTCGATTTTTTATAGACCAAAACAGATTTCTTCCTGATCTTTCAAAGACTTTATCACAGTATTTAATCACATGCGTTTTAATAGCAGTAAGACAGGAAGTTAATAATTAAGAAAGTTCAGTGGTAGTGCAAGAGCTAGAATTTGCAATAAACCGTGCTTTGCAAGGTCTTTTATGAAGTTTTGGTAACCAGTATAGCGTAGGAAGCTTTTCTTGGCCTTCGGTAACACACACAGCAAACTTGGTGGCTGAGTGACAAATGTGTTTATCTACTATAACTCTCTCTTCAGTTAAAGGCTGAAGTTCATAGGCCTTAGTACCACCAAGCTACTGCTTAAGCGTGTTAACATAGAGCGGTCGTCACACAACGACGACGTTGTTAGCGGCCTTGTCTGCAGGGGCCAAAACAAACTTCTTATGAAATTCTTGGATAGCTAGTTTAAGATGACGTAAAGACGTCTTAGGCTTAGGAGGTAATAAGTTAGTATTTTGAGACTAGAAAGAAATGCACTTATTCACTAGTTTTAAAATGCTAAAATTCCAGTCCTTAAGGGCTTTATGCTCAACATACTCTCGCTTACACCATCGATTACCGAATTCATTCAAGGAAGCAGCGATTTCATCTCTGCATTTACTGAAATCAATTTTAGAAGGAAACCGATATTTCGGTCCTTTAGAAATTATATTCCTTATCCTAGAATCAGGAATAATTTTCAAATTGGCAGTAATTAAATGACCAGCAGCAGAATAGCAAAACCAATATAACTTGATCAGTTATGATCAGTGATGATTGAATGGGCTTAACTAAAACGTTAATATATGTGTTATACACGTTAATCTAGCTAAAACGTTAGTTGTTAAAGCACAGGCGATTTGAAATGTCAATCACTTTTAGCAAAGTATGTCGCTACGTACTGGTAATCTAATATGACGCCATAAATTGACGACGTTTACAGTAAAAAGCTACAATCCGAAGTTTCATCACATTGCAAAACTCCGATCATAACAAGTTACGATTAATGTTTCTATTACGTCATACCTAACCTCAAGCCACAGCGTACATATTAACGCTACCGTTATTTCAACGTCAGTAAATTGTTAACATCACTACGTCAGAACCATGTGTGGGTAAGATCAATAAGTAACTCAAGTTTAACGTAGTAGAATGTCAGGTAACACAATTAAGTGGGGTCTACTAAAATTTTTTGTTACCAAGAAAAGGTGGGGTTTGCCTTGCCTTCCTGCTCAGAAATTTTTAACTTGTAACTATCGATTTAGTTGAATTCATGGGGTTCGCACTTCAGCAACGCAGGAAGGAAGATTCAAGTTAATTTCAAAATGTGGCTGTCAACGTTATTTTTATGGGAAACTGATGTTTTAGAGCATCAATGTGCTGTTCCACAGCTGGGAACACCCGCCAGAGATCAAATCCCACTTTTGACACCAAATGTTACATGTGGCAATGCTGACAAGACAACCGAGCGTGATCTCTGGCAGGTGTACGGGCAGCTGTGGGGTAAGGCACAAAAAAGATATCAAATGAATGACATGAATTATTTACAGTATCTATATACAACAATACTAACACAAAACATCACATTTATTTGCTTCTGTAGCCCACTCACGACGTCCGCCTTGAAGGCAAAACAATGTTCTGTGCTCGAAACGGGGGTGACGTGAATGTCTACAGAAGCAAATAACAAAAACAACAATAAAATAAGAAAAGAAACACAAAACGCGACTGGCCAGATTAAACGTTCACTTAGGGTGAACCACTTCTCGCGCACTGCTTTAAACTAGTTGGTCGACCACAAGTTGATTTACATTATTTATCGATTAGTATTCATACGAACTTGAAGTCCCGGTATCGTCTTCGTTGAATCGATTCTAGGTTGTTTTCCACAACCTGACTAATATGGTCTCGACGGTCTGTTATTGGGTCTGTCCGCTCTTGCTGGACACTAAACCGACAGCGTCGCACCAGTACCTGCTCCTATCTGGCAGGGAGCAGCAGGTCACAACACATTGTTGTGCCTGCAAATTACGATGATTCGACAAAGATACAGTTCACAAAAGATACATGCTATATCATTATCCTCTTCCCGGAGAAGTCAGAATATGTTCATGCATATACCGTTATTGCGCATGCGCCGACCAGACACACAGGCTGATCACTGCATGCGACAAATAACTGCACAGCAGAACTCAACTTGACTGTGCATCAAATTATCAGCACCCCGCGCTTGACACAAGAATACTCAAAGTTTATGTTTCTTTACTGAGCACTACAGAAATCAATTAATGCTACTTACTACTGAGCATTATACCCATCAAATTCGTGCTCACTACATTATCACAGGTAAGAGGCAGTTGAACAGACTACGCCTTTGCGGTACCTGGTCACCCGCCAATTACAGGAAACATAACAAACGATAGTTCATATCCTTCTCCGCGACACGGCTCACAAATATAGCAATTCACAAATTCATTACATTAATAACAGCTATAAACTACAAACAGGAAGATTTTCATCTGTTCTCCACAACATTTGTTAGGGTCTCATAAGGACCAACACTGTTTGTCGTAAATTCTTTCTATATTTGGTAGGCACCACGTCACAACCGTCCTCGTGACGCTGATGACGCAGCTGACGTCATCCACGCCGCTCAGCCCGTTATGACGTGTGGCGTCCAAATACTCTCACTTATCATTATCACATTCATTTTATGTACATACATGTACAAACCGAGTTCTCAAACAAAAACAGCATCATTACAAAATGAACTCGTAATTCTTCTTGAACAAAATTATTTCTACTCAACATGAACATGCTTGTAAAATCAAATTCATCACGGTTCATTATCACGGATAACCCGACAGGCTCTTGTAAGAGTTTGCCCTGATGATGAAGATATGGTTCAACGCGTCTTAATTTTAAGTCCCCTCTACACCTAATATCATATAGAGACGGGACCACGGTTTTCTAACCACTGCTAGTCAAAAGGTATGGATCAAGCAAGTGACCCGGCGTTTATTAATTATATTCTACAAAAGGGATCTAAAAGCCTAAATTAATCTAGAATGAGCGGGTGTCCAAACTTTACGTCTCACCAACATCTAGGGTCAGAAAAAGACAGAACCTCGCTTAAAAGACTCATTCTACTGCTGGAGAAGCCTGGGGTCGATCCTGCGACCTCTAGCTGGTAAAGCTAGTAGCCTTATCACTACACCACAGAGGCTTCAAACGTGAATCAAGAATACGCTTTCCTTTTTTTAGGAGGCCTTCATGCGGACTGAACAAATTTTTTGTCTAAATCGCGACGGAAGTAAGGGCGAGGATTGTGGCCACGTAAAATCGATTTAAGCCCCCCAGTGGAAATCTTCCACTGACCGTTCCAAGGCGGCTCTTCTGTGGCGATTTATTTATGTTGTTGTTTGTTACTTACTGTGTGTATCACTTGTGTCTTTTAATTTTGGATGGCCATATGGCCATTTTGTGGGAAAGTAACTGTCCATATGGCCTTCCTTTGTTTAGGTTTCCATTATGGTCTGGTCGCTTAATGTTTGTATTTCTTTCCCTTTGGTGTCTTTTATGGATGGAGTAAGTTAATTGTATCAATTCCTGATCTTTGTTTTACTTTTACTTTGCATATCAGGGCTGTTTTGTTTGTGCCGTGTGGCGGCTGTAAAAGGTCTCCCCGTACATGCATTTAATGCTCTTATTTTTCCAATCCTCAGGGATTGCTTATGCAATTGCTTTTCACTGTTCCATCAATTGACATCCTTTAGATACCTGTTGAAGGTCATTATTAAACCGATGTTCGTTCCTCGTTGATTAACAACTGCTTGTTTGACATCCCTGTACTTTAAGTAGACTAGGATGTTTTGTGGGCTTTGTTGTACCTTCCTTCTATTCGAAGGAATCTTCTTCAGTAATTTTATTTATTTAATAACCGGTATGAACATCGCTTTAGTTTTGACGGTATCACAACCTTACTAACCAAAATGAGTATTACAAATACATTTAAAATATCAATATCACCCCTTAGGTTACACTCTGCTTCTTCTGTACGGATTCCCCATTCTATTAAGAACTTTAATACTATGTTGCCTTCGGTATTGGTTAGACCCTTAAATTGGTCTTCTGTAACTTCAGTTAATCTCAAAGGAGCAGGCAATACCAATGTTTTTGGGAGTAGTCTTCGTAAAAGACTATCTCCTCTCAAATCACCCATCCTTCGAAAATATACTAATCCGTGGAAAAGAAGTGGAATGTATCCTAGTATTTCTAAGTGCAATGCCAAGAGGTGCAGATGTTGTTCGCATTTAAGCACTGCGTCTACCGTTACTTCATCTGTAAACGGTAGACGCTTCTCTGTAGTTAACATGTCTGATTTGACATGACAGTCTACAGATTTAATTTATCTAATTACTTGACGTGCTGCAAACTGTAATATGCAGTACGTCGGTCAAACTAACCGCATGCTTAAAACTAGATTGAACGAGCATTATCGTAGAATGAGTAAGCCTAAGAAAACTGACACTTTCTTGTACCGTCACTTTCGACGTACAGGTCATTCTGTAAATAAAATTATTATACAACCAGTGGAAAAACTTTATTACGATGCAAATTCTACATCTAGATTCAAAATAATCAAAAGACATGAAGCTGAACTGAAATGGATTAAATTTTTACAGACCCCTTTTCCACTGGGATTTAATGACAACATTTATCATGAGGGTAATATTTCCAGAATGCCGGACTTTGATATTTTCTCACTCCTGGAATGTCGAAAACGCAGAACTAGATCTCATGGCACCAGGAAAAATGGTAACTTTAAACGTTAATCACGTGCGTTTAAACGAAACAATACTAGACTGAAGTGACTGTCAATTATATTGTTAAATCATGGACGCCACTCCATTACGATAACACGCCCGTCCGACAAGGCGCATTTTTTCACATATCCAAAATGGCTACTTTTCTGATAAAAATCCCTGATAATTTTCTGATTTATACCGCAAACATAGGTTGAGGGTGCTCGTTAGAACCGCCTCGATGAGGCGGTTCTAACGAGTACCCACAACCTATGTCTTGGAGCAGAAATAAGAAAAATAATGTTTACCCCTGTAAACCCCTGTTTTCTCTATATAAAGTGGGGTTTAGGGGGGTCTTTATTTCACGGACTTGTTCACGTGATGCTATGCTTTCATTTTTAAGTTCATTACCCGTTTCTGTTTTACGTCTTCTGGACACCGAGGCGAATAAATTCTACGATAGTTCTCATCAGTTATATGATGCGGCTCTCTTAACTAGAGGCTATACTCAGCATACTCTCCGTCCTCACATTGATTCTGAAATTAATCATAAACGTCATTTCTTCAAAATATCCTTCATTAATAAGGGTATGGATTTTATAGATTTGCCCAGTATCTTCCGTGAGAGATCGGTGCTTTCTTCCATTCCTGCTTATTTTCAAAATACTGAAACACCTATAATTTGCTATAAATATAACAAAGTAGAAGTAAAACAAAGATCAGGAATTAATACAATTAACTTACTCCACCCATAAAAGACACCAAAGGGAAAGAAATACAAACATTAAGCGACCAGACCATAATGGAAACCTAAACAAAGGAAGGCCATAAGGACAGTTACTTTCCCACAAAATGGCCATATGGCCATCCAAAACCAAAAGACACAAATGATACACACAGTAAGTAACAAACAACAACATAAATAAATCGCCACAGAAGAGCCGCCTTGGAACCTGTTAGATTTATCATTTTTAATTTCAATAAACTTGTTTCAGATCTTGATATTGATACTAATACTCCTGATTCATGTGATTGTAAAAACTCAAAGTATTGCTATCCTGCTGCTGGTCATGTAATTACTGGCAATTTGAAAATTATTCCTGATTCTAGGATAAGGAATATAATTTCTAAAGGACCGAAATATCGGTTTCCTTCTAAAATTGATTTCAGTAAATGTAGAGATGAAATCGCTGCTTCCTTGAATGAATTCGGTAATCGATGGTGTAAGCGAGAGAATGTTGAGTGTAAAGCCCTAAAGGACTGGAAACTTAGCATTTTAAGACTAGTGAATAAACGCATTTCTTTCTATTCTCAAAATACTAACTTATTACCTCCTAAGCCCAAGACGTCTTTACGTCATCTTAAACTAGGTATTCAAGAATTTCATAAGAAGTTTGTTTTGGCCCCTGCAGACAAGGCCGCTAACAACGTCGTTGTTGTGTGACGGCTCCACTATGTTAACACGCTTAAGCAGGAGCTTGGTGGTACTAAGGCCTATGAACTTCAGCCTTTGGCTGAAGAGAAAGCTATAGTAGATAAACATGTTTGTCTTTCAGCCACCAAGTTTGCTGTGTGTGTTAACGAAGGCCAAGATAAGCTTCCTACGCTATACTGGTTACCAAAACTTCATAAAAAACCTTACAAAGCACGGTTTATTGCAAATTCTAGTTCTTGCACTACCACTGAACTTTCTAAATTATTAACTTCCTGTCTTACTGCTATTAAAACGCATGTAATTAAATATTGTGATAAAGTCTTTGAAAGATCAGGAAGAAATCTGTTTTGGTCTATAAAAAATTCGAATGAGGTTTTAAATAAATTGAAATCTAGACAGTTTCGTGCTTCTAGTCTGTCTACCTACGATTTTTCCACTCTTTACACTACACTTCCTCATAATCTTATAAAAGAAAGCTTAATGATTTAATTGAATGGGCTTTTCACAGAGAAGATTCTCTCTATCTTGCATGTAATGTAAGAAATGCATTTTTCACTTCTAAAGAGCATAAGAATTATACACTTTGGTCATGTCAGAAAGTGTGTGATGCCCTCACCTTTCTACTTGACAATATTTATATTAGATTCGGTACTAAGTTATTTAGACAAATTGTGGGTATTCCGATGGGTACTAATTGCGCACCTCTTGTGGCTGATCTGTTCTTGTATTGTTATGAAAGAGACTTCATTTTGTCGCTTTCCATTGATAACTAATCTGAAATTATTGAAGCTTTTAGCTCTACTTCTAGATATTTAGATGATTTATTAAATATTGATAATACCTATTTTGATGGTTTGATCAGTCAGATTTACCCCCTAGAACTTCAGTTAAATAAAGCAAATTCTTCTGATACCGAGGCCCCGTTTTTGGATTTACATCTATCTATTGTAGATGGATTTGTTTCGTGCAAAATTTATGATAAACGCGATGACTTTGATTTTGAGATTGTAAATTTTCCTTTTTTGGATGGTGATGTTCCTCGTGCGCCATCCTATGGCGTTTATATTTCGCAATTAATTCGATTTGCTAGAGTGTGTAGTCATGTAACTGACTTCAACACTCGTAATAAATTATTAACGGCTAAACTCCTTAATCAGGGTTATCGGTACCATAAACTACGCAAAGCCTTTTCAAAATTTTATAGACGCCATTCTGATTTAATTTCAAAATTCAATATTGGACTTAAATCTCTTCTGCAACAAGGTCTATCGGAACCCGAATTTTATGGTGACTTAGTATATAAATTCAGACAAATATATAACCGCAATGACTTCAGCACCCAATTTCGTAAAATCATTCTTCGATATAAAAAGATTGGGTACAACATGGATATTATACGACAGACTGCATGCATGGTAGTTAACCCAATCACGGTTGGCAACTTTGCTTCCCTCTTTAATTGCACGCCGGTGGGTCAGGCCTCAGATTCTATGACGGCTCCAACGTAAAGGCTTATTAAAAATTAAAGAGATAATGTTGGTTGGTGCCTGATGCTCTGTCTCTGGTCGGGCTCATCGGAGTCTAACTGTTGGTTTTCTTTTGCTCCAGCATTTCAGTGGTTTCTTGCTGTCGAGTCCTCACCGTTGTCTCACCTCTGTGGTTCTTTGATTTCTGTGTTCACGGAGATGTTTCACTGATGAGTTAGGAGGCCTTCATGCGGACTGAACAATTTTTTTGTCTAAATCGCGACGGAAGTAAGGGCGAGGATTGTGGCCACGTAAAATCGATTTAAGCCCCCCAGTGGAAATCTTCCACTGACCGTTCCAAGGCGGCTCATCTGTGGCGATTTATTTATGTTGTTGTTTGTTACTTACTGTGTGTATCACTTGTGTCTTTTAATTTTGGATGGCCATATGGCCATTTTGTGGGAAAGTAACTGTCCATATGGCCTTCCTTTGTTTAGGTTTCCATTATGGTCTGGTCGCTTAATGTTTGTATTTCTTTCCCTTTGTTGTCTTTTATGGATGGAGTAAGTTAATTGTATCAATTCCTGATCTTTGTTTTACTTCTACTTTAGAAAGTTGGGGTATACTAGAAACCTCCAAAAACCTACAAGCATGCGCATACAATAATAATAATAAACATAAATTTAACATACCCTTCTATATTCATTCCCCGTCCCGCCACTATGTTGTGTGCATTTATTCGCACTTGACCTGCTGCTGAACAATGTTCGTTTTGCAGGGTTTTTTATATCTATGAATACTACCGGAAAATCATGCATACTAATGTTAGCTCGCTAAAATCGTGGCAAAGTGAAGATACCGTCCACAATCATAACAATATAGCAAAAATCGAGTAGATAATTGATTTGCGTTAAAATAGTATTTCCCAAAGGGAAAAAAAATGATGAACCTTCCCTATAAATCAATAGTATAACTCCCGTCAAAATGAACACACACAACATCGTGACTGGAATGAAAATTATATATATTACAATTTTGCGGAAGGCGATGTTTAGGCAAATTTTATAGAAATCAGCCTCATAGCGGCCAACTGTATGGTAAAAAAAATCTCCACAAACCACTCATGCATACATCGTATGATATGTGCATGACTTGTGCATGGAGCAGTACATTTTGCCTACCGTATTTCACCTAAAATATTTCACTCGCACCGCCTTGCCATATACCTACTAAAATAATTTAGATGTGCATACGCACCAGAGAGGTTTCCTATTCCATCTCGTAACAATAACAGGCTGTATGTTTCTGTTTACACTTGTTAATCAGTGACCTGAAAAGTAGGTCCGGACTATAAACGGTCATAAGACGTATTTTAGGTCAGTAGGGGGTATGCCACTTTTTGTTATATTTTAAAATTTTGCAAGTCTCGCTACTTTGGACATCTCCTTCCTGATGCCCGTGACTTCCGTGGAGTATTGGCCATGTTTGCTGATGTTGGCTCGGTGGGGGTCGCCTATTGGTCCTGATGTATGCGTCTCTTGCCTGATGCCTCCAGTTGGCCTGCCTAATGATCTGCGTCGGTCGGTGTGTGCTCGGAGGGGGATGTGCTGTGTTTTCCGGGACTTGTCCATCATCCGTTTTGGTTTCATAACTTTGGGGTTGAGACACACTGATGAAGATTAGAAAGGCCTTTGTGTCACTAAATTTGGTATAGTTACGCCTTAATCACTACCTTATATAGCGTGCAGTTATTCGACCCCTTTTATTAGGTTACTAGAATTCCTGATTGCGCTGTAAAGTGAGAATTTCATTCCTCAAAAAGACCAAACAGCTGTAAAAAAGAACATTAGAAGGAAATACAAGATAAGACATTGACAAGAACATACAGTAAATGAATTTAGCGGGCGCGAAGTCTAAAATAAATTTTACGTTGATCACAAGCCTCAGCCTTTGTTCTGCAATGGTTCACACATCTTTTTATCAGACCTCTAGCGGGATTTCTGAGTCGCCAGGGCAAAATCTCCGAGAACAAACAAACAAATCAAATTCAGAAATAAAACAACGACGTGAACTCGACAACATGACAAGCAACAACAGTTGGACCAAAAGGAAAAGTACGCAAAGCCATGCGTATACGTTTTATTTGTGTTGAGGCTTTAAGTCCCAGCAAACAATAATAAGGTAATTTTGGAGACGTTGCTTCTCTGAGTCTGTGGACCTTTTACCCGACATTGAAATAAAATGACATCTCAACCCCTACCACCGAAAGACCATTTTTTAATTAATTGCGTAAGGTCTCCCTTTTATAAAAAAAAAAGGTTTAAGGGAAGATCCGACCCACATCACTTTGCTTGCAGACTTATCCTTTCAAGCGGTTGATGGTATTGATTGGTCGCTCGGTTGTAGCTCTGTGCGGAAGCAACATGCAGCACCGTCTATTTCTCCAAGCCCGGATGGGTGGGGGCGCAATACCGTACGTATCAATTACTTACATTTCTCTCCGTCTTCCGACCAAGGTGAATAAAATATCATCATGTGAACACGTTTGTGGAATGAATACCCCATCAACCCCATTTATATAGAGAAAACCGGTGTTTACAGGGGTATACATTATTATTTTTTATTTCTGCTCTAAGATGTAGGTTGTGGGCACTGGTCAGTTCTAACGAGCAACCACAATGTATCTATGTTTGCAGTACATTAAGAAAAAATATCACAGATTTTACACGGTAAAGTAGCCATTTTGGAGTTGCGAAAAAAAAAAAAAATCAAATAAAACACTATGTCGCACGCGGGTGTCATCGTAATGTTAAATGAGAATATGAAATACCGACGATGCACCAAACAGGACAAAACATACCATGTTTGTTTGATTTGAGGTTTAACGTCCCCATTAACAGTGTAAAGGTCATTTAAGAGACGCTGCTTCCAATGTTTCTGGGAATTTTACCAGACATTTTGCTGAAATTACATTTTAAGCCCTGCCGCCCAACGAAACCAATAGGGTTTATAAGTATTAGTGGTCCGACGAGCACCTCTTTGCCTGGGCAGACTAAGATACTATAATAGGTTTACCAGTACTCGTGTGGTGTCGGTTTCAGCTCTGCGTGGAAGCACCATGCAGCCTATCTATTTCTTAAAGCCCCGATGGGCGGGGGCCGTCAAACAAAAAGCGTTATCAAAAACAAAACAAAAAACAAAAAAAACATTGTCCACAATCAACTTGACATATAATGTGTTTCGAAACAGAAATGCGTTTGTACTAACCAGTGATAAACGTGCCGCAAGAGTTAAAACTGTTTTTGAACATGAGCGTAAAGCAAAGGCTCAGATCAGATCGCGCATTTATACAGTCTGAGCAGCATTTTGCCGTGCTCTGTTAACCAATTAAACATGGGAATTATATACAGACCAGCCTGCAAACCACAAAACAGTCTGATCTGCCCGTTTGCTCTGCGCTATGGCCATTACGAAAACACACCTAATCAAATATACTTAGTCAAAAAAGTAACTATACCAACTTCCGGATGAAACTCACAAGATATCTGGCAATTATAGATACGCTTGAGAAGAAGTTTACAGCGCACACACTTTTGTGTCGCATTTCACGATTCATGCGTTTCATTTGCGAATTACATTTTAGCCAATCAACTGCATTTATGAATAACGCGATAGTGCGCATAAATCGGGAATGTTGATCAGCCAATCAAACCCGAGTGTCCAAAACTTAGATAATGCGCATTCACAGACTGCTTCGCGTTTCATAAGCAACCAATCAATACTGTGTAATTATTTCCCACTTATTGGTCTTTCTTTTTCTTTTTTTTTTTATTGCTTCAAATTTTCATTGTTTCAGAATTTTTTCAGCTTCAAGGTTACGTATCTTATTATTTCCGAAAAGAACACAAGTCAATTATTCATTTACATTTTCCTGAGGGGTAAAGGGTAAATATAGGTACTGCATATCGATTGAAGTTGAATGTCAAAATGCAGGTTGTTTATTGACCAAAAGTTTTATGACACACAGGTGCAACTTGGGGCTATACGAAAAGATGTTCAAAACAACACCTCATTACCGTCACTAATTCTTGATGTTCCGGAACAATTCATGTTTATTCACTCACAGAAGCGGCCCATTTTTATAAATAATTATTTTTGTATTTTTTATTCATTTTGTTTAATTCACCATTTTATTTTACCTAATGGAATATCCCACCTTCTTTATAGCATTAGTACAAAATTCGGAAGAATCAGGTTGTGTTTTCTTCGAAATTTATTTGGAAAAATGCTGAACCCTTTGCATCGTCTTATCTGGATCTGCATGTTTTGCCATTTGGCGACAAATGGAATCTTCCATCTTGTCATTATTTTAAAATTAAGTGTTTGAGGTTGTGTATTCTTCAAAATGTATAATTTATTAAAATGCCTGAACTTTTTGCAAACAAAGTAGGTCCTGACCAGACGCCTACTTCTGCTAGGTCTGATGTGGATCTACACTTTTTGCCATTTTTGCGCCAAATGGGATCTACAACCTTGTAAATAGCACAACACCAATCAAAAAATTAAGAGTGTGAGGTGCAGTTTTCTTTAAAATTTATTCTGAAAATGTCTGCACCGTTTGGAAACAATGTAGACGCTGATCGGGCACCTTATGCTGTTGCGTATGATCTTGGTCTGCACTTTTTGTTTATTGGCGTCAAATGGCATCTTCCACCTGAATCACGGACAAAATCCCCCCCCGGGCATACCCCCCCCCCCCCCCGGACAAAACCCCTCATTTTTGTAAAGGCGGACAATACCACCCCACCCCAACATTTGTTCAGGTGGACAAATCCCCAGTATACAAAATCACCCCAGCTGTTTATAAACGTAGACACTATCCCCCCACACCTCCACATGAACAACTACTGATTTTTGAAAATCATTCTGTATATATATGCGTAGTTTTGAAAACTGCAGATTCCAAATCAGATATGGTACAATATTATCAAAGCTGTATTGGTGCTAATCGAGAAATAATTGCAACAAGCAGGTAGTACTGCACGAGTACAATCATAATTTTCAAAAGTGATGCATTATCCTATCAACAAATGAATTCTGTAATTAGCACCTAATCAAAGAATATTGGTTCCAGGACAATAATTAATGAATTTTGTTCCTTTACTGTGGGATTAAGGAAAAAAATCTTTGTAAGATCTAAGTGAAAAGGGTGTACTTGTATTTACTTTTTATAATTATAAATGTGTGCTTTGGGGTTTTATGGACCTCTCAACCTATTAGGATTATATCTGGCATAATCAGTAGTTCCAGGGGGGTGGGATTTCGTCCCACCTGACATACAGCGAGTGGGATTTTGTCCGGGGGGATTTTGTCCAGGGAGATTTTGTCCGCCTTTACAATAAGGGGGATTTCGTCCGGGGGATTATGTCCGGGGGATTTTGTCCGGTGAAAACTGTGTGAGGTTGTCTTTTCTCCAAAGTTTTCTAAATAATTCATGTTCAGTCGCTAGCCGGTTCTTCTGTCGCAGTTTATTTTTGTTATGGTTTGTCTTTTTGAGTGTGTGTACCGCTTATATTATTTTGTTTGGTTAGCCAAATGGCTATTTTGTGGGAAGGTAACTGTCCTTTTTTGCTATCCGCTATTGATGTTTCCAACAGGGTCTAGTTAGTTCATGTTTGTGTTTCTTTCCCCTTGGTGTCAAAGATGGCAGCTGTGGGTGTATTGTATCGATTCCTGATTATTGCATTCACTTCTATTTTACGCCCGCATCAACAATATTTCATCCATTTTAGAGACGCCCCTTCAATTTCGTTGGATTTGTATCCTGCATGAAATTAGTGACACCAAGCCCTGTGATAAATTGTATCATTTACCGCCCCAGTAAACATCTAAGTTTGTATGTGGAGATTTGTCGGGTAAAAATCCAAAATGTCAGAGGTCAAAGCTTCAAATTGACTGAACTGTTGTTTTCAGAGACGATAAACCGCAACATAACATGCACAAGTCCTCGGAATGAACACCCCCACAACCCCTCTTTGTACAGAGAAAACTGTGTTTCCGAGGTATTATTTATGCTCAGTCTAAGACCTAGGATGTGGGTACACGTTAATGAGGCGGTTCTAACGAGCAACCACAACCTATGGCTGCAGTATATATGAGAAAAATTATTATGGATTTTCATCAGAAAAGACTACACTTTGGAGATGTGAAAAAATACACTTATCGCACGGGTGTTATCGTATTGATACGAGCAAACACATACATTGTACGTTACACAAGAATTCATAACACATTAACATCCTTCTGTTTGCATATGAAAACTGATCAGCTAGGAAGCATGCTGTGTGGGTATGACACATACCACACAGAAAATGCTAGCCTGAACAAAATGCTAACGCATGTTAGCACCGTGTGTAGGCATGGTACACAATATGCTCCTTCTTGGTGCATATTGTCCAGGTAGTTCATTGTGACTGTATAGAGCGTGTATGCTCGAATGCAATGTTTTTTTTTTTTTTTTTTTTTTTTTTGTTTGTTTGTTTGTTTTCTTTTTAATGCCCATATGCATGTATGTACTGCACCTAAACACAAATAAGCGTTCAAATTGGTATTATTTTTTTTTTTCGGGGTGGGGGATGTGGTGGTGGTGGTGTTGGTTTTACGGCCCTTTCAATATTATTTCAATCATATCGAGCCGATCATTATTCAGAGGTGGACGAAAACCGGAGTACAAGGAGAAAAACTACCTGACTTTCCGTTGCAGAACTTGGCGTCTCACATGTGACCCGAGCGAGGCTCGAACCCACAGCGGTGAGAGACCTGATGATTAAGAGTCAGCGCTCTTATCCACTAGGCCACGGAGGCCCGTTAATTGGTATTTAGGGATATTTTAATGATAAAGATATTACTATTCGACTTCGTCTCAATCGAATATCAAAGTTTTGGAAAATGGTAATACTTCGCAAGCAGTGATAACAACACAGAAATGACCACCGTAGAAGGTTTTGTTTTCAATGCATTTGCGAATAAAGGTTCAGATTAGCTTGTGAATATGCACAGCCTGACCAACGCTTTTCTTGGTTGGCGGCTTCGAAAGTGCAATGGCAACCAACGTAAAGTATCAGCCGTTTAATGGGTCATTTAACTGAATATACTTTTAATCCACACCATAAAATCATGCAGTTTACATGGAGATAAATAACTTAACAACTCTAAGATGGACAATGGTTTTGCTGACGCAATAGTTCCAGCAAGTACCCATGATCTATTTTATACCTCTTTGCCTTGTGCTTCTACAATATCATTATGGATATCCTGTTTAATGCACATTTTGGACCACTGCTCTTTCACCGATTTTGTCCATTTGCAAAAGCTGCTTGTCTTGTTTACTTAAGAGTGCTACAGCGTCGATATAACTTGATGAAATGAGACTTGTCCTTTGCTACACGGAGTGTAGTGTTTGAGTTTTACGTCCCAATAGCTGCTAAGGTCATACGGAGAAGGGACCTCGGTGTAAAAACTCTTCTGAAAGTCTGGAGAAGTCTGGAGAAGCCCGGGATCGATCATGCGATCCCTTGTTTACAAGGCGAGCAGCGTAACAACTATACCACTGAGGCTTCTCTTTGGTATACGGCCCAATAAAGTCAGAGAAGAGTATGACTTAAAAAGAACATCCCCATGTACCTCCTTCAATACAAGGCTCACAGCATATCAATCAGTCCGCGTATGTATGGGTTGCTCTTTATTATTAAGGCCCGAATAAATGCTGGCATTTTAATATTTATCAACATAAATAGAGAATACCAGGTTCCTGTCTTTTGATATCAAGTTTATCAGGCAAGGCAACGAGAACGCTTGTAGAATCGAGAAGCTCGACGAGCGATTCTACATGCGTTCTCGAAGCCGAGCCTGATTAACTTGATATCAAATGACACGAATCTGGTATTCTATTTATCAGTTTATCCCCTTCTACACTCTTAAATTAACAATTAACGATCAGTTTTCGATGATCCTCAGTGCATCCGAGCATTCAAGCGGTCGATATATTCAGTATCAGCTGACCATATTTTACTATGATATTTTTTTCAGGTTTTTTTTTCCATTTTTTCCCAGTAAAAATAACATTTTTTGTCATTTTTCCAGTAGTCCGGTTCATTCGTAAAAGTGCACTGTCACGTTGACGTGATAAAGCTCTCTTGTCCTGAGATAGCATATCTTTATCAGGTCAGTGCGTTAAAATGCAATATATTTTGGGGGTAACTGATAAATTTGCTATACCTAGCGTGTGACTTTGCAAAAGACAGAATGTACAACGTCCAAAACGTATGAATATGACGTCGATACTTAGAGTAAACACGTTTTAACCATGATCTTAAGTCACTAACTTTTATAATGAAAAGGTGTGTCGCTGACATCCATTAACCGATTACCATTTTTCCATCTAGTTAATTACAAGACTTGGTAATATTTCGTTTTCGACAGAAACCTAAGCTGTATCATGGCAAATCATGTTTGGTCGCTATCTGGTAATAACAAAAGGAGAATAAGAACCGGCACATCCTCGCAGCTTGAGCAACACCTGGGAAAGCACAATAACTATAATTGAGCCCCGCCAAGCGAATTTGTGTCTTCGAGCAGTCCGTCATGACAAATTTTAACTGCGCATGCCCAGCCATTCAGAGGGGCCAGGGATATGGCTTTCTGTCTGAAGTTTCCTCTTGATTCACTGCTTGTATGAGCGAGCAGCGAAGGTTCTGGCGAAACTGCGCGGATGCGCAGGCTCGCCTGAACCTTCGCTGCTCGCATAGGTGATAAGTACCAAAATCGGTTGACGGGGCCCATTTCTATTCCTAAATTTCAAGACTCTAGTTTGTCTGTGTAGCCGGGCAGTCATGTTGGCATCTTAACTGATAGAAGGAGGAGAGATTTTTTTGTGACGGGCGTTCTCTTCCTTTCGTAAACAGCTAATGACTGTAAGTATATGGTTTTAGTAAAAATGGAAACCTTAATCTTATAATGCTTAAGTTAATCACAGGCTACAAATAAAGGGAAGTTGAATGATCTGTGTTACACCACAATATGGGGAAAATATAGATACAGATGCCGAGGAAAAACCACAATCAATGATAACAAATTACCAATGGCACCACGAGGAAGAGTAGGGGAGACCGGGGCTAGTTGGTTCGTAAATTGCATTTTTTTCAAATGCTGGTATAAATATTCATTAGCTTGTAATATTGTTACATTATGCAACCAGTATCATTCATTCTCCACCTTATTTCATAGTTTCAAGTCCGAAAAATTACATATTCTGACAAATATAACCGTTTTCGAAGACGAGGTTAAACGGACCAACTTACCCCACTATCGGGGTAAGTTGGTCCTAGCAGCGGGGTAAGTTGGACCGACTGGAATTCAACTAGAAAATCACTAAGCAATGATGGGTCGATAAATGCCACATCTGACAAAAGATCTAAGAAATTTCGTGGTTTCAGCAGCAATGCAGTAGGATCCCGAGCGATAATCTTAACACAAAGTCCTTATATGATCCGCTAACTGTGCATTTTATGACTTATTTTTCTCAAAAACCGCCAATTTGATTGGAAACCCCATTTAAATGCCTTATTGTAGAGTAGACCGGGGCTAGTTGGTCCTAAGATTATGATTTGTCTTCAACAGCTGGGGCTAATATCTATTTCTCAGAACCATTTTGGTAATATGTAACTTCTTCAATAACTTGCCGCTGTTTCTAATTCAGAAAATGTCAGGGCCTGATAAATATAAATGCTTTTTCGACGGACCACATTACCCCGTCGCAAATGGACCAACTTACCCCGACCCTAGAGCCTGGTAGATCTTCACAAATGACAGGAGCGTCATTGAATTTAGAAACACCAAATACACTCGTTTGAATACCTTAGAAAATGAGCTTTAGGAAAAGTATAGCATTTGCATGTTATTTGTTACACACAAAAAAGACAAACAAATGATTCCAAGTGTGATAAAGTCACTTTTGTGGTACAAAATCAGTTTTTGTTCTCTAAAATGTTTATGTCTTTTTTGATCGCCATCTAATTTTCTTCAGAAAGTGTGTCACGACCAAGCATTCCATTGAACCATATCATTTTGCCATGACTCTTCTCAGCTCAGAGAAATTGCGCTGGGACCAACTTGCCCCACGGACCAACTAGCCCCGTTCTCCCCTATCTAACAATGAGGAAAACACAAAAGGACAAAAACGAATCAAAAACAGCCCAACAACAAGATTCCTCTTCCCAACAAGGGCAATAGGTAGAATTAATAAACATTTTATAAATAACAATAATAAATACACTACCATAAGCAGATACAACGTGAAGAGAGGGCTTCACTGACCGTTCCAAGGCGGTTTTTCTGCCACGGTTTGTTTTTGTTATGGTTTGTCTTTCGGTGTTTGTATCTCTTATTTTGTTTTGGATAACCACTGGGCCAGTTTGTGGGAAAGTAACTGTCCTTTTGGCTTTCCGCTATTAATGATTTCGTTAGGGTCTGTTGTTTCGTGTTTGTATTTTTTTCCCTTTGGTGTCTCTGATGGAAGCTGTCGGTTAATTGTATCGTTTCCCGATCATTGCCTTCATTTCTATTTGACAGTAAATGTCATTTTAAATTTTCCGCATTATACGTCTATGGAAACCAAACGAGTATGTCTATGGTCGGGCCAACCGTAATCCAACTGTTGGTTTTCTTTGGCTCCAGCACTTCAATTATTTCATGCTGTCAAATCCTCATTGTTGTTTTATTTCTATATTCGTTTAATTTGCATGTTTTCGGAGATGTTGCACTGGAGAGTTAGAAACAGGAGGACTGAAGAAAGTATTTGTCTTAGCCACGACAGAACCAAGGGAAATAATTTTGGCCACGTAAAATCGATTTATGCCTCCCCCCCTCCCAGTAAATGAACGATTTACTGATCGTTCCAAGGCGGTTCTTCTGTTGTGGATTAATATTGTTATAGTTTGTCTTTGCATAAATGTATTGCTAATATTTTTTTTTAGTTTGGATCCGTTTGGCTATTTTCTGGAAAAGAAACTGTCCTTTTGGCTTTCCGCATTTGACGTTTTCATTATGGTGAAAGTGTTCTTTGTTTGCGATTTTTTCCCTTTGGTGTCTTGGATGGGAGGGATGCGGTAAATGTTTCGGTTCCTGATAATTGCCTTCACTTCTATTTTTCATAACAATAAACACACACAAACGTAAATACTAAGATGATGAATATTTTCATAGAGTCACAGCCTCATAGAGCATGTTTTTAGGAGATGAATTTGGGGTAATTGTTATCAACAATTGCTCCTGAGTGAATATTTGGAAACAAATGACTTTATTCCAACCAGCCTAGTCACTGCCACGAAAATCCGTGAGAGCATATTGTTGCATATGCAAAACAGTTTCGAACGCTAAATAAACACTGTCGATGAACCAAAATATTATAACGTGTACGTTCTATCAGTTCATTTCATGAACGAACGTGTCCTTCTGTTTACCTGCCATTAATTATATATTTTACAGCGGATTTTTCCTTTACAAAAACAAAAATGAATGAATTCTGTTCTATAAAAGGGTAATCCTTTGGAAGCAAGAACTACAAAACAGAACAGAAAACTATAGAGTGTGCAAGTTTTATTTCTGGGACAGTCCAGCTAGTTTCGGCCAATAAGATATGATAAGTGACCCTCAGATATTTTTAAAATTTAGCAGTGTAACAAATGATCCCAAAAGACAAGTAAACATAACCCACACTGTGATGAAGGACAGGAAGACTTTAACGACCGCAACACATTCTCTTATTACCAACTGAAGTTGCGGATGAATATATCTGATTCGAGTGTAAAACCCAACTGCCTGTGTAATTGGACAGTTCACCGACATGACAGTTTACTGAGACAGTTCGCCGAAACATTTGAAGACAGCTCACAGGCCCATCACGGTTCACCGATAAAATTTTGTACATTTTATTTATGATAGAAATAATTTCTAGAAAGGTTATCATTTGGTAGCAAGGAATTCACCACAGAACGCGAAAATATGGAGCGTAGATCTTTTCTGGGCCAGACTAGCTAGTTTCGGCTATTTAGTGCTTGATACTTATTGCTTTAGTACTTGAAACACTGCTTCATGCAGACTGAACAAATGTATTTGTCTAAATCGCGACGGAAGTTAGGGCGAGGATTGTGGCCACGTAAAATCGATTTAAGCACCCCCCCCCCCACACACACACACACAGTGGAATTTGTTTCCGCTGACCGTTCCAAGGCGCTTCTTCTGTCGCGGTTTTTTTAGTTATGGTTTTTGGCTTTGGATGTTTGTGTCGCTTACATTATTGTATTTTGGATAGCCTATTGGCCATTTTGTGGGAAAGTAACTGTCCTTTTGGCTTTCCGCTATTGATGTTTCCATTCGGTCTGTTGTTTCATGTTTGCGTTTCTTTCCCTTTGGTGTCTCTGATGGGAGCTGTGAGTTGATTGTATCGATTCCTGATCATTACCTCCACTTCTATTTTGATATATAAATGACATACACATGTCTAGTCGAAAACTGCTAAAAGCGATTGTACTTATCTTTTTTGCCTCGTTTTTCATCGATAATTTCTTTAATTTTGATTTTTGATCGATGCATCCAGCGAAAAAGTTGTGCAGGAGAAGCTCCGCCAGCTTCTCGTTAAGAACTCGGCCTCCTGAATGGTTAACTTTTTGTTCTAATCGGATGGACTTTTTACAATTTCTGAATTTTTTGATAAAATTAAGTCCAATTCTGTCACACTATCGAAATTTAACAAATGACTGGCCAATAATCCATACAGTAGAACTTAGATCGCTCAAACACCGATGGCTTGTTTACCATGGCTGAGTCGAATCCGTTCTTGAGCCCCTAGGGAAATCCTCTGCATAAGAAACAGTGGGAGATAATTTAGAAGATTTTCGTCTTTTATCTTGCAAATTGCCAACAACAACAACAAAAACATGTGACGGATACATTTGTACTGACGTCATATACGAAAAACCAATACTACCTTATTTGCCAATCTAATAATCAAGATCAAATAACAATGTAGACTAACAATGTAGACAGAATGAGCACCTTACTCTGTTAACTGCCAGTTCACGCGCAGCCTAACGTTCAACTAGTCCCATCCACCTCGAAACACAAATAGCCTTAAATTTCCATCACGTTTGCTCAACGATGCTTTATTTTAGTTGTCACTACTGCTCAATCATGAGAGAGAGAGAGAGAGAGAGAGAGAGAGAGAGAGAGAGAGAGAGAGAGATCGTACCAGTGATGCGTTTTCCATAGGATTAACATGGATCTGGAAGGTTGAGACACCAGTAAAAATTCTTATTCTGATCTACGTGTTCACAAACGGCTTCTGTCTATCTATCTATCTGCTTATACTGATTCGGTCATATTTGACCATAACCTCAGTTGCCCGTATCAAAGTGTGAAACTGCTTAACATACCGACAAAAATAAAGCAATCCAGAGGCAGTTAGTTTAGTTGTGGTCTAACAACCAAGGTTCATACTTTTTGACAAAACACGCCTTTTTCAGCGTTTAAATTTTGAATTACTTTTCTTCGCAGCCATGTATTTTAAAAATCTGTGTGTGCAAGCGTTGCGCCTAGGTCAAATATTGACCCAACTTCTGACGTCAGTATTTCCAATACTGTGTTTACTCTAGTGTAGATACTCAGCTGAAAGACAGAATAATGTATAACAAACATTTTAGGAAACTTTGAACCAAATTTTTTTATGACCATTTTTTTATTCCAAAATAACTGACCGGTACTGTTTGACCAGAAGTTTGTTTGAAAATATGGGTTACTTAATAAACGAAGCTTCGAAAACGTTCCTTTTCAGTGGCAACCATAACTGAAGTAATGGAACGTTTTAGGAAGCGTTGATGTTTTTATTTGTGCTTTTGAATGCTAAATTCATCATTTCTGACGACTGTATGCTTATCTTAAAATGACCGGAAGTAGCTTCCGATTTCACAATTATTTTTTGCTATAAAAATTATCCCTTTCGCGGAAGCTTACAAAAACTAACATCTTGACGACGGCCTTAGCAACTCTCCTACTGTAATTATTCGTCAGACAAGCACTGGGCAGCCGACAAATCATCATACCATGCAATCAAGGCGGGACCAATGGAAACAGAAAATTTTATGAAATTAAACTTGAAATTTCTGAAATCTCCATCTAATTGCCGATCTGCTCATATAAATTAAGGGAATTGAACCTTTTTGAGACTTTGGCGGAGCTTCTTCTCTACAACTTTCCCGCTGGATGGGTTGATAAAAATCAAAAATATAGAAGAAATCACCTAAAACGCGGTAATAAAGATAAACAATCGCCTTTACCTTATGTTTAAATGACTATTATTTTGATAGTTATAAAACCATTGGTGTTCACCGATGTTTTGTCTATAAAAGGTGTATGCTTTGGAGCCAAAACATAAACCAAACAACTGAAAACTGTTTGTGTGCCAAAACTACTTTAATCAACAATGATCCCGATTCGTTTCAAATTTCCACAAACGAGTCGCTGATTCCAAAAGATTTAAGACACAATCAACTGCATGAAAATGTATTTAGGGTAACTGAACCGAGCCTTAACACCAGCTGCGGTTTATACGTGCTAAAAAGATTTATCCTTTGGATGCAAGAATTCATAATAGAACGGAATACTTCAGCGCGTACAAATACCCCGTTTCAGTAGATTAGTCCTATTCAGTGATCAGGCCAGATTTAAACTATATTCTTTAAGCCTCATTTAAACTGCAAACCAGCTGCAAAATCTCCCCGGTGCTATCCAAAATCGACAAACAATTGCCCCATCAGCACACTAACGAATAAGCCGATTACATCAGTCAATGTTTTGTTGTTAATGAACTGACGCAATTATTCCCCGTGTCCTGTTGCCAGGTTGTCTATAAGCACTCATTATGTCAGAGTTATTAGCATTGTTTGTCTCCATTTAACTAACACAATAGGAAGCATATTCAGTGCAGTCTTTGTCATTGTTGTCTACTGTAGCTATGGCCTGCCAGTACTTTCAGACACGTAGATTATATCATATTTATTTATACGTTAATTTAGTCTTGCAATACGGAAGAGTTTGACTTGCAACATCCTGATGTATGAATGTCATTTGACGTGTCACCAGTAACAATTCTGATTCTGATTCTGATCAAATGTGTTCTATAAAGGTTATCGTTTGGAAACAAAGGATACACCACAGAACTTAAAAAGTATGTAGTGTACGGTTTGCTGGGCCAGACTAGCATGTTTTGGCCAATTTGGCCTCATCAGTGCCCCTCAACTATGTTCAAGGTTCCACAATGGAATCAGTGATCCGAAAGGGAAAGAAAATGAAATCTAGACTTTGATGAAGGGCAGGGAGACTTTTTACGGCCGCCACACAATCCCTTAACACTAGCTGTAGTGACGTGTAATATGTTTTAGTAAAGGTTATCCTTCGGAAGCAAAGAATACACGACAAAATTTAAAAATATTAAGTGTACAGTTTTTTTTTTACCAGACTAGGTAGTTTCGGCCAATCGGGCCTCATCAATGACCCTCAAATGTTTTCAAGTTTCCACAATATAATCAATGATCTAAAATAAAAATATAAACTACACTTTGATCAAAGGCAGGGAGACTATTACGGCCGCCACACATTCCTTAAATTTTGTTCTATCAAAGGTTAACCTTTTAAAGCAAAGAATAACCCACAGAAATTAAAATATGAAGTGTACAGTTTTCAAGCCCATTGCATATTTTAAAAAGCCGACAGTATATTTCACATACACCTGCGTAATATAACATCACAGTTGGTTCAATGAACGTCTCGAAGATCTTTGATAACACCATACTTTGTTCGAGACTCATTCTGAAAACACGCCTATACAAATGCATTGTACATTGAGCGCCGAAAATATGAATATTTTTGGATGAAAAATTGTGGCGATTCTAACGAATACCCACAATCTGTATTTTAGAGCAGAAATCAGAAAAATAATATTTACTCCTGTAAACCCCAGAATTACTATATAAAAGTAGGGTTCAAGGGGTCAAAATTATATAGGATTGTTTTCGTGATAGTTAAATCAATTGGGGGGTGGGGGGTGGGGGGCGTAGTTATAGCATGTGGTCAAGAGACATAGTGGATGCATTTAAGTATTTTTTTATCTTTTATAAATTCGTTTACTAAGTAAGTAAGATGTTTTTGTATATACCAAGGGTAACCCATATGGTTTCCCTGCGGTCCGCATCAAAATAACATTAAAACAAAATATTCATATTATACGAATAGTAAAAACATCAGAATGGAAGTCAATATAAGAACAGGTAATGAGCGCCTAATGAACTGCAAACATGCATTATTTTATATACAACCGAAATATGTATACGACAGACTTTCTGTACGACAAACGTTGCATACGACAACTCTAAAGAGAGAGAAACAGAGAGAGGGAGAGGATAATAGCATGTACATGAGTAACTTATATGCAAGTTCGGTATAACAAAATCACATGACTTTAACTATGATAATGCATGCGGACTACATTAAGTAAAGCGGATTATTACATTTTATTCTAGTCTTACAGTTTTTAATGAAAATGTCTAGCGACTCCGAGGTTTTCATATTATGTCGCAATACATAATTATTCAGAGTAACAGATCTTAAATTCGACACATAATTATCTGAATTAACGTCGCGCATTTGAAGTAACTGCAAGAAATGAGTGGGTGCATCATTGTTATAAATTTTGTGCATATGTTTTGCTTCTTTGAGAAAAAAGCTCTATTCAAATAACAGCATATCTCGTCACCTCGGTGCAAAAACGGGTTATCTGCATTTTTCAAAATTTACAGGACGGAGAAAAAAACGTCCCATTATTTGTACCTATTTGTGAAAAGCAAACCATTTTAGAAATAGAAACATTGACAATATGTAATTACCCAACTGTATAAGTAACAAAGTTTCAACTTTGTAAAGAAAAGAATAAATTGAAAAAAAAGAAACAACAAAAAAAGAAAAAACATTTAGCCTGAAATGGCTACTGCAGTTTTTGGTGCAAAAACAGGACAAGTGCCCTTATCATATTCTAGCACACTATATGTTTGGTGCAAAACGCGGATAAACGCACATATTCTGTTAATGCACCAATATGTTTTGTTTTAAACAATTAATGCACTAATAATATAAAGTTAATATTTAATCCAATGACTTTATTTTAGAATGAGGCTTATATAGTCAACAAAAGTAAAGTCCATAGTGTCTTACCTTTTCCAGTACCTTAATAAATAAATTGATGAATATTCATGTAATCTTTCAACTTTTCACTTTGTCAAGTAAGGTTTTAAATGTTGTTTTTGTTAATGTGATGCACTTGAGCAATTCATAATGCATCATGAACAGCTTTTCATTTAACTTCAAATCATTCAAAATCAGCAGAAAAAAAGCCAGTCCAGTTTCCTACTATGGCCATTCTTGAGCAAAAAGCTTAGAAAGGCCCCCGTCCTTCGGGGCATGGAGAAATAGATACGGCTGCATGAAGCGTCAATGCAGAGCTGAAACTGACTGCACATGAGTACTGGTTAACTGCTTAGAGGATCTAAGCCTACTCAGACAAAGATGTGTGAGTCGGCCTGTCCATGCATGTAAACCCTTTCGGTTTCATTGGGCAGCAGGGTTTGAGGTATTATTTCATCTCAATGTTAGGTAAAAGTCCCACAAAATTGGAAGCAATGTCACCAAAATGACCTGCATAATGTTTATGGGGACTTCATACCTCAAATCAAACAAACACACTTGTAAACATGACAGAATGTACAATGTATTGGGTAAACCATTTACTAATTATTAGTCTTGTCTTATAATTAAAAACCTGTGGTTAACACAGCGTTCACTGGGCCATACAACTCAATCAAAGCACTGAGAGTACTGGTGGATCGATTGTCTCTAGAGTATAGATTAGGAAAATAGTCCTGAACTGAGAATTGCATTGTTCGTTGAACCCTTAAATTCCAGTATTTTAAGAAAGCATAATAAACCAGGTAAAGTGGCGTCTGATTAGGTATACACTGTTTGCCAATGCCCATGTGCATGAGCACAGTCCAGAATTTACTTTTTACACTGCACTCTGGCGTTTTAGGGAGGCGACTATCGATACTATATACAACCAGTACCTGGATTTTGTTAAGGGTCAGCGACAGTCAATTGGTAAATAGCAGGCGGGAAGCTTCATTGCTTAGTATCTTTGGGTCGATTGATAAGCGAATACCTCGTACACAAGCCCAGTCCAGATTTTCTATGGGCTGATTGATAAGTCAATACCTCGTACTCAAGCCCAGTCCAGATTTTACTTTTTACAGAGTGTTCTGATGCCACAAGGAGAAGACTAAACATTTCTGTTAAAAACGGTTTTCTGGGTTTTGTACATGTTCAGTGATAGTCACGCGGATAATAGCAACAGAAAACTGCATTATAATGTATACATGTATTGTGTTTGTGCAGATGGGTACTCATCAAAATGCTTCATTATAAGAAATGTATTCAGTACAATTTTTGTCTGAAAAAAGGGCGTTTTTGTTGTTGCACTGGTAGCATTTTCCTTCGATGTTTTCAAAATTATTTACTTATCATTTGTTAATATGTTTATTTATTTCCCTTCTGTATACACATATATTCAACCAGCAAAACAGTTTCATCTTTCTGAATAAACAATATTTCATTGATAATACTTAACCTCATATGTCACAGTAGCCCCCGCTTTTTTAAGAAAAAGATGAGCTGCACGATGCTTCCACGCAGAGCCTAAACCGACATACACACGAGTACTGGTGAACCGCTTAAAGGATCTTAATAAGTTCTGAAGTTAGATCCTTTGGAAGCAAGGAATACACCAAATAAACGAACATAGCAGACTCCGATTTATTGAGTCTGATCATGGCCAGTGCTGAAATGTGCAACACCGACCACGCCCTCTAGCACCGGCTTAAGCAGAACTCTATTTTCAAAATGATACCAAATGAACTCAATGATCCCAAAGGACCAGAAAATATAATCTGCACTATGATGATGTACGGGGAGACGTTTTACGGCCGCCACACGGCACAACAACAGCTACAGTGAAAATAATTACGTACTGGAGTTAGATCCTTTGGGAGCAAGGAATACACCAAATAAACGAAAATAGCCGACTCGGTTTTATTGAGTCTGTTCATGGCCAGTAATGAAATGTGCAACACCGGCCACGCCCTCTAGCACCGTCTTAAGCAGAACTCTATTTTCAAAATGATACCAAATGAACTCAATGATCTAAAAGGACCAGATAATATAATCTGCACTATAATGATGTACGGGGAAATGTTTACGGCCGCCACACGGCACACAAAAACAGCTACAGTGAAAATAATAACTTCTGAAGTTAGATCCTTTGGAAGCAAGACATACACGAAATAAGCGAAAATAGCAGACTCGGTTTTATTGAGTTTGTTCATGGCCAGTACTGAAATGTGCAACACCGGCCACGCCCTCTAGCACTGTCATAGTATATCCCCTCTCTCTCGGAGTCTAACTGTTGGTTTTCTTTTGCTCAAGCATTTCAGTGGTTTCTTGCTGTCGAGTCCTCACCGTTGTCTCACCTCTGTGGTTCTTTGGTTATTTGTGTTCACGGAGATGTCGCACTGATGAGTTAGGAGGCCTTCATGCGGACTGAACAAATTATTTGTCTAAATCGCGACGGAAGTAAGGGCGAGGATTGTGGCCACATAAAATCGATTTAAGCCCCCAGTGGAAATCTTTCCACTGACCGTTCCAATGCGGTTCTTCTGTGGCGATTTATTTATGTTGTTGTTTGTTACTTACTGTGTGTATCACTTGTGTCTTTTTATTTTGGATGGCCATATGGCCATTTTGTGGGAAAGTAACTGTCCTTATGGCATTTCTTTGTTTAGGTTTCCATTATGGTCTGGTAGCTTATTGTTTGTGTTTCTTTCCCTTTGTTATCTTTGGTTGGTGGAGTTAGTTAATTGTATCGATTCCTGATCTTTGTTTTACTTATATTTAGCAGAACTCTATTTTCAAAATGATACCAAATGAACTCAATGATCACAAAGGACCAGAAAATATAATCTAAGCCTTCCCAGGCAATGCGGAGGGGTCGGCCCGTCCATGCTTATAAATCCTATTGGTTTCACTGGGCGGCAAGGCTTGAGATGTCATGTGATTTCAATGTCGGGTAAAAGTCCCACAAAATTGGAAGCAACGTCCCCAAAATTATGTTTACAGTTTTGACGGGGACACAAATCAAACAAACAAAAAAAATAACTTCAAATCAAACAAACAAACAATAACCCATATGTAGGACAATATGTGCTGGAAATGTTATTACATGTATAGCATTTTACTGCTCTTTGCAAATAATGTAGATCCGTCGATCGCTTCTGCTGATCAGGATCTACACTGTCATAGTTTCTCCCATCTCTCTCTCTTCTCCTCACTCAGTCCCACCACTGCATCCCAGCTCCTTGATACAGAGCCCCTTCAGCGGCAAGGTTTAAACAAAATAGCTAGTTCATTCTACCAGTCCCTTCCGCTGATACTGGAAGAGCAGTTGTCAATTTCTTGCAAAAGAATGTGCACTGTACTGGTTAACCGCTCACGTATAAGCCTACCTGGGTCCATGCTGTATGTCTAATAACGATATCGACTTTAAAATTTTGCTCTAGATTCTAAAATTTAAGTTCTTAGCAGATTTTGTTTTGTTTGATTTGAGGTTCAACGTCCCCGTCAACATTGTATAGGTCATTTTGGAGACATTACTACCAATTTTGTGGAACTTTACCCGACATTGAGTAACTTGACATATCAAGCCCTGTCGCCTAATGAAACCAATAGGGTTTATAAGCATGGACTGGCCGGCTCGCACCGCTTGGCCTGGTCAGGCTTAGATCCTCTAAGTGGTTTGCCAGTACTCGTGTGAGGTCGGTTTCAGCTCTGCATGGAAGTATCATGCAGCCCACCTATTTCTTCAAGCCCCGATAGGGGGTGGGGGCGTTGGGTATATCGTAGAAGGAAATAACTTGGCAAACATGTGTGTAAAAGTCCATTTCTAACATTTTTGATGAATGGAATGTTCCGAAAGTCGTCACGTGACAGCGCGGGCTATATTAAGATACTGTCCTTTCATGATATAGGCAGCCTGGCATTGGTTTAACCCTTAAATGTGAGTATTTAATAGAGGATCTTACATGAGTGTTAATGTATTATTGAATTTATTAAACGAGTTGAGGAAAAGGGATAAAATGCGAGGCTTTGCCGAGCATTTTATCCCTTTTCCTCAACGATTTTAATAAATTCAATAATACATGAGCACGAATGCAAGATTCTATTTATCATATGACATTTAAAACGCATTTTATTCACGATTGTTTACAAAAATGTCAATATTCCGCCGTTAGTAAACGCGACGTCGTTCAGGACGTCGTACATGTAACGTTACGGGACGTATCTAGTTAGTTTGCATATTTAATCCACTAGCGGATTATCGAAAATATTACACGGCGTGATTACACTCTCAGACGCGACGTCATATGATAAAAGCTGTGTATTCCCTGAGCAGCCAGCTGAGCAGACGCCACATTCTGCACCACATTCTGATCTTGATATTCGGTGTGTTCCAAACCCATCACGATTTCTGACCAGATTCTATAGATAGCTCTGACCTACATGATACATCGAATGCTTCTATTATGAAAGCTTTGTCTTCTATCCTGTTCACAAGGTTCCGGACACCTTGAAACAAAGTTGCGATGGGAATATAGCACTGCTGCCGTGTGTTCACACACGGCAGCAGTGCTATATTCACATGTCAACTTTGTTTCAAGGGGATAATTAACCAGAAACCATTTTAAGCCTTATCCTGCTGTTAACGACAAATCCAACCTTTGCAAACAGTGTAGATCAGATGGCAATCAGTTTGTGAATTTGCAGCAATAAATTGATTGGTTCAAAGTTAGAAATGGGCATGGCTAACTCGATTATACACTGGTATATAAGGGCTAAATATAATAGACGTGCCCACGTCATTAAGTGGACGATTTTATATGCCATTAATGGGTTATCCTATTTTATATGGGAAGCCCCAAAGGGGCCATTGACAAACAGTGCAGACCCAGAACAGAATGGCGAAGCTTGCTTACCAAGTAATGCTTAATATCCGCGGACGCCTGATTACACTCTTCTGGAGTCCATGTCTGTTGATCCGAACATTGTTATTTGCCATTTTGTCTATGGATTAACGATTTTGGATTAACGCGTTGGTACTACGACCTAAACAACTATTCAAATTGGGCCCTCACTGTTTGCAGAAAGTTCAACTATTTTCTGAATGAATTTCTAAAACTTACTCAACCTAACACCCCTAAAATAAGGAAATAAAAACAAAAACACAAAAACACTTTGAAAATGCTGTCTGCTAGTCATGCTTAGTGCTTCGAGGGTTTCTCTTTTTTAGGGATTCAAGAATTTTCACAGCCATTCTGTCAGAAATTTCAATAACCATTCTTACTGACTTACCTTTGAATAATATCTGTTGAATTGATTCTGTTGATTACAACAGTTTTTTGTTGGTTATCTTCACGAAAACACGCCTATATAATTTTGACCCCCTTGAACCTCACTTTTATATAGTAAAACTGGGGTTTCCGGGCATATACCTTACTTTTCTTATTTCAGCTCTAAAATATATAGTGTATGTACTCGTTAAAACCGCCTCGATTAGGCGGTTCTAACGAGTGCCCACAATCTATATTTGAAGCAGAAATAAGAAAAATATCACAATTTTTCATCAAAATAATTTCATTTTTTCGGCGATAAAGGTGGCAATGTATTTGTATAGGCGTGTTAGCGTAATGAACACATCAATTGCAAGTATCTGATTATGTTTAAAAGAAAGTTGTATTTTAAGATAGTTAAACAAATAAGGCTTTTAAAAGGGCTTATTTATGCTTGTACTGTTTTTGTACCAAGTATTTTGTATTGCTATATGGAAATAACTTGGTGCAAAAAGAGGATAAGTGTACTTATCCTGTTCTTGCACCAAAATATTAACCTGTAGATAACCTATGTTTTTATTTTTTATTTTTTTTTTTTGCAAAAAATACAATTTTCAATTTAAGGCCAACTGAAATAATTCTTGTTCACATGTATCATGATAGAATATACCATTATATCAAACAAAGTGATTTTGTGAAAAAAATGTCAGTTAACCCACTTTTGCACTAAGGTGACGATCTAGCCTCTGGGGTGCATCATGAAGACCGTCGTAATTTTGAGACAAAATTATTTTACAGCCACATCCTTGTAACTTATTCAGTTCACTTATATCGCTATTTGACGTATTAGACCAACCAAATCGTGCTGCAGTATTCCAAATGCGGCTTAATATAGGCGTAAGTTAAAGGTACGCAGAGGCGATTCTTGTGATTATACACAACCATTTTTTTCAAGGAAAAATAACTAACGCGCATTGTGGCTTCATTACTAAACGTGCATGTAGCATTCCCTTGAAAAGGCTCGATCTCTGCAGCAGCGACTGTCGAAATTTACGAGAAATGTTCGGAGATTTATTCTAAATTCAAAAGAATATTGTAAATTTAAAAAAAAGAAACGATCAAGATGTGAAACAATCAGATCCCAAATTCGTCCATCAATGTCACTAGGGAAAGAAGTCGAAAAATAGAGCAATGACAGTAAACAAAACGAACAACAGGCAAACCGAGTCAGCAGCTCTTTCGCAAACAGGTGGTGACTCAGAATATCCCAACCTAACTATAAAGAAGCAATATTCATAGTTGGGGAAAGAATCAGAATCACCAACAAGATAAACAAGACAAACTATCACAAACAAGACAAACATTAAACTAGAAGTACAAACGTTAATAATCAAGATGTGTCATAATCAGATCCCAAATTCTTCCATCAATATCACTAGGGAAAGAAGTCGAAACATGGAGCAATGACAGTAAACAAAACGGACAACGGACAAACCGAGTCAGCAGCTCTTTCGCAAACAGGTGGTGACTCGGAATATCCCAACCTAACTATAAAGAAGCAATATTTATAGTTGGGGAAAGAATCAGAATCACCAACAAGATGAACAAGACAAACTATCACCAACAAAACAAACATTAAACTGCAGTGGAACTTCGATGGCTCGAACACCGTTGACTCGTTTACCATGGATGTGTCGAACCCATTCTTGAGACCCTAGCGAAATCCTCTACATTAGAAATAGTGGGGGATAATTAAGCAGAGTTTAGTCTTTTATCTTGCAAATGAATGCTGTGTGTACTCATAAGAATCGCCTCAATGAGGCGATTCTTATGAGTACACACAGCATACATTTTCATTATAGAACATCGAAAAGATGTCTAAAAGTATGTTGTTATGCCTCCTGGCAGTAACCTCAGTGGCTCGAACTCCCCTGTCTCGAACAGATTTTCTTGGTTCTAAAGGTGTTCGAGCCATTGAAGTTCGGCTGTAGACATACAAACGTAAATAAAAAAATGAACACAGAATCAGAACCACCAGCACAAAACATGAAGGAACCACAGCAAAAGCACCGACTTG
The DNA here is from genome assembly GCA_963580285.1 of Lucinisca nassula. NCBI lineage: Eukaryota > Metazoa > Mollusca > Bivalvia > Lucinida > Lucinidae > Lucinisca > Lucinisca nassula. The sequence continues at coordinate 76,597,309 of OY757024.1, read as the reverse complement.
GAACGGTCACTAAAACTTGCTTATGGGCTAAAGTAATATTTACGGGATTTGTACAGACATTACGATAACACACCCGTGCAGCATAGTGCATTTTTCCCATCTCAAAAATGGCTATTTTTCTGATGAAAATCAGTGATATTTTTGTTATTTGTACTTCAAACATAGGTTGTGGGTGCTCGTTAGAACCGCCTCATTGAGGCGGTTCTAACGAGTACCCACAACCTATGTCTTGGAGCAGACATAAGGAAAATAGTGAATACCCCCGTAAACCCCAGTTTTCTCTATATAAAATTGGGTTTAAGAGGGTGTTCATTTCACGGACTTGTTCACGTGATGGATTACAAATATTTGTACAAGTATTTGTTTGGTTTGTTTGTTTTGGAGTTTAACGGCCCAGTCAACCCTATTTTAGGTCATTTTTGAGCCGGTCAGTTTACCTATCCACACTTTTCCTGGACAGGCTTATACGTAAGTGGTTAACCAGTATAGTGCACATTCTGACAACTGCCCTTCTTGAATCAGCGGAAGGAAGAGAATGACCGTAGAAAAGATTTCATGATCAATCTCCACGAAAGAGTATTTGTTTGGTCTGCGTGAAGATTTTCTAACTCAGTGAATCAACTCGGTAAACAAAGAAATCAAAACTAAAACCAAGTTGACCCAGTGATGAGGACTTGGCAGTAAACCGCGCTGAGCCATCCGGTGCTGAGCACAACGACACAGGAACACTGGAGCAAAAGAAATCGAGAGGATGAACCCGTTGGACCAAGCAAAAGACATAAAATCAACAAAAACCTTGCTTTTTATTTCAGAAAATCTATTTTATGTACAATATACATAATAGTTCATATGCGATAGACAACGTGTTGCTTAGTTGTCGACTCTTCTTTTATTGAGTTTGCTTCGCTTTTCGGCTGCATGGCAGCATGCCGAAATTTATACATGATACTCCAGTCCTCAATTTAATCGTTAATTCGGGCCTCCTTGATTGAACTGTCGATGTGTTTCTGTTCTGTTGGCAGATCGGTGTTGAGGGGTCAACCTAATGCATGATTGTCAACGCTCATATACATGTATATTAATTTCTCTGTATGGTGCGGAAGTACAGCTTGTATTTACTGTTCTAAACCCATCGTATGTCTCATCTGTAACCAACTCGATTATCCAGGCTCTTTCAGTGTCCACGTTGTTAAATAGAGAATACCAGGTTCGTGTCTTTTGATATCAAGTTTATCAGGCAAGGCTTCGAGAACGCGTGTAGAATCGCGAGGCTTGCCGAGCCTGATAAACTTGATATCAAAAGACACGAACCTGATATTCTATTTATCAGTTTAACCCCTTGTACACACTTTAAATATGCAATTTACGATAGGTTATCGATAGTCCTCAGTTCGTCTCAACATTCATCGGTCATTATATTTAGTATCATCTGACCGTAATTTTTCCTATAATATTTTTATGTATTTTTTCTCTCCAGTTTTTCCAGTATATAAAACATTTTTGCCAATATTTACAGTAGTACGGGTCATCCGTAAAAGTGCAACCTCACGTTGACCTGATAAAGCTCCCTTGTCCTGAGATAGCACATCTTTATCAGGTCAACGTGTTACAATACGATTTATATAAGGGATAACTGATAAACAGATATCTATGGTCATAACCCACTCTCAAAATGATTTTAAATGGGGGCACATAAAATAGAAGTGATTGTAATGACAAGATGTCGATACAATTACTTAACACCTCCCACCCAAGATACCAAACGGAAGCAAACACCAAGATAAAACATCTTCACCGAAATTGAAACATCAAAGACAGGAAGCCAATAGGACAGTTCTTTTCATCTGTTTCCTTAAACTTATCAGTCGATGGTGTATTGGAAAGTACGTTCTTTATGAAAACAAAACACTATAGACTCTTATGTAAAGCCTGCAGTTTTGGTTTAAACATTTTTATCCAGAGTTCAGCCCGGTATTCATTGACAAATATTTATTCATTATGATATACTCGACGGAAATAGAAACTATTGTTATGCATAAGAATTTATTTTTCTGATTCCCACTTTCACCCAACTGTTGACCTAATAGTGCTATAAATATCTTGTTAATCTTCTTATAGAAGATTCTAGAAAACTGAGTCACAGATTAATTTCATTTTTGTAAACAAGATGTTTACAAGGAAAATGACTTCAGAACCTTCCAGAAAGTTCAGGTTTGCATTTTTTTTAGAAAATTACATCATCTTATTCCACAGCCCTGTGGAACATTCTAGAGAAATCTTAGGGTCTATAAAAGAGCTTGATTTTTCTCATTGAGTCAGACTTTTGAGTTTGAAGTTTGGGCTTTTAAGAAAAGTTATTTCTAAATTCTGTGTTGGATAGTTAAGTCATATTACTTTTCATTTTGGACTGTGAATTCTGTGGGATCAAGGAAAATAGATTCATTCAGGATATTTCATTCAGAGCTAAGTACATTTAATTTTCTTACTTCTACAGGTTAAAGTTAACTTGTAAATAAATTTTGTTAAATTTTTCCAAAAGACTTGCTTGCTTTTTCTTTCTGCTACGCCTGGCTCGTAACAGAAATTGGGTGCTCGTCCGGGATAAAAACATCTTGAGCATTTTAGGACTGACATTTTATTCGTAGGCAAGTAATTGTCATTTCTTATCAAATATAGACTTGGCAGTTGCTTCACAAGATTGGTATTTCCCCATAGGCATATAAGGGATTGTGATTTCATGTGAATTGTCATTTCAGGTGAAATAGTACTTGTCATTTCATGTGAAATTCTTGTTGGGCGTGTCATTTAAAAAAAAAAAAACTTCGTCAAATTAACCTCAGTCTGTATTACCATAATTACTTTATAATACAAACAAAAAGCAAACATGTCGTTTGATTTGAAATATGTTCTATAAAAGGGCTATCCTTTGGAAGCAAGGAATGCACCACAGAACTGAAAAAATATGGAGTGTACATGTTTTCTGGGCCAGACTAGCCAGCCTCGGCCAATTAAGCCTCATCAGTGACCCGCAGATATTTTCATAATTCCACAATGTAATCAATGATCCCAAAGGACAAGAAAATATAATCTACACTATGATGTGGGGCAGGGAGACGTTTTACCGCCGCCACACATTCCCACACACCAGCTGTAGTGAAGTTAAATATGTTCTATAAAAGGGATATCCTTTGGAAGCAAGGAATGCCCCACAGAACTGAAAAAATATGGAGTGTACATGTTTTCTGGGCCAGACTAGCCAGCCTCGGCCAATTAGGCCTCATCAGTGACCCTCAGATATTTTCATAATTCCTCAATGGAATCAATGATCCCAAAGGACAAGAAAATAAAATCTACACTATGATGTAGGGCAGTAGATGAAAAGCTTTTTGGCTCAGCCTACCCAGGAGTTGTTTAATCTGGCCAAAAGGACAGATTTGTTAGATATTGATTCCCATTATGGGGTCATTGCTGTTAAAACAAGCATGAAAAACATGAAATTAAGAATATTTTGGTACAGTTTTTTTTTTTTATGAAGAAATTTTCGATCCATCTGCTTTGTCTCCCATTATGGTTTCACATACTGAATTACAAATGAGACAAATTGAAATAGGAAGGTAAATTGAATTAGAGAAGTTAAGATTAGAAATGGAAGAAAGAGAGAAGGAAAAAAGAAAGAGAAAGCATAGACGAATGCAGATGGAAATGTCGCAGGTGCAGTTTGGGATAAAGGAGTAACTCAGTCGGACTAGTTGGTTTTATTTATAAAATAGGAGAAAAAGGGTGTCCTGCAACAAATACAAATAATTGTCATAGCTACTATAATATACAAATAGTCTAATAAATATATATGACTAATTGATATTACATATATTCAATATAGCATGACAATACAAACTGTCATAACTATCCCTGAATAAATATAATAAATATAGAGAAGACTTTGTCGGTATGAATCGACAAATGTCAGACGACGACAACAATTCTTCGGACAGCCGGTGCATGATAATATATGAAATTATTCAAACCTCATGCACAAATCATATCAACATAAATACAGAAATTCTAAAATACAGAGAGGCAGATTAGACGTCACTGAGATAACAAAGATACAGATCAGACGGCTCAGCTTCACCGACCGAGCTGTATATTTGCCTCTCACAATTTATATATAAATTTATCTTGGTCAAGAAGCCGTATGATACAGTGGTTTGCATATTATGCGCTTAATAATCGAGGTCCTTGAATTGATCCCTGGCTCCTTCAGACATCAGACAAACCGCCAGACCAAGGCCTCATCTCTGCATGACCATTATAGTTGCTGGGACACATAATTAAAACTTCACACACATTGGTCTTATTAAAACTACATAATCTTGGTACCAGCACATAAAATATTGCAGCACAGGGAAAATATTCATGTTTCACTCCATGTTTTACCGAAATCCCTTATATGATAACTATTTTCTGTATCGGAATGTGGGACACAGACCGACATAATGAACAATGGCTGGGACAACTCTTGTTCCCCTAAATAACCAATGCAACTAAATAAAACTATTCATGTACATACGTAAACTCACAAACTGAATGGCAAACATTGCAGACCCCGATCAGATGGCATCATCAGAATTCATCTGATCTGGTTCCACACTGCTTACAAAGGCAGAGATGTACATGAATAGGAGGACAAGGGATAAACTAAACCATGTTCTTCTATGGACAACTTGAACGCATTTTGCTTATCAGCAATTTACATGTACAATGTAAATATTGGCCCATTCAGAATAAATACACAATTTCTGGTAAAATAATACTATTGTGGAAAAGGGCAAGCATTGGGGAATTACCTGGACTCATCTTAAAATAATAATAGTACTAGATCTATATCTATTTCTGAAATCATTGAAGACTTCAATTCAGTTGAAAATCAGCTGTACAAAATGGCTGTTCCAGAAATCATACAAAAAGATTTCCCGCGTGCAATAATTGTTATTGTGCATATTAAAAGTAACCAATCACACATACTGTTACTCACACATACGTTAAAAGTCAATGGGGAAAATACCTTTGGCTATAATAAAAGAAATTCCATTGGTTGACCTCAAATATCAAAAATAAACAATAATGAAGGCACTTTCGTTTTGCCACCGGAATATAAGCCGAAGTGACGAGGTGCAACAAACTACCGAAAAAGGGACAACCAAGACAATTCACCTTTACGAGTATATTACGAAAAGTAACAACTGTGACATTCTCCCCTGCTTAGAATAAAATGTCTCCTGACATTTTCAATATCAACAAAGTATGGAAATCACGACGCTGGATGTGATATGAAAAAAATCAAAAACTATACAATACCTGAAGTGTACACATTATAAGAATACCAATCAGTTAAATGATTCTGAAGAATCAATATCAGCAAAAATTGCTCCACACAGTATTCTACTTTTTACACTTTATATGAATACAATAATGTATCTCATGATTTCCAACGTTTAAAGAAAACACTTCATAACTGAACTATTCCTGAACAGTTCATGAAACATAGTAAATCAACATGAACATCCAGCAGGTTGTGAGTTATAACACAGCTACTATCCCCATTTAAACATACTTTTACATATAAAATACAATGTATCTTATGATTGCTATAGAGCTTACCACAACAACCACAGAAACATACACAGACAAGGATTTGCAAATACACAATTTTAATATATAATGTATCTTAAGACTGTAATGGATCTAACCACAACAATCAAAGAGACATTCAGACACTTAATTGCAAATACACATAAATTCACTGACTGACATTCTCCCCTGGATGGGAAAATGTATATAAAACACTTATTTGCAAATACAAATAATTTCACTGACTGTGACATTCTCCCCTGAGTGGGAAAATGTAATTAAAACACAAAAAAATACATATTTAAACAAAGTACTCCTGTACATCTGGGTTTTCAATCAGTATCTGGCTGCTGACCCATTCGCCATAGCGGTTAGGAGCTTTTCTTACTATGGTCGACCTTCTCGGGGATGGAGGCATTGCTGCTGGTAATTCAGATGCTTCTGGCGGATGTGACTGATCTGAGTCAGTCCCTATTGAATAAGGGTGTGTAGTGTAATCCACGAGAAATGCATCTGGAGTACCATCAGTTGTCTGCACTGAATCAAGATCAGATAAGGAACCTGATAATTGAATATTAGGACCATGACCTGAAATAGAAGAAGGAACTCTACTCCTTTGCTGAGACCTTCCACGCCTAGGTTGCAGGACGGGGTAAATAAAAGGTGTATTTGTGTCAGAATCAGAATGACTTGATTCTGAATCACCTGAAAATGTATCCCGCTGATTGGTGGCAACCCTTCTAGATCGTAGAGGCCTTGCTTGAGAATCTGAATTATCAGATTTTGCCGGAATAGCACTAAACGGTAGTAGCATATTCCGGTGTAGAGTTTCGACCACATGGTCACCAGATTCCTTTTGGACCTTGTAGACAGGGACATTTTTATTGGGGATTTTAACAACTACATATAGTGTTTTCTCCCATCTGTCTGCTATCTTATGCCTTCCCCGAAAGCCAACTTGCCTTACTAAGACTCTGTCGCCTACATCTAAAGTTGCTTCTCTGACTTTGAGATCATAGTGTCTCTTATTCTTGTCAGCACTTTTACGAGCTTCATTTGAAGCAACTTTATATGCAAACTGAAGACGTTTCTTCAGTTTTGTTGCATAATGCTCCTTAGAACGGACTTTATGCTCCTCCGGGGACTTCAGACCTAAATAGGCGTCAATAGCAAGTCTGGGGTGTCTTCCAAACATAAGGAAGAAAGGACTATAACCAGTACTGTCATGGCGAGTAGCATTGTACGAGTGTACCAATGGAGCTACATATGATTTCCAGTCATCCTTCTGATGGCTCTCTAAGGTACCCAACATATTTAATAAGGTCTGATTGAACCTTTCCACCATACCATTCCCCATAGGGTGGTATGGTGTAGTTCTAGATTTTTCAATACTAGCCAGGCTGCAAAGTTCACTAATGACACTGCTTTCAAAATTTCTTCCCTGATCGCTATGTAAACGAGCAGGGAAGCCATAATGAACAATGAAATTGTCGAAGAGAACTTTTGCAGTGGTTTTGGCTTCTTGATTTCTAGTTGGAAATGCCTGGGCGTACCTTGTAAAATGGTCTGTAATGACCAGGATGTTTTCAAAGCCGCCCTTAGACCTTTCCAAAGTAAGGAAATCAATACATAATAATTCCATGGGCTGTGTACTGACTATATTGCATAGTTCAGCACCAGGAGCTGGAATAATCTTTCTTCTTATGCATTTTTCACAATTCTGTACCTTGTTTACTACATCTGCTTCTAAACCAGGCCAATAAAAACGTGAACGAACCAATGACAGAGTGCGATCACGGACCTGATGACCGACATCATCATGTAAATGTTGTAACACAATGCTATGAAAGCGAACAGGTAATACAAGTTGTTTTGTGTCAACACCATTCAGTACAGTAAACCTGTACAAAATGTTGTCACACAAAGATAACTTGTTCCATTCTCGAAAGTATTTCGAAACCTCTGAACTTTCAGACTTTCGATCAATATATTGTGGTTTATAACCACCTTTGATCAAATACATGACTCTGCCAATGGTTGGATCGGAAGCTTGTTCCTTTGCCCAGTCAACAGTACTAATATCAGTAGAATCTACTGAATGATCTAAATGAGGATCAACAGAATCCAGAATAGTTGCATGACTAGTAACAACTAAATTTTCGGCCAAAGGACAACTGTCACGTGATACAGTAAGGGCATCACAAATTGCCGAAATAACATCTGGAAATAATTCCTCTGTATCCTGAGGTCTTCTAGACAGTCCATCTGCATCTCCATTGGATTTACCACTTCTGTAAACTAATTTAAAATTGAAACTACCAAGAGATGCTAGCCACCGATGACTTGTTGCATCTAATTTGGCTGTAGACAAAACATAAGTTAAGGGATTGTTGTCTGTATAGACAGTGAACTGTTTTCCATAGAGATAGTCATGGAATTTGTCAGTCACTGCCCATTTCAGACAAAGAAATTCCAACTTATGTGCAGGATAGTGCTTTTCACTATTCCTAAGGCCTCTACTAGCGTACGCAATAACGCGTTCCAGACCGTCTTGTTTTAATAAAGAACAGCACCAAGCCCTTCTGTACTGGCGTCAGTATGCAGAATAAAGGGTTTTGAAAAATCTGCATATGCTAAAATAGGAGGAGAGGACAGTTTTTCTTTAAGGGAATTAAAAGCAAGCTCTTGAGCATCACCCCACTGCCAAGGAACAGACTCCTTCTTCTTCTGTCTGGGAACTTTATGGGTACAATGGCCCACAAGTAAATCATTTAAGGGTTTAACGATTTTGGCATAATCCCTTATAAACCTCCTATAGTAGCCCGTGAAGCCTAAAAATGACCGTAATTCTTTTACGTTACTTGGTGCGGGCCAAGCAGCTAATGCCTCTATTTTGTCTGGGTCAGTTTTTACTCCCTCTTCACTTACCACATGTCCCAGATATTTAACATTCGTCTTAAAGAATTCGCACTTTGAGGGCTTTAACTTAAGACCATGTTGCCTTAATCTGCTAAAAACAGCTTCCAATCTGTCTAGATGATCCTCAAAATTTTCATAGAAAATTAAGATATCATCTAAAAAGATTAGACATTCCTTCAAATTGAGTTCCCCCATAGTGCGCTCCATAAGACGTTGAAATGTTGCCGGTGCGTTAGTTAACCCGAATGCCATGCGATTACATTCGTAAAATCCCAGGTTTCCTACGCTGAAGGCTGTTTTATGTTTGTCTTCTTCTTTCATTTCAACTTGCCAGTATCCACTGCGCAAGTCTAATTTTGAGAAGAATTTTGCCCCTAGAAGTGTATCTATGGTGTCATCAATACGAGGCAATGAGTATCCACTTTAACTGTACGGCTATTTAATTTGCGAAAATCTACGCAAAAGCGTAATGAGCCATCCTTTTTTCTAACTAGCACGACATTGGACGAAAATGGACTTTGTGACTCCCTTATTGCACCTGCTTCTAACATTTCTTTAAGATGTATACGAACTTCCTCATAAAGGGCTGGAGGAATTCTACGATAAGGCTCTTTGAAAGGAGTTTCATCATTAAGTTTTATCTCATGCTTAACAATGTCTGCTTTGCCAAGGTCTGTTGGACCTTTAGAAAATATACAAGACCATCTATTTAATACAACCTTTGCCTGCTCTTCCTGATCCGAAGTAAGATTTTCAGTGTCAACAGTGACGCCTTAATCTTCAGAAGATGTTGAATTTAAGTTTTCTTCCTGTTTTTGTGATAAATCAGGAGTCCAAGAATCAACTACCTTTACACCATTCAAAGAACAGAGAAAAGATTTTGGAGGAATCTCAATCACATGAGCAGACAAATTACAAACACGGACTGGAATTCTATTAGTCGTACCAGAATGTTTCAATTCAACAACACGAGGACAAATGGTCAAATCACCTGATAAAGAAGTGTCTGTATGCTCTGTAACCGCAGTGTTAAAATGACCTACATTTCTTGCTAACCCATGCACAGTTTTAATCTCACCGGGAGCTAAACGAATACCAAAGTTGTTTGTAGTTTTGACTGGTATATTGTCATCACATATATTATCAAAAGCTAACTGCCATTCCTCAGGGACTGATTCCTCTAAAACTTGTGAGGAAGTATACTTTGAGTTCCTACAGCGATTAATAATATTAGTACCAATCAAAGATGGAACTTTACTATTGTACGAAGTATCTGAAACAACTAACATAGGTATCTTGTCAGATAAGGCTCCAAAATGTGGAATCTTAATATCTGCTTCAATATAGCCAATGTATGGAATCTTACTACCATTGGCAGTTGTGACTGACAGACCAAATTCTGAAATATCATGTGAACTTGGTTTTGGACTCAAAGATTCATAAAATGATTGTGAAACTGAACTAATCATTGAGCCTGTATCTATTAAGTCACGTGTATTGACACCACAGATATTAATATCACTTTCATTAGATGAACCTATCATTCTTTCAAGTACAGTGGGATTTGACTTAGGGCTACTATAGGTGGTAGCTTCCTCTGGTCGCCCTTCAACAGAGGAAGTTAAAAGTTTAAATGTTGATCTGAACCATTTGAAGTAGTGCCACCGCGATAATTACTTCTGGACCGACCACCACCAAAACCGCCACGCGAAGTATCATTTTGGGAATCAATTGTGTTTCCCTGGTACACCCGGCCAAAATCACCATGTGTGTTATTGTAGCTACCGCGTCCATAACCACCACGAAAATTGCCTCTCTGCCTGAAATTCATACGGTTATAGTTTGTATAGCCGCCGCGCTGATCTTGAAAAGATCTGTAGGACGACGACTGACTATCAGCAGACTTCTGCTGATTTTCAAGTCGTTGTTCCATAGACTTCATTCTGCCCATTAAATCGGACAGCTGTTTTAAAATTTTGCCCTCTTTGGACTCTGTTTCAGCCTGTCCAGACTGCTGTTGGGCCTTTTGTTTCTGAGTAGGTCTCAGGCAACTGGCTTCCTCAGATTCTACTTTTCGAATCTCTTTTAGCAAAGATTGAAATTAAAAAATACTGTCATAAAGATGACGGGTAGAATTTTTCAGTTGCTGGGATTTAAGCCCAGTCCAAAATTTACTACGAAGGATGGAATCTTTTGCTGAAAATTCAATGTGGCCATGGGTAACTGCCCTTAACAGTGTTTGCTCAAGACGCGTCCCATATGACACTATAGATTCAGAATCTTTCTGAAAGTCATTATAAAATGTTTGCATCAGGGTTGCACCTGTGCTCACAATACCATAAAACCCTTCTAATTTGGCTAAAATTTCATCAACAGATGCATTTTCCCCACGAGGTATAATTACATCTCTCGCAGAACCCCTGAGAGAGTTTCTTATAGATTGTAATAAGGAATATTCAGGTAATTCCTGAATATTTCTTAAACATTTCACCTCTAAGCTCCATCCTTCATATGTAGCTTCTCCCTTTTGTGGTACTTCCGAACCACTGAAAATGGGGAGTTTGGGGAAAGAGAAATTCTGTGGCACATAAGTGACATTTTGACCTTGTGATGCATTAAAAGGTTGATGCATTGTTGGGACAGGGGAAGGTGTAGTAAGGGGATTTTTAAATGTAAATATAGGTTTAGCACCTTGTGATACTGGGTTTGAAGGGAATGTCGCCCGGGGAGTACTTGTAAGAGTATTAAATGTAAATTTGGGCTTAGCAGCCTCAGATACTAGGTCTGATGGTAATGTAACCCGAGATGTACTAGCAAGTGCACTTTTCATAGCTAATTTTAAAACGGGCATCATAATCTTCTTTACTGAGTACTTTATACTCAGTGCTAGCTTTAACTTTTGTCAAAGCTTCTTCCAGTGCTTTATCACTTTCATCCCCCGTTGCTCCACCTGTAGCTCCTTCAGATTTATTCAAAGACATTTTGAAAAATAATGCTTTATTTCAACAGGGTATTTGAAAATACTTTAAATTATATTATTGTCACTAATAGTGGACTTCTACTGATAATTTACAAAAAAAAAAATTGACCAGAAATAAAACAGCAAACTGTTGGAAGACTCAAGTGAGGCTTTGCAGTAATTGTTCCTGACTGATGGTTGACCGAAGGTTAAGCACCTGACGGGGAAGAGACCCTACCTACTGCGCCACCTTCACTCAATAGGTATCAGCAAAGAACAAAAACTACAAGGCTAAATTCACTTGCAATCTACAAATATTTGAGTGATGATCTTTTTCATCCAACAGTAAGCTAGATCCGAATTTGGATGAATACCATCTTTGTACAAAGAAAAATCTAAACTGGACCTACTGCTAATATCACCATGTGCTTTTCTGTCATTTTGCAGATCTCTTTTGAAATTTGGTGAATTAACACTATTAGCTTTATTTACTTCTTGAATAAAGTCATTGATTAAAGCAATCCTGTCAGTTAAACGGAAGTCATTTTCTTTGAAACTGGCATAATTTTCATTTCCCAAATATTTGTTATAGAGCTGAATGGAATAATAAGGTATTTTTAAGAACACTATTTTAACAGTTGGAAAGTGAGACACAAAGGCAAGATATTTTCTAATTTGATCCTCAACATAAGTAACTGCTGCACTATCTGAACTGTGCCTTAAATCTATATAATTCCTTCTTACTTTTCTGTTATTACTGTCAGTATATATAACTCTATTTTTCACAGTAAGATCACAAGTACCCAACCAAATGTATAATACAACATGCTTGTAAATATTAACTTTTCTTTTAAGATTATTTTTCAGCCAAAAGTACTGATCTATGAACCTTAATCCACCCCTACAAGCAAAATCAATTGAATAACCTTTTTCCTCTATTATATGAGCATGCTGTTTCAAATAATTTCCTTTGCTATCTGACACAAGGATAAGCTTATACTTCAATGGTCCTCCAAAATTATTTGGGCGTTTATTATATTTCACTACTCTGTGTTTACTCATAACAAATATAATGACTGAAATAGTGTTGACAGATATTAAACTCTAGTCAAAACCATGTTATTGAAATACTGAAGAACTAGGGTCTGAATCACAGTTTAAATAAACATATTTCTAGTACAAAACAAATCACCTACCTCAGTTCACATAGTGTGCACTTGGGATTCAAAATTTAAGGCAACAAGGAGGGGTAAGCATTCACTAGAACTAGGCTACATGGGAGTATGGCAACCTACAAAAGTAACATCTCCAATAGAACGCAAAATATCACAGTCAGGAATTAATCTAAAATAGTAGAATAAAATATTCTCTTACAGGCATCAGCATTCATCCTGTGGAGTGAAGTGTGTTAGAAATAAGGCATGCAAAAAATAAGTGCAGTTGTGAAACATGCATTTACACTAAGCCTTACAGTTACACTAACACTTACATTTACACTGTGTCTAAATAATACAAATACAGAGAGCTATATAATGTGTAAATAATGCAAACACTTAGACAACATAATTCATAGTGATTAACTGTAGACTACTCAACTAAGCTGAAATTAGATAGAGTCTATCACCAGCACACTCAAATTCTGTTTGTAAATGCAGTGACATTTCAAACTATGAGAAAAAGATCATGAAAGGTCTATATTGCATTAAGCTATCTGAAAAAGAAACATTGTATCTAACTACTATACATCAACACAGAAATCCTGTTAAAATATAGCACAAACACACACAAGCACATATACATAATACTGATAAGAGATAAATAATAAAATAGAAACAGTTCGGCTGTCACGTATGTGCCGTAATAATCAAAGTTGAAAGAACCATCATCTTGACAGTGATGTCTTTATAATATCACTAGTTGATAGCTAGTGTTTATAGATAATACTCTACGCGCATGGTAGTTATGTTGAAATTTATGCAAGCTTGCTTAAATATAAATTAGACTTAAGATTTTAATTTTCACGGGGCCGGCCATATTCGCGTACTGCAGTAAAGATATGTTGTGTGAACTATATTTATCACAGATACACGAACAATTATTCACAGCAGAGAATATCAGACATCACGAATAAAACACAGTAGTGGACATCAGACATCATGAAGACACAAACATCACATAAAGCCAGAACACCCTCAGTTGATCTAGTGGATTCGTTGAACCGATTTGGTGGGCGCCATGTGTCGCAGGTGCAGTTTGGGATAAAGGAGTAACTCAGTCGGACTAGTTGGTTTTATTTATAAAATAGGAGAAAAAGGGTGTCCTGCAACAAATACAAATAATTGTCATAGCTACTATAATATACTAATAGTCTAATAAATATATATGACTAATTGATATTACATATATTCAATATAGCATGACAATACAAACTGTCATAACTATCCCTGAATAAATATAATAAATATAGAGAAGACTTTGTCGGTATGAATCGACAAATGTCAGACGACGACAACAATTCTTCGGACAGCCGGTGCATGATAATATATGAAATTATTCCAACCTCATGCACAAATCATATCAACATAAATAAATAAATAAATACAGAAATTCTAAAATACAGAGAGGCAGATTAGACGTCACTGAGATAACAAAGATACAGATCAGACGGCTCAGCTTCACCGACCGAGCTGTATATTTGCCTCTCACAATTTATATATAAATTTACCTTGGTCAAGAAGCCGTATGATACAGTGGTTTGCATATTATGCGCTTAATAATCGAGGTCCTTGAATTGATCCCTGGCTCCTTCAGACATCAGACAAACCGCCAGACCAAGGCCTCATCTCTGCATGACCATTATAGTTGCTGGGACACATAATTAAAACTTCACACACATTGGTCTTATTAAAACTACATAATCTTGGGACCAGCACATAAAATATTGCAGCACAGGGAAAATATTAATGTTTCACTCCATGTTTTACCGAAATCCCTTATATAAAAACTATTTTCTGTATCGGAATGTGGGACACAGACCGACATAATGAACAATGGCTGGGACAACTCTTGTTCCCCTAAATAACCAATGCAACTACATAAAACTATTCATGTACATACGCAAACTCACAAACTGAATGGCAAACATTGCAGACCCCGATCAGATGGCATCATCAGAATTCATCTGATCTGGTTCCACACTGCTTACAAAGGCAGAGATGTACATGAATAGCAGGACAAGGGATAAACTAAACCATGTTCTTCTATGGACAACTTGAAAGCATTTTGCTTATCAGCAATTTACATGTACAATGTAAATATTGGCCCATTCAGAATAAATACACAATTTCTGGTAAAATAATACTATTGTGGAAAAGGGCAAGCATTGGGGAATTATCTGGACTCATCTTAAAATAATAATAGTACTAGATCTATATCTATTTCTGAAATCATTGAAGACTTCAATTCAGTTGAAAATCAGCTGTACAAAATGGCTGTTCCAGAAATCATACAAAAAGATTTCCCGCGTGCAATAATTGTTATTGTGCATATTAAAAGTGACCAATCACACATACTGTTACTCACACATACGTTAAAAGTCAATGGGGAAAATACCTTTGGCTATAATAAAAGAAATTCCATTGGTTGACCTCAAATGTCAAAAATAAACAATAATGAAGGCACTTTCGTTTTGCCACCGGAATATAAGCCGAAGTGACGAGGTGCAACAAACTACCGAAAAAGGGACAACCAAGACAATTCACCTTTACGAGTATATTACGAAAAGTAACAACTGTGACAGAAAGATTAGAAATGGAAGAACGTGTTCGAAAAGAAAAAATAGAACAGGAAGAAAAACAAAGAGAATTGGAGGAACGCATTCAGAAAGAAAAAATAGAAAAAGAATAACGGCTCGAGCTGGAAAAGGAAAAAATGAGATATAGTATTGAGCAAAAGAAAGGGAAAGGCAGTTTCAGATAAGATTGAAGGTAATGGAACTCCAGGGTCAAGATAGGGTGAAACATACCCCTGTTTTTGACTCTGGTAGTTACTTTGATGCCACAAAGCACATAAGATTAGTTCCGCCATTTCAGGAAAAAGAGGTAGATAAGTATTTTTTGCATTTTGAAAAAGTTGCAGAAAATTTAAAATGGCCAAAAGAGCATTGGACCTTATTTTTGTAAAGTGTTGTTGTCGGAAAGACTCGAGACATTTACACTCAGCTAACTGTCGAGCAAAGCTCAGACTATGATCTGGTTAAGGAGCTTATTCTTAAAGCATATGAGTTGGTCCCTGAGGCTTACAGGCAGAGATTTAGGAATTGTAAAAAAGAAATTTCCAAGACCCATGTAGAATTTGCTCGAACCAAAGAACAGTTACTTGATAGGTGGTGTTCTTCTAAAACAAATAGGCTCTGATCATGACAAACTTAGACAGCTTGTCCTTGTTGAAGAGTTCAAACGGTGCATAAATTCAGACATTAAATCTTTTCTCGATGAGAGACAGGTTGAAACTTTGGAGGAAGCTTCTCGTTTGGCAGATGAATATGCTTTGACTCATAAAGTCTCATTTGTGAACAGGCCTTATCCTCGAAAACCTTATAATCCACAGACGGGTCCAAGATTCTATCACAGTTATCCTTCTATCTAATCCTTTAGTACTATGCCCAAACTTTCTGGTGAAAATAAAAGCCAGAATCCTTCCAACCTTCTGATGAAAACAGAAGCAGGAATTTTCCCAAACCTTCTGGTGAAAACAAAGACCAGAATCCCTTATCTCAATCTCAAGTAGTTTGTAACTATTGCAAAAACACAGGTCATTTGATCTCTGGGTGTTTGAAATTATAGCGACGAAAAGAAAGAGAAAGACAAGAGGAACTTAAGCCCACAAGTTTGACTTCTATAAGGCCAAAACCACAGTCTTGTGTAAGGGAGGAAACTCTTTCTGATACCAAATTATCTGAGACTGATTCAGTTATGGAGATTTATGAACCATTCTTATCAGATGGTTTTGTGTCACTAAATGGTGACAGTTATGCCCATCCTACCCCTATTAAAATCTTACGAGATACTGGAGCTTCTCAATCTCTTATTCTAGCAGATACTCTGCCTTTTTCTGAGAAGACTTCTTTGGGCCAAAGTGTCCTTATTCAGGGTGTGGAATGTGGATTTGTTTATGTTCCGCTTCATACCGTTTATTTGTCATCTGACTTGGTATCCGGTTCAGTGGCTGTTGGTATTAGACCTTCTTTACCTTTTAAAGGTGTTCATTTATTGCTAGGCAATGACTTAGCCGGAGATGAGGTTGTGATAAACCCACTTTCGACTTCTAATCCTTGCACTGATCAACCACCTGATCCCATTGAGCAGGAAATGTCTGATCTTTTTTCCGTCCTGTGCAGTCACAAGGGCTATAGCACGTAAGGCCAAGCAAACTGATGCGAAACAGGATTTTGATTTTACTGATACCTTTTTGGGTCAGTCTTTTAATGACGAGATAACAAGGTCTCTGTCTTCAAACCTGCCTGATAAGCAGACAGATTTTCATGAGAATAACTCATCTTTCGATCTAGGCCATGACAAAATGTCCGGGCCTCAACTAGCTATAGAACAGCATAAGGATCCTAACATTAGTATCTCAGGTCCCAGTCTGTTATTATGTCAAAAATGACATTCTTATGAAAAAATGGCGTCCACCAGACGTCTCATCAGAAGATGAGTGGACTGTCAACCACCAGATAGTGGTTCCACGGGTTTACCGTCCGGAAATATTAAACTTGGCACATGAAACTCCCATGTCAGGACATTTAGGTGTAAATAAAGTACAAGTGAAACAAAGATCAGGAATCAATACAATTAACTTACTCCACCCATCAAAGACACCAAAGGGAAAGAAATACAAACATTAAACGACCAGACCATAATGGAAACTTAAACAAAGGAAGGCCATAAGGACAGTTACTTTCACAAAAAAATGGCCATATGGCCATCCAAAATTAAAAGACACAAGTGATACACACAGTAAGTAACAAACAACAACATAAACAAATCGCGACAGAAGAACCGCCTTGGAACGGCCAGTGGAAAGACCCCCACCGGGGGGCCCAAACCGACCCCACGCGGCCACAACCCTCGCCCCCATCCCCGTCGCGATTTAGACAAACAACCCGCTCAGCCCGCATGAAGGCCTCCCAACTAATCAGCGCAACATCTCCGTGAACACAAATAATCAAAGAACCACAGAGGTGAGACAACGGTGAGGACTCGGACAGCAAGAAACCACTGAAATGCTGGAGCAAAAGAAAACAAACAGTTAGACTCCGATGGGGCCGACCAGAGACAGAGCATCAGGCACCAACCAACATTACCTTGAATTAGATCTCTCTAATTCTCAACAAGCCTTTACGTTGGAACCGTCATAGAATATGAGGCCTGAACCACCGGCGTGCAATTAAAGAGGGAAGCCAAGTTGCCAACCGTGATTGGGTTAACTACCATGCATGCAGTCTGTCGTATAATATCCATGTTGTACCCAATCTTTTTATATCGAAGAATGAGTTTACGAAATTGGGTGCTAAAGTCATTGCGGTAATATATTTATCTGAATTTATATACTAAGTCACCATAAAATTCGGGTTCCGATAGACCTTGTTGCAGAAGAGATTTTAGTCCAATATTGAATTTTGAAATTAAATCAGAATGGCGTCTATAAAATTTTGAAAAGGCTTTGCGTAGTTTATGGTACCGATAACCCTGATTAAGAATTTTAGCCGTTACTAATTTATTACGAGTGTTGAAGTCAGTTACATGACTACACACTCTAGCAAATCGAATTAATTGCGAAATATAAACGCCATAGGATGGCGCACGAGGAGCATCACCATCCAAAAAAGGAAAATTTACAATCTCAAAATCAAAGTCATCGCGTTTATCATAAATTTTGCACGAAACAAACCCATCTACAATAGAAAGATGTAAATCAAAAAATGGGGCCTCGGTATCAGAAAAATTTGCTTTATTTAACTGAAGTTCGGGGGGGGGGGTAAATCTGACTGATCAAACCATCGAAATAGGTATTATCAATATTAAATAAATCATCTTAATATGTAGAAGTGGAGCTAAAAGCTTCAATAATTTCAGATTGGTTATCAATGGAAAGCGACAACATGAAAAGCAGAAGCAAAACAAAGACCAGGAATCGATACAATTAACTTACTCCACCCATCAAAGACACCAAAGGAAAAGAAACACAAACATCAAGCGACCAGACCATAATGGAAACCTAAACAAAGGAAGGCAATAAGGACAGTTTCTTTCCCACAAAATGGCCATATGGCCATCCAAAATAAAAAGATACAAGCTACACACACAGTAAGTAACAAACAACACCATAAATAAACCGCCACAGAAGAACCGCATTGGAACGGTCAGTGTAAAGATTTCCACTGGTGGGCTTAAATCGATTTTACGTGGCCACAATCCTCGCCCTTACTTCCGTCGCGATTTAGACAAATAATTTGTTCAGTCCGCATGAAGGCCTCCTAACTCATCAGTGCAACATCTCCGTGAACACAAAAAAAATAAAAAAAACCCACAAAGGTGAGACAACGGTGAGGACTCGACAGCAAAAAAACACTGAAATGCTGGAGCAAAAGATAACCAACAGTTAGACTCCGATGGGGCCGACCAGAGACAGAGCATCAGGCACCAACCAACATTACTTTGAATTAGAGCTCTCTAATTCTCAATAGGCCTTTACGTTGGAGCCGTCATAGAATCTGAGGCCTGGCCCACCGGCGTGCAATTAAAGAGGGAAGCAAAGTTACCAACCGTGATTGGGTTAACTACCATGCATGCAGTCTGTCGTATAACATCCATGTTGTACCCAATCTTTTTATATCGAAGAATGATTTTACGAAATTGGGTGCTGAAGTCTTTGCGGTTATATATTTTTCTGAATTTATATACTAAGTCACCATAAAATTCGGGTTCCGATAGACCTTGTTGCAGAAGAGATTTAAGTCCAATATTGAATTTTGAAATTAAATCAGAATGGCGTCTATAAAATTTTGAAAGGCTTTGCGTAGTTTATGGTACCGATAACCCTGATTAAGAAGTTTAGCCGTTAATAATTTATTACGAGTGTTGAAGTCAGTTACATGACTACACACTCTAGCAAATCGAATTAATTGCGAGGAGCATCACCATCCAAAAAAGGAAAATTTACAATCTCAAAATCAAAGTCATCGCGTTTATCATAAATTTTGCATGAAACAAACCCATCTACAATAGATAGATGTAAATCCAAAAACGGGGCCTCGGTATCAGAAGAATTTGCTTTATTTAACTGAAGTTCTGGGGGGTAAATCTGACTGATCAAACCATCGAAATAGGTAATCAATATTTAATAAATCATCTAAATATCTAGAAGTGGAGCTAAAAGCTTCAATAATTTCAGATTGGTTATCAATGGAAAGCGACAACATGAAGTCTATTTCATAACAATACAAGAATAGATCAGCCACAAGAGGTGCCCAATTCGTACCCATCGGAATGCCCACAATTTGTCTAAATAACTTAGTACCGAATCTAATATAAATATTGTCAAGTAGAAAGGTGAGGGCATCACACACTTTCCACACACTTAGAGATGACCAAAGTGTATAATTCTTATGCTCTTTACACGTGAAAAATGGATTTCTGACATTACATGCAAGACAGAGAGAATTTTCTCTGTGAAAAGCCCATTCAGTTAAATCATTAAGCTTTTATTTTATAAGATTATGAGGAAGTGTAGTGTAAAGAGTGGAAAAAGAGTGGAAAAATCGTAAGTAGACCGACTTGAAGCACCAAGCTCCTGCTTAAGCGTGTTAACATAGTGGAGCCGTCACACAACGACGACGTTGTTAGCGGCCTTGTCTGCAGGGGCCAAAACAAACTTCTTATGAAATTCTTGAATACCTAGTTTAAGATGACGTAAAGACGTCTTGGGCTTAGGAGGTAATAAGTTAGTATTTTGAGAATTGAAAGAAATGCGTTTATTCACTAGTTTTAAAATGCTTAGTTTCCAGTCTTTAAGGGCTTTATGCTCAATATACTCTCGCTTACACCATCGATTACCGAATTCATTCAAGGAAGCTGCGATTTCATCTCTACATTTACTGAAATCAATTTTAGAAGGAAACCGATATTTCGGTCCTTTAGAAATTATATTCCTTATCCTAGAATCAGGAATAATTTTCAAATTGCCAGTAATTACATGACCAGCAGCAGGATAGCAATACACCGAGTTTTTACAATTACAAGAATCAGGAGTATTAGTATCAATATCAAGATCTGAAACAATTTAATTGAAATTAAAAATGATAGATCTAACAGGTTTGTTATATTTATAGCAAATTATAGGTGTTTCAGTATTTTGAAAATAAGCAGGAATGGAAGAAAGCACCGATCTCTCACAGAAGATACTGGGCAAATCTATAAAATCCATACCCTTAGCAATGAAGGATATTTTGAAGAAATGGCGTTTATGATTAATTTCAGAATCAATGTAAGGACGGAGAGTATGCTGAGTTTAGCCTCTAGTTAAGAGAGCCGCATCATATAACTGATGAAAACTATCGTAGAATTTATTCGCCTCGGTGTCCAGAAGACGTAAAACAGAAACGTGTAATGAACTTAAAATGAAAGCATAGAGTGTCGTCCATGATTTAATAATATAATTGACGGTCACTTCAGTCTAGTATGTTTCGTTTAAACGCACGTGATTTACGTTTACAGTTACCATTTTTCCTGGTGCCGTGAGATCTAGTTCTGCGTTTTCGACATTCCAGGAGCGAGAAAATATAAAAGTCCGGCATTCTGGAAATATTACCCTCATGATAAATGTTGTCATTAAATCCCAGTGGAAAATGGGTCTGTAAAAACTCAATCCATTTCAGTTCAGCTTCATGTCTTTTGATTATCTTGAATCTAGATGTAGAATTTGCATCGTAATAAAGTTTTTCCACTGGTTGTATAACAATGTTATTTACAGAATGACCTGTACGTCGAAAGTGACGGTACTAGAAAGTGTCAGTTTTATTAGGCTTACTCATTCTACGATAATGCTCGTGCAATCTAGTTTTAAGCATGCGGTTAGTTTGACCGACGTACTGCATATTACAGTTTGCAGCACGTCATGTAATTAGATAAATTAAATCTGTAGACTGTCATGTCAAATCAGACATGTTAACTACAGAGAAGCGTCTACCGTTTACAGATGTAGTAACGGTAGACGCAGTGCTTAAATGCGAACAACATCTGCACCTCTTGGCATTGCACTTAGAAATACTAGGATACATTCCACTTCTTTTCCACGGTGTAGTATATTTTCGAAGGATGGGCGATTTGAGAGAAGATAGTCTTATACGAAGACTACTCCCAAAAACATTGGTATTGCCTGCTCCATAGAGATTAACTGAAGTTACAGAAGACAAATTTAAGGGTCTAACCAATACCGAAGGCAACATAGTATTAAAGTTCTTAATAGAATGGGGAATCCGTACAGAAGAAGCAGAGTGTAACCTAAGGGGTGATATTGATATTTTAAATGTATTTGTGATACTCATTTGGGTTAATAAGGTTATGATACCGTCAAAACTAAAGCGATCTTCATACCGGTCATTAAATAAAACAGCATATAAAATTACTGAAGATAATTCCTTCGAATAGAAGGAAGGTACAACAAAAGCCCACAAAACCCATCACAAACTTTTAAATCATTTTAACTGGCCTGGGTTAAAATCAGATGTTTCTCAGCATTGTAGGTCATGGCATACATGCCAAATGGTAGGAAAACCCAATCAGACTATACCTAAGGCTCATTTGCAGCCTATACCTGCTTTTGATGAACCTTTCAGTCGAATACGTATAGACTGTGTGGGTCCCTTGCCCAGAACAAAGTCTGGCTGTGAATATCTTTTGACTATTATGTGTGCTTCCACACGTTTTCCTGAAGCCATTCCACTAAGAAATATCAAAACTAAGACAATCGTCAAGGCCTTAGTGAAGTCTTTCACATTTGTTGGGCTTCCCAAATCTATCCAGTCAGGCCAAGGTTCAAATTTCATGTCTGGAATTTTTCAACAAGTAATGCATGAACTTTGCATTGTACAGTATAAGTCATCGGCCTATCATCCTGAAAGTCACGGCGCCCTTGAAAGATTCCATCAAACATTGAAAAACATGATAAGATCATATTGCTTTGACACAGAGAAGGGTTGGGATGAAGGCATCCATCTCCTTTTATTTGCTGTTAGACAATCTGTGCAAGAATCTCTTGGCTTCAGTCCATTTGAATTGGTATTTGGCCATACTGTTCGTGGTCCTTTGAAACTTCTCAAAGAGAAATTTCTCCCCAATGATGACACCTCCCTGAATTTACTTCAGTATGCGTCTGATTTCAAAACTAGACTTTCAAAAGCTTGTGAGGCTGCTCGGACCAATCTTCAGTCAGCCCAAAGGAAAATGAAACAGCTATATGACAAAGGGACAAAAGAAAGGAATTTTAACCCAGGTGATAAGGTACTAGCTCTTTTGCTTATTCCAGGAAAATCGTTGCAGGCCAGGTATTATGGTCCATACACTGTAGACAAAAAGATCAGTGACGTAAATTACACTCCTGGGAGGCGCAAGCTAAAGCAGCTATGTCATATTAAGATGCTTAAGGAATACATAGATAGGGGCAATACATCTTTAACATCAGTCAATCTAGTTAGCTCTGTTCCGCTTAATTCATGTGACAATGACTGTGAGGATATTAATTCAGTGAAGTCGGATCCCACATCATCAAAACTTCAGAATTCTGACATTCTACGGAATCTTGACCAGAAACTGTCACATCTAGCGCCAAATTAGCGGAATGAAACAGCTGATTTTTTAATATGAACACTTATTTCCTGACATTTTCCAACACGGACAGACAAAATATTTCACAATGTGGATATAAATGGTTCTAAACCTGTAAAACAACCCTCATACAGGATGAATCCTGTGAAACAAAAATATCTTAAAGAAGAAGTTCAGTATCTATCAGATAATGACTTTATTGAACCAAGCCAAAGTGAGTGGTGTTCTCCTTGTATTCTTGTACCAAAACCTGATGGGACATATCGTATGTGTACAGATTTTAGGCAAATTAATTCCTTAAGTAAAACAGATAGCTTTCCTTTTCCAAGAATGGATGACTGCATTGATAACATCGGGAATGCCAAATACATAACGAAATTCGACCTTCTGAAAGGACTTTGGCAAATTCCACTTACAGATAGAGCAAATGAGGTTTTGGCATTCACAACACCAGACGGATTATTTAACTATAAAGTCATGCCATTTGGAACGAAAAACTCTCCGGCAACATTTCAGCGCTTAATAATCATGGTAATTGCGGGGCTGGAAGCAGAGCTTATATCGCTGATGCTATCATATACAACGACCAGTGGAATCAACATCTTCGGACTATTGGAGCATTCTTTGATAGACTGAGTAATGCCAAATTGACAATCAATCTTGCTAAAAGTGAATTCTGACATGCAAGTTTGACATTTCTAGGTCATGTTGTAGGTCAAGGTCATGTGAAACCCATTGATGGTAAAGTTGAGGCTATCTCAAATTTTCCCACACCCACGTGCAAAAGACAGCTGATGCGATTTCTTGGTATGGCTGGTTATTACAGAAAGTTCAGTGATAATTTCTCTGTCATTGCTGAGCCTTTGACAAATTTGCTCAGCAAAAAAAAACAAAAATCCATTGGAATGCATTATCCCAAAATGCTTTTGATAAACTTAAAGCCATACTCAAGAGTGAACCAGTTCTCTTAGCACCAAACTTTGAAAAGGAGTTTAAGCTAGCTGTAGATGCTAGTGACGAAGGTGCGGGTAGTGTTTTGTGGCAGGAAGATGAAAATGGTGCGGATCATCCAGTTTGCTACTGATCCAAAAAGTTTAATAAGCATCAGAGAAATTACTCTACCATAGAGAAAGAGTGCTTGTCTCTGATTCTTGCTCTGCAATATTTCGAAGTTTATCTTACCCCTACTACTGCACCGGTTGTTGTTTTCAGTGATCACAATCCACTGACTTTCATACATAAAATGAAAAACAAAAATCAGCGGTTGCTCGGGTGGAGTCTTATGCTACAAAAGTATAATTTAGACATAAGACATATCAGAGGGAGAGATAACATTATCCCTGATGCCCTTTCAAGAGCTTGAGCAGGCGTGTCAGGAGTTGTGTTTTTCTTTCCTACTAAAGTGGATTGTAGATACATGTAATTTTATATGCTATGCTCAATATTTTATTATTCTTAAAGCAAAAGAAAGCTTTATTACATAAATCTTTCTTTTCCTCGAAGAGGGGGCGGGGTGTTATGCATAAGAATTTATTTTTCTGATTCCCCCTTTCACCCCACTGTTGACCTAATAGTGCTATAAATATCTTGTTAATCTTCTTATAGAAGATTCTAGAAAACTGAGTCACAGATTAATTTCATTTTTGTAAACAACTTGTTTACAAGGAAAAGTACTTCAGAACCTTCCAGAAAGTTCAGGTTTGCATTATTTTTTGAAAATTACATCATCTTATTCCACAGCCCTGTGGAACATTCTAGAGAAATCTTAGGGTCTATAAAAGAGCTTGATTTTTCTCATTGTGTCAGACTTTGGAGTTTGAAGTTTGGGCTTTAAAGAAAAGTTATTTCTAAATTCTGTGTTGGATTGTTGAAGGATATTACTTTTCATTTTGGACTGTGAATTCTGTGGGATCAAGGAAAATAGATTCATTCAGGATATTTCATTCAGAGCTAAGTACATTTAATTTTCTTACTTCTACAGGTTAAAGTTAACTTGTAAATAAATTTTGTTAAATTTTTCCAAAAGGCTTGTTTGCTTTTTCTTTCTGCTACGCCTGGATCGTAACACTATACACTCATTTTTAAATTGTCACTGGCAAAACATTTTAATGAAATTTGAATTCCAATCATATAAATTATCATCAGTGGCATGTCTGCTTTATCGAATAAAATGTTTAATGATAGCTACGATTTAACGGGTAAAGCCACAGGTTCAAAGCAAGGGTTACAATATTGCTGTTCAAGTTTCCATTGAGTCAAACATTTTGTGTCGCGAATGTGATTCCATTTTTAAAGCTATTACTCTTCACCTAACGTTGGGAATATTGTTTACAAAATAAAAAATACACAATGGTTGAAAAGTTGTCGACCTTTAAATATTGGACCACACCACCAGAAGTTGGCAAAAAGTATGGCATTTCTGATTGCGGATTTTGTTTTAATCAATATTTAAGACACAGCTGAAGATGCTAAAACGATTGAAGGCACTTTTAGGTCGATTTTTGGCTTGCAACATTATTTTGAATATTTCGCTGAAATAGCAATTTTTGAGATTTCGATTAAATGTTTGTTTCTCGATAATTTTCAGATTTTATGTTACTTTTTTATTTCTTGCTTTTAACTTATTACCTATACGGAAAATATTTGAAGTTAAAATTCGATTACAAACAGATTTTGTGAAAAATGCACTTGTTTACATTTTCCCCAAAAACTTTTATTTTGAACACCAGATTTTCTTTAAATTGTTACAGGATTCATGTCTATTGTTAGTCAAATCCTTAATATGTAATTTTTAACTGAATCATTCACTTGTTTTGTCAGGCGAAACAATCTAAAAGTGTATAGTTTCTATTTCCAGTCAGTATAGGATACCAAATAGCATATGCTACCTTTTATTACTCAAGAAGCAGCATTTTTTCACAGATGTAAAACAGTTATAATGTCCCTATTTCTGCTTCAGTGGTAGGTATTCTCGTTCGAATCGCTCCAAAAATATAAAATGAACACATAGTATTCCTTCTTGAGCACGCTTAGTAACATCATGTGTACCGGCCCCGTAAACCACAAGTTTGCTATACAATATG
Source organism: Lucinisca nassula (assembly GCA_963580285.1). NCBI lineage: Eukaryota > Metazoa > Mollusca > Bivalvia > Lucinida > Lucinidae > Lucinisca > Lucinisca nassula. The sequence continues at coordinate 76,570,832 of OY757024.1, read as the reverse complement.
GGATTTACAAGGATATTTATTTCACGGACTTGTTGAAGTGCTTTGAAACATTGTTCTTCTCTGTACCATTGATTAGTTGTCCTATTTGCACTGTATAATTATGCAATTAGCTAGGAAATAAGAATGTGTGTCAAACTTAATCCTACATCGAATGTCTTGGTGATGAAATGATGTCTTTTAAAGCAAAGATTATATAGTTCATCAGCAAAAGAACTGGAAATTGAAATGAAAAAAAAAAAAAAAAAGAGTTAGCAATAGAAAAATGTCCAATTCGTTCTTCAAAGTGTTTCAGACAATACGTTTTAGAAAGGTTTCTCAAGAAAACAATGCGATTATCCTGACATTTGTCATGAACGCATTAAAAACTACTAAACAATTGACTGAGACTTGAAAGTCAAAGAAACTGTAATTCTTGTCATTTATTGAACAGAACTAACTTAAAAAGACTGTATTTCTATAGTATTAAAAAAGAAAAAAAAAATACTGACGAATAACCATATTTAAAGAAACCAACACTATATGTTCCAAGATTAAACACGGCAATCTTCGATAACATACCCATGTGCTGAAATGGAATTTTTTTTATATCTCAAGAATTAAAATTTATCAGATAAAATTTGAAATAGTTTAGCTCACCCGGTTCAAAGGCTCAAGGTTAGCTTATGTGACCGTTCGATGTCCGTCGTCCGTCCTGCGTCATCCGTCGCCGTGCGTCCGTCCACATTACTCTTAAATTACACCTTCCAAAGCGCTGAACGGATTTTTAAATATTTTTACAGAAGGAAGATCCTCTACCAAAATTGCCTACCTTGTCCCCCTTCGCTAAACAAAATCACCGCCAGAGCAAACATATATTAAAAATACTTGCGTGATCCTCCAAAAATAGTGTTTTAACTGTTCCGCTCGGATGAATATAATGGCCACCAGATCTAGGAAATTAAAACAAAAACAACTTTAAAGGTTTTTTCCTCCTTAACCTAACGTGCCCCCGTTCTTCGCATATTTTTAAAACAAATTCTCGTATGCAAATGCACATGTTACACTATTAATAGGCGCTCGTACATGCATTCGTGCGTGCGTGTGTGCGTGCCTGCGTGTGTGTGAACCGCATACAACTTAACGCTAGATACTTTTATCAACTTTATTTGGTTTTTAATTTGTGATATTTAATGTATTTTTGATTGATCGACATCAAAGTGATTTACTATCAGCAGTATGATTATGGAACATATCTACATGTAAACATGGTTATAATACATTTGTGAATGTAACGCGACGTTTGATAGGATCATCACGAAAACACGCCTATACAATTTCCCCCCTTGAACCCCACTTTTATAAAGTAAAGCTGGGGTTTCCGGGGGTATACCTTATTTTTTTTTTCTGCTCTAAAATATAAATTGTGGGTACTCGTTAGAACCGCCTCGATGAGGCGGTTCTAACGAGTGCCCACAATCTATACTTTGAGCAGAAATAAGAAAAATATCACTATTTTTCATCATAAAATTTTCATTTTTCCGGCGATAAAGGTGGCAATGTATTTGTATAGGCGTGTTTGCGTTTTGAACCTCAAATTTGCAACAGTTTATTTAGGGAATAAATGTATTCAACATTGTCATTTGGGCAGCTAAGTCCGCGAATTAACGGTCGGAAATTTCGTTTTACAGCGACACGCCAGCGGAGCCGTAAAACAGAATTCGCTACCGTAAAACCAACAAATTACTTGCCCAAATGACAATGCAATTATTCAATTATTTTGTTAAAAATTTAACTATTTTGCTCAAAGCTTGCCGCTGTAGCGTGCGTAAAGCCAATTACTACCCAATGAGAAGCGACGTTACATGATGACGTGGGATATCCGAAAATATATATTGCAGGATACAATGTATAATGTCCAAAATGTTTGATGGTATCCAATCAAATGTCGCTCAAATGTCACGTTACAAAATGTACATACGCAAGTGCATTAGAATCTGCGATATTATTACTATAACACACCCGTGCGACAAAGTGCATATTTTTTCACATCTCTAAAATGGCTACTTTTCTTATGAAAATCCGTTATATTTTTCTTATTTATAATACAATCATTGAGGCGGTTCTAACGAGTACCCACAACCTCTGCCTTGGAGCAGTAATAAAACAAATATTGTATACCACCATAAACCCCAGTTTTCTCTCTATAAAGTGGGGTTTAGAGGGGTGCTCGTTTCACGCACTTGTATACCGCGACAGAGGTAGGGGCGAGGATTATGGCCATGTGGAGTCGATTTGGGCCCCCAGTGGAATTCTTTCCACTCACCGTTCCAAGGCGGTTCTTCTGTGGCGGTTTATTTATGTTGTTGTTTGTTACTTACTGTGTGTATCACTGGTGTCTTTTTATTTTTGATGGCAATTTGGCCATTTTGTGGGAAAGTAACTGTCCTTATGGCCTTCCTTTGTTTAGGTTTCCATTATGGTCTGGTCGCTTCATGTTTGTGTTTCTTTCCCTTTGGTGTATTTGATGGGTGGAGTAAGTTAATTGTATCGATTCCTGATCTTTGTTTTACTTCTACTTTGTTCATGTGATGTACTGTTAGGAATCCGACGTCGTCATGCAACGTCGCTTTTCATTTGTTGGTATTTGGTCTCGCGCAGCTCACAGAACTTGTCGCTTTGTGAAAATAGTACACATAGGACAATTTCACTACAATAGGTATAATTTTATTAAAAATTGCCAGTTGGGGAGATAAATCGTCAGTTCTACAGTCATTTATTCGATTTTACGTCCCCGCAGTCAGCCCCGGAATATGTAAAGCATGTTTGTTTGTTTGATTTGAGGTTGAACGTCCTTTTAACACTGTATAGGTCATTTTGGAGACATTTTTGTTCAATTTTTTGTTACTTTTACCGACACTGAGATGAAATGACACCTCAAGCCCCGTTGCCAAATGTAACCAATAGGGTTTAATTAGCCTGGACGGTCCGACTCGTAGCCCTTTGCCTGTCAGCTTAGATCTTCTAAGCGGTTTACCAGTACTCATGTGCGAAAGGTTTCAGCTCTGCATTGAAGCATCTTGCAGTCCATCCATTTTTTTCAAGCCCCGATGGGCGGGGGCCAAGTAAAACATGCTCCTTATGACCACGTTTACAGGATGCTTACATTTGCCGACGATCGGTTTTTAAGATAATGCTTCTGAGCTTGCATCAAACTAGTTCCTCTTCAGCTGTATAGGTCATTTTGGAGACATTTTTGTTCAATTTTTGTTACTTTTACCGACACTGAGATGAAATGACACCTCAAGCCCCGTTGCCAAATGTAACCAATAGGGTTTAATTAGCCTGGACGGTCCGACTCGTAGCCCTTTGCCTGTCAGCTTAGATCCTCTAAGCGGTTTACCAGTACTCATGTGCGAAAGGTTTCAGCTCTGCATTGAAGCATCTTGCAGTCCATCCATTTTTTTCAAGCCCCGATGGGCGGGGGCCAAGTAAAACATGCTCCTTATGACCACGTTTACAGGATGCTTACATTTGCCGACGATCGGTTTTTAAGATAATGCTTCTGAGCTTGCATCAAACTAGTTCCTCTTCAGCTGACTCCCTAGGATTAAAAGCTTTTTGTCTAATATGGTGATGGAAAAGTCGATGTGACACAGCGTGCACAGGGCTTTGCGACAGTTTATAAATCAGAAAAAGTTATCGTGCCACAGACGGCGGATATTTATTTGCAGTATATTTAACTCTTCATTTACCGCTGTCAAGAGGTATTTCAACAATATTCTTCGCGATAGCATAGTGAAATGGGATGATATAGAATTATAGAAAATTGCTAACCACAGGGCTCTTGGATCTATGGTTTCGTTATTCAGGTTCGTATTTAAAAAATAAACGTATCGTTTCACAGTGAATTGTTTATAAGGAACTGATTTGCATGGATTCGTGTAACAGGTATACTCAGTCATGTAATGAATGCACTTTTTCAGTCTGAATACATGTAACGATTAGTTCAATTCAGTTTAAAATAATATTAAAAACATTAATAATAATAAAACTAACATTAATGGTAATTTAGAGAGCTTTTAAGGGTTTGGTTGCTAGTTTGGTTCTGCTCATTGCAATAACACATAGTGCGACATAGTACATTTTTTCACATCTCCAAAATGGCTAATTGTTCGGATGAAAATTCGTGATATTTTTCTGATTTATATTACAAACAAAGGTTGTGTGAACCGATTCAATTTGCTCTTGGGGTAGACATTACGCAAACACGCCTTTACAAATACATTGCCACCTTTATCGCCGAAAAAAATGAAAATTTTATGATGAAAAATTGTAATATTTTTCTTATTTCTGCTCAAAATATAGATTGTTTACACTCGTTAGAACCGCCTCATCGAGGCGGTTCTAACGAGTACCCAAAATCTATATGTTAGAGCAGAAATAAGAAAAATAAGGTATACCCCCGGACACCCTTTTACTATATAAACGTGGGGTTCAAGGGGATCAAAATTATATAGGCGTGTTTTCGTGATGTTAAAAAATAAACGTATCGTTTCACAGTGAATTGTTTATAAGCAACTGATTTGCATGGATTCATGTCATAGGTATACTCGGTGATGTAATGAATGCACTTTTTCAGTCTGAATACATGTAACGATTAGTTCAGTTCAGTTTAAAATAATATTAAAAACATTAATAATAATAAAACTAACATTAATGGTAATTTAGCGAGCTTTTAAGGGTTTGATTGCTAGTTTGGTTTGCGACATAGGACATTTTTTCACATTTCCAAAATAGCTAATTTTTCTGATGACAATTCGTGATATTTTTCTTATTTATATTGCAAACAAAGGTTGTGTGAACCGATTTAATTTGCTCTTGGGGTAGAAATAAGAAAACTAAATCCAATGAGGCGGTTCTAACGAGTACCCACAACATATGTCTTGAAACAGAAATAAGAAAAATAAATGAGGTGGATCTAACTGGTACCAACAACCTCTGTCTTGGGGCACATTACGATAACACACCCGTGCGACATAGTGCATTTTTCACATCTCCAAAATGGCTACTTTTCTGATGAAAATCCTTGATATTTTTGTTATAAGGGTTCAAAACATAGGTTGACGGTGCTCGTTAGAACCGCCTCAGTGAGGCGATTCTAACGAGTACCCACAACCTATGTCTTGGAGCAGAAATAAGAAAAATAACGTTTACCTCCGTAAACCCCAGTTTTCTCAATATAAAATGGGGTTTAGGGGGGTCTTCATTTCACGGACTTGGTCACGTGATGAGAAAATAAGAAAATAATTTATACCCCCGTAAAGCCCAGTTTTCTCTATATAAAGTGGATTAATGGGGTGGGTGTTCATTTCACGGATTTATTTTCTTGATGTATTTTTCGAGGATAGATAGCAGTCGAGGGCAAATCCTGCGCTTCCATATTTATAGTGATTTGGTTCTCGGAACATAAACATTTTTGAGATATGAAATAATCCTGTGTGTGTGTCTCTCTCTCTTTCTTGCAATTTCTCCAATTAAAACCTTGAATTTTTAATAATGCAGTCGCTTTGATTGCCTACGTCCGCCATATCGTGATGACTTAACTATGGCGTTTAATGGCGTCACAACATTCTGCAACGTCACCTTAACGACGACGCGTATGACGTCCTTTACAACAAATTCATTGCAAACGTCGTAATTCTCCCTTGGTGGAATAAAAAATCGTTTCAGGAGAAAATCTATAGTTTAATTATCTGGCATCCAAGGAAAGAGTTTCTATTACGTCTATTCCGATCCAGTAATGGATTTCCTTATTTGGTGTGCCATTTTTCTTCTTCTTTTTTTTTTTTTTTTTTTTTTTTTTTTTGGGGGGGGGGGGGGGGGGGGTATTTTTTATTCTGTCGAATACATATCTCTTAGCACATGTAAGCCAAAATTACCTCACGGAAACTTTATGGAGTGTTTGCTTTGAGGTTTTGCGTCCCCGTTAACGCTATTTAGGTATCCGACATTGAGATTAAAATATGGCTCAGGCTCTGGCGTCGGAACAAACCAAAAGGGTTTTATCTGTATGCCGGGGCAGGCTTTGACCCTCTAAGCGGGGCTACCAGTACTCATGTGCGGCCAGTTTTAGCTCTGCGTGGAAGCATCATACAGGCCAACCTATTTCTCCAATTCCGGACGGGCGGGAGTGTGGTGGGTGGGGAGTCGGGGGCGGCAACAGAGTGTTAGAGTTTACAGTTCATTACTGATAAATATGTTGGACTGAACTTTTTTACAGGTTAACTGGTTTCTGTGAGGAACTACACATCACGTAAACAAGTCCGTGAAATGACGACCACCCTATACCCCACTTTATATAGAGAAAGCTGGGGTTTTCGGGGGTATACATTATTTTTCTTATTTTTGCTCCAAGACATAGGTTGTGGGTACTCGTTAGATGAGGCGGTTCTAACGAGCACCCACAACCTATGTTTGCAGTATTTATGATCAAAATTTCACGGATTTTCATCAGAAAAGTAGCCATTTTGGAGTGTGACAAAATGCACTATGTCGCACGGATGTGTTATCGTAATGATTTAAAATACCGTAGACTGGAATCAGTCCAAAAGTTTAACCAATATCTTCTCCTTTGTATTAGCAATGCATTTATTTCTCCTCTAATACTTTCTGATCTCCAAAACTTTTGGTGCTATGGGATGGAAGTCATTGCTTTTGAGCTGGGTTAAAATTAATAAGATTATTCTTGTAAGTGAAATGATTAAATGAATGGACTGTTTCCAGTCTAAAAATACCGCTGCATAGGCCTACAGTTGAATTTCGAAATCTCGATCAAGGATAGCGCATTTAACATGACTATTTCAAACACGTTCTTTACATTGCGAAAACACGCCTATTCAAGTATATTGAAAATTTTACCATAAAAAATGAAATTTTTCAGGTAAAAATTATGTTGTTTTTTTTTTTGTGCTTAAATCAAAGATTGTTGGTACTCGTTAGAACCGCCTCGACGAGGCGGTTCTTACGAGTACCCACAATCTATGTTTTTGAGCAGAAATAAGAAAATATCAGAATTTTTTAAATTCTGATATGTTTCTTTTTTTTCAAATCATAGATTGTTGGTACTCGTTAGAACCGCCTCGATGAGGCGGTTCTAACGAGTACCCACAATCTATGTCTTTGAGCTGAAATAAGAAAAAAATCAGAATTTTTTACCTGAACATTTTCATTTTTTGATGGTAAAATGTTTTTGAGCAGAAATAAGAAACAAATGTATACCCCTGTAAACCCAGTTTTACTACTATAAAAAGGTGGGGTTCAAGAGGGGTCAAAATTATATAGGCGTGTTCTCGTCACGGTCTCTTTGTTTGTTTGTTTATTTGTTTGATTGATTTGAGGTTTAACGTCCCCGTCAACACTGTAAAGGTCATTTTGGAGACGTTGCTTCCAATTTTGTGGGACTTTTACATGACATCTCAAGCCCTGCCGCCCAATGAAACCAAAAGAGTTTATAAGCATGGACGGGCCGACTTGCACCGCTTTTCCTGGGCAGGCTTAGATTCTCTAAGCTGTTTACCAGTACTCATGGATGTTCTACTGTATATCAACACTAGATCTTATTCTTTGTATAAGTTATTACATGGCCACCGCCCATCGGGGCTTGAAGAAATATATGTGCTGCACGATGCTTCCACGCAGAACTGAAACCGACTCGCACACGAGTACTGGTAAACCGCTTAGAGGATCTAAGCCTGCCCTGGCAAAGCGGTGCGAGTCGGTCCGTCCATGCTTAAAAAACCCTATTGGTTTCATTGGGCGGCAGGGCTTGAGATGTCATTTCATCTCAATGTCGGGTAAAAGTCCCACAAAATTTTAAGTAACGTCTCAAAAATGACCCTTACAGTGTTGTCCGGGACGTTAAACCTCAAATCAAACAAACAAACAATCAAACAAACAAGGAATGACCATTTAAGGTGGAAACGGGTGCGATCATTCTCAAGATACATGCACGAGTTTGAAACGCTTGATAAAATCGCAGTTACAAAGCGGTTGATTCAAACGAGTAGAACTCAGTCGGATGCGTTCTGTCTGGTTATCAGGGGGTCGCGGGGTCGGCAGAATTCTTTCGTGGAGATGAATCAAGAAATGTTTTTATGTATAAACATGCAAAGGCGAATATGTGATTAGGTAAATTGGCAAGCTCGATATGACCTTCATGGTGACTAGACCGTTTCACTTCAAAACAAACACAGATTCCATATAGCGCTTTCGAAATATACACATCACGAAAACACGCCTATATAATTTTGACCCCATTGAACCTCACTTTTATACAGTAAAACTGGGGTTTCCGGGAGTATACCTTATTTTTCTTATTTCTGCTCTAAAATATAGAGTGTGGGTACTCGTTAGAACCGCCTCGATGAGGCGGTTCTAACGAGTGCCCACAATCTATATTTTAAACAGAAATAAGAAAAATACCTCAGTTTTTCATCTTAAAATTTTCATTTTTTTCGGCGCTAAAGGTTGCAATGTGCATGTATTTGTATAGGCGTGTTTGCGTAATGTAATAATGCACTGGCAGTTTTATCGCGATGACACACCGATCCGAGTTTTAAATGTTTTCTGATGAAAACATCACGAAAACACGCCTATATAGTTTTAACCCCCTTGAACTCCACTTTTATATTGTAAAACTGGGGTTTACAGGGGTAAAGCTTATTTTTCTTATTTTTGCTCTAAAATATAGATTGTGGGTACTCACATGATATATTTTGAGCAAAAATAACAAAAATATCACAATTTTTTATCTAAAATTTTTCATTTCTATTGCGGTAAAATTTAGTGTATTTGTATAGACGCGTTTTCGTAATGGTAGGGTATTTTCTTTTTCAAATATGAAAAAATATTTATCATTGTGTTAAACATTTTTGATTTTTTTTTTAATATGAACAAATATTAATAACTGTGTTAAACATTTGTGATATTTTTGTGACTCGAACTTTGCATTACCATAGTCTCTATTATACGGAATCCTGGCAGGGACATGCATTTTTCTTTTTAAATATGATGTGCGAAAACAAGATATTTAGTTGTGCGAACAGGATATTATCTTGTGCGCACAAGAGACATAGAGGACATTTGATTTTTTCAGTGTAAGATCAATTTTTATTTCACTCATGAACACAAAAAAGTTGTATTTTCACTCGTGGCGTGGCGTAGCCACGAGTGAAAACACAAATTTTGGTGTTCATGAGTGAAATAAAAATGGATCTTACACTAAAAAAAATCAAATGTTCTGGTTTTTTTTCATGCTTTAAACTGTAATTTGTAACGCATTTTCAAAGCAACAGCCATCACCACAGAGATTGAACTTTTTCCAGGGCGATTTCGCGTTGTTTTAGAGGTGTTCAGCGTGTTAACTGGGTATGGTATTTGGTGTATACTAAAAGTTTGCACCTGAAAAACAGCTCAGAATGTGACTTTTTCAAATGCTTTGTTTGAAATTTGCATTCAAATAATTTCCGCAGTTGCTACGCTCGTCTGGCGTCGCGTGTTTTATTAACGTTGCGTAGGTGCTGAAAGTGACGTCATCAACGTCCGAATGACGTGAAAACGTGCGTGGCGTAATGTCTGACACTATTTATAACGTTTAGCTAATTGACATCGAATATCCAAAGAAATAAAGTGAAATTTTTCGAAGAAACATCGAATTCACTAATAGTGAAAATAAAATTCGTATTGTCACTGTTTCAAACAGTGACAATATCGATTTCACTGAGAAATAGAGGATATTTACTTTTTTGAGGTGGATACCAAAAATATATCATCGAGTGTGTTGCAAACATCAAAATTTTCACGAGTGCGTAGCACGAGTGAAAATTCGGATGTTTTCAACACACGAGATGAAATACTTTCGGTATCCCCCGAAAAAAAGTTAATGTTCTTTTTATTTTATAATTTATAAGGACACTTACGGTAATTGATCGATCCGAGACGGTGACGTCACGATTTTGATCTGGCTACATGACGTCACAACTGTCAGTTTCAAAGCATAAACAAATCGCCATTTTGGATTCTGCATTTTTAGTTTAAAAAGAATGCATTTCAAGGTATGTTACAGAATGCGTTGTGCTTATTTGAAGTCCATTATATTCTTGAAGGCTCTGAGTGACATGCACCCCTCCACTGTATAATCGATTCCGTGTAGCGGTCGTCGCGATCGGTTTAAAAAAAAAAAAAAAAAAAAAAAACACGCTGATTTGAGCACAGATTTCCTGGCACAAACTCTACCCCAGCCATTCAATGAGCTGGTACCCTTTGTAGACCATTTGTAACAAAGACAGCTAAGCCTAAATCTGTGAGGGAACATTTAAATTGTGCCCGAGATGTGTGTCGGCCAAAGGGACATGTTCAAAATCACAGCGCTGCTTTTGTCAGGTATTGCACCTGTTCATTCTATTTTAATGCCACCCGTTACCCTTCAAAATATGTTCTAATGGCATAAGGAATTATTATTCTTGGTAAATAAAAGGAAAATTAACCTTTTTTTCGACCAGAACGTAAACAAAAAAGTAGTTCCGACACGCTACAGTGAAATGATATAAACAATAAATGGTATCAATCACAAGTGAAATGATACGATATCATTTCACTTGTGATTGATATCATTTTTATTTGTTTCAGATATGCATTGATTTCACTGCTAAGTATAAAATAAATAGAGGATATTGACTTTTTTGAGGTTGATAGCAAAATTTTTTCATCGAGTGCGTTAAAAACATCATAATTTTCACGAGTGCGAAGCACGAGTGAAAATTCGGATGTTTTCAACACACGAGATGAAATACTTGTGGTATCCGCCGAAAAAAAGTTAATGTTCTTTTAATTTTATAATTTATTAGAACATTTACGGTAATTGATCGACCCGAGATGGTGACGTCACGATTGTGATCTGGCTACATGACGTCACAACTGTCAAATTCAAAGCATAAACAAATCGCCATTTTGGATTCTGCATTTTAGTTCAACGAATGCGTTTCAAGGTATGTTACAGAATGCGTTGTGCTTATTTGAAGTCCATTTTAATCTTGAAGGCTCTAAGTGACATGCACCCAGCCACTGTATAATCGATTCCATGTGTAGCAGTCGTCTCGACCGGTTTTTCAAAAAAAAAAAAAAAAAAAACAAGCTGATTTAAGCACAGATTTCCTCGCACAAACTCTTACTCAGCCATTCAATGAACTGGTACGCCTTGTAGACCATTTGTTACAAATACAGCTAAGCCTAAATCTGTGAGTCTGTGAGGGAACATTTAAATTGTGCCCGAGATGTGTGTCGGCAAAAGGGACATGTTCAAAATCACAGCGCTGCTGTTGTCATGTACTGCACCTGTTCATTCAATTTTTATGCCACCCGGTACCCTTCAAAATATGTTCTAATGGCATGAGGAATTATTATTCTTAATAAATTAAAGGAAAATTAACCTTTTTTTTCGATCAGAACGTAAACAAAAAAGTAGTTCTGGCACGCTACAGTGAAATGATATAAATGGTATCAATCACATGTGAAATGATACGATATCATTTCACTTGTTTATTTGTTTCAGATATGCATTGATTTCACTGCTAAGTATAAAATAAATCTCTATATTTCACAGAAAAGCATGTAAGGAAACATAATATATCTTGTGCGGACAACATAATATCTTAGGCGTCTGATTAAATTGTGCTTCAAGATAAAATGCTGTCTGAACAAGCAAACAAGATATTAAGTTGTGCGAACAAGCTATTATCTTGTGCGAGACAGTAGGTTGCCCGCACAAGATATTAAGTTGTGAGAACAAGATAATATGTTGTGCGAACAAGATAATATGCTGTGCGAACAAGATAATTACTTGGTTGCACAATATATTATCTTGTTCGAACAAGATATTATCTTGTTCGAACAAGATTTTAAATTGTGAGAACAAGATAATATCTTGTGGGAACAAGATAAATACTTGTGTGCGAACAAGATAATAAGTTATTCGCACAAGATATTTTGTTGTCCGCACAAGATCTATGTTGTGCAAACACTTTTTTAAGTTGTGCGAACAAGGTATTATCTTGTGCACACAAAATAATAACTTTTGGACACAAGATATTATGTTGTTCGCACAAGATATTATCTTGTTCGCACAACATATTAATATAAATTGCGTGCCCCTTCCAGGGATCCGTACTTTTTTAGAGAGCACAAAATTTGTTTTGTGGGTAAAAGCGTTGAACGATTCTTTCAGAAAATTCCACACAAGAAGTGCTTACTATATAAGAAGGTTCTTACGAGAAAAATGGAAATGGTTGTTAATGATTGTTTTGAAGAAATTAATGAATTGTTGAGCAAATGAATTTAAATTGTTTTGTCTACGCCCATGCGTAGACACTATAGACTTATGGTTTAACACGTAGGTACAGCCAGTAGTTACCCGCAATGCAAGTTGACCTTTATATGTATAAAACGCGACCCCATCCAACGGGGCTTAAAGAAATATATGGGCTGCATGATGCTTCCACGCAGAGCTGAATCCGGCCCGCACACTAGTACTGGTAAACCGCTTAGAGGATCTAAGCCTGTCCAGGAACCGCGGTGCGAGGCGGACCGTCAATGCTTAAAAACCCTATTGGTTTCATTGGACGATAGGGATTGAGATGTCATTTCATCTAAATGTCGGGCAAAAGGCCCACAAAATTGGAAGCAAAGTCTCAACAATGACCTTTACAGTGTTGAAGGGGCCGTTAAACCTCAAATCAAACAAAACAAATATGTATAATACAACAACAAGTATAAGCTTTCAAAAAAACGAAAACAGAAACGAATAACAAGTACAAGCTTTCACAAAAACAAAAGAATCGATGCCCACCAGAAGGACTCTGGCACAGAATCGCTATCATATTTGTGCAAGCCAAAGAGGCCCATAAGAAGTATAAGTTTTGACACAGAAAATAAGGTCACGGGAAAAGCTCTGGCACAGATTTGTTGTTACATTTGTACAACCCCATATTTGTTGTCATATTTGTACAGGCTAATATAAAATATACATCTTCAAATTCTCGACAACGATGGACCACAGTCTATCTCTTGGGTGCAAAAACACTTACCTCGCCGATAGCAACAATTTTCATTGAGAATCATATCAATGAGTTAAGCATGTTAATTACTGTCTGCATCGTTATGACGTTTGGTTTAAACAATATTTATTTGCAAATAAACTACAAAGACACACATAGATACATACACGCAAATGACACAGGCTCTGTCGGTAAGCCTAGTGCTTATATGGAAGTCATTTCCTAGACGTTATGACGTTTAGACTTGTATTAGACAGGACGGTTTCAATCAACTGGTCGCGAACTTAACACGTCACACTGATTTGATGAGGTCCACAAGTACCAGGCATGGCTAAGTGCGAGACTGGAAATAAGAAATTGCTAAAGACACTTAATTGTATAAAACATATTTCTGGGATATAGTTCTAAATATTCACAGTTAATATGTGCAAAGCGTAGAGCTAGTGTTTTTATAGCTGTACTTGTACAAATTAAAATTATCGCACTACATGTCGTCTGTTTATTGCAATAACGCTGTAACTGCCATTATGCCATAATTATGGCAGTTACACCGTTATTGCACTAAGCAGACGATGTATATGTTTTTGTTTTTTTTTTGCGCATGGATTCCGGAGAAGACTGTGGTATCTTTCTTCGTCAAATGTGGACAGACATGTAAATTAAACACAGTAAGGATTTTGTAAGACCAAGTTACATGGTAGTTAAAATAATGACTTGGTTAAATTTTTATATGCCCTCATCTGTTAACAAAGTCATGCAAATAACACTCCTCTAAATCCTCATTTTATAGAGTAATTGGAGTTTAAAGGGTATGCATTATTTTTCGTATTTTTGCTCCAAGACATAGGTTGTTGGTACACGATGGCAGGAAGCAAGGAAGCATGATGTCATGCCCCGATGGGCGGAGGGCCTTTAATAGACCGTTCCCAACGTAAATATAGGGCTCCCAAGCACCGGCTATTGGTAACAGTGTAAACCATGATCAAAAGTCGCAGAACGCGACGTCTGATCTCGGTCTATAGTGTTCTAAAGGCTAGTATGTTTGGTAATGCCTCGGTCACAAATTCGGCGAACCCCGACCGAGCTATACTGGACGCAGTAGTCGACCGAGCTGTCCAAGTCGAGAAGGGCTCGGAAGCGGGTGTCTGGCTCGGTTTTGGTTTAAAGTATGCCTTGCGGTGTCTGGAGGGACATCCGCCGGGAATCGGGCGGTGTCTGTCAGATTTTTGCGAGGAAGCATCGGCGTATATGCCGGGCGGAAATCGGCCGGTGCACTACATGTTACCGGCCTAACGCCGGCGAAAACCTTGCGATTTTTACTGGCCGGCTGAGCATCGGTGAATGTTCCGCAGATATCCGCCCAGTTCTCGGCCGGGCGAGAGACGGGTTAACATCCGTTGAAAATGGTCCAGTCGTCCATGGTTACAAGAAAGCGGAGCAAGATGGCTCTTATCCCACCAAACGTTTACAATGCTCCCTTCTGGTCTGCTAGAAACTGGCACGCATCTGAGATCGGGCCCTTATATAGTCGAGCGCCGTTCAGTGGGACGCCGGCAGGAAAGCAGTCGGTGGTCGAGCGGCAACGGCCGAAACGGGATTCGTCGAACGAATACCGCTTGATTACCTGTCGGGCGCCGGCCTGGCGTCGGCCGATTCCTGCCCGATTATCTTATTGTTCGCGGTCCGCTCTACGACCACCGGATGCCAGCCGATGCCATCGACATCGTCCCGACATCGGAATGAGCTCTCCTCAATGTGCCACCGACCTAGAAGTCGGAAAGAAATCGGTGAGAATTTTTTGTGCGTGTCAAAATTTCGCAGGGCCCCTCCCAACCATCACCAATGCCCCTACATCCGGAGGGACGCCGGCCGGACTCCAGTCCGATGTCATCCCAAATCAGTCGCCAAGTAGTCAGACGGGGCTCGAATAGTGATTTGTGACCGTGGTTTAAAACTTACAAATAAAAAGAACTTTTTTTTTTCTTTTGCAAGTGAAGTTATAATAGAACAAAGTTTGTTGATGGACGATCCTTTTCGACATCGAAGAGGGTTTGCCGACTTTTCGCCAAAAAAGTTGAAGCACAAGCCAAATTTAGCCTATACAGTGTACTCAGAGACGATCGGCCAACCAGTGGTACCAGTGCTTTGATTCTTGAAATAAGATGGGGTTTAGCTCGTTTTACTATCGTTTTCACCCAAACATAAAAGCAACTTTCGAGCTTTCTAAGTATACATCATCCATTTCGTTATGCTAGGTTTACACCATGCTCCCGGCGGCCACGGCAGCCCAGTTTGCCCGAAATATAGTTGGTCGTGTGACTTTTGATTTTGTCCCTGCATTTTCAAGTTCTGTTAAGTCTAGCTGTGCTCTATTCATTACGAAAACATGCCTATACAAATACATTGTGACCTTTATCGCCGAAAAAATGAAAATTTTTAGATGAAAAGTTGTGATATTTTTACTTATTCCTGCTTAAAATATAGATTGTTGGTACTCGTTAGAACCGCCTCATCGAGGCGGTTCTAACGAGTACCAACACTCTATATTTTAGAGCAGAAATGAGAAAAAAAGTTTACCCCTGTAAACCCCAGTTTTTCTATACTCGTATAAAAGTGGGGTTCAAGGGGGTAACAATTATATAGTCATGTTTTCGTGATGTACGGTCTGTTACAGTATTCGTAATGGACCGGGGATTGAGGGGAGCTGACGAGTCCCGGCGGCTCAAATGCGAACTACGGTTTGGACCGTGATCTGCTAGGAATGGTTATAAGTTACATCCCGGTAGGTAGCGTTCTGAAGTGACCCCTTACGTTTCCCACGTACTGGTCAAGGTCTGCAAGCTTTTCACGCTCTCTCAAGGTTTTCTACAGAAGAAACGTGACACCAGTGCAGACTTGGAACACGTTTGAGCCCACGGCATACATAAAATAATGCATCCATAGCAAATACAATCATTATGCCAAGACGAAGAAAATTTCGTGTTTGAATGTTTGCTAGGAGCATATATAACCAGTCTTTGGGCCAACTAGAAGGCCATCTGCAGAGAGGAAGTGCGAAAAATAGAAATTGAAACTATCATGACTGCGAGATTGTTCTTTCTCACGCAAGCATGTTTTTTCATGGTAGTTCGCATAAGTTGAAATCTAGCAGAACATCATTAATTCCCTCTCAGATTAGATCAAAATAGAAGTGGAGGCAATGGTAGGAATTGATACAATTAACACACAGCTCCCATCAGATACATCAAGCGGGAAAAATTACCAAACATGAAACAATAGACCCTAATGGAAACATCAATAGCGGGAAGCTAAAAGGGCAGTTACTTTCCCACAAAATGGCCAATAGACTATCCAAAATAAAATAATAGAAGCGACACAAACGCTCAAAGACAAGCCGTAACAAAAATAAACCGCGACAGAAGAGCTTTAAAAATGACTTTCAAAAGGGTAATTAAAGACTACAGAAAAGCATTGCTGTCGTTGACTGTTTCTATTTATTTGGAAAACATACTGTTATTAAAATCGTTAAGTGAGACTTTCTGTTTCAGTTGCAGTGAAGCCGTCTGCTGTTTGTCCGGACTTGGTACATGTGATAACTGCTTTCTTGAGTATGTCGAGCTTATTGCGCATATTGTCGTGCCACGTCTTGAGTTCGTTTAGCATGAGCGTCATTAGTTTGGCCTGCTTTGGCTACAGTCCGGTTTTTGCCCCCATGCCATTGCAAGCCTCTTGCAGTACAGCATAGGATTCTGAAGAAGAAAGTTAATGACGAGCTCATTTTCAGCCTCAGAAAAGTTGGTGACGATCCTTGCGACAGCCTTCTCTCTAGGTCTCCTCATTTTCACGTTCCAGATGAGAAGGGCCCGAGTCAGGAGCAGCATCACGCTCGTCAACATCGGCTGGTGAACGCGAAGGGTCTAGAGGCTGCTTCTCTACTGGCGACGGTGCAGACTAAGAATCCTTCTTACGTTTTTCAGTTTTCGTTTGGATTGTACAAGTCGGTCGCTCAGACTAGAACAAAGCTTATTTGCCAAACAGAGTGTTTTAATACCCTCACTAGAAAAGGTACAGCGTATCATACCGTGGCAGAACTGCAAGCCAACCGGTACGTGATGTTGGACAACATTGATTTGACATAATCAAACTGCTGCCATACACAGTACCTCGTCGTGAGAACCGTCACAATACGTTGCAAGACGGGACAAAGTGCACAGTTAACGTAACAAACGCGCCCACAAACGAAATGGGACGTAATATAACTTGAAGGCTCCGCGATACACCGGGGAATATGCATGCTTCCCGTTCCGCAACGGACAACCTCCAAATTTTGTTACGACCAATTACGTGTTGGCAAGTTACGTTCTCGTTCATCCCGTTTTATTAAGGCTGTTAAGTTAATCATTCGCACTGTGACTGCCGTGGATTTTTTTTGATAAGATAAAAAATTACCACGGCGTCCACGGTAATCAAGTGAGTCCCGTTTGCCTATCCCGTTTACCTGCGTTGTCTCACGGCCATACCGTTCTGCCCACGAAGGCCTGAAACGGGACTTGGAACATAGTGTAGACCAAGCATTTGGAAAACATATCCTTTCAAAATTACAGGTTTATTGCACGGACTATTATTCCCGTTTGAGACATGAAAGGGCGCCAGCTTGCGTATGGTGTTTAATAGCCCAAGGAGGGACAATATTTTATCATCCAGTTTAATTTATTGCTATATTTCCGCGTGCGTCATATTCAGCTGCAATGTGTTAAATATACATAATTATTATATACCCAGAAAATGTCCCGTTTACTTTGTACAGAAGTTACCGGTCAATATTTTTCCATATTGCCCGTAGTTCAGTTCATATTGCCCGGAGATAAGCAGTCTCGTGCATAATAGGACTACTTTCAAATTTCTCAGTTTTGAATCTTAAAAATCGGCAGCCATCTTGTCGTGCGAATCGATTGACAAAACGTAAATGAAAAGAAATATCGGCTGTGACAAACAACATGAAGCGCAGTTTATGCTAGCAAATATGACCTACCTGTAATCTGTAAAGACTTTAGAAATAAACTCTCACAAAATCAGGAGTAATTTGAAAGAAATAAAACGGACACTTCGAAAAAAAATGGCGTCCTGCGTTGGGAAACGTCAATGTTTTTAATGACGTTACATCCACCAACGTTAACGTAATCTTGACATTTGCGCCATTGGGCTTGATTTTACATTGTGTAGGAAGACACTTAGCGAGCTGCATTATTTTCAGTTTTTAACCACCTAAAGATATATAAATTGATTTTACACTCACAGTTCTATGCTAGGCAGTCCTGAATTCTAACAGACAGTTCCAATTTTGGGTATATAGTAAAAAGGTTATTGACTTTATATTGTGAAATATTCGGCACTCGTTCATATGGCGTAGACGCACTCGCAAGCTCGTGCGTCCTTCGCCATATGAACTCGTGCCGAATAGTTCACAATATAAAGTCAATAACCTATAATAAATCTATACAGTGTATTTACATGTAAAACTGAAGAGACTGCAAAATAAAACGGCGACTGTCGCAGCTCGATTGTCCATTACGAAAACACGTCTATACAATTACATTGTAAACTTTGCCGCCGAACAAACTAAAATTTTCAGGAGAAAAAAATGTGATATTTATCTTACTTCTGCTTAAAATATAGATTGTGGGCACTCGTTAGAACCGCCTCATCGAGGCTTAGATGTCTGTTAACAATTAGATGGCTTAACAATTAGATGTCTGTCGCTACTGTTTTTAAACTTATGGGGCTGCATGGTGCTTCCGCACAGAGCTGAAAATGACCGCACTTGAGTACTGGTAAACCGTATAGAAGGTCTAAATAGAAGTGAAAGCAATGGTCAGGAATCGATACAATTAACCCACAGTTCCCAACAGAGACACCAAAGGGAAAGAAACACAAACATTAAATAACTAGACCCTAATGGCAACATCAATAGCCGAAAGCCAAAAGGACAGTTACCTTTCACAAAATGGCCAATTGGCTATCCTAAACAAACATATATAAGCGATACACACACTCAAAGACAAACCATAACCAAAAATAAACCGCGACAGAAGAACCGACTTGGAACGGTCAGTGAAAAGAATTTCACTGGTGTGTGTGTGGGGGGGGGGGAGGGGGTGGCTTTAACTACCATGCGTGCAGTCTGTCGAAAAAAAAAACACAAACATTTATTATCCAATCTTTTTATGTCAAAAAATGAACTTACAAAATTGGGCGCTGAAGTCACTGCAAGTATATATTTTTTCTGAATTTATATATTAAGTCACCATAATATTCGGGTTCCGATAGAACTTGTTGCAGAAGAGATTTAAGTTCAACATTAAATTTTAAAATTAAGTCAGAATGACGTCTCTAAAATTAAGAAAAGGCTTTGCGTAGTTTATGATGCTGAAGATGCTGATTAAGAAGTTTAGAAAAAGTCCAGGAAAAGCAGTGCGAGTCACATCGTCCCTTAATTCTTAGCGGTTTCTTTTGGTGGAAGGGCATGAGAAGTCATTTCATCTCACTGTCGGGATAAAGTCCCACACTGTCGGAAGAAAGGTCTTCGAAATGTTACAAATAGTGTTGACGGGGACGTAGAATAATGACTAACACTGCCTCCTACCATATTGAGAGGTCGAGGATGACACTTTTTGTTTTACAACTTCTCTATTTTTGCGGAGAAATCATTTTTCATCGCTATAGACACAGGGAACTCGATTAGTTTTGATTCCGCAAAATTGCGTCTAGTAATCCGGTGGAAATCTGATACGGACAGTAAACAATTAATCTCTTCTGGTTTTGAGCCATAATTATTATCGGCGTAATTACATCTTAACCCATATATGACAGTGGAACCTTCCACCTAGTAAGTAAGAAGTAGTCCACTTCCCAGTATAAGGGTGCGATGTTTATTGTGTTTTTAATGGGTTTTATGAACTTCAAGATGATTGTAATTTAAGCAAACGGGGCAGATCCAGATCAGACGCCGCAGAACGCGGCGTCTTATCTGGATCTACACTGTTTGATAACGTCCAAAATTGGGCCGTTGGGCATGTATGGGTTAATTACAAACACTGCCGCGTGAACTACGAAACTAAACTGTTGATTGCATACGTCATTAAACACCACGCCTATGCACACTCAATCTGCTTAGCAGTCAAATAGTATAATAAGGGATTATGATGTCATCAGCTGAAAGTACATGTACCAAAAAGACAGTCGGCCCCTGCTCATAGGGGCTTGAAGAATTATATGGGCTGCATGATGCTTCCACGCAGAGCTGAATCCGGCCCGCACACTATTACTGGTAAACTGCTTAGAGGATCTAAGCCTGTCCAGGAACCGCGGTTAGAGGCGAACCGGCCCATCCATGCTTATAAACCCTATTGGTTTCATTGGGCGACAGGGCTTGAGATGTCATTTCATCTCAATGTCGGGTAAAAGTCCCACAAAGTTTGAAGCAACGTCTCCAAAATGACATTTACAGTGTTGACGGGGACGTTAAACCTCAAATCAAACAAAACAAAACCAAAAAAGACAGACAAGAACATTTCAAAACTACAAAACTGTAAAACAAAACAAAAATAATTGCATAAAAAAGTCTTCTAACCCCTAACTAAATATGATTTCCATCACAAAAACACGCCTATTTATTTTTGACCCCCTTGAACCCCACTTTTATACAGTAAAACTGGGGTTTCCGGGGGTATACCTTATTTTTCTTATTTCTGCCCTAAAATATAGATTGTGGGTACTCGTTAGAACCTAAAATATAGATTGTGGGTACTCGATAGAACCGCCTCATCGAGGCGGTTCTAACGAGTACCAACTTTCTATATTTTAGAGCAGAAAAAAGAAAAATATTACAATTGTTCATCTTAAAATTTTCATTTTTTCGGCGATAAAGGTGGCAATGTATTTGTATAGGCATGTTTGCGTAATGTTAAATACCTAAGGCATAACTGAGTTTTCAAAAAGGACTTTTGTTCTGGTACATGTAAATTGAAGTGGATGTTTTCTTATTTCTGTTGGAAACAACACTGTGGGCTCGTTAGAACTGCCTCAAGAGTACCCTAAGTCAGTTTTAACCTAGATAAAAGTTATAATTAACCGATTATAAATTCTTCCATACGAACCCCATACTCAAATGAGCACCCATGCGGACTCTGTTTCTGTTTCTAATGAAATCGAGGGCGAGAGGCATGGCGCCGAGGGACTCCCGGTTGGTATCATTAAATGCGTCTTATCATACGGAGCAAGAATATATACAGTTTATGGGTTTGGTTCTGAACGGTAACCGGTCATTTCGTACCCTATAATCATTTTGTACCATTTTGGTCATTTCGTACCTGTTCTTTGGTCATTTCGTACCCACTGACAACCATTTCGTACCCAAGTCATTCGTAACCTATTTGGTCATTTTGTACCCGGGTACGAATTGATCAAAATGGGTACGAAATGTCTTTAGCAAAGTAAGTTTGTATCCAAGTCATTTGGTAATACCGTACATAGTATGCATTTGATAACTTAACGAGTCCATGTGATGAACACATTTAAACCAAACTTAATGTAAACCCCATTTGACATACAGAAAAGTGGAATTTCCATAAATATAATTTCTGTTTCATTCCGGTCAAAACATATGTTGTGAAAACTCAGTCTCCAACAAGGACTCAAAACCTATCTTTGAATTAATATTGGTATACATTGTGTAGTTTATCTATTCGCACAGTTCCTGGGCAGGCATATACATGTACGTAAGCAGTGCACATTCTTTCGGCAGAAACTGACAACCAGCGGAAGGGAGAGAATGACCGTAGAAAAGATCTCATGGTCAATCTCCACGAAAGAATGATGCCGACCCCTAGGTATCGAACCCGCGTCCTCCTGATCATCAGTCCGACGCGCATCCGACTGCGCTACATGTACCGAGACCGGCTATAACCCCAGTGACTTGTAAAATATGTTAAAATATATTGTTTGTTTGTTTGATTTGAAGGTAAACGTCCCTGTCAACACTGTAAAAGGTCATTTTGGAGACGTTGCTTTCAATTTTGTGGGACTTTTACCCGACATTGAGATGAAATGACATCTCAATCCCTGCCGTCCAATGAAACCAATAGGACGGGCTGACTCGCACCGCATTGCTTGGGCAGGCTTAGATCCTCTAAGCGGTTTACCAGTAATTATGTGCGGAGCGGTTTCAGCTCTGCATGGAAGCATCATGCAGACCATCTATTTCTTCAAGCCCCGATTGGCGGGGGCTATGAATAATGTTGTAAAAATTAAAAAAAAATATGTTCTTTGTACCTAGAGCCCTTCTAACTCTTAACCAAGCCATTTCGCACCAAAGTTACCCATTAATTGTAAATTATCTTCAAATCAATTCAATACACCAAAGTCAAGTCGTACCTACTTTTGAAGAACTTGGTACGAAATGACCAAACCAGATTCTCAGACAAAAATAAAAGTGGGTACGAAATTACCAAAGTGGGTACGAAATGACCAAAATTGGTACGAAATGACCAAAATAAAACGGGTACGAAATGACCAAAATGGTACGAAATGACTAGGGTCGAAATGACTTGGGTACGAAAAGACTTGAAACCTTCTTAACGGCAGCTTAGATACTCGTATTAGTCCTTTTATGAAGTTGATGGGGCTTGGGCATGGCCCTGGTAGACCCCACATTGGTGCCACTCAATGTGTCTTATCATAAGGACAAGTATACATGTAATTATGCGCGGAACTGAACGATCACTGAGCAATCAGGCATTTTATGAAGTAGAGGGGTGGGGCATGACCCCGCCAACGGCGGGGAACCCCATGGTTGGTGTCTCTTAATGCATCATAGCATAAGGGACAAGAAAATATATATAGTTTAGAGGTGGAGATTTGAACGGTTTCTGAGATATAAGGCCTTTTATGAAGTGGAGGGGTTGGGACATGGCTCCGGTGCGGCTGCAGGGACCATTTTAAACCCTCTTGCAAAACTTGGCATTGAAAACTGTGTAGGTCCTGATGAGATTGCTTCTAAAGAGGACATCAGATGGCTTCTGAAGGCAACAGATCAGGATCAGGGTAGGTCCTGATCAGACTGCTTATGAAGACGCTATCAGATGGCTTATGAAGCCATCAGATCTGGATTTACACTGTTTGTCATGCAGTTTGTGAACTGAAAGAATACAATATATCAACTAATTTGATTCGCTGATAATCAGGAAAGGGTGTGGCTAAATTCATTCATTCAGTGGAATAAGGACTTTGCGATAATTGTAGCAAGGCCAGAAGGAAATATTTGCATCACGTGAACAAGTCCGTGAAATGAACACCCCCTACACCCCACTTTATATAGAGAAAACTGGGGTATACGGGGGTAAACATTATTTTCCTTATTTCTGCTCCAAGACATAGGTTGTGGGTACTCGTTAGAACCGCCTCAACGAGGCGGTTCTAACGAGTACCGACAACCTATGTTTGCAGTATTTATAAGAAAACATATCACGGATTTTCATCAGAAAATAGCCATTTTGGAGATGTGAAAAATGCATTATGTCGCACGGGTGTGTTATCGTAATGGCACAATAGTCTTGTGAAACACGCCGTGCGACATAATACATTTTTCATATCTCAAAAATGACAACTTTCTTATTTATACTACAACCATAGGTTGCGGGTTCTCGTGTCTTGGAGCAGAAGGAACAGAAATGATAATAATAAAAAAAAAACAATGTTTACCCAAACGTAAACCTCAGTTTTCTCTATATAAATTGGGGTTTTGTGGGTGTTCATTTCACGCACATGTTCACGTGATCATTTACTTGTAAACTCAGTTTTATATGTGTTCAGATCGATAAGGGTTGGGGGTCTTCAATAGACCAATAACCATTAAAGATACGGGTGAATAGCAAAGACCCTAATCAGACTTCGCGGATGCGCATGTGTCTTCATGTAGACTTTGAAATTGCCCGGCTCAGCTACAAACAGCGAAAAGGACTTTTTTCACAGATGGGCTCATAATAGTAATATTAAGGCTTTATTGTATCGCAATAGAAATATACAGTCGGACTTCAAACGCTCGAACACCTTTTGGGCCTCGAAAAGCAAGATAACAAGATACTTTTGGACATTTTTTCGGTGTTCTATAATAAATGGCATGTTGTGTGCACTCATTAGAATCGCCTTACCGACTGCTCTACAGAGGCATCCCGAAAAAAAAAAAAGATGCTCATATAGTGCATATAAGGCTTTCTTGCACGCCAGTCAAGGAAATCCGTGATTTTACCCTGGGATAGAAATTTATGTTCTGACCCTGGTGTTCCGACCCCAAATCGAATATAATCGCGTGTTTGATAAATGCACTGGTTGATTACAACCTCGTGCGCAGCGTTGTCATGCGTGACGTCACTAAATATTCCTGTTGTGTCATCATAAAATGGCGGACGTCGGTAACCGAAGTGACAGCAGCATTAAAAATTCGCAATAGAAATGGAAGGTATGCAAGAAAAAGAGTCCAATATGGGTGTGAGGGGTGGATAGAAAAATCCGTCCCTCGGGATCACTGTCCGGCATCACTCGGCAAGCCTCGTGATGCCGGACAGTGTCCCTCGGGACGGATTTTTCGATCCACCCCTCACACCCATATAAGATTCTTATAATCTTTCACTGCAGTTGCCTCTGTAGCGCAGTAGGTAAGGACGTCGGCCATTGCAGTGCTAGGCGACGTTATAATCCCGGAAAAAAAAAGAAGAAAAGAAAGTAGTATAATAATTATTATTATCATCATTGTTTTACGTATTATTAAAATTATTATCACTAGTAGAGTAGTAGTTATATTATTTTAATATCGTTTGTTATCATTATTATAATTGTTAATGTCAAAAGTTTCCTTCAAACAATATAAGCTAATGTTTATCCACTTTATTTTCATCACGCGAATAATAATTATAATAATAATAGTTGAAGTAGAAGAAGTAGTACAGTGATAGTAGTAGTAGTACATGTAGTAGTAGTAGTAGTAGTAGTAGTAGTAGTAGTAGTAGTAGAAGTAGTAGTGGGAGTAGTAGTATAACTATTATTACCTTCGTTTAAATTATCATTATTACATTTATTATTATTATTATTAATATTATTATACGAGTAGTACTGAGTAAAAGTAGTGTGAGTATTAGTGAAAGTATACTCATTATTGTCATCGGTTTTATTATTAAGATTATTATTTTCGTTATTATAAGTAGTATACTACTATGGGAGATGTCTTATCTGGGTCCACGCTGTTTTTCTGTATGTAAAAATGTCATCACGAAAACACGCCTATATAATTTTGACCCCCTTGAATCCCACTTTTATATAGTAAAACTGGGGTTTCCGGGAGTATACCTTATTTTTCTTATTTCAGCTCTAAAGTATAGATTGTGGATACTCGTTAGAACCGCCTCGATGAGGCGGTTCTAACGAGTGCCCACAATCTATATTTTGAGCAGAAATAAGAAAAATATCACAATTTTTCATCATAAATTTTTCATTTTTTCGGCGATAAAGGTGGCAATGTATTTGTATTGGCGTGTTCGAAAAGTTTGCAAAAATTTGCAGCAGACGAAAGAAACAGACGACATTTTCAGATGCCTTTTTTTGGCAAAGGTTTTCTGGCTCAGCTTAAACATAATTAAGCATGGAAAATAAGAAGCTAAAAAAAACGTGGAAAGGAAAAAACGGTAAAGAAACGTGCAGATGCCAGATGTATCGATTCTGAATAAGAGGCTTGGCGTCTGGGCTGGTCTCGAAACCGTATCATATTAACGTTAGCTTGAATAGCAAGCAGTTTTATTGCGACATAAAAGCTGTCAATATATAATCAAGAGCATGAGTCTGCAATTACGACATATTTATAAACGCTGTTTCACTGTAGAGAACAGACGCTGCATAAGACGAGGACATACCCATACGAGATAATTCTTTCTTGCACACCAGACAAGCGAATTCGTGATTTTACCCTGGGATAGAAATTTTATGTGCTGACCCTGGTGTTCCTACCCAATATCGACTATTCCCGCGTGTTTGATAAATGTACTGGTTGAATACGACCTCGTATGCGCCGTCGTTAAAGTTGACGTCACAGCACGTTACGTGACGTCACTAAACATTCCTCTACTGTCATCAAATTATGGCGGACGTCGGTACTCGAAGTGACTGTAGCATTAAAAATTCGCGGAAAGAAATGGAAGGTATGCAAGAAAAAGAATCCTATATAGGTGTGAGGGGCGGATAGAAAAGTCCGTCCCTCGGGATCACTTTCTGGCGTCACTCGGCAAGCCTCGTGCTGCCGGACAGTGACCCTTGGGATGGATTTTTCCATCCGCCACTCACATCCATATAAGATTCTTACATTCTTGCACACCAGACAAGGAAAAACGTGATTTTACCCTGGGATAGAAATTTATGTTCTGACCCTGGTGTTCCTACCCAATATCGAATATTCCCGCGTGTTTGATAAATGTACTGGTTGAATACGACCTCGTATGCGCCGTCGTTAAGGTTGACGTCATGCACGTTACGTGACGTCACTAACCATTCCTGTAGTGGCATCACAATATAGCAGACGTTGGTAACCGAAGTGACTGCAGCATTAAAAGTCCGCACAAAGAAATGGAAGGTATGCAAGAAAAAGAATCCTATATGGGTGTGAAGGGTGGATTGAAAAATCCGTCCCTCGGGATCACTTTCCGGCATCACTCGGCAAGCCTCGTGATGCCGGACAGTGACCGTTGGGACGCCACTCACACCCATATAAGATTCTTATATTCTTGCACAGCAGACAAGGAAATCCATGATTTTACCCTGGGATAGAAATTTATGTTCTGAACCTGGTGTTCCGACCCCAAATCGAATATAATCGCGTGTTTGATAAATGCACTGGCTGTTTACAACCTCATGCGCGGCGTCGTCATGCGTGACGTCACTAAATATTCCTGTTGTGTCATCACAAAATGGCGGACTTCGGTAACCGACGTGACAGCAGCAATAAAATTCGCAATAGAAATGGAAGGTATGCAAGAAAAAAGAATCCTATATGGGTGTGAGGGGTGGATAGAAAAATCCGTCCAACGGGAACACTGTCCGGTATCACTCGGCAAGCCTCGTGATGCCGGACAGTGTCCCTCGGGACGGATTTTTCAATATACCCCTCAAACCCATATAGGATTCTTATAGATTAGATAGATAGATACATTTGTAGATAGATAGATAGATAGATAGATAGATAGATAGATAGATAGATAGATAGATAGATAGATAGATAGATAGATAGATAGATAGATAGATAGATAGATAGTGTAAACCCTGAACAGACACCCCGTTCGGTGCCGTCTGATATGGTTCTACACTGCTTGCCAATGTCCCGGTGTACGAGCCCAGTCCAGATTTTACAGTTAATCAACTCGTTTCACCGTGTGACAGGGAGAATAGCGTTGCTATGAATAACGGTTGCCTGGATTTTGTACATTTTCAGCAATAGTCACATGGACAACAGCGTGCTGAAAACCTCTGTACCATCCATCCATCCATACAAAGACCTTCAATCTTCAGCCAATTACTTAATCGATAGCATACATGTGTATGCTAAGTGAAAAATCCATCCATCCACCAATCCATCTCTCTCTCTCTCTCTCTCTCTCTCTCTCTCTCTCTCTCTCTCTCTCTCTCTCTCTCTCTCCACACAATGACATCGATAGTGTTGATGGTGACGTTAAACCTCGAATCAGAAAACAGGGGCCAGTTGTTCAAAACTAACGACATCATTAGTTAACGTATCTTTAAAACTTTGATCATTAAATATGGCAAATATGCTAAAAAATTTGCTGAAAAAAATGTGAGCAGCTTTTGCGGGCGCAAAAGCTGCTCACACTTTTTCAGCAAAAATACCAAAATTTACGATATTATACTTGCTAGAAGCGTTAACAATATGACCACTAACGAGCTCGTTAAGCTAACGATGCCTTCAACGACCGGCCCCAGATATCTCTCTCTCTCTCTCACACACTCTCTGCGATACGTAAAACGAAATAGTGTTGCGTGTATTTTTTTGTGTGTGTGAATGTTTAGATGCATGTGTAGTTGGAGGTTCTTATTGTTTGTTCATACACCCTAACGGACACCCACAAATACTTAAAATTTAAAAGCTAAATGTTTCCAGTTATCTTCAAAGAAATAAAAAAAATCGATGTTATTTAAGCTGTCAAGGAAGCACTACAATGTACTTAAAAGGTTTCTATTAAATTGACACTCTAAAAAAATAGAACTACGGAACCCTGGAAGGGACATGCAATTTACTTTAATATGTTGTGAGAACAAGATAATATCTTGTTTGTAAGACATAGATCTTGTGCGGTCAACATACTATCTTGTTCGCACAACATATTTTCTTGTTCGCACAACATAATATCTTAGGTGCGAACAACATATCTTGTGCGCACAAGACAATAACTTATGCGCACAAGATATCTTGTTCGCACAACTTAATATCTTGTGCGCACAAGATATTATCTTGTTTGCACGACATAGATCTTGTGCGGACAACACATTATCTTGTGCGGACCACATATTATCTTGTGCGAACAAGTTAGTAGTTTTGTGGGAAAGTAACTGTCCTTTTGGCTTTCCGCTATTGATGTTTCCATTAGGGTTTGTTGTTTCATATTTGTGTTTCTTCACCTTTGGTGTCTCTGGTGGGAGCCGTGGGTTAATTGTATCGATTCCTGGTCATTGCTTTCATTTCTATTTAACACTCGACCCTGAACACTAATGTGGATAATGTCTTTCTAAACCAGCATCAACAACTCAGAAATGTTTTTGACATATGTACTTGATGTAATCGCTGTAGGAACTATTTATCATAATGTTGTGTGTGTGTGTTTGAATTTTACATCCCATTAACAGCTAAGGTCATACGGAGACGGGACGTCGGTTAAAAGACTAATCAGAATGTCTGGAGAAACCTGGGATCAAACCGACGTTTTATGAGGCGAGTAGCGTAAACCACCATCACGTGAACTAGTCCGTGAAATTAAGACCCCCTAAACCCCGCTTTATATAGAGAAAACTGGGATTTAGGGTGGTAAACATTATTTTCCTTATTTATGCTCCGATACATAGGTTGTGGGTACTCGTTAGAACCGCCTCAATGAGGCGGTTCTAACGAGCACCCAAAACCTATGTTTGGAGTATTTCATTAGAAAAATTACCCTTTTTTGAGGTTTAAAAAAAACGACTATATCACACAGATATGTTATCATAATGACTACACCACGGAGTCTTCTATCACGATATTGTCACATCTGAGCCACTTTCTAGATTATTTATCTATATTTCTGTCTAAGGAGAGATATTTCCAGAAATCACGGAAAGTGGACGATTTATGATAAACATTTTTGTCTTTTGTATGTTCGTAACACTTCTTGTCTCTGAAGAACATTATAAAAAGCGTAGAGATATCAGGCATTTTCAACAAAATTCTGCAGAATAACACCGCAAATTTGGACGGTTTCAGAATATTCAGTGTAATAATAAATGAATTATGATCAATTTTCAGTAACTTCGCTGCAGTAGCGTTTTTAGCAAAATACATCACGAAAACACGCCTATATAATTTTGACCCCTTCGAACTCCACTTTTATATAGTAAAACTGGGGTTTCCGGGGGTAAACCTTATTTTTCTTATTTCTGCTCTGAGATATAGATTGTTGGTACCCGTTAGAGCCGCCTCGACCTCGATGAGGTGGTTCTAACGAGTGCCCACAATTTATATTTGGAGCAGAAATAAGAAAAATATCACAATTGTTCATCATAAAATTTTCATTTTTTCGGCGATCAAGGTGGCAATGTATTTTTATAGGCGTGTTTCCGTAATGAGTATTTTTATGGACGGTTCTTGTCTTAGCTTTGAGAGTACATTGTAATAGGGGTAGTTAAGGTAAAAGTTTCACCAGTAATTTGTTCTAAAAACTATTGTGTATCATTTTAAGATTTAAATGCACTTGGTTTAAACATAGAGGATCTTACATTAGTGTTCATGTATTATTGAATTTATTAAACGAGTTGAGTGAGTGAGTTAGTTAGTGTTTGAGTTTTACGTCCCACCAACAGCTAAGGTCATATGGAGACGGGATCTCGGTTTAAAGACTCATCCGAAAGTCTTGAGAAGCCCGGGATCGATCCTGCGATCCCTGGTTTACAAGGCAAGTAACGTAGCCACTACACCACTGAGGCTTCAGAAACGAGTTGAGGAAAAGGGATAAAATGCGAGGCTTTTCCGAGCATTTTATATCTTTTCGTCAACGGGTTTAATAAATTCAATAATACATGAGCACGAATGCAAGATTCTATTTATCATATGACATTTAAAACGCATTTTATTCACGATTGTTTACAAAAATGTCAATATTCCGCCGTTAGTAAACGCGACGTCGTTAAGGGCGTTACGGGGCGTATCTAGATAATATGCATATTTAATCGACTAGTGAATTATCAAAAATATTACATGGCGTTATTACACTCTCAGTCGCGACGTCATGTGATAAATAGCGTATCTATTTATTTAAGTCAACATACAAATGTAAAAATGAATATACTTTTGCAATATAGTGAGCGGTAAGGGATCACGGCAAAAGACAGACGACTCACTCACACAAATTTGTTAGCCTGCAAGGATATGCATTATACAGGTACATGTATTTTATAACAACTTTGGGTATAACCTAAACTATTTTCCCTAGTTGCTGTGGACGACCTGATGCTCTGTTGCCGAGGCCAATAGATTTGACTACTCAACAAGCTGTCATGAAATAATTGTTTTAATACCAATTCTGTCGCTAAACCGTCTTCGTTCACCGAAGAAAACCCCTCCACAGTTATTTTTGATTTTGACAAAATGAGCGTGGGCTGGATATCTGCACCTAAAACAATACCTGGACCATACCTACCGGCTTAAAGAACTGGGCCCAGGATTACAATGCGTACTTTAATTTTAAGTACCTACTTAAACTAAGTATTTACTTAACTGTCATATAAACTGAATTTCAAAGAATTTCTTTCGTTCAAGTCGATACTTAACCAAAGAAAATACTTAAATATGTAAGGCAACCCAGGTAGGTACCTTAACTTTTAAGATTTCACCTTGACACATATATATCAATAAACGCAAACATGAGAGCTTTTATTTGCTCGAAATCTACAGTCATGCTCGGTAGCTCAGACGGTACATTTTTGCATCATGTGCGAGAGGCCCTGGGATCGGGTCCCGGTCGAACCACTTTTTTCCTCCCTGTGGCGCAAGTCGACTTGGCGATGAGGTATCATACTACTTGGGTGTATTTATCCCTGGGTGTGTCAAAGTTTTCGACGAACAGAGCTGTATAAAAACTTCCCTTTACATAATACTGTAGGTGAGCATTGAGCTCCCTGTCGCAACCAGACACCGTCGTGATATGACTGAAAAATTATTGAAAGCGACGTTAAACCCGAATTCACATACACACACACACACACACATAAAACTGTATAATACTGGTGACAGGGCAACAATTTATTGTTTGGTGTAGGAAGTATCTTACAAGCAAAAGGGGGTCATAAAGGACTTGGTTGTTTTGTCAGGGTAGGTGTGTGTATGTTTGATTGATTGATTTGATGTTTATCGTCCCCGTCAACTCAACTCTATACAGGTCATTTTGGAGACGTTGCTCCTATTTTGTGGGACTTTTACCCGACATTGAGATGAAATGACATCTCAAGCCCTGTCACCTAATGAAACCAATAGGATTTATAAGATTGGACGGTCCGACTCGCTCCGCTTTGCCTGGGCAGGCTTAGATCCTCTAAGTGGGTAACCAGTACTCGTGTCCGGTCGGATTCAGCTCTGCGTGGAAGCGTCATGCAGCCCATTTATTTCTTCAAGCCCCGATGGGTGGGCGGGGGCCGACAGATGTATGGGTGGATGGGGGAGGGAGGCTGGCGTATATCACTTTTGTCTGTTATTTAAAAACTGATACTGTGGCACATCGGGTCCATGTTCCTACGCTTATGCATGTACTGCTACTTTTACGCATACAATGTTCACAACGTTCATATGCCGTCTTTATATTCAGTGTCATGAAATAGTATGTCGCCAATACCTTTTATTTTTCTGCTGTTCATGAAAGTATAACCGAACAGGGTCGCCTGTAAAGTAAATGAGCTCCGAAGGGGTTCATATAAACTTTGCTAGCGACCCGCTGTCGTTCATACCTTCATGAACATCGAAAAAAATATTTCTTATATTTACATTCTTTTTTCCTCATCACTGGGCGAAAAAAATACTTATAAGGCAAACTGTTAAAGCTGCGAAAACATTTATACGCTGTTTTTCTATAAAGAGCGGAACAGCACTGTCGTCGTCAACGCCCAATGAGATCGTAAAGAACCATGGTTTAGACTGGCGTCACTTGACATCATTGAAAATCATGTGACTTTTCATGGAAATATGAACAGCGTTGTTTTCTATAGGTTTACATTAGGCTTTACACTTGAAATGTAAATAATTACTATTTTGGCGTGAACAACTGCAACGTATGTCACCGATGTACATTTGCTGGGCAAATGGTCACGGTAAAGGCAATAAAATCTAATTTAAAATCCAAATCGAAGGCCCGTTTCGTAACTTTCATATGAAAGGACCATTTGTGTAAGATTCTCGATATCAAAATTTATGAAATGCATTTTTTTTTTTTTTTTTTTTTTTTTTTTTTTAATTTTTTTTGACTGATTGATTTGAGATTTAACGTCCTCGCAACACTATTAAGGTTTGATTTTGGAAGAGTTGCTTCCAATTTTGTCGGACTTTTACCCGACATTGAGATGGAATTACAGCTAAAGCCCTGTCGCCCAATGAAACCAACAAGATTTATATTCATGGTCGGCCCGACTTGCACCACTTTGCCTGGACAGGCTTAGGCCTTCTAAGTGGTTTACTGGAGGCCGCGTGTGGTCGGCTTGTGCTGGTTGGTTGAGGCAAGGTGACGTATATCTTGCGTCACTGGGGCAACCAACTGATATTGGCCACAACCAATCATATGCTTCTTCTCCCTGTCTTGAAATGCTCAATAAAAAATAAGTTTGAGGCGTACCACCTCCCTTGTAAGCTCGGGCATGTGAGTGATTGTGTTTGTGAGGTGAGTGAGTGAGCGCTTTATGTCTCACCAACTGTAAGGTTATACGCCAGATAAGGACCTCACCCATAAAAAAGACGGGGAAATCCAATATTTTTATATCCCATTTTTTTTTTCTCCGACTGGAGCTATGGTTTTCTCCGTGTCTGTCTGCACGATGTTTGATCTAGTCCTTAATGACTATATAAACTACATACATGTATAATAATGACATCCGAAAACAATATTGTAGCTGGGGTTAAGTGTTGGGTGGTTTCTGCGGGAGTCTTCCAGAATATTGCGCAGAATATATTTATTTGCTTAATTATAGACTTGAATATTATGCAATAAGCCTAACGGCATGAGAAGGTTTGAACCATGGACAGACTCCATAAAACTGATTCAGCCCCCGCCCCTCGGGGCTTGAAGAAACAGACTTTGCTGCATGGTGCTTCCATGCAGAGCTGAAACTGACCACACTGGCACGATTACTGGTAAACAACTTAAAAGAACTAAGCCTGCCCAGGCAAAGTGGTGCGAGTCAGACCGTCCATTGCATATAAGCCTTTTGGTTTCAATGGGCGACAGGGCTTGAGACGTCATTTCATCTCAGTGTCGGATAAAAGTCCCACAAAATTGAAAGCAACGTCTCCAAACTGACCTACATAGTGTTGCCGGGGACGTTAAACCTCAATTCTAAAAACACTCCATAAAACCGAGTTTTGCATATTCAAATATTGTATGATTTCTTGTTTCTAAAGGGACTCCGTAGAAACAGCGTTTTGAATATGTCGTGGTGCTAGTTTGTCCGCACAAATCGAGATCGAGTGTGATCCTTCAATGAAACACGTTTTATAGCGTATACAACATTTTTCATGGTTTATGTAGTGAAATGGAAACTAAACCATCATGTTTTCTATTTTCTCCATTCAATCAAGCAGAAGAAGTGATTTTTGACAGATCGCGGGAAAATTGTGGGCCGCCTACATCAATGTGTAATTGAAACTAATCTTCGTGAAAAATTTCGTCAAAATTACGACTTCATCCGAAGTTAAATACTTAGCTAAGTAAATCAAATAGGCGGCTTTCGAATGCACTTTTTAAGGAAATGCTTTACTAAGATAAGAATTCCTCCTTAAATCGTTTAGTCGACCTTAACTTAAGTAACGATTATAATCCTGGCCCCTGATCAATAGTCAAGAATATATCTTCATATAAGGGATTAGGTAATAATGCCAAAAGAGACAACCGGTGAAAACCATTGGAGTCCAATATACTGCAAAGTCAAAGCTTTGGTAGCAGTAGTTGTTCGATTGTCCATCACGAAAACACACCTATATAATTTTGACCCCCTTGAACCCCACTTTCATATAGTAAAACTGGGGTTTCCGGGGATATACCTTATTTTTCTTATTTCTACCCTAAAATATAGATTGTGTGTACTCGTTAGAACCGCCTCGAAGAGGCGGTTCTAACGAGTGCCCACAATCTATATTTTGAGCAGAAAATCTATATTTTAGAGCAGAAATAAGAAAAATATCACAATTTTGCAACATGGAATTTTCATTTTTTCAGCGATAAAGGTGGCAATGTATTTGTATAGGCGTGTTTGCGTAATGTCTGAATGTAGGCTGGCAAAAACGGTCCTGAACGGGAACTTAGAATGTTTCGTTTAACCTAAATTCCTGAACTGTAAGCAAACAGTGGATTTCCTGATTGGACGCCGCGTTTTGCAAACCAATACATTATTCCAGTCAAGATACTATAGATACACTCAGACCCCAGCAATACGAATAGTGATGTTATTTTCTCTAAACAACCATTACCTACATTACGATAAAACACTTGTGCGCAATAATGCACTTTTTACATCTCCAAAACGGTCAATTTTCTGATGACAATTTGTTATATTTTTCTTATGTATACTCAAAACATAGATTGTGGGTGCTTGTAAGAACCGCCTCATTGAGGCGGTTCTAACGGGTACCCACAACCTATTTCTAGGAGCAGTAAAAGGAAAATAATGTATACCCCCTAAACCCTAGTTTTCCCTATATAAAGTGGGGTGTAAGGGGGTGTTCATTTCACGGACTTGTTAGCGTGATGTAGATTTCATACAAATTATTGATAAACACGTAGACACCGAAAACGAAAAGAAACTGTGCGTAGTATTTCGGTTCGACTGACAAACAATCGATAAAAATGATCATAAGAGTGAGCATTTCAAACTGGGTTGAGCTTCTGTTGACAGTTCCAGGGCGTTCGTTCCTATGCCATTTCATATATTACAGTAGATCAGTCCTAAAAAACATGTACCTTTGTTTTCGCTAATCCGACCGACCCAGAGTTTTGTGCTGACACTGCAATTTATGGCTATCCAGAACAAAATTAAAAAGATTTTCTCCCCTGCCGCTCTTAATATTTCCTCGCACTTGCGATAAAAAGTGATTAAACAAACAAAATAACAAACCTAATGCTCACATTTGTTCATTTGCATCACTAACACACCTGTATAAGTTTGACCCTCTTGAACCCCACTTTTACATAGTAAAACTGGGGTTTGCAGGGGTAAACCTTATTTTCTTATTTCTGCTCTAAAATATAGATTGTGGGTACTCGTTAGAACCGCCTTCACGAGGCGGTTCTAACGAGTACCCAAAATCTATATTGTATGCAGAAATAAGAAAAATATAACATTTTTTTATCATAAAATATTTGTTTTTCGGCGGTAAATGTACAATGTATTTGTATAGGCGTATTATCGTAATAATTTCTTGGTGCGTTAAACCTAATTTTTATGTAATCTGATACATGTAATATGATTAGAATATAGCTCATAAAAAGATTTTTTTTTCTCTTTTTGTCATATAAAAATTGACAAAAAATGAATAATCCATTACGAAAACACGCTTATACAAATGCATTGTAAACTTTACCGCGAAAAAAAAGAAACTTTTACGGTGAAAAATTGTATTTTTTTTCTTATTTCTGCTCAACATTACGCAAACACGCCTATACAAATACATTGTAACCTTTATCGCCGAAAAAAATGAAAATTTTAAGATGAAAAATTGTGATATTTTTCTTATTTCTAGTCAAAATATAGATTGTAGGTACTCGATAGAACCGCCTCCTCGAGGCGGTTCTAACGAGTACACACAATCTATACTTTGAGCAGAAATAAGTAAATAAGGTTTCCCCCTGTAAGCCACAGTTTTTCTTGTA
The DNA here is from genome assembly GCA_963580285.1 of Lucinisca nassula. Classification (NCBI taxonomy): domain Eukaryota; kingdom Metazoa; phylum Mollusca; class Bivalvia; order Lucinida; family Lucinidae; genus Lucinisca; species Lucinisca nassula. The sequence continues at coordinate 76,534,324 of OY757024.1, read as the reverse complement.
TAAAAATGGGGCTCACGGGGGTCAAAATTATATAGGCGCGTTTTCGTAATGGAAAAATTGTATTTTTTTTTCTTATTTCTGCTCAAACTAGAATTCATCGAGGCGGTTCTAACGAGAAATAAGAAAAAATAGGTTTACCCCTGTAAACCCATGTTTTACTATATAAAAGTGGGATTCAAGGGGGTCAAAATCATATAGGCTTGTTTTCGTGATGCTACTTCCGTACACGCAATGAAACTAATCGAGTTCGTCACGATAAAATTGCCGGAATGGTTGAAAAATGACATAAGTTGGATTTTTTTTTTTTTATTTGTAAACATAAAGTTGTAAGCGGTAGAATATAAAAAAATATTCATGAAATCTTAGATGACTCCGGTTCAGCGATGAGGCCCTCGACAGGGCACATCATTATCCCATATCAAATTCGCAAAAATATATATGCATTGTCAGTAATTTTCAAAATATAGAAATACGGACATCATTACATACAGTGTATTCTTGCATAAATACCTATGCGCATGGCTGTTTGAAACCATTGTCAAATGGATCGAAAGCCTGCTCAAACAGCAAAACCCATGTTCAAATCATGAAATTCCCGTGCTGTTTGAACGTGGATTTTGAGGTTTTGATATCACAAGCCTGGCCTTGCTTTGTTTACGTTACGTTGACCGACCTAAATTTAGCGACCTGAACGTACCATTTTAGGGTTCTATGATGACGTCAGATAGTTACTGCGTAACAACGTCATTGTAAACAACATTCTATACTGACCGCCAAGTTGGTTCGCTGGTCGCAAATAAAGAGTTTACATGGAGTTTATATGGAGCTTTTGGGCGTTTTCTTCAAAATTTGCTGTCGGAATCCTAAGTTATGCAAGAACAATGATCAACCATGGTTATTTCATTGCATTAACATTTGCCGGATCCCTCGGAAGATATTTGAACATTCGGCCTGGCGACAGCATGTTCCAACAGCTTCCTCGGGACCCGGCGAATCTTAATGCATGATAACACATGTTTGATCCCTATATTATGCACTTCATGTTCAGCCTGTTTATTTTGGGAACCGCCTTAGGCTGTTAGGTATTTCTATGCCGTAAAAATACTAGAAGTAATATTTTTTTATTTATTTCTTATCATTTTATTTTATTTCTTATTGTATTCAATAACCTTTGCCTCACCCAACACAAGCAACCTACATGCAAAATATGAAGACTATATCAAATGGTTCAAAAGTTATGAGGAGTGTCAATTGTTTCTTTAAATTATGTCACAGGTCAAAGCCAAAAATCAAAATGTTATAAATGAGTGTGAAGCCCTTGTCACAAGGACACCGCATGTCAAATATGAAGGGTCAAAAGTTGTGACCAATGTTAAAGTTGTCCAACAAACCAATAAACATACCAACAAACAGACAGCCCAAAACCAATATGATCCCGCTATCACTACAGAGAACATAAAATTATGATATGAAAGCATCACGAAAACACGCCTATATAATTTTGTTCCCCTTGAACCCCACTTTTATATAGTAAAACTGGGGTTTCCGGGGGTATACCTTATTTTTCTTATTTCTGCTCTAAAATATAGATTGTGGGTACTCGTTAGAACCGCCTCGATGAGGCGGTTCTAACGAGTGCCCACAATCTATATTTTGAGCAGACATAAGAAAACTATCACAATATTTCATCATAAAATTTTCATTTTTTCGGCGATAAAGATGGCAATGTATTTGTATAAGCGTGTTTGCGTAATGGAGTGCACTATGTTACAGGGGCGTGTTATCCTTATGACTACGTTAAGACCTTAATGAATCAATAAAAAGAGAAAACAGAGAATTGTACTACTTGTGGGGATTACCAAAATTATTTCATCGAGTGTGGTGAAAACATCAGCATTTTACAAGTGTAAAGCACGAGTGTCACTCTTGACGTTTAACCGAAAAAATGACAGTAACATTTAGACCTTCATCATACAATATTTATTCGGTCCGCTGACCGTTCCAAGACGGTTCTTTTGTCGCGGTTTATTTTTGTTATGGTTTGTCTTTAGGTGTTTGTGTCGCTTGTTTTATTTTATTTTGGATAGCATATTGGCCATTTTGTGGGAAAGTAACTGTCCTTTTGGCTTTCCGCTGTTGGTGTTTCCATTAGGTCTGTTGTTGCATGTTGTGTATCTTTCCCTTTGGTGTCTCTGATGGGAGCTATGGGTTGATTGTATCGATTCCTGATCATTGCCTCTGCTTCTATTTTTATAAGATAATTTCTTTTTAGGTGGATAATAAAACTATTCCATCGAGTGTATAGAAAATAATATAATATCAGAACTTTCACGAGAGCGAAGCACGAGTGTAAATCCTAAATTTTCCATTCATGAGACGAAAAACTTTCGATACTATCGAAACATTTTTTATTCAAGATAAATCTATATTGGAATCTAAACAAAAAACATGAAGGAAGTCCGGGCTGCTGCTGTGAAAATAACATTGTCATGTTGTTTCACAATGTGAATATGTCACGTGTTTTCCTAATGTAAATATAGCATTTTTATTTAATTTTCCTTATACATTTATTTCAATACTTAATCTAAATAAACATTACAGAAACATGCCTATACAAATACATTACCACCTTTATCGCCGAAAAAATGAAAATTTTATGATGAAAAATTGTGATATTTTTCTTATTTCTGCTCAAAATATAGACTGTGTACACTCGTTAGAACCGCCTCATCGAGGCGGTTCTAACGAGTACCCACAATCTTTATTTTAGAGCAGAAATAGGAAAAATAAGGTATACTCCGGAAACCCCAGTTTTACTATATAAAAGTGGGGTCCAAGGGGTCAAAATTATATAGGCATGTTTTCGTGATGTATTGCTTCTTCCTTTTCAGAATTCTTAAGGATGCAACTTGATAAGCAGTAAAACAAACATGGAGAATACAACAAATACCATTCTTAACAATAGCCAAAGACCAGGCATGACAGCTACAGAGTTTGGAGATTTCTACCACGTTGCTCGTCTGTTAGAGGTGTACTGTTTGCCTTTTATCTGTGTAATTGGGCTTCTCGGAAACACACTTGCAGCTATTACGTTTCTACAGAAGTCCCTACGCTCCACATCGTGTAGCCTTTACCTAGCGGTTCGGTCTATCTCCGACAACGGCTTTTTGCTCGCTTTGCTTGTAATTTGGACAGGCGGAACTATAGACTATGAGTTGAATAAAGTACGTTTTGTTTGTAAGGTATTATTATTTCTGACATATGTTTGTGGTAGCATATCTGTATGGCTGGTGGTATTCGTGACTACGGAGAATTATATGAGGATATGTCATCCTTTTATTGTCAAACAGTGGTGCACTACACGGAACGCTTTGATTGCCATGATAGGGCTTCTAGTCGCTGTACTATCACTAAATCATTTTCCGCTTTGGATATCTGACGGTCAGTGTTTTCCATTGGCGAAATATTCAGAGATCACGCAAGCGTTTGTTTATATTGATACCATTTCAACCCTAGCTTTGCCAACGGTGATTATGGCTTTTTTAATTGTTTCAATTCTGACACGACTCTTACAACATCGCAAAATGACACACAAATTTATCAATACTCAAAAACGTAGTAAAGCCAAAAGCTGCATGTCGCAGGTGCCTAAAATGCTTCTGGCTGTTTCATTAACATTTTTGGTTTTGAATTTGCCAAGTCATGTGATAAGAATAAGGCTTTTGATTGGTTCTTTCCTAAAAGGATCATTGTATGCCCCGGATACAGAGGCGGCAATTCAAATAATAGCACAGCTATTTTATTACCTTGGTTTATCAGTAAATGCCTTTATATACTTTGGATTCGGAACTAATTTTAGACGATCATTTAAAGAAACATTTGGGATAAATGGCAAACATCGAACAGGCCAGGACGAGATTGCGATCAAGAATCTAGTACCTCCTCGGAAAACTTCAGCATTTGATAGCAGTGATAACGGCATGATAAGTGTCCCGATGCTTACAGGACAAACGAATATGTCGTCTTACCAGTGAGACACCAAATAGAAATGTATAAAATGTCCATGTAAAGAGTACCATTTTTACATTAAGTGACTCAGTGTGACCCTGACTACATATTATTATCACACTGTATTGTCCGTTCTTGTCCGTCGTCTGTCGTCAAAATTCGTTTATTAGCACCGTGACGCAAGGGGTCACAGTTTTGACCTAATCTTAATGAAACTTGCTCAGAATGTTTGCCTCTTTGAAATCTAAGTCAAGTTTGATACTGGTTCACTTGGAGTCAAAAACTAGTTCACAAGGTCAAATCGAAGGAAAACATTGCTTACACTCTAAAGGACAACGTTTTGTCCCAATTTTGATGTAACTTACTCAGAATGGTTGCTTCTATGAAATTAAGGTGCAGCTCGATAACCTGGCACTCGGGGTCAAAAACCAGGTCACCAGGTCAAATCAACGGAAAACTTGGTTAACATTCTAAAGGTCATTGTTTTGCTCAGAATATTTACCTCCATGACATCTAGGTCAAGTTTGATTCCGGGTCACTTGGAATCAAAAACTATGTCAACAGGTCAAATCAAAGAAAACCATGTCAGTACCCACAATCTATACTTTAGAGCAGAAATAAGAAAAATAAGGTTTACCCCTGTAAACACCAGTTTTACTATATAAAAGTGGGGTTCGAGGGGGTCAAAATTATATAGGCGTGTTTTCGTGATGTGTTGTAGTCATATTCCCCGTAAGTGCTATGATACTCAGGTGAGCGATACATGGCCAACATAGCCCTTTTGTTTCATATCTCCAAAATGGTTACTTTTTTATGAAAATGCCTGATATTTTATTTCTGTTCAAACTATAGATTGTCGACAACGTTCGAACCGCCTCGATGAGGCGGTTCTAACCTGCACCCATAATCTATGGTATTGAAATAAATAAAAAATACCCCCTGAAAACCCTGGTTTTACTTTTATAGCATCATGTTAACAAGTCCGTGTAATGAACACCCCTATACCCCACTTTATATAGAGAAAAGTGGGGTTTAAGGGGCAAACATTATTTTTCTAATTTTTGCCCCAAGACATAGGTTGTGTGTACTCGTTAGAACCGCCTCAATGCGGCGGTTCTAACGAGCACCCACAATCTATGTTTGCAGTATTTATAAGCAAAAAATCACAAATTTTCATAAGAAAAGTAGCCATTTTGGAGATGTGAAAAACGCACTATGTCACACGGGTGTGTTATCGTAATGGACTTGTCCAAGGGGGTCCAAATTATACAGCCGTGATTACGTGATGAATAGTATGTTTTTCGTAATATTAATGAGGAGATTTTCTTTCGATATCTAAGATATGAATACATGGGCTGCATGATGCTTCCACGCAGAGCTAAAACCGGCCGTACACGAGTACTGGTAAACCGCTTAGAGGATCTAAGCATGTCAAGGAAAAGCGGTTCGAGTCGGACCCGCCCATGCTTATAAATCCTATTGGTTTCATTGGGGGACAGGGCTTTAGAAGTCATTTCATCTCAGTTTCGGATAAAAGTCCCACAAAATTCGAAGCGATGTCTCCAAAATGACCTTTACAGTGTTGACGGGGACGTTAAACCTCAAGTCAAACACATACATGTATATCTAAAATCTGGTTGGGATTTCTTTGGGTGTTGAGGTTGGTTTCTGTGTGGGTGTCTTGTGTGTGTGTTTGAGGGTGGGTGGGGGGGGGGAGGGTTTGGATAAGGCCTTTTTTAAGATTATTTCCACCACGAAAACAGACCTATAGATATAATTTTGACCCCCTTGAACCCCACTTTTATATAGTAAAACTGGGGTTTCCGGGGTAATACCTTATTTTTCTTATTTCTGTTCTATATTTTAAGCAGAAATAAGAAAAATATCACAGTTTTTTATCTTAAAATTTTCATTTTTTAGGCGCTAAGGGTGGCAATGAATTTGTATAGGCGTGTTTGTGTAACGACTTTTTTGAGCTGATGTAGGCGAAATCCGAAGTTCCCGGAGAAAAACCGCATGGCCTTCCGTTGCAGAACCTGGCTTCTCACATGTTACTATATCGAGTCTACATGTATATCGAAACCGCAGTTAGTCTCGAGACCTAATGATTACATGCAAAAAAGACAGCGCTCTTCCCACTTACGAATACCCACAATCCGCATATACGAGTATGTTTGTTATAGAAATAATAAAACTACGAGCCCTTTCGCTTCTGTATTTCTGTCGCAGTGCAGGTGCTGTATGTCGCATTACGAAACCACACCTATAGAAATACATTGTAACCTTTATCGCTGAAAAAAAAGAAAATTTTAACATGAGACGGTTCTAACGAGTAACAACAATCTATATTTTGAGCAGAAAGAAGAAACCTTTCAGAGTGTGGGTACTCGTTAGAACCGCCCAATCGAGGCAGTTCTAACGAGTACCCACAATCTATATTTTGAGACGAAAGAAGAAAATATCATAATTTTTCATTTGAAAAGTTTTGTTTTTTTTTTTGGCGTTTAAGATTACAATGTATTTGTATAGGCTTTTTTTCGTAATGCCATCATAACAATATGCCTCTATAGTTGTCAACCTTAAAGTCCCACTTTTGTATAAACCTGGTGTTTACAGGGGTATAAATTATTTTCATTATTTCTGCTCGTCGAGGCGGTTCTAATGAGTGCCCACAATCTATGTTCTGAGCAGATAGGTGACGAATCTCAGAATTTTCATCTGAAAATTGTCTGTTTTTCGGCGGTTACATTTATAGCTGGTGCAATTTGACCTGAGTCAGACCTATACAAGGCATAAATTAGTGTTTCGCCTAAAAGGTCGGTTTTCGTAAAATGCTCGTGAATTTTCGGCATCTCGGTAATGGCGACCTATTTGTCGACCTCTACGTATTGTATAACAATATCGACGTCTTCGGAAAACGGCGAAGATAAATAAATGCATTCAGTCGGGTGTGAAATTATGGTTATAGAGGTCAAAGTAGCTGTCCTTTTGACTTTCTGCTATTGATGTTTCAATAAGCGTTAACTTTGTTGTTTCATGTTTGTGTTTCTTTCTCTTTGGTGTCTCTGATTGGAGCTGTGGGTTAATTGTATCGATTCCTGATCTTTGCCTTCACTCCTATTATATCTTATAATTCGAACGATACAATGCATTACGAAAACACGCCTATACAAATTCAGTGTAACCTTTATCGCCGAAAATATGAAAATTTTAAGATGAAATATTGTGACATTTTTCTTATTTCTGCTCAAAATATAGATTGTGGGCACTCGTTAGAACCGCCTCATCGAGGCGGTTCTAACGAGTACCCACAATCTATATTTGACATTTTTCTTATTTCTGCTCAAAATATAGATTGTGGGCACTCGTTAGAACCGCCTCATCGTGGCAGTTCTAACGAGTACCCACAATCTATATTTGACATTTTTCTTATTTCTGCTCAAAATATAGATTGTGGGCACTCGTTAGAACCGCCTCATCGGGGCAGTTCTAACGAGTACCCACAATCTATATTTTAGGGCAGAAATAAGAAAAATGAGGTATACCCCCGGAAACCCCAGTTTTACCATATAAAAGTGGGGTTCAAGGGGGTCAGAATTATATAGGCGTGTTTTCTTGATGGGGTTAACTTTGTTGTTTCATGTTTGTGTTTCTTTCTCTTTGATGTCTCTGATTGGGGCTGTGGGTTACATGTAATTGTATCGATTCCTGATCATTGCATTCCCTCCTATTTTATCTAATAATTCGAACTATACAATGTATTTGAATAGGCGTGTTTTCGTTATCGCTTCTATCCCTTTTGTTTTGGATAGGAGATCATCACGAAAACACGCCTATATAACTTTGACCACCTCGAACCCCACTTTTACATAGTAAAATTGAGGTTTGCAGGGGTAAACCATATTTTTCTTATTTCTGCTACAAGATGTAGATTGTGGGTACTCGTTATAACCGCCTCGATGAGGCGGTTCTAACGAGTACCCACAATCTATATTTTGAGCAGCAATAACAAAAATATCACAATTTTTCATTTGAAAATTTTCATTTTTTCGGCGATAAATGTGTCAATGTATTTGTATAGGCGTGTTTTCGTAATGTGTAAGGTAGTTGAATCGATTCCTGATCATTGCCGTCACTTATGATTTTGACGAGTGAAAATATAGGGATCATCATCACGAAAACACGCCTATATAGTTTTGACCGCCTTGAACCCCACTTTTATATTAGTAAAGCAAAGGTTTACAGGGGTAAACCTTATTTTTCTTATTCCTGCTCTAAAATGTAGACTGTGGGTATGAGTTAGAACCGCCTCATCGAGGCGGTTCTAACGAGTACCAACAATCTATACTTTGAACAGAAATAAGAAAAAACACTGCTCAAAGTATAGATTGTTGGTACTCGTTAGAACCGCCACGATGAGGCGGTTCTTACTCATACCCACAATCTATATTTTAGAGCAGGAATAAGAAAAATGTCACAGTTTTTCATCTGAAAAGTTTCATTTTTCGGTTGTAAAAGTTACAATATGTTTTTGTATAGGCGTGTTTTCGTCATGGGGATAATATAGTTCGAACAATTTGACATAAGGCTGATGAAGACTATTGCCATAATTTCGGACTTGTTCGCATGATGATCTAGTTCGATTGTAGCGCACTAAAATAATCTTGTTGTTACTTTCAGCATTTTGCCATTGTTCCAATCATATTGGCCGTTTTATCGTCAAATGTAAAATAATCTACCAGTGACGTCGTTAAAGACTCACCCGAAGTGCTAGAGAAGCTTGGCATTGAACCATTTCCAGTCATTTCGTACCCCAGTCAGTTCGTACTAGTTTGGTCTTTGTGTACCTGTTTTGGCCATTTCGAACCCACTAACAACCATTTCGTACCTAGATCATTTCGTAAGCACCGTGGTCATTTCGTACCAAGATACCATCACGAAAACACGCCTATATAATTTTGACCCCCTCCAACCCCACTTTTATATAGAAAAACTGGTGTTTGCAGGGGTAACCATTATTTTTCTTATTTCTGCTCTAAAATATAGATTGTGGGTACTCGTTAGAACCGCCTCATCGAGGCGGTTCTAACATGTACCCACAATCTATATTTTGAGCAGAAATAAGAAAAATATCACAATTTTTCATCTTAAAATTTACATTTTTTCGGCGATAAAGGTGTCAACGTATTTGTGTAGGCGTATTTGCGTAATGCGAATTGAACAAAGTGGTTACGAAATGACTATAGCACAGGAAGTTCATACTATTTTATTATTTTGTACTTTTTTCGCCATTTCGTCTCTGTGTAATTATGTTATTGAAGTCAGGCGTAAGGATAGACAGCCGGATGGATGGATGAATATAAGTGCCATGTCTGTAGGTTGTAATTGCCTATATAGAGGATCTTACATGAGTGTGCATGTATTATTGAATTTATTAAACGAGTTGAGGAAAAGGGATAAAATGCGAGGCTTTGCCGAGCATTTTATCCCTTTTCCTCAACGAGTTTAATAAATTCAATAATACATGAACACGAATGCAAGATTCTATTTATCATATGACATTTAAAATGCATTTTATTCACGATTGTTTACAAAAAATGTCAATATTCCGCATTAGTAAACGCGACGCCGTTAAGGACGTCGTACGTGTAACGTTACGGGACGTATCTAGCTAATCTGCATATTTAATCCACTAGTGGATTATCGAAAATATTACATGGCGTTATTACACTCTCAGACGCGACGTCATATGATAAAAAATGTATAAATTATCGAGAAAAAAACTCAGCAATTTTCTACATATTTAATTACTGCTGACACGAATACAAATAACATTAAGCATAATAGCATATAAACGTTGAGATTTAACTAACGTTGAAACATGACAGTAAGGGTGACTTACGGACAGCCACTTCAACGCCCGCATTTAAGGCTTTGAATGGGAAAATACATTGCTGAAATGGGACATACCAGAACCGGCTAATCAGTGCATTTAAACGCGCTTACGTGGCCTTATTGGTAAGAATACTAACTCTCAATCTTTAGGTCTCTCTCCGTTGTGATTCGAGCCTCGCTTGGGGCACGAGATACACCAAGTTCTGCAACAGGTCATGTGTTCTCTTTTTAAGGATACACCGGATTTCCCCACCTAAAATTAACGCATTACCGTATTGAAAAATGTTATTTTTGTTACATCTAATTGTGTTAGAGAGTATCTTGTTAGAAGGGTAGGTCGTAACAAATGCTGTTTGAACGTGTGCCGGCCCATTTGTCATTTGTTTAGTTTTGCAATAAAATATGTTTAAGAGTAGATGGTATATATGTGACAGTCCAAACTTAAATTGACCCTTACAATACAGATATAAGTCGCATGCATTGATAATAGTATTTAGTTTAGTTTATATTAATTTATTTCAGTGTGATTGCGATGAAAGCTCCAAGCTTATGGAATCGCTCTCGAACACTCATTTCGGATGTTATCACGCGCACGCGCGCGCGAGAGAGAGAGGCAGTGACTTTTATATCACTGCTACCCAATTACAGCTGGGTCGAGTTGGGGATCGTCATTACTTGTCTTGCTCAAGGACTCACCTCGCCTCCGGTCGCAGGATTCTAACACACAACTGTTCGATCATAAGTCGAACGCGCTAACCGCTTAGCTTTCGAGGCTGGCACTTTTATTTAAATCCACTGTCACTTAAATTATTTAATTGATCATAGTCACATAGAGTCACATATGGACCTTCAGTCACATATTTCTTTTAGACGAATGGCGCATAAATTAATGACGGATATCCATATGATCGCCAATACATACCCATACCATTACGCAAACACGCCTATAAATACATTGCCATCTTCATCGATGAAAAAAATGAAAACTTTAAGATGAAGAATTGTGATATTTTTCTTATTTCTGCTCAAAATATAGATTGTGGGCACTCGTTAGAACCGCCTCATCGAGGCGGTTCTAACGAGTACCCACAATCTATTTTTTTCGAGCAGAAATAAGAAAAATAAGGTTTACCCCTGTAAACCCAAGTTTTACTATATAAAAGTGGGGTTCAAGGGGTTCAGAAATATATAGGCGTGTTTTCGTGATGGAATTATGTGACACTTACTCCGTTTGTGGAGTAGTCACGTAATATATATTTCTACATAAAACAAGAGGGCCTAGAGTGCCGTTATTCGCTCGAGGTCTCTAGTACATTCTATTTTTAGCCCTGGTGGCCTTGTTCATCAGAGCTGTACGATTTTAGCTTTTTTGGTAGGGAGTCAGCTAGGCACCATTCTGGTGAAGTTTGAATCAGATTGGCCAAAGAGTTTAGGAGGAATTCACGTTTAAATCAAATTTACGCGTTTTTTTTTCTATTTTTAGCTCTAGCATCAAACTTGTTTATCCGAGCAGAACGTTTTTAGCTATATTTGTTGGGATCCACGCAGGTAATATTCCTGTGAAGCTTGAACAAATTGGCTACTCAAAAAGGGTTGAGGAGGAGTTTGCATTTGAAGCAAATTTACTATTGTTTTGGTATTTCTTAGCTCTGGTGCCCGTTTCATTCATGGGAGCAAAACCGTTTCAGCCGTTCTGGTAGAGTGTCACCTGAGCAACATTCCTAGAAGTTTGAATGAAATTGACCCAAAGGTGCTGGAGGAGTTGTCGTTTAAATATTTTTTTTCTATTTTTAGCACTGGCGGTCATCTTGTTCAGCAGAGCAGAACAGTTTTAACCTTTTCGATTGGGAGTCACCTGGGCAATATTCCGGAGAAGTTTGAATGAAATTGGCCTAGGGTTTAGGAGGAGTTCGCGTCTGGAGCAAATTTACGATGTTTTCTATTGTTAGCTCTGATGGCCATTTTGCTCGTTTGGGCGGACCGATTTAACTACTTTTGTAGAGGGTCACCTAGGAAATATTTCTATGAAGTCGAATAAAATAAAATTAGTTCAATGGTACAAGAGGAGTTGTCGTTTAAAGCTTTTTTTAGCTCCGTCGGCCATCTTGTCCATCTGAGCGGAACCATTTTAGCGACAGTAGAACTTCGATGGCTCGAACACCGATGTCTCGTTTACCATAGATGAGTCGAACTCATTCTTGAGCCCCTAACATAATCTTCTACATAAGAAGTAGTGGGAGATAATTAAGGAGATTTTAGTCTTTTATCTTGCAAATGTATGCAGTGTGTACTCATTAGAATCGCCTCAATGAGGCGATTCTAATGAGTACACTCAGCATACATATTCATTATAGAACACCGAAAAGATGTCTACGAGTAAAAGTATCTCGTTATGCCTCCTGACAGTAATCTCAGTGGCTCGAACTACTCCTGTCTCGAACAGATTTAGGTGTTCGAGCCATTGAAGTTCGACTGTATTTTGGTAGGAAAAAAACAAGAAGTGAAGGCAATGATCAGGAAGCGATACACTTAACCCACAGCTCCAATCAGAGAGACCAAAATGGAAAGAAATGGAGGAAAGCCACCCAGGCATCATTCCTGGGAAGTTTGAATCAAAATGGCACAAGGGTTTAAGAGAAGTTCGCTTTGAAACAAATTTACGATGTTTTGTTTTCTCTTTTAGCTCAAGCGGCCATTTTACTCATCGGAGCACAACCGTTTTAGCCAGTTTAGTAGAGGGTTACCTAAGCAGCTATCCTATGAAGTTTGAATAAAAATGGCCCAAAAGTACAGGAGGAGGTGTCTTTTAAAATTGTTTTTTTTTTTTTTTTTCTATTTTTAGCTCTGACGGCCATCTTGTTTTCTGAGCGGAACGATTTAAGCAATTTTAGAAGGGAGTCACCAAGGCAACATTCCTGTAAAATTAAAATCAAACTTGTCCAAGGGTTTAGGAGGAGATCGTGTTTGCAGCGAATTTCTGACTTTTTTTTTTTTTTGGTTTGTTTGTTTTATGTAGCTCTGTCGGCCAGTTTTGCTCATTGGAGCGGAATCGTTTAAGCTATTTTGGTAGCAACACTCATGTGAAGTTTGAATGAAATTGGCCTAAGGGTAGGGGAGGTGTTGTCGTTTAAAGATAGTTTTAGCTCTGGGGCCAGTTGTTCAAAGCATTGTTAGCTTAACGAGCTCGTTAGTGGTCATATTGTTAACTCTTCTAGCAAGCAAAATATTGAAAATTTTGGTATTTTTGCTAAAAAAATCCGCAAAAGCTGCTCACATTTTTTCAGCAAAAATTTCAACATATTTGCCATTATTAAAGATCAAAGTTTTAACAATACATTAGCTAACGACGTCGTTAGTTTTGAACAACTGGCCCCTGGTTGCCAGCTTGTTCATCGCAGCGTAACGATTTTAGCCGTATTGGTAGGGAGCCACACAGACAACATGATAAATAGATGACAGATGGTCTGAGGGACGGACGGACGAACGATACAACATGATAGATAGATGACAGATGGTCTGCGGAACGGACGGACGAACGATCGTCGTTTGTTGCTGAGAAAAAGCGTGAAAATTGCAAAATATATCCTTTCTTCCAACCGAAATCATTAACAGACCCTTGTTTATATTCACCGTCTATTACGTTTAACGTGTTTTTTCCTTGCTTATGTCTCTCTTGGCTTTTTCCAATGCTTATGCGTTATGTGTTTTGATTTTACGACCCGGTCAGCAGCTACGGTCATATCGGGCCGGTCGGTTACGTTCACTGTTCCGGGGGAGGCTTAGTCCCTCCAAGCGGTTTACCAATACTTAGTGAGATCCACTGTAACTGACGACAGCCACGGGCCTCCGTGGCCTAGTGGTTAAGAGAGCTGACTCTTGATCAATAGGTCTCTCACCGCTGTGGTTCGAGCCTCGCTAATATGCTACATGCTAATAAACCCTATTGGTTTCATTGGGCGAAAGGGCTTGAGATGTCATTTCATCTCAATGTTGGGTAAAAGTCCCACAAAATTGGAAGCAACGTCTCCAAAATGACCTTTACAGTGTTGACGGCGACGTTAAACCTCAAGTCAAACAAAAACAATACATTCGTGCGGGATAAATTTGTCTAAAGTGAACATGTGATAATATCATTATCTATGCGCTTAACATACACGGAGCAAAGTCGAAAACACTACACTAGACAATCGGGTTTCTGGGCAATGGTACCGGAAAAAAAATCAAATTGGATTACGTAATGTTTTAAAAATATTGACAATCAATTAATGGAGATTTCATCAACTGGTCAACCTTTGTTGTCCGAGCTATGCTTCTTAAAGTGACTTAAGCTTTATTCACCAAATTTTACAAGTGCACATGCGCAGATAAAATCCATACGGCGAATCAGATTGTCCTATCCAATGAACACAGAACTCATAAAAATCACGTTGCGTTGAAAAATCAACTAGTTCATTGGTATCTCCATTTCACAAAAGCAAATATTAAGTGATATCAAATTTTGGTATTCGTTTATTCATTAAGTTTTTCCAGACAAATCATTTACATGATTAGCAGAGCATCATCCCCGCCATTGTCTTTTATGCCACGTTGCATTTATGTTCCTATGGAAATTGCACTAAAAATTATTTCACGTTGTATAGCATGATTGAATATCCATATTTATCATATGACTTCGCGCCTGAAAGTGTAATAACGCCATGTAATATTTTCGATTATCCACTAGTGGATTAAATATGCAAAGTAGAAGTAAAACAAAGATCAGGAATTGATACAATTAACTTACTCCATCCATAAAAGACACCAAAGGGAAAGAAATACAAACAGTACATGTACGACGTCCTTAACGACGTCGCGTTTATTAACAGCGGGATGTTGACATTTTTATAAACAATCGTGAATAAAATGCGTTTTAAATGTCATATGATAAACAGAATCTTGCATTCGTGCTCATGTATTATTGAATTTATTAAACTCGTTGAGGAAAGGGATAAAATGCTCGGCAAAGCCTCGCATTTTATCCCTTTTCCTCAACTCGTTTAATAAATTCAATAATACATGGTCACTCATGTAAGATCCTCTATTTAAATGTGGGTTATCATAACGACCGAACAAATTTTTGATAGGTCCTTTGCATATTACCCGCCACGGCCCATCGGGGTTTGCAGAAATAGATGAGCTACATGATGCTTCCATGCAGAGCTGAAACCGACAGTACACGAGTACTGGTAAACCGCTTAGAAGGATCTAAGGTTGCCCAGACAAAGCGGTTTGAGTCGGATCGTCCATGCTAAAAAGCCTTACTGGTTTCATTTGGCGACATGGCTTGTGATGTCATTTCATCTCAATGTTCGGTAAAAGACCCACAAAGTTGGAAGCAACATCTCCAAAATGACCTATACAGTGTTGACGGGGACGTTAAACCTTATATCAATCAATCAATCAATCAATCAATCAATCAATCAATCAATCAATCAATCAATCAATCAATCAATCAATCAATCGGTCAATAAATCCTTTGCATATTCCGACTTACTGATGCCCAGACAACAATTTTAAACTGTAGCACTAGTATGTTACCAGTCTTCATGTTTGATTTTCGAATGCCAAAACTGGGGAGACGTCTGTTCAAATTAAACATAGCATAGGCATAGCAGTCTTTGACATTTAAAATTCTTTTCAAAGTAGTTAAGGTCGTAGTACCAAAGCGTACCACAGTTTCAAACTGATTTTTAATCTTGTTTCGTTATTCAGACACATGTCAAACAATTCAGGTATAGCGTTTTCACTTTTGTTCAGTATAGAGTGTGGGTGCTCGTTTACTCGGAACCGTTTATTGTAGAGGTTCTTATGTGTTTTCACAGTCTGTGTGTTTTACCAACTACAAGGGAAAATATTGTATGCCCCTTTACCACAACTGATATCAATAGGAATAGGGATTGCAATGGTAACCATTGCTTCGTTAGATATCATTGTTTCTATCTGTTATCTTTAAGGTACTGACAGCAGGACTTATTCGATCTTAACATTTCGAACAGTTGATACCAAATATGTCATGTCATATCATAAATGTGAAGGAATCTGCGTGCGTGTGTGCATGTACGTGTGGTCGAATGTCAGAATAAAATGAAGGCAATGATCGGCAATTGATACAATTGACCCAGATACCAAAAGGAAAGAAACTCAATCATGAAATGACTAGACTCTAATGGAATCATCAACAGCGAAAAGCCAAAAGGACAGCTACTTTCCAAAAACTGACCAATTGGCTATCCAATACAAAATGATATAAGCAAACCCGACACCCAAAGACAAACCATACCAAAAATAAACCGCAACAGAAGAACCGCCTTAGAACGGTCAGTGAAAAGAATTTCATTTGGGGCATAAATCGATTGTATGCGGCCGCAATCCTTACTTCCATTGCGATTGAGGCAAATAATTTAGTTTATACTAATTTATGGATTTGTTTGTTTGATTTGAGGTTTAACGTCCCCGTCAACACTGTTAAAGTCATTTTGGAGACGCAGCTTCCAATTTTGTGGGGGTTTTACCCGACATTGAGATGAAATGACATCTCGAGCCCTGCAGCCCAATGAAACCAATAGGGTTTATACGCATGGACGGGCCGACTCGTACCGCTTTGCCTGAGCAGGCTTAGATTCTCCAAGCGGTTTACCAGTACTCGCGTGGGGTCGGTTTCAGCTCTGCGTGGAAGCACCATGCAGCCCATATAATTCTTCAACCCGGGACCGAGTTTTGGGATGGAAGCTTCAAGCTTATTTAATTGCTCTCGAACACTCATTCCGGATGTTTTCACGCGCGCGAGAGAGATGCTGTGCCTATTACACCACTGCTACCCATTTACACCGGGGTGGAGTGAGGCAGTGTCATTACCTGTCTTGCCCAAGGACACACTTCGATATCGGGTGCCGGATTCACATCCACAAATAATTTGCTTAGTCCGCATGAACAGTAGGGCGTCACCAAGGGCTGTTGCTATGATTCTATTTGTTATCTGCTTCCGCCGTCTGGGACTATATTTTGTCATAAAAAATAAGGAAGAAAACCTTTCGAACTTCCGGTGGCTTTGGTCCCTCAATATTCTGTTCCGAGATGGGACGTGGTGAAAAAAAACAAAAAAAAAAAAACAAAAAAAAAAAAAACAAAAAAAAAAAAAACAAAGACATTCACCAAAGAACATCATCCACAAGACGCACTCGACCCCATTGTTGTTGCCTTTGACGAAAGTCACGTGAGCTTGGTTCCGATATTTATTATTTCAGCACATAAAACTGAACCAGGATAAAAGTCGTACCGCTTGGCAAATATAACTGGCCAATATTAAAAAATAAATCAAAGCGCTGGGTAGTAATAGCATTTAACCTAGCCACCTTTGGTAGCTACTGTGCGTATTCCTTAAATTTCACAACAGTGTGTCGCACAGCTCGCCCGAAACGGATAATGACACATCGAATCGTAAACCTTAAAACTTGAGCCAGATCTTTTACAAATCTAAGGGCTGTCTATATAATTACATTCAATACATATTGACCCACTTGAACCCCACTTTTATATATAGTAAAACTGGGGTTTCCGGGGGGGGGGGGGGGTAAACCTTATTGTTCTTATTTCTGCTCTAAAATATAGATTGTTGGTACTCGTAAGAACCGCCTCAACGAGGCGGTTCTAACGAGTGCCCCCAATCTATAGTTTGAGCAGAAATAAGAAAAATATCACAATTTTTCATCTTAAAATTTTCATTTTTTCGCCGATAAAGGTGGAAATGTATTTGTATAGGCATGTTTGCGTAATGGATATGTGATATGAGGACAAAACTCGTCATAATAACTTTTTCAGTGGAAAGAATCATTAGTTTAACATGGGATTGGTTCAAGACGATGTTTAAGCATTTTGAATTTGTTACTCAAAAAAGGGTTGTGGATATGAGTTAGAATCGCCTCAGTGAGAAAATTTTAAACAAATGTGCCAAACATTTGTTTCTTGGATTAACTGAGGAGAAAACGCACTTTATTACCCATTATGCTATTGCTTATAAAGATTATTCATGGTGGCAAATTATTTTTAACGTATATGGTCAAATTTTGTCGTTATATCGATGTTCCTCTATACATATTTTAAAAGGAAAATCCTGGCCCCCACCCATAGGGGCTTGAAGAAATATAAGGGCTGCATGATTCTTCCACGCAGAGCTGAATCCGGTCCGCACACTAGTACTGGTAAACTGCATAGAGGATCTAAGCCTGTCCAGGAACCGCGGTGCGAGGCGGACCGTCATGCTAATAAACTCTATTGGTTTCATTGGGCGGCAGGGCTTGAGAAGTCATTGTAACCGACCCTACTCAGCGGGGTGACAAGCACTAACGCAGTTTTAAATGTTCACTGTTTAATTAGTCATTCTGTCATAGCATAACATCCTATGGCATCAACGAAGATGAATCCACATTTAAAAGGCCTGCAAATAAAATAAAATACATTTACCCTAAATGATCTACATTATGATTAGTAGCCTGTTACTTTCAAGTCATTCATAACATTAACAGACTTTTATAATCTGGCAGAATAAATCTTAGTTCATCCTACAAGAATCAATCTGTAAACATAGAAACTTGCATTTAAGGAGAAACAGTCCTTAAATATTCTGTGTAGTATATAAATTATAACTACAATTAGCTCACTCTCTGCAGTCACCTTATTAATTAAAAGCAGTTTAAAATAAAGTAACTATTCAGATAAAATAAGGTTTTGCAGATTTGAACCAACTGTGGTAAGCATATAGTACATATACTCTGCACAAAGAAAATATTACTTTGGTCAAATGCACAACCCTGCATTTGATATATATAGATGTGATCCACTTTTCTCCACGCAAAGACATCATTTAAAATAAAATAACAAATAAAGTGCACTCACCGAAAACTGTGGGTTTTAGACCAAGCTGCTTCTACTCAGTATGGGTCACATGTCGCAGGTTGATCAGCTCTCAGGCAATCGTTCATTCACTGTGAAATTATACTGAAAATTCAGAGAACAAATGTGCATTCAAGTGATGTACATTAGTAATGTCAGTGAGTATAACTAAACTGAATTTACAGACTCATGTTCATAAAGTTGCATAGAAATCTGATGAACAAAACAGACAATGTTCATCCCTGGCGAACACCAGACCACGCCTTTGATGATATTAGATAATAAAGGCTTTAAAAGATTTTCTAAAATTATATTTAATTACCACTACTATAAGAGCTGAAATATTCTACATATGAACTTCATTTAGTTTAATGACATTTGTTCGTTTAGTTATGAAAGAAAATCCAGCGATCATATGTCTTCTGAAGTAGCTATCTGAAGTAGCCATCTGATCAGGGTCCACACTGTCATTCATTTTGTCAGTTTGAATAAACACATTATTTCAAGTAACTTGAGGGGTTGCCTGCAAGAATGGTTGTTGCAAAAATTATGTTATTCATCAGGACAATAGTTAATATGGCTGCTGATTTGGATTCAAGCCAAAAAGATTATGATAGGTCTAGCTATGACCTCATCTGTCAATTATAAAATGAAGCCTTTACAGATCAAACAACTTTTGGGAATGTTCATTAAATTACAGGCCCGCCAATCACAACAAAAGTTGTCTGCTGCAAGTTCTACTGACATTTTAAGTAGTTCCAGACAAACAGAATGGATCCAGATCTTATACGAACAGTCTGATCAGGGTCCACACTGTTTGCCGTTATGCCAACAATATGTTCAAAACGTTTGCTACTCAGCAGACGACAGAAGCAGACACTATTTTCAGCTGCAGTCCCCATTAGTGTTCAAAAGGGCCAACTTTATTTTATTGGGAAACCCCAACTTTGACACTGCCAAAACTGTTATTAACATGGACCCAAACTTACAAAAATATGAATAAAACATTAGATTTGTAAATCAAGCTTTATGATGAAATGTTACTTACAAGTTAAACTTTGAAGAAATCTACATAGTTTGCACAGAGAAGATACATGAAAATACATTTACTTTTCTCTTTCCAAGGGCAGCCTGAAGAATGATTATTTTATTACTTACAGTTAGCTCTTTTATTATTAACAATAGTTCACATGCTTGACCAATGAAATAGCTAAGTAACTTTCCATTCTGGTGAAAGATGCCTAAGGCAATAATGCACTTCATACATATATTTACCATAAAAGATTATTTTGGCCTAGATGCGCTCACCTGTGCAAAATAACCAAAATTATATTGTACAAAAGAATAACTTTAATTATTCCACAACACCCTTAAATCACTCTGCTACACCCTCCCTCTGCTAGCGAAATGACGACCCGTCATTTTAAATAGTATCACTGACACCCTTAACAATTGCGTAAATCGCGTCTGGATGCATATGTGATAAAGTTGAAGGATTTAAAAGACACTTCAACATAGAATTCTTTTCTGTCACAGACATGACAAAATCGCCGTCTCTTTGCCATGACGGTTTCTTTCTCACCCTCGTAGATCTTCTTTGAACTACTGGAATAGTATTTTCTACTATATGACCTGAAGTGAGAGCTTCAGTGTCTTCCCCGCCAGCATTTGGCAAATCATTTCTCTGATCATGACTTTTAACTGAAGTTTCATCTTCAGCATCAACAATATCCCCTGTTGCTACCTGATCTAAATCTTGGGCGTCCCCAAGATGAAGTACATCAGGCTCTTCATGAGTACTCACATTCTCAGTTTCTTCAAACCTATCATGAGTAGCTGATAAAGCTACTCCAGACATTTCTGTTCTTCCATCACTATTACCTGTTTCTGTAGTTGTTTCTGAAACAACCATAAATTCATCATCTTCATGAAGACGAGTATCATTTCTACTTTTTTCTCTCACTATATCTGTTTCTTGTGGTAGCTTTTTGGGCACTGGTGTAGCTTTTCTTTTCCTGGGACAGGGAACTGGTCTAGCTTTTACTGACTTTTCACTGTCCTGGAATACCTCATTTTCCATAGGTAATTCCTGTGTGTCAGACGCTTCACTTTCATGCAGTGGGTTACTACCCAAATGTAATAAATTATTGCGATGAAGGATTCGTTCTGAACCTTCACCATTCTCTCTTTTTACTTTGTACACGGGAATATTGACATTTGGTTGTTCAGTCACCATGTATATACTTTCTGTCCATTTGTCTGACAATTTGTGTTTACCGTCAAAAGCAAGAATCTTAACTAAAACTCTATCCCCTATTTCTAACTTTGCTGCCCTAGCTTTTATGTCATAATTAAGTTTTTGTTTCTGTCTTGCCCTATCAGCATTTTTCTGAACTTCATCAAAAGCTTTTTGAATGTTTGTTTGAAGATCAGAAATGTATTCTGTATATGAAACATCTTTTTCAGTTTCTAGATTCTGACCAAAAACTATATCTATAGGCAGTTTTGGCTCTCTTCCGAAAAGCAAATGATATGGAGAAAAACCTGTACTTTCATGTTTTATGCAATTATATGCATGAACAAGGGGACAAATGTACTGTTTCCAATTTTTCTTTTTGTCTGATTCCAGAGTACCTAACATGGAGATAAGAGTTCTATTGAACCTTTCTGTCATGCCATTTCCAGCTGCATGGTACGGTGTAGTTCTACTTTTCTTAATGCCCATAATTTCACAAAGTTCTTTTATTAGTTGGCTCTCAAAATTAGCACCTTGATCAGAATGTATTCTAGATGGAATGCCATATCTTACAATGAATTCTTTATACAATGTGTCTGCAGTTGTTTTTGCAGTCTGATTTCGGGTCGGAATTGCAACAGCAAACCGAGTGAAATGGTCTGTTATTACTAATATATTACAGATATTTCCCTGTGATGGTTCTAATGTAAGATAATCAATGCAAACTAATTCAAGAGGGTAACTGGATGTTATATTTACCAAAGGTGCCCTTACGTCTGTTTTTGTCTTTCGTCTGATACACCTACCGCAGTTTTTAACCCAATTCTCTGCGTCCACTGTCATTCCAGGCCAATAAAATCTATCACGTAAAAGCGATAATGTACGATCTTTGCCTGGATGCCCCATGTCATTATGGAGACCATTCAAAACTTGTTCAATAAAACAAGCGGGCAATACGAGCAGATCCTTTGTCTCTTCACCTATTTTTGATTGTCTGTAAAGTATACCTCTAATAAGCTTAAGCCTTGAATATATTTTATACATTGCTAGGTCTTCTCTGGTATACAGTGCATTCCTATCTGGTATTTTCTTATTTCTAACAGCTCTTACCCAATAACCAACTAAACTATCATCTAACTGCTGTTTTCTGATTTCTCTCTGTTCAATTTGATCCATTGGCTCGCCTGGAAATTCTGTTGCACTTAATATGTCAACTGACATAGAAATTGTTTCTAATGGAGGTGTTACTATACTGCCACATATTACTTTGACAGACTCGGTTTCAATTTTCTCAGTATCTGTATCTGTGTTACCCGGGTATCTTGATAAAATATCTGCGTCTGTATTAGATTTACCCGGCCTATATATAATATTGAAATCGTATGGGGCCAAGGACGACAGCCATCTATGACCTGTGGCATCTAGCTTTGCTTTTGAAAGAACATATGTTAACGGATTATTATCCGTAACTACTGTAAACTTTGAACCATAAAAATAGTCATGTAATTTCTCTGTGATAGCCCATTTCAAAGCTAGAAATTCTAATTTGGCAGCAGGGTAGTTCTTTTCAGACCTTTTCAATCCTCTGCTGGCATAACTGATTACTCTCATTTTACCATTTTGTTTCTGGTAAAGGACAGCACCTAAACCTTTTGAAGACGCATCTGTGTGTACTTCAAACGGGAGATTATAATCTGCATATCCTAGAACTGGGTGCGATGATAAAGCGTTTTTAAGTTTATCAAATGCAGTTTGTTCTTCTTTTCCCCAGATAAATGGTTTTGAGGATTTTACATTTTTACCATTTTTCACTGTTATATGAGGGTGAAGGTCTGTAAGAGGCTTTGCAATTTTTGAAAAATCTTTGACAAAGCGGCGATAATAACCTGCGAAAGATGTGAATTGCCGGACTTCGTCTGCATTTTTAGGAATTGGCCAGTTTTGAACTTTTTCTAACTTTTCAGGATCTGCCTCGACGCCATTTTCTGAAACAATATGACCTATATATTTCACTCTTGTCTGAAGAAATTTACATTTCTTTGGATTAAGTTTCAAATTACAATCTTTGAGCCTTTGGAGAACTTTGTCTAAACGTTCTAAATGTTCCTCTAAAGATTTGGAAAATATGATCAAGTCGTCGAGGTAGATTGCACAAATTTTCATGTTTAAATCGCCTAAACACTGCTCCATTAGCCTCTGATATGTTGCTGGGGCGTTATTTAAGCCGAATGGAAGTCTATTAAACTCCCAAAATCCCAAAGGACCAACCGTGAATGCAGTTCTACATTTGTGCTGTTCAAAAATTTCTACCTGGTGATATCCAGATTTCATATCAAGAACAGTATAATACTTAGATCCCGCCAAAGTATCCAATATTTCCTCTATTCTAGGAAGTGCATATGAATCTTTGATTGTTCTGTTATTGAGCTGTCTATAGTCACAGCACATACGCAGTTTTCCATCTTTTTTTCTTACTAATACTACATTAGAAGCCCAAGGTGAATGTGAGGGTCTTATTATACCGCATGATGCAAGTTGCTCAAGATGTGATCTAACTTCATCTATCATTGGTGGTGGAATTCTGCGATGTCTTTGTTTAAATGGTGTTTCATCTGTAAGGTTAATCATGTGTTTTACAAATGTGCAGTGACCAATATCTGTATCACCAGTGGAAAATATATCTTCATGCTTTGTAAGAAGTTGTTTAATGCTTTGAATTTCTTCCTCAGATAAGCCTTCAGTTTCTATATTGAGTGTGTCTTGAATTGTTTCCTCAGAAAGATCTGATGCTGATATTTGGTACGTCATATCCACTGAGACTGGTTGTAATTCACATAAAATTGCTCTTGGTGGTATGTTGAATGTAGATGTTGTAATGTTTGTAATCTGAACATCTATGAGACCATTTTTACCAAAATTGTAAGTAATTACTGCGGGAGTAATGTCAAAATCAGGAGGTAAAACTGAATCTTTGGTTTCTACCATCATTGCACAAGTTTGTTTATAGTTCACCTCTTTTGTTGTGACACCTTTGACTGTTATGCTGCTATTTGGTGGAATAGTAATTTGCTTTGTTTCTGCACTCCGTATGAGCGCTAATTTATTCTTATTTTTCTTCAACTCTTTTTCTCTTACTACCAGACAACGAAAAGCAAGGTACCAACATGTATGTAGCGCAGAATTTTGGAGAAAATTTTCTCCAAGTTTGCTTTTACAGTGGTGCAACAACACTTCCAAGACATTTGTACCAATAATTAATGGAACAGTTTTGTTGTAGTCTGTATCAGGTACAACAAGAAATAAACAGTCCTGGATATGATCAGAAGGAATTCCTGCTGACGATAACTGAACTTGAATGTAGCCTAAATAAGGCATAGTACTACCATCAGCACATTCCAGTTTCAAAATGTCATTCACCGGAAGCAATGGCAAATGTTGAAAGTGTTTATCATAAAAAGATTGACTTAAAGTACTAACACAAGAGCCTGTGTCTAATAAGCCTTTTGTTTCAATATCTTCTATGATAATATCACATTCATTGCTACTTCCCACCATATTGGATACTTTGGGGCATTGACTCTGTTTGCCTATGGACAGCCCCTGTCCATAGACATGTCCTAGTTTAAATGCTTACGGCTGTGATCCATTCTCGCGCCGCATTCCCACTGGTAATGGCCGTGCTGTCTACAACGGAAGCACAAAGGACCTCTATTAAAAGTATCATCATAATCATTATCAGTAGATTGGGCTTGATTAAAAGTACTTTCTCTAGGATTTGGATTATTAAACCCGTGACCTTGATATTGACCTTGGTTTTGATAACCATAACTTTGACCTTGTCTCTGACCTTGTTGTCGATAAGTGAATCTATTACCTTGACCTTGATTCTGATTGCTAAACCTTTGACCTCGACCTTGATATGCAGATTGACTGTTTTGATTTTTGTAATTTGACCTTGACCCTTGAGGTCTACCTTGGCTGAAAGTATTGTATTGAGGTGGTGGAGGTTGATTATAATTTTGGTTGTATGATATTTGCTTTGGTGCATTCGTGTTATCACGACTTTGTGTCTGATATTTTCTTCTACCTCTAGAATTATCAAAATTCTGGTTACTTTTATCTTGAACAATTTGTGAAGAATTAACTTTACTTTCAAGTTGTTGAACTGTATTTGTCAGTGCCTGAATCATTGATTTCATTTCTTTTATTTCATTTTTATCATCATTTTTATTCTGTTTCTGACTAACTGAATAATTGCAATGAGTAACATTTGTGTTTATTTTTAAGTGATCCTGCTCAATTTTTCTGATTGCAACTCTAAGTTGATCAAAATCTTTGATTTGCTCAAACTTGTATGCACATATGTCTTTTAATGATGGTTTTAGACCTTGGTAGAACATGTTTCTGAGCATTTCATTGCACTGACTAGCATCTACTAATTTTCTTTCTACTGCAGAGGCAAGGATATCTTCAAGTCTACATGACCATTTTGTAACATCTTCATGGTCTTCTTGTTTGGCACTATAAAACTTTGCCAAAAGATGTTCTTTGGAATCAACCTCTCCATATACACTATCAAACTTTTCTAGTATATCTGAAATATTTGCACCATATCCTAAGCGTCTTAATAAATTACTTGCCTCACCCCTGAGAGAATTTCTAATTGCCGTAGCAATTACTTCAGGTTTATGTACCTTTTCTAACAATAAACATTTAACTTCATAGACCCATTGTGCATAGGTCGCTTCTCCTTTACTGCTATCACCATAAAAGAGAGAGATGCGAGGCTGATGGACTGTTGAAACAGTAGTTTTTGTTTTCTCTTCTGTGGTAGAGCCTTGTCTAACACCGGGTTCTACTTTAACTTCAGTCCCCTTTCCATAATCTTTCAACCACAATTCTAAATCTTCAGCTGTATCTGCTTTAGGCTTAACCTTTAGTTTATTGAAAGCCTCCACAAGTTTAGCAATCTCTTCTTGCGTTAAGTCAGACATTGTGTAATTGCGTTAGTGTAACAGATACAATTTTACACTGTATAAGGAAAATAGGTTATACTTTTCACTATCTAATAAAATAGTTTACACATAAACGCAGTTTATTTCCATTATTACCCATATTTAGTTGTGAATGCAAAAGAAGGACACTTGAAATGAAAAACTGTCACATCACTGGCTTCGTCACAAAATAGTACAATAAACATTTAAACAAACGGAATCATACTGCAATTGAAAATGTATAATGAAATACGTTGTAGTCAAACAAAAGAAATCCTACTATAGTTGAGACTATACAATGGGATGCGTGGCGGAAACCAATGTCCAGACAGCGCTCCAAACTACAGCCACAACACAGCAAAACTTCTTAATCATGACAATACGGAACAAGCAAATGTAAAACTATTCTGCGTAGCCAGTACTGGGACAATAAAATACCAGGGTGAATTCCGTCCTGTAGTAAACTATAAGAAATCTTTGTTGAGGTATATGACTTGTTACTTTTTCTGCTCTTGACTAAATCTAAACCAAATTTAGGAGCACTGACATTGTTAGATCTATTCAAATCTTGAATTGCTTTGTTAAGTTCTTCTATTTTCAACTGTAATATTTGATTATTTGATTGAAAAATTTCAACCCGTGGATGATGATGATTTTCATTCCATATTTCAATTGAATATTGAGGACACTCAAGAAAAACTGTTTGAACAGCTGACCCATAAACTGATGTACAATTTAATATTTCTTGATATTGACATATAATGTCACCAATCTGTATATTGCTTAAATCAATATATCTTCTCCTCTGAGCATGTAACCTACATTCATAATTGCTTTGCTGAATAAAGTGAGTTAAATCACAAGTTCCAGTCCATACAACTAAAAGAATACTTCCATACCTTTGCACAAAGTGAGCAACATGTTCCTTAATGAATTGTGCTGCTTGAAATGAATTTCTTCCACCTTTAGAAATCCAAACTATTTCATTTTCAGGGTAACAACCTTGAACACAATTTTCCAATCTTTTTCCTTTACTGTCAGAAATGATAATCAGTGTCCTATTTCTACGATTGAGTGGCCTTGTAATAGGATGTGAATTAATATACTTGGTTAAATCCTTTAAACTCATTTGAAACAAATAATGAAATAATGCTATTTAAAAAAATATTGAACAAAATATGATGACATAAAAGATAATAAGCACATACAAAATACTATTAAAGCAATAAGTATTTACTTATGAATAGAATATATTTGTTCAAGGATTTTTATGTTGCAATTTTTTTATTTATATGATCAAAATTATCTTTTATGATTATACTCTTGTGTTATAAACTGTATATATTGTGAATATTTTTGTTTATTTAAATGATTGTTCATACACTTTGTTTTAGCACAATTTCTTACTGGCCAATTTTTAATCTAAGAGCTGGAGCCAATGTCTGTATTGTTCATCTCAATGTCGGGTAGAAGTCCCACAAAATTGGAAGCAACGGCTCCGAAATGACCTTTACAGTGTTGACGGGGACGTTAAACCTCAAATCAAACAAACAAAACAAGGAAAATCCCTGTACTTTAACAAACAAACATTCTGCGACGACAAGTCTGGGTCTACACTGTTTGTCAAGGTCCCTCGTTTGTAATAGTTCTCTGAACTTAAAAAGCTTCAAATTTTGCCGCTGGAAACCAGGGATATATTGCGGATATGTCACTGATATGACTATTCAGACGTTGGCCGATCGTTACCGGCCGACTGGACATGTTAGGGCAGTCCTGGCAGTGGTAGGCCTCGTGTGACCATGGCACGTCAAGACCTCTATATGACGTGTATGTATACCTGCGTCAACGCTTCCTACCAGCCAATATCACAGGGAGGCAGTACGAAATTTCCGCACAGACAGTTCGTAGGAATATAAGAATCTTATATGGATGTGAGGGATGGATGGAAAAATCCGTCCCGATGGATCACTGTCCGGCAAGCCTCGTGATGCCGGACAGTGATCCCGAGGGACGGATTTTTCTATCCACCCCTCACATCCATATTGGATTCTTTTTCTTGCATGCCTTTCATTTCTTAAAGCGGATTTTTAATGCTGCAGTCACTTCGGTTACCAAGGTCCGCCATATTGTGTGGACACTGTAGGAATTTTTAGTAACGTTGTTGTGACGTAAACCTTAACGACGGCGCATACGAGGTCGTAATCAACCAGTGCATTTATCAAACACGCGCTTATATTCGATTTTAGGTCGGAACACTAGGGTCAGAACATAAATTTCTATCCCAGGATAAAATCACGGATTTCCTTGTCTGGTGTGCAAGAAGGCCAGTACCAGGAAATGGCCAGTACGCGCTTACAGGTCTTACTACGGGCAAATTTTGTCAAAGGCCTATTAAAATATCCAAATCAGCTGGTGCCGACGTTAGTTGCGGTTTTGACGAGCCAACTGGAACATTGATTTGTTCACGGACGAGTCTAGGTTTAACTTAAGTCATGAAGATGGCCGTCTAAAGGCCACACACAGGATACACGAACGATCTGCTGAGTTTGGCTGCGTCATTGTTATTAAAGTAATGGGCGGTATAGTGAAGGGCGGAGGTTGAGAGTGGGGAGGAGTCTTGAAGACCAGTCGTCTGGCAGCGAATGACATTTTGAATGCCCCGGGGTACTTCAATCCAATTGTAGGTCCCGAAGCAGTGCCATTCGTTCTGAGACAAATCCAGAAAGTGACCCTTCGTCAAGACAACGGGGGCCACGTAAAATCGATTGACCCCCCCCCCCCCCCCAGTTGAATATGTTTCCGCTGACCGTTCAAAGGCGGTTCTTCTGTCGCGGTTTGTTTTTGTTATGATTTGTCTTTGGGTGTTTGTGACGCTTATATTATTTAATTTTGGATAGCCCATTGGCCATTTTGTGGGAAAGTAACTGTCCTTTTGGCTTTCCGCTGTTGGTGTTTCCATTAGGGTCTGTTGTTTCGTGTTTGTGTTTCTTTCCCTTTGGGGACTCTGATTGGAGCTGTTGGTTAATTGTATCGATTCCTGATCATTGCCTCCACTTCTACTTTGAAGTATTTGTTTTAAAGAAACATCAGTCTTAAATTTAGCTGGCTTATAGCGGAATTTTACTGTACAATAAGAACCCATGAGGAAAGCACGAATGCCGTCTCCATTGTTTGAAAACATGCCAGGATGACCCACTACCGTTTATTTAATACAGCTTCAGAAACTCAGACCTTCCATAAGTGTGACAGACCAGAAAGTCTATTGCGTAAAACTTTGATAGAACTGAATCAGAGGCTCAATGCTAAAAGCAGTTTAATTGCTAAGTTACATGAGCAATGATAATACAGTGGCTTTTAGACGAGGCAACAAATAACAAATTTAAACGATGGTGTAACAATGATATCAAGTTACAAAATTTTATCATCCGATCGCAGAACAAAGCAACTGTGGTGAAAGCACGTATAATATATCTCGTGCAAATAATTATACACACAAAACATTATGATCCGACATATAAGGAAAGGCCAATTACCATTTATGTTCTTCAAATGGCTCACCTAATAGCGCCAGACGCACGGTTTTTTCGCAGGAAGGTCTGTGAGCAGCACAAGCTGTGGCCAGAGTGCGCATACGCACAGACTGGTCTGATATTTTCTGGATGTTTATGCAAAAACTCATTTCTCAAGACTAGTTTCCTATTTGTGTGGGTTTGTTTATGCAAACAGAAAAGAAATGTGATACAATCAAGCCAGGAAAGCAATTTAAGGCATGCAAAGGGTAATCAACCTGTTCTGTCTATGTGGAATACAACAGGAACACATCTTATTAATCGTTTTCCGATTAATAATTCATTTCGTTAAGAAAAAAAAACAGTTTATATATGGGCTGTACCAAGCAAAAATGGTTCCTAACTCGGAACAATGTTCAGCAATACCGCAACAAATACCCTAGTTTATTTACTCTTATTAGCTACATCTTGAAAATAGCATTTCATAAAGTCGCCATTTGGCTAGCCGTTTGGCTATTTTTGTGGGAAAGTAACTGTCCTTTTGGCTTTCCGCTTTTGACGATTTTATAATATTTAAGTTGTTTTATGTTGGTGTTTCATTCCCGTTGGTGTCTTGGATAGGATGTGTGAGGTTATTATAGCGATTTCTGATCATTGCATTCACTTCTATTTCAATTTCACACCGCTTAAGGCTGTTACAACTTTGACGCACTGACGGTGCACTGACGCACTTAATCATTACAGCAGTAAACTAGAAATTCAGCATATTTCAACATTTCAAATGTCACAAGACGAGCCAAGGACAAAGAGGGGATGGTTGTCTTACGGCCTGGAAGTGATTACTTTCGAACTAAATAAGATATAGGCAACATTCAGATATACTGTAGGGAACGTAAGGCATTGGTCTGAATTTTTATAGCGGAGTTTAATCAAGTCATTTAATTTGCACCGAAATGCATGTGGCAAATAAATTTATATGTCAAACTTACAAGCTTTCCAAAACATGTTTGGCTTAAAAGTCCATTCAGCCTTTTGCCAATATAACGTGCATTATATATTCAAAGTTTATCTTAAAAATGAAAATTAAAGTTTGTAAATTAATTGGAATTTGTAAAAACGAAATAGGGTTATCGATGTCATAAATTACGCAAAGCCTTTTCAAAATTTTATAGACGTCATTCTGATTTAACTTCAAAATTCAATGATGGACATAAATCTCTTCTGCATTCCGGGGCATTCAAAATGTCATTCGCTACTAGACGACTGGTCTATCGAAACCCGAATTTTATGGCGACTTAGTACATAAATGCAGAAACAAAATATATACTTGCAACGACTTCAGCACCCAGTTTCGTAAATTCATTATTCGATATAAAAAAAATGGTTCAACATTTATATTATACGACAGACTGCATTGTTCTGCCCCCGAGAATCTTTGATTCGGTGGGGGAACATATAGTAATTGCCATGTCTGTCTGTTTGTTTGTCTGTCCGTGACTGACTGTTTGTTTGTCTGTCCGTCACAAAAACTTTAATCTTGATCATACCTACACAAGTATTTGACCTAGCCCTATGAAAGTTCACACGCTTATTCACCATCACAATAGCTACATTCTGACCAAGGGCCATAATTCTGTTGTCACTTTGGGCTAAATTATCTGCCCTTGAAAGGGCATCTTTCATCTGTGCCCACCCATGGTTTTTCTTGAAACATAGTATATTAATAACACAGCATATGCAACCTATGAAAATGTATTTATTGAATTATATAAATAAAAGTAGGACTCAGGAGGCAACCATGACTGACCACCTCCCTGAGCTAATGTCTGTCCTTAAATAAGTATGACTTAAATCAAAAGTTTTATTTAGTTTCAAGATTTGTAAACTGGATTGAATCCATAACTCCATAGGCATTTTTTGATACTATAAAACCTTTTGAATTAATTAAAGTGTACATATTCTGATAAAGTAATTATCAAAAATGTCATTTTTTAAAACAAAATTTCAAACAATTATCCGATTTCAATTCCTAAGATTAATATGTTCTAGTCGTTGTCAAGATATCATATTACCAAAAAAAACTTGCCATATGTATCTTCTGTAGCTATGCCGAGATTTCATGAAATTTGAAAACCGGTAACACCGCAATATTTTCATCTTTAATGGATATAGGTCGTTTGGGCAAAATTAACCCTTTTCTTGGAAATCAACCAAGAACATTACAGAAATCCATTGCTTTCAAAATTCCTAACTCTTATCTAATACAATGAGTTTATACAGATCTAAATAAATATATCTTGAGCTGACGTAGCCTAGAAACTATTAACTGTCATGACTTTCTAGTATTTGCCTTCCATTCATGCACTGTGGTCGATCCAAATAATTGGTAGTAGCACACAATAAATAAAAAGATATTCTAATTAACAAATTATGCCTGAAACATCTGTTACTTTTATTCTTAGCAGCAAAATTAGTGTGAACATGTGCAATTTTGTTTAATTAGGGCCCCGCACTGAAAGTGTTGGTGCCCTATAGTAATCACTCTGTCCGTCCGTCCGTCTGTCTGTCTGTCTGTCTGTCCGTCTGTCCGTTTGTCCGTCCACAAATTTTCCTACTCCTCTGATAGCGCTGCCGGGGCCCTAGTCAGTTTCACTGACAGCTCTAGTTACTTTACAGATGTCATGTCACTAAAATAGGTGTAAGACAAGGAGATCCATCATTTTCTCTGTCATACTGAGATGATGTATAACGACGCAATGATCAGTGATTGGTTGTTACTTGTACACATAGTCACGTTGGCCTATAAGCTGTTCTGTTCATATATTCATGGCCAGGTTTAGCCTAACATATACTCTGTCTTTATGTACACTGTGTTTCTTATCCCAACACGCATACATAAAAACGTACAGTAATTATTGGTCAGTATTTCCCAAGATGAAACTGTTACTGATATTGAGTTTTTGTTCTCTGTTGCAAAATATATCATTGTTGAATGCAGCACTGAATATTGTATTGGCTAAACCAAAGCTGTTTAATGACATAGAAAATTTTGCTATCAGACAGGGAGAGCAACAGTTTCCTTCATTACAGTTTGCATACTTGAAAATATTTCTTTCCTACATTGGTATTGGCGTTGTAATTTTTGGCGTGTCTATTGTGTCCCTTTTTTCTGTTTTTAGTTTGTCACCATTTACATGTATGTGCAGTTGATTTATCATTAAGGAGCTTTTAAGTATCTTTCTCCGGTTGTACAACTTTTACCCAATTATTGAACATTTCTGCTGAAAGCAAGTTCGGTGTTCTTTTTAAGCACTGTTCTAGCTTGCTTTATTGTTCATTAATAATTATAATTCTGCGCAACGTATCTATCAGTTTAGAAAGATTATTGGAGAGTGTATTTACTGAAAATAATTTATTAGGCTTAACATGTTACACATAATTCAGCTGTTCATAAAATATTGTATTTTGAATCATTTTGTTTCTCTTGTACAAGAAGTTGCTGAGCTTGTTGTTCTTATGCACTGCTACTGTGCTCATCTGTTCTGCTACTGTGCTCATCTTTTGTAAGATTTCTTTACATCCTTTTTGAAGGTATTGAGTGTCTTTTGAAGTGTTCGGTTGGACTGCATTTTATATTTGTGGTTCAGCCTGAAATTATTTCACTCTAACCACATGAGCTTTTATTGTAGTAATTGTTCTCAATATTACGAGTTCTTGTAATTATCAGCTGATTGATATTCGGATGAGGTTTGTAAGGGCGAGGATTGTGGCCACGTAAAGTCGATTTAAGCCCCCCAGTGGAAATCTTCCACTGACCGTTCCAAGGCGGCTCTTCTGTGGCGATTTATTTATGTTGTTGTTTGTTACTTACAGTGTGTATCACTTGTGTCTTTTTTATTTTTGGATGGCCATATGGCCATTTTGTGGGAAAGTAACTGTCCTTATGGCCTTCCTTTGTTTAGGTTTCTATTATGGTCTGGTCCCTTAATGTTTGTATTTCTTTCCCTTTGGTGTCTTTTATGGGTGGAGTAAGTTAATTGTATCAATTTCTGATCTTTGTTTTACTTCTACTTTGGATAAGAAGTGTGCTTTTTTGTATTTGCTAAAAGTGATCAAGTAGTCACACTGTTTTTGTTTATAAATGAATTAATTGTTTTTGAAATTCTATTTTTAGGCATCTATCCCAAAGTTTATAATGTGAGATTTGGAAATGTCCATACTTTTGTGTTTACTAAATAATTGTTTTTATGTAATTCTTGTTAGACAAAAATATATACAAAAAGATAGGTTGACTGGTGCCTGGTGCAGATACAATACTGAAAACCATTGAGTGGCACAAACTATGCTTTTTAAAAGTATTCTCAAGTATTATTGACTGCCCCTAGGGAAAACATTTGCAGTTCAAATGGACAGTCATGGATAAACAATAAAAACAGTTAGATTGGAGAGTCATTTATCTCAAGTCGGATAAAAATCTTACAAAATCTGAAGCTACTTCTAAAATAACCGGTGTGCTGTTGATTTGGATGTTAAATCTCAACACAAACTTAGCACCAATACAAAATCAGACAAGACAGACAGAAAGAAAACACTATGCATAGGAATCCATGGGAACATTTGATGAGGTTTATCATCAACGCCTTTGTGGCATACTTCTAAACAAAAAAGTGTGTTTATGGCCATGGCATTCTACTCAGAGAAATTTAAGTGAACTGGATGTTTAAAATAAAACGTATAATTATGTTATGAACTACTTACACAAACCATACTATACCGTAGTCACCCACATTTAAAGTAGCAGTAAAGTATTCTTACACAGCATGACAAAACCATAATATCGTATAATTTCTTATTTTGCTGAATCTGGTCTATCAGTATTCAGTCTGTTTAAACAACATGTTACCGGTCCTCAATTTTCATGAAATTTAATAAACAGATTCCTACGATATTTAGATATATTTTGTGCTGAAATGGTGTCTTGACAAAGATTTGAACACGAAAAAAATACATATGTAATTTGCATGAATACAAAGCTTGCAGCTGAAATTTGGGGGCACAAATGTTGAAAACTGAATGCGCAGCCACTATTACGGTACACATAAAGCCATTCATAATATCAATTAACTCACAAATGATGGCTTTAATTCATAAAATAGTTCAGCATTACATATATAAAATTTTGCTAACTGCAGAAAGGTTTATATCAGTTTCGTTTGTGACATCGTATAAAACATAATACGTTTACAATGGAATTACATTTGTATGCAAGAGCATCATAATTAGAAAGGCTATACCCAAGGGAATTATTGTGCATAATTTCATCAAATTCCAAGCGTTGGCAGAAACCAATGTAAATTTCCCATACCATGAAAGACCCCCTTTTGCAAAAAAACTCAGACATTGGCTCTTACGAGGTGGGGGGGGGGGGGCATTGGTCACCTATAGTGACAGCTCTTGTTGGTAGTTAACCAAATCACGGTTGACAGCTTTTCTTCCCTCTTTAATTGCACACCGGTGGATCAGGCCTCAGATTCTATGACGGTTCCAGCATAAAGGCTTGCAGCTGGTCACTGCAGCTGGTGTCTGGGAATGTGGCGGCCGTAAAAGGTCTCCCTGCCTTACATCATAGTGAAGTTTATATTTTCTTGTCCTTTGGGATCATTAATTCCATTCTGGAATTTTGAAAATATCTGAAGGTCACTGATGAGGCCTATTTTGCCGAAACTAGCTAGTCTGGTCAAAAGCAAAACATGTACACTCCATATTTTCCAGTTCTGTGGTGTTTTCCTTGCTTCCAAAGGATAACCCTTTCTAGAACATTATTGCAAATTAGAATAGAATTTAAGTTTATGTAACTGGTGCTCTGACTCTGCTCTTGCCCGTCGGAGTCTGACTGTTGGTTTTCTTTTGCTCCGGCATTTTGGCGGATTCTTGCTGTCGAGTCGGATCACTATGTTGCAAAGCACCCACGTGCAGGGGTGCGTGGTCTTCATATTCTTCAGGAAAACGGCCCTGCACACAGATCAGCCGTTGGAGGAGTTGAACATTAAAACATTACCAGACCTTTCTCACTGTGAACTCTGCTCAACCCATGTATTAAAATTTGTAATACTGCAAGGCGTTTCCAGGCCTTTGATTCAACAGCGCCAGGGCAATTATTATATATACCCCATCAGCAAAATTATATACCCCTCTCGCGCTTGCCTTCGCTGAATTGTGATGTCCACCATCTTCGATTTACTGCAGTTGATAAAAATATAAGCAAATTAATTTTTATAAACCACAATAAAATAGAAAAAAAAAGTTTCGTTATTTTGATTCTTTAAGGATATTCCCCGCGAAGGCGACATTTGCCCCGCCTAATGGCTCGGGCAAATATCGCTGTCGGGGAGAGAATATGATCCCATGCTCCCCGTCAAGAATCAAAATAACTTATAATGTGTGCGAGGATTTCCATTTGAAAGCTGTCATGCCCAGGGCAGTACGTTGTTCCAGTGAAGTCATAAACTTCATGATTGTGAGATTCTGTTTATAATATCAGATTATAAAATTGGATTTAATGACAAAAGCATAGGGTAATCACGGAGGGTGTATTGACGTTACACGTCGTAACCATGTGTTATTTCAATTTGTTAATAAGATTTTTTATGACATATGGAGTTAAACAGTTTTCAGAATTTCCTTGCCTTTTTTCCTAAACAGAAAAATGATACTGTTTATTACAAATAGTCTGCTCAAACATTATGACCCGATTGGATGAACATAATCTTTTGTCCGACAGACAGCAAGCATGTAGGATAATGCACAGTTGTGAAACTCAGTCATTAATTTCTGGGTAAAATCCTGGACAAAAGGGGACAGGTGGACACATTTATTCTGGACTTCGAGAATGCTTTCGACACCCATGAACTCCAAATTATTTGG
The DNA here is from genome assembly GCA_963580285.1 of Lucinisca nassula. Lineage (NCBI taxonomy): Eukaryota > Metazoa > Mollusca > Bivalvia > Lucinida > Lucinidae > Lucinisca > Lucinisca nassula. The sequence continues at coordinate 76,497,830 of OY757024.1, read as the reverse complement.
TTATGAATTTGGGAAGCTCTCAAATGGATAGATTCCTTTCTTTGCTATAGAAAACAGCGCATTGTTGTAAATCACCATGTTGAATCTTCAGAGTGGGCTCCGGTTTTGTCTGGGGTCCCACAAGGGACTGTTCTTGGCCCAATGTTATTCTCCCTGTATACATTAATAATATGCCAGTATCACTGGCTCAGAAATAAGACTGTTTGCAGTTGACTGTGTTTGCTACTGGGAAAATTTGAGACACAGAGGACTCGCTGAAACTTCAGAATGATATAGACAGATTGGGCACACAAATGGGGCATGCGATTGCGATTGTTAAATGCAATGTTATGCAGATAACTAGGAAGCGAACCAATAAAATTGAGGCTTAAAATCAACAGCACACCGGTCATTTTAGAAGTAGCTTCAGATTTTGTAAGATTTTTATCTGACTTGAGATAAATGACTCTCCAGTCTAACAGAATTAAATTATTGGTTTAGACTCGTGTTCTAGACAGGTTTTAATTATTTGGACCCCATTTGATTTATATCAGTCTTTGAATCGACTGCCTATTCGAACTTTGCCAAATTGCAGTATGCTTCCTCTGGCTTTCTTTGCCGGATCCCTACAGGGTCACTGATGAGGCTTTATTAGCCGAAACTACGTAGTATGACCCATCTTCTTTCTTATGAATGTTTTCATTGCTCTTAAAGGAACTCATTTTTGATTTTTATATTCTTACATTTTAGAGGAAACGGTCCCCAAGAATGAATACCTTTGTGTGACAATCACACGCGATTTGAGATAGAATAAACACATTAGCAACATTTGTACTAAGGCAAACAGAACGCTGGGTTTCCTGAGGCGAACAGCAAACCCCATGTTCAATTCATAAAAACGCACATGCTGTTTGAAAACATGAATTTCAAACTTTTGATATCACAACATGGGCCTTTCTTTGTTTACGTTACGTTGAGCGACGTAACGTTATCACCCTGAAGATAACATTTTAGAATGCGTCATTGTAGACAGAATTCTGAACAAGCCGCTATGTTGGTTTGCCGGTCGCATTAGAACAGTTTATAACGAGTTTCTATGGAGCTTTGGGGCGTTTTCGTAACCATTTGCCGTTGGAATCAAAAGCTATACAAGAAAAAAATAACAATCATCCATGGGTATTACAATTACATTTGTAGTATCATTCGGAAGATATGTGAACACTCAACCTAGCTGCCTAATGTTTAAACGTATTCAGCTGCCTCGTGTATGAAAACAAACAAACAAACAAAAAAAAAAATAACACAAAAAAAAACAAAAAAAAAAAAAAAAACAAAGCAACAAAAAACAAAAACAAAAAAACATTAGTGTTCCTATATTGAAACGTTTTCAACGTTGTTCAAACGTGGATTTAACGGTGAGTGGCTGCTGGAAATTCTACTACACTGCTAGCCGGGGAATCTGTATCCGAGCTGCGGTACTGGTAATTACCAATACGAAACAAAAATACCGGAACGAAGCCGAAATACCGGAGCGGACTAATAAAAATATAGGGGAAATGTCTGTGGCGAATCGTAATGCATTGAATTTAACGATTTACTTAATGTTCTTGGCATAAATGTATTATAAAAACATTTTTTTTTTGTTTTGATTTTTAGGCCCTTTCAAGATTATTTCACTCATATCGAGCCGATCGTTAATCAGAGGTGGGCGAAAACCGGAGTACCCGGAGAAAAACCACCTGACCTTCCGTTGCAGAACTTGGCGTCTCACATGTGACCCGAGCTAGGCTCGACCATTATAAAAACATATGTACAGTATACAATTGGCACCGAGAAGGAATTTAATTACAAATAATCGTGTCCTTTAAACCCCTAAATTCACGATTTGGACGCATGCATAAAGTTTATGCAATGTTAACTTTCCCATGTAAATGAAATAAAATATACTGAAAAGTATATTTATTTCATTTTCAATTTAATGTGTTATATCTCATATAAAAGGAAACAACCAGCAGACTCAAAATTGTGCGAGAATTAACCATATTTAGTCGCAAATGATTCTTTCTTGTCATATGTGTAGAATAAATGAATAAATAAATAAATAAACCTGCGCATGGCAAAACCTGCGACCTGTGCAACCACCACATGCGCAGTCTGATCAGAGTTATTTCTGTTCGCATGAGTCTTATCAGGCCTTCGGGTTACACAGTGAGCAGCATGCGAAGACTGGTCAGACTGACTGTATGCACAGGTTGATCTTAGTCTTCGCTGGTTGCGCGAATCTTATAGTAAGTTTTGTCATGCGCAGACTCAAATAAATAAATAAATGTCTCATAAAAATGTTAAAAGATGTATAGGTCATTTTGGAGACGTTGCTTCCAATTTTGTGGGACTTTTACCCGACATTGAGATGAAATGACATCTCAAGACCTGTCGCCCAATGAAACCAAAATCGTTCATAAGCATGGACGGTCCGACTCGCAACATTGTGCCTGGGCAGGCTTCGATATAAAAAGATTGGGTACAACATGGATATTATACGACAGACTGCATGCATGGTAGTTAACCCAATCACGGTTGGCAACTTTGCTTCCCTCTTTAATTTCACGCCGGTGGGTCAGGCCTCAGATTCTATGACGGCTCCAACGTAAAGGCTTATTGAACATTAAAGAGATAATGTTGGTTGGTGCCTGATGCTCTGTCTCTGGTCGGGCTTATCGGTGTCTAACTGTTGGTTTTCTTTTGCTCCAGCATTTCAGTGGTTTCTTGCTGTCGAGTCCTCACCGTTGTCTCACCTCTGTGGTTCTTTGATTTCTGTGTTCACGGAGATGTTGCACTGATGAGTTAGGAGGCCTTCATGCGGACTGAACTAATTATTTGTCTAAATCGCGACGGAAGTAAGGGCGAGGATTGTGGCCACGTAAAATCGATTTAAGCCCCCCAGTGGAAATCTTCCACTGACCGTTCCATGGCGGCTCTTCTGTGGTGATTTATTTATGTTGTTGTTTGTTACTTACTGTGTGTATCACTTGTGTCTTTTAATTTTGGATGGCCATATGGCCATTTTGTGGGAAAGTAACTGTCCATATGGCCTTCCTTTGTTTAGGTTTCCAGTATGGTCTGGTCGCTTAATGTTTGTATTTATTTCCCTTTGGTGTATTTTATGGATGGAGTAAGTTAATTGTATCAATTCCTGATCTTTGTTTTACTTCTACTTTTTAGATCCTCCAAGCGGTTTACCGGTACTCGTGTGCGGTCGGAATCAGCTCTGCGTGGAAGCATCATGCAGTCCATCTAAGTTCTCAAGCCACTTGACCGTACTTTAAAGCTTATTGGTTTCTTTTGGCCATAGGGCTTGAGACGTCGTTTCTTTCATCTTAATGTCTGGTAAATGTCCCACAAAAATGGAAGCAATGTCTCTTAAATGAACTAAATAGTGTTGATGAGAACGTAAAACCTTAAATAAAATCACGTCAGGTGTGGATGTTTTAAAATCACTGGAAAGTAAACTCAGTAACTAAATCCGTTTTCGCTTGTGAAAAAGTTGGCCAAAAGAAAAGAAAAATGACATGTATCAGTGTTGCAAATGGATTATAAGTAAAAAAAAAAATACACACACAAGATTCGAACGCGGGTCTCCGGCGTAGGAGACGACGTCGTTGCCATTTAATATCGCCTTGGAACGGTCAGTGAAACGAAGGGGGGGGGGGCGCTTAAATCGATATAACGTGGCCACTATCCTCGCTCCTATTTCAGTGGCGATACAGACAAATAATTTGTTCAGTCCGCATGAAGGTCTTAACACAAACAACCGCAGAGATAAAACTACGGTGTGGACTCGACTGGAAGAAACCACAGAAATGCTGAGGCAAAAGAAGACCAACAATTAGACTCCGATGGACCTAACCAGAGACAGAGCATCAGGCACAAGCCAACATTACTCATAATTAGATACTCTCTAATTCTCAGTAAGCCTTTACGCTGGAACCGTCATAGAATCTTAAGCCGACCCACCGGCGTGCAATTAAAGAGGGAAACAAACTTGTCAACCGTGATTGGGTTAACTGGCATGCATCAAAATAGAAGTAGAATTGAGAGAAACAACTAAAAGCTCCCATCATAGACAACCAAGGGACAGAATCGCCAACATGAAACAACAGACACTAATGGAAACATCAGTAGCGGAAACTCAAAAGGACAGTTACTTTCCAACAAAACGGTAATTTGCTATCCAAAGCAAAATTATATAAGCGATACACACACTCAAGGTATGCCATATAACAAAAATAAACCACGACAGAAGAACCGCCTTGGAACGGTTAGTGAAACAAATTCCACTGGGGGTTGGTTAAATCGATTTCACGTGGCCATAATCCTCGCTCTCACTTTCTTTGCGATTTGGACAGACAGTTTGTTCAGTCCGCATGAGGGCCTCCTAACTCATTAGTGCAACATTTCCATGAACACAAAAATCAATCAACCACAGAGGCGAAACAACGGTGAAGACTCGACAGCAAGAAACCACTAAAATGCTGGAGCAAAACAAAAAACAACTGTTAGACTCCGATGGGCCTGACCAGAGAGAGAGCATCAGGCACCAACCAACATGACATAAAATAAGACTCTCTAATTCGCAGTAAGTCTTTTAGCTTGAACCGTCATAGAATCTGGGGTTTGACCCACCGATGTGTAATTAAAGAGGGAAGCGAAGTTGTCAACAGTGATTGAGTTTACAACCATGCATGCAGTCTGTCCTATAATATTTATATTGTATCCAATCTTTTTTTATCGAAGAATGGTTTTACGAAACTGGGTACTAACGTCATTGCAATTATACATTTTTCTGAACTTATATACCAAGGCTTCACAAAATTCGTGTTCCGATAGACCGTGTTGCAGAAGAGATTTAAGTCCAACATTGAATTTTGAATATCGGAATGACGTCTATAACATTTGAAAAGGCTTTGAATAGTTTATGATACCGAACTCTGCCCTATGGTGCTGACTCGTTAAACCATCTCATTATAAGAAAAATATTCAGCTTATTGTATGTGTCTAAAAAATGACTTTATTACGTTGGACTGGTAGCATTTTCCGCCAAGGTTTTTCGGTTTGGTTATATTTATTTATTTGTATATTCTCGTCCGACAGCCTGCACCATCTTCAGCTTCATCCTGGGTCCTTCCGTATACATGTATATTCTAAACAGGCTGTACACACTTATTCGATGGAAGACTCTTGTTGGCATACCGCTGGCAAGATTAAACTAAAACGATGTCTGGTAGACAGACAAGCACTGGTCAGAGTTCATATGTCACACATAATTCTGTGTGTAAACTTAGGTACAACAAAAGTTATATTAAATTTCTTTTCCTTACTATCGTGATGACAGAGATTTAAAGCACCCTACTTTGGATGATGTCAAACAGCCTAAGCACAATCTTGGGATTAGCTTTTAAAATGTAATCAATTTCTAATTCAAGCACTATACCAGGAGCATAAAGAATCATACGCGCTTGATAATACGTATCAACACAACGGTATCACCTCTTTCGTATGGTAAGGGAGGATATAATGGGCCCCGTCAAGCGATTTTGGTACTTATCGCCGATGCGAGCAGCGAAGGTTCAGGCGAGCCTGCGCATCCGCGCAGTCTCGCCAGAACCTTCGCTGCTCGCTCATACAAGCAGTGAATCAAGAGGAACCTTCTGACAGAAAGCCATATCCCTGGCCCCTCTGAATGGCTGGGCATGCGCAGTTAAAGTTTGTCATGACGGAATGCTCGAAGACCCGAATTCGCTTGGCGGGGCTCTAATATGAGCCGGGGCACAGCAATTCCTACAAATAACATGTGTGACCAGCAAAGAATCAGATAAGCCTGAGTACCCATATAGTCTGACCAGAGACTTCTCTTCTTCACGAAGGAGCAATGGGACATGAGCTATCCTTAGAGCGCACAGCGAAGACTCTGGTCAGACTGCGCGGATGCGCAGGCTGATCTGAGTCTTCGCTTGACGCACATGTCTTATTGTAGGTTTTGTCGTGCGTTGGTTCATATTTTGTTTTCTCTTCTCTCCCATTTTGACCCTAGAGGTTATTTTGTAAACCCAACCGCTTTACCTGTCCATATAATGTACACGTATGCCACATTTTTTAACTAACGTGAATGTTTCACTTGTTGGCTTATTATCGAGTAATTGGCGATTAAGTGCTTCATTTAATTATCATAAAGCCGGTGAAATTCCTGCGACTTGTATACACAGGCTGGAACTAATCTATCGGTAAGAACTATAAATAACTCATAAACGAAAGTTCACGTAAGACACACGGTTAGGTCTATCAATGATATTCGGTTTAATTCGTCTGCATCCGGTAAACGGCAGTTCTGGCGCTTGCATTATTATAACAGAACACGCAACTTTGTCTCCTGCAAAATTTATGATAAACGTGATGATTTAGATTCTGCGATTGTAAATTTTCCTTTCTTGGATGGTGATGTTCTCATGCTGCATGCTATGGCATTTATATTTCGCAATTAGTTCGATTTGCTAGAGTGTCTAGTCATGTAACTGACTTCAACACTCGTAATAAATTGTCAACTGCGAAACTTCTTAATCAGGGTTATCGATATCATAAACTACGCGAAGCCGTTTCAAAATTTTATAGACGTCATTCCGATTTTCATGTAACTTCTGCAACAAGGTCTATCGGAACACGAATTTTATGGTGACTAAGTATATAAATTCAGAAAAATATATACTTGCAATGATTTCAGCACCCAATTTCGTAAAACCATTCTTCGACAAAAAAGATTGGATACATTATAAATGTTATACGGCAGACAGCGTGAAACACAATCACGGTTGACAGCTTTGCTTCCCTTTTTAATTGCACGCCGGTGGGTAAGGCCTCAGATTCTATGACGATTCAAAAGTAAGAGGCTTACTGGGAATTAGACTAGAATTAAATTTTATGTAATGTCGGTTTGTGCCTAATGCTCTGTCTCTGATCGGGCCCATCGGAGGCTAATTTGTCTAAATCGCGACGGAAGTAAGGGCGATGGTTGCGCCCCCCCCCCCCCCCACCCCCAACAGTGGAATTCTTTTCACTGACCGTTCCAAGGCGGGCTTTCTGACGCGTTTTACTTTGTTTATGGTTTGTCTTTAGTGTATGTGTCGCTAATAGTTTTGGGTTTGGATAGCCAACTGGGCATTTTGTGGGAAAGCAAGTGTCCTTTTGGCTTTCCGCTATTGATGTGTCCATTAGGGTCTAAATATTTCAAGTTTGTGTTTCTTTCCCTTTGGTGTCTCTGATGCATCTGTGGATTAAATATATCAATTCCTGATCACTGCCTTCACTTCAATTTTAAAGTTGTAGTCGTTCAAAGCACTAACAGACTGATTGGCCATCTGTCTCTGAGAATAGGCTTAGAATATTGGTCCTGAACTGAGGCTCATACTGGTTCGAATTGTTCCTTAAAATAATGTGCTTAAACTGAACATAGTCCTCATTTTGGTGCATGAATACTTGTGACTAGGTTTGCCAATTCCGTGTCACCGACGTTTAAAAATATCGGACTATAAAATACCGGAATGTGCTGCAAGGCTCTGGGAAGTCATAAAAGACATAAAGACAGTTTCACATATCTCATTCCACAATAAAATATGAGGTACATCACACCAAACTTGTTTTCTGCATTTGCGAAAAACAAAGATGCAGATCAGCCTATGCATCCGCACAGTCTGATCGGCACCTTACTTTTCACTGTCTGGGCAGTAAAATACTTCTAGATTACATATCTAATATTTCAAGTGTCTTGGTTGTCTATGTAGCTAAGTAAGCTATTTTATGCGAAACCTTTTCGCAAACTGAGAATACAGGTCATTTTCGGAATGGAGCTCATATGATTTATTGTCGCTCAAAGGAATAGAGAGAAATTGTATTGCTTTATCTGAAAGAAGCTGAAATCAATATGGTGCGGAATGACGTCAAAAATATTCGAAGTTTCTGGAATGTATTGTAATGGCGTCTGGCGTTTTTCTGTAACTTTCTTCCTTTTGTTTCCATCTAAATACATCGCTTTTCTGTCTAAATGGCAGAGATTCATTCGAACGTGTGCCAACTTTATCTGACATTTTTTTTCAAATAAATACCTTCAAAATACCTTAGCTCTCCGCTAAACTATAAAGTCAACTTCTCCGCAAAAGTATAAAGTATCCAGCTTCACTGAATTAAGATACCAGTATACGAGTAAGTTCGTTTACTTAAGTTTGGTAACCGTATTTTCCGTTTATTCCTGTCTGAAACTTGATTTCTCAAAGTTGCCTTTCGCGACCATTAAATGGGAGTAAACCTTAAGTTTTGAAAGTCTTATTTCGAGCCAATGGCTTATCAGAGGTGGGTGAAAACCGGAGTACCCGGAACAGCCACATGACTTTTTGTTCAAGAGCTTGACATCTCACATATGGCCCGAGCTAGGCTCAAACCACAGCGGTGAAAGACCCAATGATTAAGAGTCAGCGCTCTTACATATTAGGTCACGGTGGCCCACATTTAACAGCAGAAAGTCCCACACCTCGGAAATACAAGCAAATTATCTTAGATATAAAGCGTGTCAAATAAAAGCTAGTAGGTTTGCGAAACTTTTAGTTGATTTAGGCGAGGTTGCTCCTTTTTGTTACCAGTCCGCATTACGAAAACACACCCGTGCGACAAAATGCATTATTTCACCTCTCAAAAATGGCTAACTTTCTAATGAAAATCCGTGATATTTCCCTTGTTTATACTGCAAACATAGACTCTGGGTGATCGTAAGAACCGCCTCATTGAGGCGGTTCTTACAATGAGGCGGTTCTTACGAGCATCCACAACCTATGTCTGGAAGCAGAAATAAGAAAAATAATGTATATCCCATTTTCCTCTATATAAATTGGGGTTTAGGAGGGTACTCATTTCACGGACTTGTCCACGTGATGTAAAACGAGTTCTATGTGTGTTCACATAGAGTGTGTATAAAGTGGGGTTTAGAAGGATATCCTCTGCACGGACTTGTTAAGATGATGATGTTATAGACTTTCGGATGAGTCATTAAACCGGGGTCCCGTCTCCGTATGACCTTATCTTGTTAACATAATGAAATTTTGAAAACCAAAGTAGTTGCATGTACTGTTTATCTAACACCTGTAAAATGAATTATTCTTTGCGTTTCAAAGAAAGCATTTTTCAAAAAATGGCAACCAAATACTTTTATTTATTAATATGTGCATATCGTTCTACAGCATGTGACTAACATTGGTGTAATAGAGTATCTTACATGTACATGGGTGTTCATGTATTATTGAATGTATTAAACGAGTTGAGGAACAGAATGAAATCCGAGGCTTTGCCGAGCATTTTATTCCTTTTCTTCAACGAGTTTAATAATTTCGATAATGCATGAGCACGAATGTAAGGTTTTTTTTTATCATATGACATTTAAAAAGCATTTTATTCACAATTGTTTAACAAAAATGTTAATATTCCGCCATTAGAGACGTGACGTCGTTAAGGACGTCGTACATGTAACGTTAAGGGACGTATCTAACAAATTTGCATATTTAATCCACCAGTGGATTACCGAATTTATTACATGACGTTATTAAATTCTTAGACGCGACGCCATATGATAATAGACTTTATATGCCGTAGGAATTTTAATAAATAAATAGATAAATAAATAAATAAATAAACACTACATGTACAACAAACGTCCGTGATAAAAGGGACAGGGGTACATAGGAAGTGGATAACAAATTTCACGGCCTTTTGTGCATGCGCCGAAGACATTCATTATAAAAAGATAGAACTGAAGGCAATAATCAGGGATCGATATAACTACCCAATAACTCACATTAGAAACTCCAAAGGGAAAGAAACAAGAAAATGCTATAACTAAATGAATGAAAAAAATCAAAAGCGGAAAGCCCAAGGAACAGTTACTTTCCCACAAAATGGCGAAACGGCTATCCAAAATAAGAAAGAGAAAAGCAATGCATACATACAAAGACAGACTTTTACAAAACTAAATCGCGACAGAACGGTCAGTAAAAAGGTACTTCACTTGGGACGGGCTTGTATGGGGGTTGGGGGGGGGGGGGGGCTAAAATCGATTTTACGTGGGTACAATCCTCGCCCTTTTGTTCTGCTGCGGTTTAGACAGATAATTTGTTCAGTCCGCATGAATGCTTTGTAACTCATCAGTGCTACATCTCCGAAAACATAAAATTCAAGCGACTACAGAGATGAAACAACGATAAAACCAACTGAAACGCCGGAGCAAAAGAAAACCAACAGTAAGACTCCGGTGGGCCCGACCAGAGACAGAGCTGCATTACCTAAAAATCTGAGTATACCTTTACGCCAGAGGCGTCATAGAATCTGTGGCCTGTCCGGCGTGCAATCAAGGTAACAACCTTGATTGGGTTAACTAACATGCTAACTGTCCGTCTTATCACTATTATATTGTACAGTCAACCCTCTTTACACCGACATTCGAAAAGCGGCAATTTTAATGGAACGATTACTTAGCTAAAGACTTAGCCTCTGTTCAGAGCGACGTGGGCCTTCCTCGGGTTGGACGGGCACAAATAGAGTCCATAGCCATGAAAGGGTCTCGTAATCTAATACGTATCTTAGAGAGATAATAGGGAAAATGCCTTTTATTACCTATCCTACTCCTAACTGGGATTCTTTGTAACGGCAAATTCTTTATAACGGCGCAATAACAGGGAACAAATACTGTCGTTATACCGAGGGTCCTCTGTTCCCACTTTTTATATCGAAGAATGAATTAATATCGAAGAATAAACCCGCAAGTATTAAATTTCTGCAAGGTGTGACAAATCGGTACCCTGGTGCTTGTGAAGTTGTTGAATCGCTCTCTTGTTTTAGGTAACAGCTGAACCCGAGAAGCTGAATGCCTGGAGAGTGGCACTACATGTACTTATTTCTCATATTTATATTAATACTCTTCCGAAATTAAATTTAATAACTTTACTTTGGTGGTAAAGTATATGACGGATTTGTTGCATCAGTTCATTATCTTCACGACGAACTTCTAAGTATGTAATGGAGATTCATACAAAGCACTTATCCGGTAATTCAGATGCAGCTATAATCAATCATATGTTTTAATATTGTCTATGTTCTTCTACAATGCCACTAATGAACTTGTACTTTCAAACCATAAAGGACTACAGACACTTATGGTATTATTTTAGCCAATGCTAATTTGAATAATATAAAATAATGAGTTCTTGTCTTTGCAGTGACAATAATTAAGACACCACAAGCTTGTTCGTCGAAAAATGGGCGGGTGCGTAGGCAAAGGTTTAACATTCAAAATTGTCTTTAAGTGGAATGGGAACATCTAGCACATTTTCCGCCATTTTTTAAAGGGATACAACTATTGGGACTCCCTGTTTGCTTTTCTATAGGCTAAATCGCACTGAAATAGGGGTCCACTCTTAAATTCTTTCCTTGATGACATGGGAGACAAAAATACTTTTGCCAGAGTTGCTTTCCATGAAGGTGTATCCTTTCCCCTTAGATCTTTGTCACGTTAACAAGTCTGTGCAAGAAATGTCATGTCAGCTCCAGTATATATAGAAAATAGGGGAGTTACAAGGATATACATTGTATTTGTTCATTTTGCTGTTCTCTCTCTCTCTCTCTCTCTCTCTCTCTCTCTCTCTCTCTCTCTCTCTCTCTCTCTCTCTCTCTCTCTCTCTCTCTCTCTCTCTCTTCGTAGTTTCACTGAAAACTGCAGGTCTCAATCCTGCACTGGAATTTAAGTTCAGGGCGTAATTAAGGTAAATGGAATCACATCATTACCAACACCCGTGAAATTAACACCTCTTTAATACCCACGTTATACAGAGAAGACCTACCCCTTTTAGGGGAATACAGTATTTGTTGTTTTTGTTGTTGAAACAAAAACACATAGACAGTAGCTACCAGTAATAACCGGCTAAACGAGGCAGTTCTTACAAATACCCACAATCTATGTCTAGAGCAGAAATAACGGAAATTCAACTCAAATTCATCTGAAAAATGCTGAAAGACGCCATTTTAGCAAACGAGTGTGATACCGTTATTTAAGTGCGTAACTAGAAAAGTAATAAAGTAGAACCGAGCCTATACAAATACATTGTAAACTTTACCGCCGAGAAAACGAGAATTTTAAGATGAAATATTGTAATATTTTTCTTAGTTTTGCACGAAATATAGATTGTGGGTACTCGTTAGAACCGCCTCAACGAGGCGGTTCTATCGAGTACACACAATCTATATTTTAGAGCAGAAATAAGAAAAATAAAGGTTTATCTCTGTAAATCCCAGTTTTAGTATATAGAATTGGGGTTCAAGGGGTTCAAATATTTATAGATGAATAACATAAAATCTCTTCAAGAAAAGGTCTTCGCTGAACTCTTGCAAGAACGCAAAATCCCAAATGAAAAACAGCAAACAATGAACGCTCACAATGACAACATTGAAAATATCAATAACAACATTGTTATGAAGAATACAACGCAAGTACCACAGATGTCCTTTGCTGTTTTTAGTTTTATTCTGCTAATTAATTTGCGAACTGTTTATTTAGATCAAGTTAATTACGTTGAACGCACGAACGATTTTTCACTATGAATATTTTAATCATATCTTGTTGCAACAGATAAACATCAGATTGGGTCTCAAGTTTCCACAACATCGGTTACTTACGACCCAGTAGGATACCGCATCAGTTTGCTACAGTGGTGCTCCTCATACATGTAGAACTGGCATCAATTTGTTATAGCGGTGCCTTTCATATTTGTAGAACTAACGTTTTTAAAGTGTTCCGTTTTAATCAGATTCTATGACAGTTCCAGCGTAAAGGCTTACTGAGAATTAGAGAGAATCTGATTTTATGTAATGTTGGTTGATGCCTGATCCTCTGTCTCTGGTCGGGCACATCGGAGTCTAACTGTTGGTTTTCTTTTGCTCCAGCATTTCACTGTCGAGTCCTCACCGTTGTTTCATCTCTGTGGTTGTTTGCTTTTGTGTTCACGGATATGTTGCACTGATGAGTTAGGGGGCCTTCATGCGGACTGAACACATTATTTGTTTAAATCGCGACGGAAGTAAGGGCGAACATTGTGGCCACGTAAAATCGATTTAAGCCCCCCCACCCCCCCCCCCCACCTTGTCGTTTCACCGACCTTTCCAAGGCAGTTCTTCTGTCGTGGTTTATTTTTGTTATGGCTTGTCTTTGAGTGTGTGTATCGCTTAATGAAAAGTTATATTATTTTATTTTGGATAGCCAATTGGCCATTTTGTGAGAAAGTAACTGCCCTTTTGGCTTTCCGTTATTGGTGTTTCCATTATAGTCTAGTGAGTGAGTGAGTTTTACGTCCCACCAACAGCTAAGGTCATACGGAGACGGGACCTCGGTTTAAAGACTCATCCGAAAGTCTGGAGAAGCCCGGGATCGATCCTGCAATCCCTGGTTTACAAGGCGAGTAGCGTAACCACTGCACCGCTGAGGCTTCTATTATAGTCTAGTTGTTTCATGTTTGTTTTTCCATCACGTGAACAAGTCCGTGAAATAAACACCCGTTAAACCCCACTTTATATAGAGAAAACTGGGGTTTACGGGGATACACATTATTTTTCTTATTTATGCTCCAAGACATAGGTTGTGGGTACTCGTTAGAACCGCCTCAATGAGACAGTTCTAACGAGCACCCAAAACCTATGTTTGAAGTGTAAATAAGAAAAATATCTTCGATTTTCATCAGAAAAGTAGCCAGTTTTGAGACTTGAATAAATACACTATGAAGCACGGGTATGTTATCGTAATGTTTCGCTTTGGTGTCTCCGATGGGTGATGTGGGTTAATTGTATCATTGCCTTCAATTCTATTTTAAAGTGATCTTATATTTGCTCTAAACACAGAATACTTTTCGTGCTGGGGCGGTTCTACAGTATGGTAACATATTCATGCGACATAATGCATTCTTTTATATCTCCAAGACGGTCAATCTATTTTTATTTTTTTTATGAAAAATGTGGTATTATCCTTCTCTATACTCAAAACATAGGTCACTGGTACTCGAAAGAACCGCCTCAATGAGGCGGTTCTGACGAGTACCAACAACCTATGTGTGGGCACTCGTTATTTGTTTGTTAACCTTTGGCTTGGTCGTGATTTAACCTGTTAGGCCTAGTTAAAGCGTTAACCGGACTGAGTATCTTTGCGGGGAACCAGTCGACCATACTCTAAGGGTAGAATTGCACTAAATACTGGGAGGTGCCGGGTTTTATCACTTTGGGACCGAGCTTTTAGATGCGTTCTAAATACCAGACTTGCTTCCATTGGATATATATCCCATGTTTTATTTCAATGTGAGAAAATGATAGGTATAAGCGACTAAAAAGATGCATGTTTTATTAATATATCTGCAAGCTCAAAAAATTTTTGCTGATTTTATATGGTCATCCCTCCTTAAAAAATGTTGGTTTGTATTTACTCGGTTCTAGTAGGTAAACAGACATGGTGGACTGTAACTTGAAAAGGAGCAGATCAACATGTGGATTTTTTTCTCATTAACTTGTTGGGCTAGGATGGCTCTATAAACAAGTAAGGTGAGAAAAGTTTTGTATGTGTAGTTTTTGTGGGAGCAGGTACAAGGTTGCTATTGTCGCCTATGGAAAACATTTAGTGGAAAGCTCCCTATATAGAAATGTCAGGACCACTGTCCTGTTTTCAGTCATTACATTCTATTTCCACACATTTGTAGATTCTGACCAATCCTGTTTCATAAAATGTATCTTCATGGCATGTATTTCGCCATAGATACTCTAAATAAAGTGATGGTAGTGCTATTTACGGTCAAACTGGGTGTATTTGATGAAGGTTTGCCTCTGATCTATGTTCTTGGGAGTGTGTGTGTGTGGGGGGGGGGCGGGGGGAATTTAAAACCATGTAAAGTAGAAGTAAAACAAAGATCAGGAATTGATACAATTAACTTACTCCACCCATAAAAGACACCAAAGGGAAAGAAATACAAACATTAAGCGACCAGACCATAATGGAAACCTAAACAAAGGATGACCATAAGGACAGTTACTTTCCCACAAAATGGCAATATGGCCATCCAAAATTGAAAGACACAAGTGATACACAGTAAGTAACAAACAACAACATAAATAAATCGCCACAGAAGAGCCGCCTTTCTATTCTCAAAATACTAACTTATTACCTCCTAAGCCCAAGACGTCTTTACGTCATCTTAAACTAGGTATTCAAGAATTTCATAAGAAGTTTGTTTTGGCCCCTGCAGACAAGGCCGCTAACAACGTCGTCGTTGTGTGACGGTTCCACTATGTTAACACGCTTAAGCAGGAGCTTGGTGGTACTAAGGCCTATGAACTTCAGCCTTTGGCTGAAGAGAGAGGTATAGTAGATAAACATGTTTGTCTTTCAGCCACCAAGTTTGCAGTGTGTGTTAACGAAGGCCAAGACAAGCTTCCTACGCTATACTGGTTACCAAAACTTCATAAAAAACCTTACAAAGCACGGTTTATTGCAAATTCTAGTTCTTGCACTACCACTGAACTTTCTAAATTATTAACTTCCTGTCTTACTGCTATTAAAACGCATGTAATTAAATATTGTGATAAAGTCTTTGAAAGATCAGGAAGAAATCTGTTTTGGTCTATAAAAAATTCGAATGAGGTTTTAAATAAATTGAAATCTAGACAGTTTCGTGCTTCTAGTCTGTCTACCTACGATTTTTCCACTCTTTACACTACACTTCCTCATAATCTTATAAAAGAAAAGCTTAATGATTTAATTGAATGGGCTTTTCACAGAGAAGATTCTCTCTAGAATTATACACTTTGGTCATGTCAGAAAGTGTGTGATGCCCTCACCTTTCTACTTGACAATATTTATATTAGATTCGGTACTAAGTTATTTAGACAAATTGTGGGTATTCCGATGGGTACTAATTGCGCACCTCTTGTGGCTGATCTGTTCTTGTATTGTTATGAAAGAGACTTCATTTTGTCGCTTTCCATTGATAACCAATCTGAAATTATTAAAGCTTTTAGCTCTACTTCTAGATATTTAGATGATTTATTAAATATTGATAATACCTATTTTGATGGTTTGATCAGTCAGATTTACCCCCTAGAACCCCCTAGAACTTTAGTTAAATAAAGCAAATTTTTCTGATACCGAGGCCCCGTTTTTGGATTTACATCTATCTATTGTAGATGGATTTGTTTCGTGCAAAATTTATGATAAACGCGATGACTTTGATTTTGAGATTGTAAATTTCCCTTTTTTGGATGGTGATGTTCCTCGTGCGCCATCCTATGGCGTTTATATTTCGCAATTAATTCGATTTGCTAGAGTGTGTAGTCATGTAACTGACTTCAACACTCGTAATAAATTATTATCGGCTAAACTTCTTAATCAGGGTTATCGGTACCATAAACTACGCAAAGCCTTTTCAAAATTTTATAGACGCCATTCTGATTTAATTTCAATATTGGACTTAAATCTCTTCTCCAACAAGGTCTATCGGAACCCGAATTTTATGGTGACTTAGTATATAAATTCAGAAAAATATATAACCGCAATGACTTCAGCACCCAATTTCGTAAAATCATTCTTCGATATAAAAAGATTGGGTACAACATGGATATTATACGACAGACTGCATGCATGGTAGTTAACCCAATCACGGTTGGCAACTTTGCTTCCCTCTTTAATTGCACGCCGGTGGGTCAGGCCTCAGATTCTATGACGGCTCCAACGTAAAGGCTTATTGAAAATTAAAGAGATAATGTTGGTTGGTGCCTGATGCTCTGTCTCTGGTCGGGCTCATCGGAGTCTAACTGTTGGTTTTCTTTTGCTCCAGCATTTCAGTGGTTTCTTGCTGTCGAGTCCTCACCGTTGTCTCACCTCTGTGGTTCTTTGATTTCTGTGTTCACGGAGATGTTGCACTGATGAGTTAGGAGGCCTTCATGCGGACTGAACAAATTATTTGTCTAAATCGCGACGGAAGTAAGGGCGAGGATTGTGGCCATGTAAAATCGATTTAAGCCCCCCAGTGGAAATCTTCCACTGACCGTTCCAAGGCGGCTCTTCTGTGGCGATTTATTTATGTTGTTGTTTGTTACTTACTGTGTGTATCACTTGTGTCTTTTAATTTTGGATGGCCATATGGCCATTTTGTGGGAAAGTAACTGTCCATATGGCCTTCCTTTGTTTAGGTTTCCATTATGGTCTTGTCGCTTAATGTTTGTATTTCTTTCCCTTTGGTGTCTTTTATGGATGGAGTAAGTTAATTGTATCAATTCCTGATCTTTGTTTTACTTCTACTTTGCAGTAATTGTATTTGCACAAACATAAGAAATAATCTACCCCATCTGGAATATAAGAGTAAGGTTTCATGGCACCAGGACTATGTCTCAAACCAAAGCCAAACTTCAAAATTGTCTCTCCGATACAGCCCGCTGCAATATCCGGATAAGTTTTCTCATGCGTTATCAGTTCTATTTTATTGTATTCATTTAAAAAGACACCAGCTATTCCTCATAGTATTAATAAACATTTTATTGGCATGTTTGTCCTCAAAATATCCTCAAAATGTCATTTTTACTTTAAATAGGGGTGTAGGTGCGAAAATAGTCATAAAAATGAGTATTGGTGCTATTTAGGCATAAGTCTATGCATTTTAGTATTGAATGCTCCTAAGAAATTGGAGAAGAACCACTGATGCAAGGCGGTGTCTTGGTTACATTCCAGAAAGAGATAAACTTTTGCGCTTTTCAAAAACTATGGTTTGTTCGGCTTTCATTGTTGAATCTGAAAGCGATAACCTTTTCGCAAACTTGAAAGATTCTTTGTGACTGAACTTTTATTATGCATGACTAAATTATTAGATATGACCTAAATTTCTATTTGGCAATTCTTTTGATGCATCATAAAGATAATAAGTGTTTGGTATAGGTAGCATTGCACTAAATACTGGGAGGCGCCGGGTTTTATCACTTTGGGACCGAGCTTTTGATGGAATTTCTTAATACCAGACTTGCTTCCATTGGATATATATATACCACATTTTATTTCAATGTGAGAAAATGATAGGTATAAGCGACTAAAATGATGCATATTTTATAAATATGTCTGCAAACTCAAAGAAATTTTTGCTGATTTTATATGGTCACCTCTCCTTTAAAAATGTTGGTTCGTATTTACTCCGTTCTAGTAGGTAAACAAACATGGTGGACTGTAACTGGAAAAGGAGCATATCAACATGTGGGTTTTACTCATTAACTTGTTGGGCTAGGATGGCTCTATAAACAAGTAAGGTGAGAAAAGTTTTGTATGTGTAGTTTTTGTTGGAGCAGGTAAAAGGTTACTATTGTCGCCTATGGAAAACATTTAGTGGAAAGCTCCCTATATAGAAATGTCAGGAACACTGTCCTGTTTTTAGTCATTACATACTATTTCCACACATTTGTAGGTTTTGACCAGTTCTGTTTCATTAAAAGGAACTTCATGGCATGTATTTTACCATAGATACTGTAAAAAATGTTATGGTAGTGCTAATTAAGGTCTAATCAGGTGTATTTGATGAATGTTTGCCTCTGATCTATGTTCTTGGGAGTGGGGGTGGGTACTTTAAAGCTATGTAAATCAGTTTTTATTGATGAGTTTGGAAAGGAAACTTGCATTATTTGTATTTGCACAAACACAAGAAAGAATCTACCCCATCTGGAATATAAGAGTAAGGTTTCATGGCACTAGGACATATGGCCATTTTGTGGGAAAGTAACTGTCCATATGGCCTTCCTTTGTTAAGGTTTCCATTATGGTCTTGTCGCTTAATGTTTGTATTTCTTTCCCTTTGGTGTCTTTTATGGATGGAGTAAGTTAATTGTATCAATTCCTGATCTTTGTTTTACTTCTACTTTGCAGTAATTGTATTTGCACAAACATAAGAAAGAATCTACCCCATCTGGAATATAAGAGTAAGGTTTCATGGCACTAGGACTATGTCTCAAACCAAAGCCAAACTTCAAAATTGTCTCTCCGATGCAGCCCGCTGCAATATCCGGATAAGTTTCCTCATCCGTTATAAGTTCTATTTTATTTTATTCATGTAAAGGATGCCAGCTATTCCTCATAGTATTAATAAACATTTTATTGGCATTTTTGTCCTCAAAATATCCTCAAAATGCCATTTTTTACTTTAAATAGTGGTGTAGGTGTGACAATAGCCATAAAAATGAGTATTGGTGCTATTTAGGCATAATTCTGTGCATTTTAGTATTGAATTGTTCCAAAGACATTGGAGAAGAACCACTGATGCAAGGCGGTGCCTTGGTTCTATTCCAGAAAGAGATAAACTTTTGCGCTTTTCAAAAACTATGGTTTGTTCGGCTTTCATTGTTGAATCTGAAAGTGATAACTTTTTCGCAAACTTGAAAGATTCATTATGGTTGAACTTTTATTATGCATGACTAAATTATTAGATATGACCTAAATTTCTATTTGGCAATTCTTTTGATGCATCATAAAGAAAATAAGGGTTTGGTATAGGTAGCATTGCACTAAAGACTTGGAGGCGCCGGGTTTTATCACTTTGGGACCGAGCTTTTAGTTGCGTTCTAAATACCAGACTTGCTTCCATTGGATACGAGTATTGATCCCATGTTTTATTTCAATGTGAGAAAATGATAGGTATAAGGGACTAAAATGATGCATGTTTAATTAATATATCTGCAAACTCAAAGAAATTTTTGCTAATTTTACATAGTCACCCCTCCTTTAAAAATGTTGGTTTGTATTTACTCCGTTCTAGTAGGTAAACAAACATGGTGGACTGTAACTTCAAAAAGAGCAGATCAACATGTGAATTTTTTCTCATTAACTTGTTGGGCTCGAATGGCTCTATAAACAAGTAAGGTTACAAAAATTTTTGTTTGTGTAGATTTTGTGGGAGAAGGTAAAAGGTTACTATTGTCGGCTATAGAAAACATTTAGTGGAAAGCTCCCTATAAGCAGAAGACTATTGCTGACTGGTTCCTAGTTTTCTCTGAAGTGGCGTAGAATACTAGAACCAGTAATTGTGTTTCGTCAGCATTGACTGTTTGTTTCTTTTACAAGGGTGTTATGTCTGATAAAGGCAACGGCAACTATAGTCAGACTAGTTAACGATCAAACTCAAACCATATTTTGTTCAGTCTGTCTGGAGGGTTTCTAACTCATCATTGCAAACTATCGAGAACATAAACAACGTCTCCAAAATGACCTTTACAGTGTTGACGGGGACGTTAAACCTCAAATCAAACAAACAAACAAACAAACTCAAACGTATAAAGAGATGATCTGGGCAGCATGGGATAACTGAAATGATGAAGCGAAAGAAACCCAAAATTTGTGCTCCGACGTTCCGACCAGAGACAGAGCCTTAGGCAGCACCAACTTTCTAATAAAGTTAGTATTTAGGCCGGAACATCACAGTGCGGCCTGAAGCCCGGTCCGTCGGCGTGGAGTTGGAGAGGGAAGCAAAGCTATCAACCGCGATTGGATTAACTACCACGCAAGCAGTCTGTCGAATAGCATTTATGTTGTACCCAATGTTTTTATAGCGTATAACGATTTTACGAAATCGGGTACTGAAATCGTTGACGTAAATCATTGCAGGTCTATTTCTGGTTTTATGTACAAAGTCACAATAGAATTCAGATTCCGATAGGCCTTGTTGCAGAAGGGATTTATTTTGAGATTTGATCGAGTGAATGAGTGTTTGAGTGTTACGTCTCAACAACAGCTAAGGTCATACGGAGACGGGACCGCGGTTTAAAACTCATCCGAAAGTCTGAAGAAGCCCGGGATCGATCCTGCGACCCCTGGTTTTGAACGCGGATAGCAGAACCATTACACCACGGGGGCTTCTAAAACTTGATCGAAATGATGTTTATATAATTAAGAAAGTTTTTTTTTTTTTTATTTCTTTTTTGTTTCTCTGATTCCAACATTATACCCATTGGATTTTGTTTATTAACTTGTTGTGAAGGAATGGTCTAGAATATCATTACAGTAACACACCCGTGCGACATAGTGCATCATAACACACCTCCAAAATGGCCATTTTTCTGATGAAAAACAGTGATATTTTTCTTATAAATACTATAAACAGAGGTTGTCGGTGCTTGTTAGAACCGCCTCATTCAGGCGGTTCTAACGCATGCCCTCAACCTATGTTTTGGAGCAAAAATACGAAAAATAATGTATACCCCCGTCAAACCCAGTTTTCTCTGTATAAAATGGGGTATGGGGGGGGGTCTTGTTCACGTGATGTCTGCCAGACAATACATTACGAAAACACGCATATACAAATACATTGTAAATTTTACCGCCTACAAAAACAATAATGCTTACCCCTGTAAACCCCAGTTTTACTACATAAAAGGGCGTGTTTTCGTGATGATATTCCAAGAAAAGGGATTCAAATATAGCTTTAAAATCTTTATCAAATTATTTTTAGAAGTGAGCAAATTCTTTCCACAGGGTCTGGAATCTTCTCTGAATCTATATAAGGACAAAGATTTTCCTTTAGTTCGGTTTGGGAGTTTTATGACAATTTCATTCTAAATTTTGTGTTTGGTTACTTTAAGGATTATTATTCATTTGGGCCTTAGTGCTCATACTGTGGGATCAGATAAGATAATTTTAATGTTTTTTAAAACAAAGCAACGTAGAATTTTATTTATTCCAGTTCAAACATTTTATCAATAAATTTTGTTAATTTCAAAAGACTTGTTTTCTGTTTTTATGGTTTTTTGTTGTTGTTGTTGTTGTTGTTGTTGTTGTGTGTGTGTGTGTGTGTGTGTGTGTGTGTGTGTGTGTGTGTGTGTGTGTGTGTGTGTGTGTGTGTGTGTGTGTGTGCTTTCTGCTACGCATGGCTCGTCATAGAACGTTTCGCAAAGTTTATGATGTCAATGACCCTGGTAAAGACGTTAGCAGTCAATAATTTATTACGAGTGTTGAAGTCAGTATTATGATTAGACACTCTGTCGAACCGAATTAGATGTGATATAATAACAACGGTGGATGCTGAATGATGAATATCCACATTCAGGAAAGGAAAATTGGCAATCTTAAAGTCAAAAACGTTGCGTTTATCATAACTTGCATGAAACAAACCCACGATAGATACATGTACATCCAAAAACGGGGTTTCGATATCAGAAGAATAAGTTTTTAATTGAAGTTCTGACGGTAAATTTCACTGATCAAACTAGCGACACTCATTATAATTAATTAAGTATCCAAATTTCGAGCTGAAAACTTCAGTAACTTCAGACTGGTTTTCTTCAGCATCATGCAATAAACGGGTTATCCTTTGGAAGCAAGGAATACACCACAGAAATGGGAAATATGAAGTGTACATGTTTTCTTGGCCAGACTAGCCATTTTCGTACTAAAACAAGAACAAATCAGCCACAATGGATGCGCAATTCATACTTAAAATTTTGGTTAGGTATTCAAACAAATAAAGTTTGCATGTATTACATTAAATAATAAGAAAATAAAAGAGTCTAGTCTCACCCGTATGGTAGTTTTCAGCGATCAAAAAATGGCTTTTACTAAAATGGCAAGAAATACACCATAAATCTGAAAGTAATAACTGTAAAGCGTCCATGCTTTTTCTTGGCCTGACTAGACAGTTTCGGCAAATAAGGCTGAATCAGTGACCCTGAAATATTCTCAAAATTCCAGAATTGAATCAATTATCGCAGAGGACTTGAAAATATAATGTACACTACGATAAAAGACAGGGAGACATTTTACGGCTGCATTCACTTGACTTAAGCCGAATTGAGGTTAAATGTGTTCTACCTAAAAGGATATCCATCACGTTAACAAGTCCATGAAATGAAGACCCCCTTACACCCCACTTTATATAGAGAAAACAGGGGTTTGCGGGGGTCTACATTATTTTCCTTATTTCTGCTCCTAGACATAGGTTGTGGGTACTCTTTGGACCGGTTCAAACGAGCACCCACAACCTATGCTTGCTTTATAAATACGGAAAATGTCATCGATTTTCGTCAGTAGCCATTTTGGAGATGTGAAAAAATGCACTATGTCGCACGGGTTTGTTATCGTAATGATTTGGAAGCTAGAAATACATCATGTCTTAAAACTGTGAAAGTGTTCACTCTTTAGCGGTCCCAACGTTGGCCTCTTTTTAGGTCACATCGGAGTAGTCAACTCAATTAAGCGTAACGGAAGCCTTATAAATATGCTTTTAAAAGCAGAATTATATATAGATTTTTGTCGGTCTTTATGGTAGAATTTCACTGTGCGTCCTTGCCAATCTGGAAACATTTGCTATCGAAATAGCGCACAGCGAATATTCTGATCAGCCTATGCGGATGCACAGACTGACCTAAGTCTTTGTCGTGCGTTCTTGTCCGAATACATCTACTCATTGTTGGCCGGTCTCGGTTGCATGCGACTTTGTCTGGTGATCAGGAGAACGTGGGATTGATACCTGCTTGGGTCGGCAACATTCTTTCGCGGATCTTGTTTACGGCCAATCGCTGATTTATGACTAAAGAATGGTCACTGTACGGGATAACCGCGTAAGCCCGCTAGGAAAAGTGTGTATCACGTAAACACGCCATTCTGACCCATTTCAGCTCCACTTTTACATAGTAAACTGGGGTTTTCAGGGGTAAACCTTATTTTTCTTATTTATACTCTGTAATATAGATTGTGGGTATTCGTTAGAACCGCCTCGTCGAGGCGGTTCTAACGTATACCTACAATCTTCATTTTGAGAAGACATGAGAAAACTATCATGATTTTTCATCTGAAAGTTTTCATATTTTTTTTTTTCGATTTACAATGTTTTTGTATAGGCGTGTTTTCGGAATGGGTAGGGTAAATGTATGCTTATCTGCTAGATATGACTGGACACTTAAACTTCCAAACAAATTACAATAACAAGCCTATTCAAATATATTAAAAGTCTTACCACCAAAACATGAACATTTTCAAATAAACAATGCTGATATATTTCATACACCGGCCCCGATAGCTCAGTTGGTAGAAGCACGGTCCGCTCCGGGGAACGGGAGGTCACGGGTTCGAGCCCGGGCCGCGACATACCATAGTCGTTAAGAATCGTACTAGCTGCTCCTCGCTTGGCACTCAGATTTAAGGGGTAGAGCTGGGAGTGGTCGACCCATTGTCAGGATAATGTGACTGGGTGTGGTATCATGTAATGTGTTCAGTGAGGCAGTACTATAAAAGTAAGCATTGAGCTCCCTGTCGCAACCAGACACCGTCGTGATATGAATGAAAAATTGTTGAAAGCGACGTTAAACCCGAATTCGCACACACACACACATGATATTTTTCATAGTTTTGCTCCGAACACTTGTTGTGGGTGCTCGCAAGAACCGCGTCATTTGGGTGGTTTTACCGAACACCACAACCTGTGTCTTCGAGCAGAAATAAGAAAAATAATGTTTACCTCCGAAAACCCCAGTGTTCACTATATAAAATGGGGTTTAGGGGCTATTCATTTCACGACTTGTTCACGTGATGTCAAAATGTTTTCGTTATCGTAATTTAATAGATAGTAAAATTCCACTATTAAGACCACCTAAAAAAAGACTCTAAGACCACCTAAAATAAAGACTCATTCTGGTTTCAACGCTTACGCAGAAGTGTGCAGTTTTTCTTTCTTTGTGTTTTCTGACAACAGTGTCTTCTAGTCAGGGACCATCTTTAGAACTGTTCAAAAGTGGTCTTAAAGACCACTTTCGACAGTTTTTAAAAAGTCCAAAAGGTGGTCCTAATATAGTATGTTTACTGTATTTAAAAAAAAAGTATATCAGAAAGTATTGCTTTCCCATGCACTAACTAAATGTCGTTAATTGGTTTGTTAAGGGGAATTGACACACCCTCAGGGGAGGCAACTCCTTCAAAAGTATTTTGCCTACCATGTCAATAGGGGTCAACTCTTAAAGAAAAGAATTTGCTCCTGAGGAGCAAATTCTTTCCTTTAAGAGTAGAGCCCTTTTTCAGTGGGACAGGGCTCATAGAAAAGCGAACAGGAAGTCCAGAAAGTTGTCTCCCTTTGAAACATTGCTGAAACATCTGCCAGGTGTTCCCATTCCCTTTAGATCTGAAGACGAGCTGGTTAGCCAGATGCATATCTATCCAGCGCTGATATTTCCACTTTGTTTTGTTTCGATGTTTAACGTCCCCTTCAACACTGTAAAGGTCATTTTGGAGACGTTGCTTCCAATTTTGTGGGACTTTTACCCGACATTGAGATGAAATGACATCTCAAGCCATGTCTCCAGATGAAACCAATAGGGTTTATTAGCATGGACAGTCCGCCTCGCACCGCGGTTCCTGGACAGGCTTAGATCCTCTAAGCAGTTTACCAGTACTAGTGTGCGGGCCGGATTCAGCTCCGCGTGGAAGCATCATGCAGCCCATATATTTCTTCAAGCCCCTATAGGCGGGGGCTCCTTTTCCACTTTGTACTGGACTTATTTAAAATATCAACGTTTGGAAGCTCGTTTGAATGCGACTAATAATAAAGCAAGACAAATGTCTGAAAAACGTGCCTGTTTTGTTCGCTCGATCAGCAAGAGTCTATTCTTGAAGTCGTTTATTCCGTATTTGAGTAAAACTGATTAATACAAAGGAAATTGTTTATTTACGCTGCACAGCACATCAGCACGTCGGTAAGCTCTCCTAATAAACACACGAAAGGTCGATGACTCGACCACAGATGGCTCGTTTACCATGCCTTTTTCAAACACGTCATGATGTCCCTAGAAAATACTTCATATAGTTATTGGTAACTATATACAGTAAAATTCTTGTATTAAGGCCACCTTTGGGACTGTTCAAAAGTGGTCTTAAAGACCACTTTTGAACAGTCCCAAAAGCGGTCTCCGACCAGAGGACATTGTGTGTAGTAAACACGAAGACAGAGTAACTGCACCTTTATTAATGAGCTTTTAAAGCAGAATTAGTCTTAATTTTAAGTGCTCTTAATATCGAAATTTCACTGTACTTAGGCGGCCCCCGCCTGTCGGGGCTTAACGACATAGTTTGCCGGCTGCGCGATTCATCCACGCAGAGCTGAAACCGACCCACACACGAGTACTGGTAAACCGCTTAGAGGATCTACGCCTGCCCAGGCAAAGTGCTGCGAGTCGGACGTCCATGCTTATAAACCATATTGGTTTCATTGGGCGGCAGGGCCTGAGATGTCATTTCATCTCAGTGTCGGGTAAAATTTCCCAAACTTTGGACGCAACGTCTCCTGAGTGACCTTTACGGTGTTGACGGGGACGTTAAACCTCAAATCAAACAAAACAAACCCTCGGTGGCCGGATTCGAACCCACAACCTCTCGCTCATAAGTCGAAGGCTCTAACCACTGAGCTGTCGAGGAGGCTTACAGTGATATACATTATTTGTACTTATTTCTGTTTAAAACGTAGATTATGGGTACTCATTAGGACCGCCTCGCTGATGTAAAAGGTATCAGGATTTTTATCTGAAAAGTTTCGTTTTTGTTTTGTGGTAGCGTTTTCAATATATTTCAACAGGCATGATTCGAAGTGTTTTCGAATCAAACAAGGTAAACGAACAGTTGGCGTTCGAGTTATTGAAGTTCGACTGTATTTTGTCGCGGATCCATTTCGAAAACACGCCTATACAAATACATTGTAACCTTTATCGCCGAAAAATGAAATTTTTGAGACGAAAAAATGTGATATTTATTTCTTATTTCTGCTCAAAGAGCAGAAAGAAGGAAAATAAAGTTTACCCCTTTAAACCCCAGTTTTACTATATAAAAGTGGGGTCCGAAGTGTCAAATTTATATAGGTGTGTTTCCTTAATGCATAATAATATGGTGTCTCCTTCTGTTTTCTTCTTCCTGTTGAATGGGCGAGACGACATTAAGCTAGGTCCCCGCCCATTGGGGCGTGAAGAAATATATGGGCTGCGTGATGCTTCCACGCAGAGCTGAAACCGACCCCCACACGCGTACTGGTAAACTGCTTAGAGCATCTTAGCCTGCCCTGGCAAAGCGTTGCGAGTCGGCCCGTCGATGCTTCTAAACCCTATTGGTTTCTTTTGGCGACAGGGCTTGAAATTTCATTTCATCTCAATGTCGGGTATAAGTCCAACAAAATTGGAAGTAACGTCTCCAAAATGACCTTTTCAGTGTTGACGGGGACGTTAAACCTCAAATCAATCAATCAATCAATCAATCAAACAAACGACAATAAGCTTTTAGCTGTGTTATACTCAGTAATAAAAATATGCTCGGAAATAAAAGCGCGCAGATTGCCTGTTTGAAGGCGCCGTACTTTAAGTGACAGACATGCATTATCATTCATATTAGCGAACTGCATGAAACAATGCAATAAAATTGCCATATATATTATGAAGCCCGCCATGAGATACCGATCTCAAGGTCTAGACCTGAATTGATACTCAACTACACACGCTAGCAAGTGCTATGAAAGCTTGGATAAAGATACTATTGTACGCACCACGCAGTAAAAATATAGGTTCTGGTCAGACTGCGCGGTTCAGCGCCAATGTTGTTCGGAAAAAAAGTAAAAAACACTTGTTCTAATAACTTGGTTCTCTCATCACAATGCTGACACAGCGCGCCTGTATCTGCAACAAATCACTTGACGGACGGCAAAAACAGTCATTATATGGCGTCGGAACAACTCGGAGATTCTAACTTAAAGTAATTTTCTCGCAACAAAAACATTACACGAGGATATACATGTGTGTGATACAGTCAATAATGTATGCCA
Source organism: Lucinisca nassula (assembly GCA_963580285.1). NCBI lineage: Eukaryota > Metazoa > Mollusca > Bivalvia > Lucinida > Lucinidae > Lucinisca > Lucinisca nassula. The sequence continues at coordinate 76,469,928 of OY757024.1, read as the reverse complement.
GAATTCTTCTTACAATGGCAGAAGCTTCACGAAAACACGCCTATATAATTTTGACCCCCTTGAACCCCCATTTTATATAGTGAAACTGGGGTTTAAGGGGGTATGCATTTTTGTTCTTATTTCTGCTCAAAAAATAGATTGTGGGTACTCGATAGAACCGCCGCATCGTGGATAAGTAGAGTTATGTCAAATAGGTTGGTAAGACAGGTTATACGGTAATTATTATATTATAACCCTCATAGGCATGCAATACAGGCTATACCGTTATTATTATTATTATTATTATTATTATTATTATTATTATTATTATTATTATTATTATTACCGAAGTGCCGTTACCTTTGGACAATAGTGGACAACGCTTAATAACAAAACCATTCACTTTCTTCTTATCCTCAATCTTCTGTACTTCTATAAATGTTTGGTTTGAATAGACATCCTTTACGTGCAAGCGCAATGATTTTACTACGCAAAACAGTCTCATGTACACCGAGTATTTGGTGATAATTGTCTACGCCCATGGGCGTAGACACTATAGACTTAGGATTTAACCTGAAAGTACTGTTGTCGGAGGATAAGTAGACAGTGACGTAAAAAAGTATACCACCACAGGTAGGTTTGACAGGTTGCACCGTTATCATTATCATACCCATCATTGGATGGCATACCGTTATAATTTGTATACCGAAACGTCGTTACTGTTGTCGGAGGATAAGTAGACTGTGACGTAAAAGATAATACTACCACAGGTAGGTGTGACAGGTTGTACCGTTATTATTATCATACCGATCATTGACTGGCAAGACAGCTTTTATGGTTAAAATTATCATAACTGAAGCGTCGTCACCCTTCGACAACAGTGGACGATGGTCAACAACAAAAACATTCGCTGACGTCACTTTCAACTTACCTTCCGACAACAGTACCTTTTGACAACAGTGGACAATGCTTAATAACAAAAACATTCGCCGACGTCACTTTCATCTTATCCTCCGACAACAGTACAGCCATTAATTACCAACAATGAAGGCTGACCTTTATATTTATGATGCAAAAACAAGTATAAGCTTTCAAAAAAAGAAAAAAGAGGCCAATAACATGTATACGCTTTCAAAAAAAAAAAAAAACGATAAAAGCGGCACACGGGCAGAGCTCCTTCACAGAAATGCTATAACATTTGTACAAGCCAAAGAGGTCAATGACCAGTGTAAGCTTTCGCACAAAAGTAGGCCCACGGGCAGAGCTCTGGCACATAATTGCTATCACATTTGTACTACAAGCCCATATTTACTGTCATATTTGAACAGGCTTATACAAAATATACATCTGAAAACTCTCGACCACGATGGACCACTGTCTATCGTTATTCCTATGAGCTCCCAAGGAGCCTTCGGCTCTGATTAGCTAACAAACTTGGCTAGCCGTTAGCAACAATTTGTATTGAGAGCTATATCAATATGTTAAGTATGTAAATTACTTTCTGTATCGTCATGACGTTTGGACTTGTATAAGCGCTTAGACAGGACGGTTTCAATCAACCGATCGCGAACATGAATAAGTCGCACTGGTTTGATGAGGTCCACAAGTATCAGACAAGGATGGAAACGCGCACGGTCTAGCAGTATCACTAAGTGCCAGACAGTAAATTGTATAAAACCTATTCTAGATATTCACAGTTTTAACATGTGCTAAATGTGGACCTGGCTTTTTGTAAAAGCTATACTTGTTAAAGGTTAAATTTGTCAATCAATTTTCCTTAAAACCTACGCTTTTGGTACATGCAGTTTTGATTTGATTTGAGGTTTAACGTCCCCGTCGATAGTTTATAGGTCATTTTGGAGACGTTGCTTCCAATTTTGTGGGACTTTTACCCGACATTGACTCAAGCCATGTCGCCCAAAGAAACGAATATGGTTTATAATCATGGACGGCCAGACTCGCATCGCTTTGCATGGGCAGGCTTAGTTCCTCTTAGCGGTTTACCAGTACTAGTGGGCGGTTGGTTTCAGTTCTGAATGGGAGCATCATACAGACCATCTATTTCTTCAAGCCCTAAATGAATACCAACAACGTAAGTGTATGTAGAGAAATAAGGAAAATTATCCTTTAGTTACCTCCGAATACCCAACTTACCTGCTGTGGCATTTTGTTTGTTTATCTGTTTGGACTATGGCTGTAGCATCAGGTTCACAAGTGCGTGACATGAACAACAACTTAACCCCTTTATGTAGGGAAAAGTGGGGTTAACAGGGGTAAACATTATACATTACGATAACACACCCGGGCGACATAGTGCATTTTTCACATCTACAAAATGGCTACTTGTCTGATGAAAATTCATAATATTTTTCTTATAAATGTTCAAAACATAGGTTGTGGGTGCTCGTTAGAACCGCCTCATTGAGGCGGTTCTAACGAGTACCCACAACCCATGTCTTGGAACAGAATTAAGAAAAATAATGTTTACCCCCGTAAACCCCAGTTTTTTCTATATAAAGTGGGTTTCAGGCGGATCTTCATTTCACGGACTTGTTCACGTGATGGATTAGGATGGCGACTGATTTCCAAACTAAATCACGCCTCCTGAAATTCATGCCCTCACTGGAATTATTTTTGCAGGAAATCAGAAAAGCTGAATGTGAAAATTAAAGGTAAAACATAAAGGAAAATGTAATAAATAGTTTTTCCTGTGTTTTTTATTGATTACGGAGAAATAATTCACAGGTGTTCTTAGGCTTTCGTGTAAAAAACTCGTTCGCTATCGCTCACTTGTTTTTAACTCGGTAGCCTTAGAACACTTATGAATTGTGAAAAACCAAATAAACTCTATACTTTTGTCCGCTGAAAGCAGATACTCTGATCGATGACAAGGTTATGGTAAGCCGCCGTCTGTGGATACGCTTATAAAGGGCTTGGTTAAGACTGCGTGGACAGTGCCAACAACAACAACAACAACTAAATAACGACAATAATGATAATAATTAGTAGTTGTATTAGTAGTAGTAGTAGTAGAAGTAGCACTAGTAGTATTATTAGTAGAAGTAATCGTAGTTATAGTAGCAGAAGTAGTGGTAGTAATAGTAGTAGTAGTAGTAATAGTAGTAGTAGTAGTAGTAGTAGTAGTAGTAGTAGTAGTAGTAGTAGTAGTAGTAGAAGTAGCCCTAGTAGTATTAGTATTAGTAGTAATTGTAGTTATAGTAGCAGAAGTAGTGGTAGTAATAGTCGTAGTAGTAGTAATCGTAGTTAAAGTAGCAGAAGTAGTGGTAGTAATAGTAATAGTAGTAGTAGCAGCAGCAGCATTAGTAGTATGCATAGTAGTATTGTTATCGTAATTACTAATATTGCTACAATATTGGCCCAAACTTTGACAAACATCACGAAAACACGCCTATATAATTTTGACCCCCTTGAAACCCACTTTTATACAGTAAAACTGGGGTTTCCGGGGGTTTACCTTATTTTTCTTATTTCTGCTCTAGAATATAAATTGTGGGTACTCGTTAGAACCGCCTCGATGAGGCGGTTCTTACGAGTGCCCACAATCTATATTTTGAGCAGAAATAAGAAAAATATCACAATTTTTCATCATAAAATTTTCATTTTTTCGGCGATAAAGGTGGCAATGTATTTGTATAGGCGTGTTTGTGTAATGAGAGTACGAAGGATAGCGGGTACCATGAATCTAGGCTGTTCGTGAAAGTATAAACGATTCTTTGGGTTTCATCGCGTATTGATGGTTTATGTCTTGTTATTGGCACAACTAAGTGTCATTGAACTGCTTAACCCATTCATGACAAATGGAATCGTCTTTCCTTTTTGTTTGTTTGTTTGTTTGATTCGAGGTTTAACGTCCCCGTTAACACTGTAAAGGTCATTTTGGAGACGTTGCTTCCAATTGTATGGGACTGTTACCCGACATTGAGAAGCAAACAGTTTTCTCCGTATGAAGCGTGTATTTGTATTCAATGAAAACAGTGGAAAGAAAGTATTCTTGCGGGCACATAATTTTTTCAGGTAGTCAGAGTACATCGATAATTCACGATGAGTTATGTGATCTATGAATGCTATTGTATATATTTCTCAGTTTTCGAACTGAAAACATTTTTTGAACTGAAAACATTACGATACATGTATATGTGACCAGTCAGGGAGTCCGTTTACGCAATGAAGTGCGTCTGTTTATTTTAAATATATTTAACACTATATTTTTGGCAAAACATAGATTCTGTTCAGACGCTTTATCCTGCGCTGTCTGACCTTGGTGTACAGTAAAGGTGCCAAAGTGCCCTCTCCGCGCCCCCAGTTCCATCCCACCATATTAAGCTTGGCAGTAATGGAGACCTAACGAACTCCGCGAGACTGAAACCTTAGTCTAATCACCTTCCAGCCTAGGTTCATTATTTTTCCTTCAAGCAAATGAATAAAAACACTTTAACGACTCTTATTAGTGTAACAAAATGTCGACAAGATTTCTTTCTATCAAAAAGAGGTTTCTGTGCCAGTAATCAACAGAGTTCATGGTCTATCAAAGCTTAAGTGTTGATGCAACCTTACAGAATCAAAGCGCCAAAAGACACTGAAATGGCAGATTCTATGAGAAAGTCGCAAATATCAAGGCCTTTATTAAAATGTTTCAAATTTATTCTTTTAACCTTTACCACTCTCTGAGCTAATTCAGCAGACGGCAAATTGTTGATATTTTTCTTACTTTTCCTAGAAAATAAGATTCGACATCTTATGAAAATTAAAAAATTGCATGAAATGTCAAATCCTGATTTATGGGAAAAAATAAGAAAACATATTAAAATGTCGTCTTTCGACACTCCGATGGGCCCGACGAGAGACAGAGCATCAGGCACCAACCAACATTACATTGAATTAGATCTCTGTAATAAATTCGATTTGGGGACCTAGATTACGGATATTAATACAAAATAGTTAGGTCAGTGTCTTTATCAATAGAATAAGGACAGGAATCATGCTCTGAGCCCATATTGTTTGCAACAATGACTTTTAACGTTACCAGCAGACAACAAAGTAGGCGACATATGTTGTGATTGGCATCTTATGCGTTTATTAGATGCAAAAGAAATCAACCGACGCCCTTTGACGAACCTTACCGCAAACTATCGAACATATATACCCATCAGTGCTAGCCGTCTCATTACTGGGGCATTCGGAAACATTTAAGACCCCGATCAAAGGCCAAACATCACGAAAACATGCCTATATACTTTTGACCCCCTTGAACCCCACTTTTATACAGTAAAACTGGGGTTTCCGGGGGTATACCTTATTTTTCTTTTTTTCTGCTCTAAATTATAGATTGTTGGTACTCGTTAGAACCGACTCGATGAGGCGGTTCTAACGAGTGCCCACAATCTATATTATTAGCAGAAATAAGAAAAATATCACAATTTTTCATAATACAATTTTCATTTTTCGGCGACAAAATTAGGCAATGTATTTGTATAGGCGTGCTTGCGTAATGGAATGTAGCATCTGATCGGTGCCTTCACTGTTTGCTTAAGGTACTGAAACACAACGTATATAATAAACGTACTTGGAACTGGTACTTATTAATGCTTTTTAACCCGTTAAAATTTGAAGTGAAGGCACTGATTAGGAATCGATACAATTACCCCACTGCTCCCACCAGAGACACCAAAGGGAAAGAATTACAAACATGAAACAACAGACCCTAATGGAACATCAACAGCGGAAGGACATCAGGACAGTTACTGTCCCACAAAATGGCCAACTGGCTATCCAAAACAAAATAATATAAGCGATACAAACACTCAAAGACAAAGATAAACCGCGACAGAAGAACCGCTTTGGAACGGTCAGTGGCACGAATTCCACCGGGGGCCTTAACTCGATTTTACGTGGCCACAATCCTCGCCCTTATTTCCGTCGCGGTTTAGATAAATAATTTGTTCAGTCCACATGAAGGCCTCCTAACTCATCAGTGCAACATCTCCGTGAACACAAAAAAATCAAACAACCACAGAGATGAAACAACGGTGAGGACTCGACAGCAAGAAACGACTGAAATGCTGGAGCAAACGAAAACCAGCAGTTAGACTCCGATGGGCACCAACCAACATTACATAGAATTAGATTCTCCCAACCTAGTCGACCGGTACAGACCTTGTAGATCCGGATGAGACGGCGCGTAACGAGCAGTCTCGCCAGAATCTGCATGTACACTGTTTGCCGTCATGTCAGTGAACTGAAAAAAAAAACAACACCTTTCTATAAGAATAAATGCACTCAAGAACCCTGTTCTGAAACTCGGGCTGAAAGGATAAAACCTCGAACGTAGGTTATATAAATAATGATCGTGCAAGGCATATGCAAACCCAAATCAATACATGTTCAATGTATACATATTCGCGAGAAAATGTTCAGATTTTATCTAATATATATAAATGATCTGAGCGAAACTGCGCTAAAAACTGAAAAAAGCCGGACTTCGTTTTTGCGCGAACTCAGTTTCAGCAGTACTGAGTCAAAGCCAGAAGTTATTTATGAAACTCGTGTGATATCTAAGAATGACAGATAAGCTCTATTATTAAAATTATCTTATCAAATAACCTTGGTGTTAGTTTGTGGATAGCGTCATAAAACCACAGATGCAGTGTACAGTTATTCCATGGCCGTTTGGGGGATAGTCAAAGCTAGTGCCCCGTAGGCCGAGGGCAATAATACATGGGGTCGTTTAAGGCGCCGGGTGCAATGGTTTTGACTATCCTCCCAAATGGCCATGAATTAAATGTTTTGTTATCCAACTGGTTACGAAAAACATTCATTGAAGAAAAAAAATAACAACAATATGACGTTTGAGTTAAACAGTGTAGATCATGATCAGACTGCCCCTGGTCTAGGTCTGCATTGTTTGATTTTAAAGCTGCGTCGCCAAATATGCCAGACGCCATAAATTTTGTAGTTTCTGGCACCGTCTCATCTGGTAAAATCTCCACGTTGTGCAGCACAGGTGACGTAACATTTATATTCAAAGCCGGAAACAAAAATCCATGCATTACCATCGGTAATTATCCAAATCTATTGCCCGAGCAATATCACTTAACTCGTGCAGTTGCCAAAAAAAGCTCATTACAGGTTGGGTAATAATTATTTAAGTTTCAGATTGTAAAACAATTGTTGCTTTTAGACTGGTCATACTATGGCGAGCGGCTCGCATGCATAAGGCTGACACATGTCCCATTAAGTCATGTACAGAACACTCGGAAAGTGCTCTGGCTATTGAAAGTTGGTACTAGCTAGGACCGCCATGTGATAGTTACTGGTTGGTGCTAGGGGTCTCTATCTTGAGTAGAATTAGGGGATGTCATGTGCACGCCCATGTATGCGAGCTGATGTCTGTCGATGTATAAGTTGACGAAGCTGTTGCGTCGCGGGAAGAACTGTCTTGTAAAACGCGTTCAGTGGGGGCACAGATAGGCTTGTTAAAATTCACTGTCCTCGTTGGATCCTGATTGTCCGCGTAAGGGTTTTAGTGGACTTCATAAAAACATTGCGCATCTGAATGGTCGAAGTGGGCTATAGGCGGATCTTTTCGAGACGATGCTGTTACAGACTATTTCATGTAGCTTTCCAGTATAAATGTTATTTCATTCATTTTATTACAATTATATTAGCTATCTTTGTCTTTTATACGCAAACATCCTCTTCCTTCTTCTTACTTTACGACCGACTACGTCTTTCACTCATATGCTCGTTTAATTAGGACGGTGAACACATTATCTCAGGTGCGTGGCTATTTTTTCAACCTAGGTACTCTTGGAGGGCTACCGGGATCACTGGGAGTACTACTACTTTTTGCAGTCCGCACATATGTAGCAGCTTAGCCTCGGATGGTCTCGGTGGTTCTCTAGGAGTGACATTTACCTTGGGACTAGGTATCGGGAAGAAATTCTTTTGTCATCGAGTTCAAGTACAGTTTAAGAAGCTACTAGTAGGTGGGTTCTATAGACCTCCTAACAGTGATGCAGCATACTTTGACCTCGTAAAATAGAGCATCAACAGGGCATACAATGCAGACATAATCGACGTTTATATCCTTGGCGATTTTAACTACAACATTTCCCCCAATAACAGAAACAAAATAACCGAATTAATGCAAGAATTTAGCTTACTTCAACTGATAACTACACCAACACATTTTACTGAACATTCCTCTAGCCTAATTGACTTAATTCTCGTCCGCAATAAAACACGCGTTGCCCTGATAGCTCAGTTGGTGGAGTGTCCGCTCCGGGGAACGGGAGGTCTCGGGTTCGATCCCGGGTCGGGACATACCAAAGTCGTTAAAAATGGTACTAGCTGCTCCTCGCTTGGCACTCAGATTTACGGGGTAGAGCTAGGACTGGTCGATCCAGTGTCAGGATAATGTGACTGGGTGTGGTATCATGTAATGTGTTTGGGACATGATACTTCAGTGAGGCAGCACTATAAACGTGAGCATTGAGCTCCCTGTCGCAACCAGACACCGTCGTGATATGACTGAAAAATTGTTGAAAGCGACGTTAAACCCGAATTCACACACACACACACACACACACACACACACACACACACACATTGACTAGTGGAGTGGCTGAGAGCTTTAGTCCTGAAATTGTCATACAGTACTGATTTTACGAATTCTAAGGTCTCCTATAAAAGCATACAATAGACGCATATGGAACTACAAACTGGCTGATTTTGAAAATTTTCGAAGGGTATTATCGGATTATACATTGGAAGAAAAAATAGAGCACATTACTGACATAGATACTACCGCACAATTTATTACAGACGCCTTGTTTTACTCAGCAAACCAGTCTATCCCTAACAAGATAGTCACAATAAGACCAACCAATACTCCTTGGTTAAATTGACACATAGAAAGTCTCACAAGGTAACGCAAACGTCAATTAAAATTCTTTAAAAGAACAAATAATATTATTTTCTGGCAAAATATAAAACTTTCAGAAATAAAATCGTATCTGAAATAAGGAAAGCTAAAAAAAGAATATTTCAGAAAGCTCGACGTTTAACTCAGCACCAGCACAAATTCAAAGATATTTTCTCATATATATAAACGATATCGTTAATCATGCGGATGCATGCATTAGGGTATTTGCTAAACACTAGTCTATATGTTGTTGCCGATGTCCATTTAACAGCATTTGTCATTCTTAACATGGACTTAAGAACCATTAGTAATTGGGCAGAGGACTGGCTTGCCAATTTCAATGCTAACAAAACTCATTCTATGGCTATTTCTAGAAAAAATGAAAAAGTGCACCATCCTCAGTTTATGAGGAATACAACAGTCATTACACAAACACAGTCCTATAAACATCTAGTCTTGACTTTCACAAACGCTTGTTCATGGTATGAGCATTTCGAAATTATCTGTGAAAAAAGTATGGATAAGGCTTAATTTAATGCGACCACTAAAATTCCGATTAAGCAGAACGTAACTTGAGCAAATGTACGTCTCCTTCATACTGTTACGTAGTGGGGTACCGTAGACCTTTGTCGTATAGTGTTCTTGTTTAGTACTTCGCTTTTTATGATAAAAAAATAAAGTCTTTCTAAAGTTTCTAAGTTTTAATTTTCATTTCATTTCATTTCCGCGACAACCCCAAAAGTTGTATCATATTAATTTCTATCTGATACTTTCAAAAATGAGATCTATTATAACCAGCGTGGATCTCTCACTACATCTTAAACCCAAATTCAGATCTCCGACTAACGTGTTCAAAACTGGACCTTATATATGTTCTTTGAGCATTTTTTACATTTTACAATTCACGTTTACACCCTTATTATTTGTGCAAACGTCAATCGTACTGCATAGTTTCTGGACGCTACCACGCAATTATTTAAAGTAGAAGTAAAACAAAGATCAGGAATTGATACAATTAACTTACTCCACCCATAAAAGACACCAAAGGGAAAGAAATACAAACATTAAGCGACCAGACCATAATGGAAACCTAAACAAAGGAAGGCCATAAGGACAGTTACTTTCCCACAAAATGGCCATATGGCCATCCAAAACCAAAAGACACAAGTGATACACACAGTAAGTAACAAACAACAACATAAATAAATCGCCACAGAAGAGCCGCCTTGGAACGGTCAGTGGAAGATTTCCACTGGGGGGGGCTTAAATCGGTTATTGTTTTCCTAAATTCCTTTAAAAGCTTACTGCACCTGTTTAATTGACATAACGTTATCACATACACCCCTATGACTGACATAAACCATAATATGTACTCGTGAGGTAGGCATATGTTTATACAAATACCCCTTTTTGAGTGGCATATCCGTATACATTTTAGAATTATGTAAGTTTTGTTTACTGCACCTGCATGTCTCTATAAACTGATAAACACCAGGTGGTTACTGCGTAATCACATATTTCATATGTCAAATGACGATTTGAAAACGTTCCAACTGATTTGAATCCGTTCCAATATAAACAAGACATGTAAACCAAGTTTAGAAAGTACAATGTATCAATCTATAGCCTGTTAGCAAAAACCAATATTTTATAGAAAGAAAGATTCTTATTAAAGCTTTAACAGTTTAGAAAGTAAAATAACTGCTAATATGATATGCCTTTACGACCCACCAACACTATAGATCGTACAAGGCTACTTTCTTACGGCCCTTCAACATTATATGTCATACATGTTATACATGTTATATGCTCAGAGAACGACTAAGTTATATACCTCCCCTTTTTATAATGAATTGATTTTCTTACACAGGAACATTAATTTATAATCATAAACATCATATCTAAGATAAGATATGTCAAGTTGATCACGTTAGTAAACAAATTAAGTATTTACTTCATATACAGCAAGCTCCTACTATATGTCACACTTCAGACAATAAAATCATCTTTTAACAATACAACAAGTGTGACCAGGATTACTAACACTGAAGCTTGATATATAAATTCACACCTAGATCAACACCCTTTTCTAAATGTGACCAGGATATTTCTCCATATGTGATCATGATTACCCCACATATGCATACACACATAATAAAATGTCACTTTATAAAGTTATTCTGTGTAATCCTACTGTCACTAAGTTTTCATGTCTCTTTTCTAAAGTTAACGCTTTAGTCTATGAGTCCTCTGAAAACATGTAACTTAAAAAAAAACACACAAGGATAACACAACTCTATAAAATTAATAACATTAATAAGAATAAAGTTTTTATCCATTTAAACATCTTCCCCTGGCGGTGTTGGTATTGGTATTGGATATATAGGTACCCTTTCTTTGGAATTAGAACCTTGTCGTCCACCGGTGTTGACTTCGTACGAGCATTTATAACCATGTATACTGGGTATGGTTGTTTCAGTTGCTCCTCCGGCCTACCATAATACGTCTGCATGACTGTAACATCCGACTGTAAAGAAATTATGTTTAAATGTTCAAACCCTTTTCTTATTTAATATCTTCACCTATGCGCACCTTAAGGGTAACACACAAGACTTTACACAAACCTAAAAGTTAATAAAATGTCAATATTCGCCAATTCATGACCTGAAGGTTCATACAAAGTACACAATTAAATGTCTACATAACAGTGTATCATATTGTTAAAATAACCAGGATTAATTCAAGTGACCTTAATTAACTAATAAACTAACAACTATAACGACGAGGATCCTCTATATACATGTACAGATTACTGCCACTTAGGACTATTCTGTTATCACATCCTTGGAGACAGGCCAAGCGAGTGATGCATCCGTCCGCTTGAAGGGTTTCTGTCCTTCAGAACTGTAGTCGACGTTCCTTTATCTAGCATAGCGGACATCTCTAACTCTTCACAGCCACCATGTGAAGGAGAACATTTTACATTCACATTCTCAAGGTCATGCATATTAGCCTGCCGTTTACCAATTACTTGGCCCGAAGTACATGTGTTTTTATGTCTAACTGTACATACCATACTTATTATTATAAATGACAACGCGGCTAAAATTACAAAAGCATATGTCCAATGGTTTGTACCTTTCTCATCATCAACCTGTATCGTTTTATATGCTCTTTTTTTCGCGCAGAAAACTTTGCAATTGAATCTCTTTCAAGCCTCTCAAATGCGATGGCATATTAACTGGCTTTAATTTGTCAAGTTCAGCTTTGGAATTGTTCCAAATGAAAAACTGTGAAATATTATGCAGGACAACAAAGCTTGCAAAGGATCTGACCTTTCAAAGGCAGTTTGTTTATCAAAATATTCAGGCAGCTGTAAGTATTTACTATAGGCTTTGCAAGTGTTATTTAACTTTAAAATGTCAAAAAGAGATTTAATTTTAATATCATTGACATCATGTTTATTTAACTGACAGTTAACTGTAAACATTAATGGTTTATCAGTCACAATTATCCACACACCTGCAAACAAGTATTTTGTGGTTGGCAAAACCTGATCTAAAAATGACTTGTTTACATAACCTTTTAATGTCATGCTTGTTCTGTGTAAATAATGCCATAACACATATTTTATTAATGTTTGTTTGATAGTTCGCAGTCTCTGGATTACAAAACTGCAAATGATAAGTATTACACATTTGATAAGTATTTCAGACAGCAATGAAAATTTTGATCTGTCTTTTGAAACCAATAGCAATTCAGTTTCAAGGCTATAGTTTACCAAGCTATTAGTGCTAATTAATGGTAAAGGTAAGTAATGTACCTTATATACTTCATATTGTTCTTTAGTATTAATTAATGGAATTTTCAAAACAATTCTAATTTCATTATCTTCTAGGTATGTTATACATGTCAAAGTCTTATAAAAATACCAAATATCTTTTCGAGGATTTCTTGGTAACTTAAAATTGTTTGGAAGTTTTGATTCAGCTTCAACCGGTAACATCTTGAGATTTGGTGGTGAAATCGAAAATGTTGATCAATGGTGCATAGATAACATATTAAGTTCTGCTATTAGACTTTCAAGATAAGTCATACCATCTTGAGTTGTTAATCTTATCTCATCAAGAATTAATTGAAATTGTGAATATGTATGAATGAACTGTTCAAGTCTTACAAACTTCTTTTCAAAAGTTTCTTGCAATCTCATGATTGACCTATCTAACTTTTGAACGACTATAATAAAATCCATTAGAGACCTCCTGTTTTCTGCTACCTGCATTCTTGTCAAATTTAAAACAGATAAACTTACATTTAAGTCATGTATAATTTGCTCTTGATTGCTTGCCAGATTTCTTATATTTCTGTTTATGTCGTCAAGATCGTCTTCCGAAACTCTACCGAAAAAAGAACTCATTAACTGACCAATGATTGGAAGAAGTATCCCTTGACCTTTTTTATTTAATGAGAGTGTTTTGTATTCCTCAAACTGACTAAATAAATCAGTATACGAATCAGTTAATATATCTTCCTCAACATGTAAACTCTTAAAAGTTTCTACATAACCTGTAAGGTTAGAGCTTTGGTAGATATCTGTGATTGCTTTCACAATACTGTCTGTACGTTCAAGATCATTACTGATCTGATTAATAAGGGTTTCAAATGGTCTTAAGTCATGTACAAATGTCACAGACCAGTGCGCGTCATTTATAAAAATCCCATTAGTCTTCTGACAAACAACATTTTCAGACGTAAAAAAGCAAAAAGAATGGCTAGTAAGCAATGACCAAAAGAAATATAAACAAGTAAACCACATTTTACTATTTACAAAAATTAAATTTCAACTGCATACACAGAAGAAACGAGGTACCTTATAACATATTTGATATTAACCTCAATAACTGTTTCACGTCACTACTTTTGTTTTGTGACTGCTTTGTTTGTCTTTTCACTGTCTTATGAACTTTCTTAGGCAGCTTGATCTCATTGATGGACATCTTATCAACATTCGAATCAAGTGCACAAGAATTATCTGAAGCGGAGATTTCGGTTTCGCCGGAGTATGGATCTATTTCAGAGTGTCTCTCATCTTCACAATCCATACCCCTAGCTGATTCCTCATCGCTACTATTCGTATAATTGCGTTCTCTACTCTGAATGCGGTTTCTAAGTTCCATTGAGGGAATGTCTGATTCATTGTCAGAGTTCTCTCTTTCCCTTCTATACCTTTTAACTAATTTCGCTAATGGAAGATTCTCACCCGAGTCAGAGTCAGAATCAGAAGATGCCTGAGGTGGTAAAACATAAGCTGCATCTCTCAACCTTCGACTGTTTTCATCCTTGGAAATTTGCCAATCATCAACATTTGCCAATCTTAACATTTCTGCATGAACTTTACTAGTATAAGCGTCTAACTGATTCTTAATTACATAAGTTACTGGACCTTTCTTTTCTGAAATCCTATAATATGGCTTCCACTTAAGATCTAGCTTTCGTTTTCTTTGATTGTTTCTATAATAAACTGGATCACCAATTTCATAAGTTACAGCTTTACTTTTCTTATCTGCATATTTAGCTTGTCTTTTCTTAGCCTTTTGTAAGTTATTTCTTACAGTCACAAATGATTTGTGCTATTCTTGAAAAGCAATTTGATGTGATTCTTCACCCAAATATTTTCTCCTAGGTTTCATGATATTATCTATAGGTAAGACAACATCTCTGTTATAGAGCAGATAGAAGGGAGAAAACTTGGAGATTCACTTACATTGAATCGTATTGCTGCCAAAGCTTGGTTAAGAAACAAATCCCAAGTTTTTTATATTATCTTCAACTCGTTTCGACAATACATCATGCAAAGTTCCATGAAATCTTTCTACCTTCGCATTACTTTGTGGGTGAAATACACTTGTCAAAATATGATCTATCTTAAGATTCTCTAAAGTTTCATTGACAGTTTTATTGACATTTTCTGTCCCGTTATCTGACAAGATTTGTAACATACTACCAAATCTAGGGAATATTTCTTCAAATAACAACTGAGCTACGGTATCGGCAGTTTTGTCTGGTACAGCAAAAGCTTCTGGCCAACCAGAATACCAGTCTACAAAACAATAATATACTTGTTACCTGATAAAGTTGTTGGATATGGTCCAGAAAGATCTAGGCTAACTTTTGCCATAGGGTATGGGGGAATATCCGTTTCTTGTAAAGGTTGGCTGATTTTCTGTAAAGATCTTGTCTGACAAAATGTACACTGAGCTACATAGCTATTCACCTCTTTGAATAAGTTTGGTCAATAATATTTTCTACGAACAGAATCAAAAGTTTTCTGTACACCCATGTGCCCATTCTGATCATGGTACTGTTGAATGATATACACTCTGAAATGTTTTGGAACAAATAGTCTCAACTATCATCTACATTGGATATATAATAAACTAGATCATCTATCACAAGATAGTGCGTCTGAACATCTTTGCTTTCATTACCATTCAAAATCATTGACCTGACTTTTGAAATGGCATCATCCCTAGTCTGTTCAACAATTATGTCAAAACCACCTTTGGTTGGTGTTGTGCCGTGTGGCGGCCGTAAAACGTCTCCCCGTACATCAACCATAGTGCAGTTTATATTTTACTTTTGGTCCTTTGAGATCAGCGTGAATATTCTGAGAAATCAGAAATAAATTATTAGTTTAGACTCAAATTCTAGACAGGTTTTTAATTATTTGGACCTCATTTTGATTTATATCAGTCTTTGAATCAACTGCCTATTCGAAATTCGCAAAATTGCAGTATTCTTCCTCTGGCTTTCGTTGCCGGATCATTACAGGGTCACTGATGAGGCTTTATTAGCCGAAACTACGTAGTATGGCCCATCTTCATTCTTATGAATATTTTCATTGCTCTTAAAGGAACTCATTTTTGATTTTTATTTGCCTTCACTGCAGCTGGTGTTGTGCCGTGTGGCGGCCGTAAAACGTCTCCCCGTACATCAACCATAGTGCAGTTTATATTTTACTTTTGGTCTTTTGAGATCAGCGTGAATATTCTGAGAAATCAGAAATAAATTATTAGTTTAGACTCAAATTCTAGACAGGTTTTTAATTATTTGGACCTCATTTTGATTTATATCAGTCTTTGAATCAACTGCCTATTCGAAATTCGCAAAATTGCAGTATGCTTCCTCTGGCTTTCGTTGCCGGATCATTACAGGGTCACTGATGAGGCTTTATTAGCCGAAACTACGTAGTATGGCCCATCTTCATTCTTATGAATATTTTCATTGCTCTTAAAGGAACTCATTTTTTATTTTTATTTGCCTTCACTGCAGCTGGTGTTGTGCCGTGTGGCGGCCGTAAAACGTCTCCCCGTACATCAACCATAGTGCAGTTTATATTTTACTTTTGGTCCTTTGAGATCAGCGTGAATATTCTGAGAAATCAGAAATAAATTATTAGTTTAGACTCAAATTCTAGACAGGTTTTTAATTATTTGGACCTCATTTTGATTTATATCAGTCTTTGAATCAACTGCCTATTCGAAATTCGCAAAATTGCAGTATGCTTCCTCTGGCTTTCGTTGCCGGATCATTACAGGGTCACTGATGAGGCTTTATTAGCCGAAACTACGTAGTATGGCCCATCTTCATTCTTATGAATATTTTCATTGCTCTTAAAGGAACTCATTTTTGATTTTTATTTGGTAAACTCCGACAAATTACACTTATCTAACGACTCATCGTTTGGCAATTTACAGCTAGCAAAAGCTTTGGGATCAAATTGATTTAAATCTAAAACATTGACCTCATATAAATTTTCATTAACATCAATGACATTTTGTTCCCCACCGTCCTCACAACTCTGATATGCATTGTCTTTTTGTGCACTGACATTGTCTGGATGTCTCGAATGTAGGTCAGCACAAGTGTCTTTGGTATCACTAATGTATTCAATAGTGCAGTTATATCCTGCCATACTCAAAGCCCAAAGTTGTATCTTCTTATTCTGCATAGGAGATTCAAGAAGATATTTCAATGGTTTGTGATCAGTTTTAATGACAAAGTGAGCATTGTGCAAATAATAATCTAATTTCTGAAGTGAAAAATGAATAGCATTAGCCTCTTTTTCAACCACTGACCATTTGCACTCAGATTTACTAAGTTTGTGCGCAAAATAATAGATTGGTTTCTCTTCACCATCATATTCTTGTGTAAGGCATGCCCCTATACAAGTATCACTAGCATCTGTATAAAGAGTGAAAGGTTTGTTTGAATCTGGATATGCTAAAAGTGGAACAGAAGTCCAGCTTTCTTTCAAATATTCAAAAGCTTTCGATGTGTCTCAGACCATTTGTAATGTGCATATCTCCTAGTTAAAGCTATAATTGGTTCGGCTATTTTAGAGAAATTTTGTATGAATCTCCTGTAATATGAACACATCCCAATAAAAGATCTGACTTCTCTAACACAAGTTGCAACTGGTAAAGATCTAATTGCTTCAACCTTCTTTTCATCTGGTTGAATTCCATTTTCACTTATTACGAAGCCAAGATAATTTGTTTCTACTTTATGAAAACTACATTTCTTAAGTTTCAGTTTTAAACTATGCTGTCTGAGCTTGCCAAAAATAATATCTAAATGTTTCAAGTGTTCTTCCAAAGTTGCACTGAAAACTAAGATATCATCTAAGTATGCTGTTTCAAAGTGATTACACTCTTGTAACACAATAGACATGAGTTCATGGAAGACAGCTGGAGAGTTAGAAAGGCCAAAGGGCATTACATTGAACTCAAATTACCCTTTGTGACATGCAAAAGCTGTTTTCTCTTTATCTTTCTCATCCATGGCAACATGCCAATAACCACTCTTGAGTGCTAAGGAACTAAAGTATTTTGTTCTACACAACAATGCTCAAATATCATCTATCAAAGGTTAAGGATATGAGTTTTTCTTTGAGATTTGATTAAGCTTCCTAAAGTCTACACAAAATCTTTTACTGCCATTCTTTTTGTCAACAATAACAATAGGAAATGACCAAGGGGATCGAGATCTTCTGATAACATCAGCATCTAACATTTCTTCAATAGTTTTGTCAATAACTTCCCTATTCTTAATTGGCGTTCTATATGGTCTAATTGTAAATGGTTCTCGATTACCTGTATCTATTTGCATCTTAACTATTTCAGTTTGACCTAATTCTGAGTCTTTGTTTGCAAATAAGTCTTGATTTCTTAAGACTAACTTTTCTATATGTGTTCTGTATTCTTTAGGTACATCTTAGTCCTTAAGATTTATTTTAGTATCTGCATCTTTATTTTGACATACTGAATCTACATGTATCATGTTTTCACTTTAAATGTCTGAAATTTTTGCCAAAAGACCATGCCTATAAATTTTAATATATTTGTTTGTATTGTTTACAATTAATAAATGTAAAGATCTATCTCTTGCTAAAGTTGAGACAGCATTAATAATCTGTAAACCAGGTTGATTAACTAAAAATCCCTTATCAATTTGTTTTACCTCATATGACTCACCAACAGGTAAGTCTGTGTTTTCTCTGACCTTGCCATAACAAATCATAGCAGTTTGTGGTTTAATTACGCCTGTTCTTTCCATCCTATCTGTTGATGCAACGTGTATGTCTTCCTCTAAGTTTACATAATGTTTACCGTTTATCCTTAAACATTTAAGGTCAAAATAAATTCTTACATTGTTCTGTTTAAGCCGTCCAAACCCAAATCAAGTTTCTATTCAAAACTTAATGAAAATTGGCCCGCCATCTTGAATGAAACCGGAATTTGAATGTTTTGTTTGCTTTTGGTCGTTAAGTAACAATCAAACACTTTATTTCTAGACAAGTTGAATGTACAATGCAGTTTTGTGACTAGTTATAGCTGTTTAAGAATGTTTCTTCTTGTTAATTCAAGATTTTGTTACAGCAGATCCGCCATATTAAATAAACCCGGAAGTGGTATTATTTTTCGATGTCTCTATATCTTAAATCATTTACATACGTCTAACTAACATTTGTGCAAAGTTTCATGCTTGTACCACAAAATGGAGGATTTTTAGAAAATCCGCTAGATTATTAATCATACAGTTACATCCTTTTTATTGCAGCAGCTGCACACTGGTCAATACATACGTACAGGCTGCGTATCGGTCGCATAGGCTTCGTAATTTGGACGCATTGGCTTCGATGAAAAATGGCGGATCACAGTTCGTCAATGCAGGTAAGAAACTGTTTTTACGTTTATCTAAATGTTGTAAAGCGTTGCCCATTACTGACATCTGCCTTACGGACCACTTTATTAATGTGCGGCTTCGTCTGTTGCAAGAAAAAGTTTGAAAAACGGAATATAGAAAAATAGACCCCAAAAGAAAATTGGCATTCAACACAGATTCACCTGTAGTTTCACTTTGGCCCGGTCGCACTGTGTAACTACACGTTTTTGGCTGGTGTTCTGGCCGATAAATTGTGAATAATGATAATGAAATCGGAAAGCTAATATGCAACTTTCGTCCTATCTTTTGCGAAAAATAAAAATCTTGATATTTCGACACAACGAACGTAGCTTCGTTACCTACTACACCGCAGAGGCTGCGAACTAAATTTGAAAGCCCAGAATTATGTAGAATAATAGCGAATAATATTGAATTAATGTCGAGAAAACAGTCAATCAGCGTTAGTTGGTGATGCTAAAGACATTTTGTATCATTTATACTGAAAACATTTTCATTCTCAGCTATGCAAATACAACATTATGATTCGAATGCCAAAATCTGTCAATTAACAATTATTTACACTACCGTTCATATACTTGGTAAGTCTTCGTCAAATCTGTTAAGTATGATGCCAAATAGTATTTGCACTGCATGAATTTCTGTCGTGTTTTTATTACAACGCACGTGGCTTCGGAATTTACGACGCGCAGGTTTCAGAGATGGAAAGACGCAATACTAAAACACGCCTTTTAAAATACCACTAAAAAGATAAAAACATTCAGATAAAACATCCGGATAGTTTTTATATTTCTGCTCGAAACATAGTGTATGGGTACTATTTACATTCGCCTGGGCGGGGCGGTCCTAGCGCGTATCCACAATCTGTGTTTCTGAGAAGAAATAAAGAAATAAGTAATGTAGAAAATCTGTCAAGTTACACTTATGTACACTACCATTCATAAACTTGGTAAGTCTGTCTTCGTCAAATCTGTTAAAAGGAGACAGGGAACCGATAATCTGTTACAATAAATAGGTGCACATCAATTAACCCTTTCTTCTTCTGAATACTGCAGGTTTCTAAGTGGTCTGATAAGGATTTTATCACTGTGTAATCTCCAGTCATTTACTCTGCTACTGAACTGACCTTGAAAATTCCAATTAACCACAGATATGCCCTGACGTCATTCATGAGAAACCTAGAAGCTTGGTGTGTACTGAATTGGCAGATGTAGCAGATGTTTAAGTTTAAAACAGAAGCTTAAAATGGAGCAAAATAAGCAAGAACTGGCCACTCTTTGAGGGTACTTCAATTTAGAAATTCCGCCTTATGTGTTTGAGTCCACTGAAACTTGTGATCAGGAATTTGACGAGAGAAGCAGCAGCTCTGAAGATAGCTATCTCAAATGTCACAACAATTGTCGTCTGCTTAGTCATCTGCTGATTTCTTTAAATGTCACCTGGTCCAGTCTAAGACTGCTCATGAAGGAACAGTCTGATCTTAATCCACATTGTTTGCCTATAAGCGAAAATGTTATTTAAAGAAAAAAAAAAATAAGAAGATGCAGCGGACAGAATAAACAGGGGCCATTTTACAATTCAGGTTTTTGTATATATATATTTATATAATGTTATATAATGTTTGTATTTCTTTCCCTTTGGGGTGTTTTATGGGTGGTGTAAGTTAATTGTATCAATTCCTGATCTTTGTTTTACTTCTACTTCTCTTACGGTTGATTCGTACGGTTTTCCACGCATGCCCACTCATGAGCCTCTAAAATGGAGGTAGCAGTATTCATTTTTGATTGGGTGTTTATTGGTTTGCCTAACTTTGGCCCTTGCCGTAGGCATGATATAGGAGAATGAAACAGCAACCAAAGTAGCCAAAGCAAGCCATTGGCTGCAGATGAATTCGGCCTAGGTTGGTATCCCTAACGAACGGTTGTATGTCAATTCATTATTTGTAGAGAATTCTCTCATGTCACAGCGCACGACTCAGTGGAACCTTTTGGTATGTGTTGAGGTTAACGTCCCCGACAACATCATGCAGGTCGTTTCCGAATTTATGGGACTTTTAACCGACACTGAGACGAAATGAAACTTAAACTCTACCGCATTTAAACAACACTTGCAATTGCTAAATATGAATGACCCGTTTACTTTTTGAAAAGGCAAATACTAGTTTTAGGGTCGATTATTTCTCAATCGACACAAAGTAAAAAAGTGCAAGTAGCTCTAAAGTGCTTAAGTCCACGTGATTTTCACTGATTTGTCGGAAATTCAGGGAACTTGTATATAGAAAACAGCAGCGTTTATTTTTATCGAATAGAGGTCAGCGTGTGGCGTAAAACGGCAAGCCATAGATCATGGATTGGACTTTTTAAACAGTGTATGTCCAGATCAAATGCCACAGAACTCGGCGTCTAATCAGGGTCTACACTGTTTGCTCACATTACATGAATTGAAGGGCCAAATGCAGCGTCTTATCGGGGTCTTCACTTTTTGCTTTAAATTGTAATTTAAGGATTAAAGGAAGCAGTTTAAATCCATAAGTATGCATCAAGCCGACAGACTTTCTTAAAAAAGGAAATCTATAGGCCCGAGCTGTCATTGAATTTTGAAAGGGCCGTAAAGCAAAAACATTTTTCTACCCTATTATCTTATTATATCGAAGAATGATTTCACGAAATGGGTTACTGAAATCATTCAAGCAAGTATTTTTTTCTGAATTTATATTCTAAGTCACTACGAAATTCAAATTCTGACAGGCTATGTTGCAGAAGACAGTCTGGATAGCAAAAAAATTATGATGCAAGGACAGAGATTGAAAATAGATCTGAGATAAAGAAAAGTCTTTTATTTATTTTTTCTTCTTTGATCCTACAAAGGTTAGAATTCGCTTGTGTGTTTATTGTTTAATGAGCAAATGCTTCTCTTATCGGAAACGAAGACTCGGATCAGACAGTGTAGGCGCGATTAATGAACCTTTGCTGAAGTTTTAAAGAAGCTGCAGGTTTTCGATTCAAGTATTTAAATAGAAGTCGGAGAATCACGAAAACATGCCTATATAATTCTGACCCCCTTAAATCCAACTTTTATATAGTAAAACTGAGCTTTAAAGGGATATACATTGTTTTCCTTATTTCTTCTCAGAAACAAAGATTGTGGATACGCGTTAAAACCGCCTGGTCTGGGCGGTTGTAAAAAGTTCCGACACACTATGTCTTGAGCAGTAATATTAAAACTATCTTATCTTAAAACTGTTTTATCTTAAGTGTTTTATCTTTTTAGTGGTATTTTACTAGGCGTGCTTTCGTAATGCGTCTTCCCATCTCTGTAACCTTCTAAGTAGAAGTGAATCAAAGATCAGGAATCGATACAATTAACTTACTCCACCCGTCAAAGACACCAAAGGGAGAGAAACACAAACATAAAGCGACCAGACCATAATGGAAACCTAAACAAAGGAAGGCCATGAGGACAGTTACTTTCCCACAAAATGGCAATATGGCCATCCAAATTAAAAAAAGACACAAGTGATACACACAGCAAGTAACAAACAACACCACAAACAAACCGCCACAGAAGAACCGCCCCGGAACGGCCAGTGGAAAGACTTCCACCGGGGGCCCCAATCGACCCCACGTGGCCACAATCCTCGCCCCGACCTCCGTCGCGACCTAGACAAACAACCCGCCCAGTCCGCACGAAGGCCTCCCAACCCATCAGCGCAACACCTCCACGAACACACAAAAAAACTTAAAGAACCACAGAGGTGGGACAACGTTGAGGACTCGACAGCAAGAAACCACTGAAATGCTGGAGCAAAAGAAAACCAACAGTTAGACTCCGATGGGCCCGACCAGAGACACAGCATCAGGCACCAACCAACATTACCTTGAATTAGATCTCTCTAATTCTCATAAAGCCTTTACGTTGGAGCCGTCATAGAATCTGAGGCCTGACCAACCGGCGCGCAATTAAAGAGGGAAGCAAAGTTGCCAAACGTGATTGGGTTAACTACCATGCATGCAGTCTGTCGTATAACATCCATGTTGTACCCAATCTTTTTATATCGAAGAATGATTTTACGAAATTGGGTGCTGAAGTCATTGCGGTATTATTTTTTCTGAATTTATATACTAAGTCACCATAAAATTCGGGTTCCGATAGACCTTGCTGCAGAAGAGATTTAAGTCCAATATTGAATTTTGAAATTAAATCAGATAGGCGTCTATAAAATTTTGAAAAGGCTTTGCGTAGTTTAAGGTACCGATAACCCTGATTAAGGAGTTTAGCCGTTAATAATTTATTATGAGTGGTGAAGTCAGTTACATGACTACACACTCTAGCCAATCGAATTAATTGCGAAATATAAACGCCATAGGATGGCGCACGAGGAACATCACCATCCAAAAAAGGGAAATTTACAATCTCAAAATCAAAGTCATCGCGTTTATCATAAATTTTGCACGAAACAAACCCATCTACAATAGATAGATGTAAATCCAAAAACGGGGCCTCGGTCTCAGAAGAATTTGCTTTATTTAACTGAAGTTCTGGGGGGGTAAATCTGACTAATCAAACCATCGAAATAGGTATTATCAATATTTACTAAATCATCTAAATATCTTGAAGTGGAGCTAAAAGCTTCAATAATTTCAGATTGGTTATCAATGGAAAGCGACAACATGAAGTCTCTTTCATAACAATACAAGAACAGATCAGCCACAAGAGGTGCGCAATTCGTACCCATGGGAATACCCACAATTTGTCTAAATAACTTAGTACCGAATCTAATATAAATATTGTCAAGTAGAAAGGTGAGGACATCACACACTTTCTGACATGACCAAAGTGTATAGTTCTTATGCTCTTTAGAAGTGAAAAATGCATTTCTGACATTACATGCAAGATAGAGAGAATCGTCTCTGTGAAAAGCCTATTCAATTAAATCATTAAGCTTTTCTTTTATAAGATTATGAGGAAGTGTAGTGTAAAGAGTGGAAAAATCGTAAGTAGACAGACTTGAAGCACGAAAATGTCTGGATTTCAATTTATTTAAAACCTCATTCGAATTTTTATAGACCAATACAGATTTCTTCCTGATCTTTCAAAGACTTTATCACAATATTTAATCACATGCGTTTAATAGCAGTTAGACAGGAAGTTACTTATTTAGAAAGTTCAGTGGTAGTGCAAGAGCTAGAATTTGCAATAAACCGTGCTTTATAAGGTCTTTTATGAAGTTTTGGTAACCAGTAGAGCGTAGGAAGCTTGTCTTGGCCTTCGGTAACACACACGTGCTTTGTAAAAAAAAAAAAAAAAAAAAAAAAAAACACGACAGAAATTCATGCAGTGCAAATATTTTTTGGCTTGATACTTAACAGATTTGACGCGGACTTGCCGAGTTTATGTACGGTGGTGTAAATAATTGTAAATTGACAGATTTTGTGCATTCGAACCAAAATGTTGTACATGTATTTGCATAGCTGAGTCTGAAAATGTTTTCGGTATAAATGATACAGAATGTCTATAGCATCACCAACTAACGCTGATTGACTGATTCCTCGACATTAATTTAATATCATTCGTTATTATTCTACAAAATAGAGGGCTTTCAAATTTAGTTCGTAGCCTCTGCGTTGTTATAGGTAACGAAGCTAGGCGCGTTGTATCGAAATATCAAGATTTTTATTTCTCGCAAAAGATAGGACGAAAGTTGCATATTAGCTTTTCGATTTCATTATCTTTATTCACAATTTATCGGCCAGAATACCAGCCAAAAACGTGTTGTTACATAGGGCGATCGGACCAAAGTGAAAAAAACAGCAGGTAAATCTGCGTTGACTGACAAATTTCTTTAGGGGTCTATTTTTTATATTCCGTTTTTCAAACTTTTTCTTGCAACAGATGAAGCCGCACATTAATAAAGTGGTCCGTAAGGCAGATGTCAGTATCGGGCAAGGCAATTCAATAGTTTGATTAACGTAAAAACAGTTTCTTACCTGCACTGACGAACTGTCATCCGCCATTTTTCATCGAAGCCTATGCGTCCAAAATACGAAGCCTATGCGACCGCTACGCAGCTTGTACGTATGTATTGACCAGTGTGAGCTGATTGCTTTTTTTTTACTTTGTCATCACCATTGCCTCTTCAGTTTATATCGGATCTTCTTGAAAGTTACATATAAGCAAGTCAGGAATAAAAGCTTGAATGAGTTTGAAAACCGGTAAGGTCAGCCGATTTATCATAGAGTTACATTATACTTGATTGCAGAAAATGCTTACCATGTCATCACTTGTCCTTCAATAAATCCTTCAGTAAAGGTTGGCACTTCCTGAAACTTTGACTCTGTTAGCCATTACATAAACATGTCTATACAAATACATTGCCACCTTTATCACCGAAAAAATGAAAATTTTATAATGAAAAATTGTGATATTTTTCTAATTTCCGCTCAAAATATAGATTGTGGGTACTCGTTAGAACCGCCTCATCGATGCGGTTCTTACGAGTAACCACAATCAATACTTATGAGCAAAAATAAGAAAAAAAAGTTTTACCCCCGCAAACCCCAGTTTTACTATATAAAAGTGTGGTTCAAGGGGGTCAAAATTATATAGGCATGTTTTCGTTATGCTCAGGTGAGCGATACAAGACCAATGTTTCATTGGAACGAAACATGTCACAACGCCCTAAAAGTAAGCCAAATCTCTTAGCACCAAACTTTAAGAAGGATTTAACCTAGCTGTAGACGCCTGTACGGAAGAATCTAGACAATGAGTCACAGCATTTTTATAGGTTGTAAATATTTTGTTAACTAACTACAAAGCAGAAGGTTCTAGAATGTTGAGTCAGAGATTATAAGTACAATCCTATATAGTTGTTAAAGATGATGCTTAACGGTCCTCCGTGGCCTAGTGGTTAAGAGCGCAGACTCTTGATCATTAGGTCTCTCACCGCTGTGGTTCGAGCCTCGCTTGGGTCACATGTGAGACGCCAAATTCGGCAACGGAAGGGCAGGTGGTTTTTCTCCGGGTACCCCGGTTTTCGTCCACCTCTGATTAACGATCGACTCAATATGAGTGAAATAATCTTGAAAGGGCCGTTAAACCAAACCAAGAAAAAAAAATGATGTTTACAAAATAAAGGTTTAAAGGATAATCCAGAACCTTCTAGATCATATTATTTTTAGCATGTGAGATAATTTCATTCTGCAGTATTCATGAACCTTCCTTTCCTACATGAAAGGTGTGGGTATTTCCATAGTTTTCAGTTTCGGTCTTGAGATATTTAATTCTAATTTCTATATTGGATTACCTGAGGACTGGTATTCATATTGGACTTAGGGCTCATTTGTAGGATCAGAAAAGAGTGAGTGAGTGAGTGAGTGAGTGTTTGAGTTTTACGTCCCACCAACAGCTAAGGTCATACTGAGACGGGACTTCGGTTTAAAGACTCACCCGAAAGTTTGGAGAAGCCTGGGATCGATCCTGCGATCCCTGGTTTACAAGGCGAGTAGCGTAACCACTACACCACGGAGGCTTCTAGGATCAGAAAAGAATAGCTAGTTAAGGATAGAACAATTCTGAGTATTTATTACAGTTTAAAAGTAAAAGATTTCGTCAATAAAGTTTGTTATTTTATTTTTATTTTTTTATAAAGGCTGGTTTGCTTTTTCTTACTAATAGGCTTGGCTCGTAACAAAAGGCAGTATATATATATATATTCTTTCTAAATATCTGTCCATCATGATTACTAGTCCCAAACATTAACACCCTTTGCGGACAATCCCACCTCATATTGAGACTACTTAGGTTTCAAGCTCTGTTCCAAAGGATAGGTTTTGGATTTTTGTTTAGAACCGCCTTCATGTGGAGCCTCTAACGCGGACCAAAAGTCTAAAAAGGAAAATGACAACGTTTCTTCAGAACATGCAATTACGAAAACACGCCTATATAAATCCCTCCCCCCCCCTTGAACCCCCACTTTTATATAGTAAAACAGGGGTTTACAGGAGAAAGACCTTATTTTTGTCATTTCTGCTCTAAAATATAGTATTTTGATCAGAAATAAGAAAAATATCACAATTTTTCATCGTAAAATTTTCTTTTTTTTTTTTTGGCGATAAAGGTTACAATATATTTGTATAGGCGGGTTTTCGTAATGTATTTTACCTTTACCACTGTCTGGCTAATTCAACAGACGACATATTGATGATATTTTTCTTACATGTCCTTGAAAACAGGTTTTGAAATTTCATGTAAATTTGTGAAATGTCAAAATCTATTTTCTTGGAAAAAATGAGAAAAACATTTTAAAATATCGTCTGCTGAAATTTACACCCAGAGTGATGTATTTTCCCAATAAGATGTTGTTTTTTTTTTCTGATGGAATTGACCGTCTACTGTCCTGAAACACAAAACAAATGATGTTCAAATCTTGAAACTCGCGTTCTGTTCACGCCTTCTGACAACTTCCTCAATGTCCCCGCCCATCGGGGCTTGAAGAAATAGATGAGCTGCACGATGCTTCCACGCAGAGCTGAAACCGACCACATACAAGTACTGGTAAACCACTTAGATAATCTAAACCTGCCCACGCAAAGTGGTGCGAGTCGGACCACCCATGCTTATAAACCGTATTGGTTTAATTGAACGACAGGGCTTGAGAAGTCATTTCATCTCAGAGTCGGGTAAAAAACCCACAAAGTTGGAAGCAACGTCTCCAAAATGACATATACAGTGTTGATGGGGACGTTAAACCTAAAATCAAACAAACAATGCGTGACAAAATAGGCAGATGGACTCATCAGCGCCTTATGAACGTGATGAAATTTCGTCTCACCAGACTTATTACATTTAACTTTGGCCTTTAAAGATTCCATCACGTGAACACGTCCGTGAAATGAAGACCCCCCTATACCCCACTTTATATAGAGAAAACTGGGGTTTACGGGGGTATACATTATTTTTCTTATTTTTGCTCCAAGACATAGGTTGTGGGTACTCGTTAGAACCGCCTCAATGAGGCGGTTCTAACGAGTGCCCACAACCTATGTTTAGAGTATAAATAAGAAAAATATCACAACTTTTCATCAAAAATTATCATTTTTGAGGTATTGAAAAATGCACTATATCACACGGATGTGTTATCGTAATTCTTACAACGAGCAAACAACAAAGCGTCCTGCCTACTTTATAACCAGTTGGAGACATATGTTAAGCCTTAGCCCGTCAATCACAATAATTGTCATCTGCTTTGTTGTCTACTGGTAACTTTACATGTCATTGTGGTAACATTATGATAACACACTCGTGCGACATAGTACATATTTCTCATCTCCAAAATGTCTACTTTTCTGATGAAAACCCCCGATATTTTCCTTATAAATACTGCAAACATAGGTCGTGGGTGCTCGCTAGAACCGCCTCATTGAGGCGGTTCTAACGAGTACCCACAACCTATGTCTTGGAACAGAAATAAGGAAAATAATGTATACCCCCTTAACCCCAGTTTTCTCTATATAAAGTGGGGTTTAGGGGGTCTTCATTTCACAGACTTGTTCACGTGATGTCATTGTGGTAAACAGTGTGGACCCAGATCAGAATGTTCCTCTAGAAGCAGTCTAATTATAGTCCACACTGTTTGTCAGAGACCTCCTGTAGGCGCAGTCTGATTAGGGGCCACATTGTTTGCAAAACATGTTTGAACATGGAGCAGATGACCTAAAGGGACGCCATTTTCTTGGCATTTTAATAGTAAACATATCAGGGAAACATACGGAACCCGGGAAGGGACATGATTTTTTATTTTTATTATGTTGTGCGAACAAGATAATATCTTGAGCGGACAAGATATTATCTTGTTCGGACAACATATTATCTTGTGCGGACAAGATATTATCTTGTGCGGACAAGATATTATCTTGTTCGCACAACATATTATCTTGTGCGAACAAGATAATATCTTGTCCGCACAAGATAATATCTTGTCCGCACAACATATTATCTTGTTTGCACAACATAGATCTTAGGAAGTTGTGCGAACAAGATATTATCTTGTGCGGACAAGATAATATCTTGTGCGGACAAGATAATATCTTGTGCGCACAAGATAATATGTTGTCCGAACAAGATCTATGTTGTGCAGACAAGATATTATCTTGTGCGGACAAGATAATATCTTGTTCGCACAACTTAATATCTTGTGCGGACAAGATAATATCTTGTCTGCACAACATAATATGTTGTCCGCACAAGATAATATCTTGTGCGCACAAGATAATATGTTGTCCGAACAAGATAATATCTTGTCCGCACAAGATATTATCTTGTGCGCACAACTTATAAAATAAAAAAAAATCATGTCCCTTCCCGGGTTCCGTAGAAACATACCCATGATTACGTTAGCAAAGCTGCGGTCAACTTCGGACAACGCTATATTCTCCGACCACATTCGAGCAGTTCTTCGGACATTACCGACATCTCTGATCACGACCGACCAAACCTCCGATTTTGACAGTCCGTAATTTCTCGAACCTCCTTATGATACAAAGTCTGGAAGTATAATTTTGTTTAATAAAAAACAACTTTTCAGTACTAGTGAATCCCTCTCTTTTTCCTTTCGTCCTATACATCTACAGTAATTGTTTATTTGATTTGAGGTTTAACGTCCCCGCCAAACCTGTATAAGCCATTTTGGAGACGTTTCTTACAATTTTATGGAACTTTTACTCGACATTGAGATGAAATGACATCTCAAGCCCTATTGCCCAATGAAACAATGGATTTATAAGCATGGTCGTACCGACTCGGACCGCTATGCCTGGGCAGACGTAGATCCTCTAAGCGATTTACCAGTACTCGTGTGCAGTCGGTTTCAGCTCTGCGCGGAAGCATCATGCATGCGTTTGTTTAAGCCCCGATGGGCGGGAGCCGTAACATCTACAGTGAGCTCCTGCTATAAAGACCATCTAAAATTAAGACTAATTCTGCTTTAAAAAGCGTATTTAGTAGTTGGAGTTATTCTTTCTTTGTGTTTTCTGTAAACAGTGTCCTCTGATCATAGACCAACTTTGGGACTGTTTAAAAGTGGTCTTAAAGACCACTTTTGAACAGTCCAAAAGGTGGTCTTTATAGAGAAATTTCACCTTTGGCTGAGGTCGATGACTTGGCGTTGTGTTTAATGACCTTCAGTGTTATTTGAAATGATGTTCTAATGCAGCTTCCTGGAACTCACACAGAGGAAATGGCGTGTTAAAAGAGTCTGGCTGTTTCTAAAATCCACAATTAATGATGCAACATGCTTAATGGGAATGAGCGTGGGCATGCGAAATTTACATGAAAAGCCTTGCGAGATCAGCCTGCGCGGATCACAATTATCACTGCCCGCACGTTTTTTACCTTCTGAGCTGCCCAAAGAGGGATACGCGACAATCAACTCGACGTATGCAAAAGCATTTCTTTGCCAGCACTGGTCGCCGAGTTCCGCTTGCTGGGTTGTATTTCAATAACTTACCCCTTGCGGCATAGTGCATTTTCATGTCACGCCACTTTTTTAGTGTGTGTGTGTGGGGGTGGGGGTGGGTGGGGGGGGTATTATGTTATACCCTCTGAATTTTTAGTGTCCGTCCGTACATCCGTCCGTCAGTCCGTCAGCGCCTCATAGTTGTGTGTCCGCTCCACAATCCTGATACCATTTTATATATTTTCATGAAACTTCACAGATATGTAGAGCATCATGAGACGGCGTGCGGAACATATAAACCATAACCCTGATTTTCATGCGTTTGGAGTTATTGCCCTTTGAACATTGAACATTTCTTTCATAGTTGCCTGTCCGCATCATTACGCAAATACCATTTCAGATATTTTAATGAGTTTTGACAGATATTTAGAGCACCATCAGACGACGTGCAGAACATATGAACTGCAACTCTGATTTTTTTTTTACTTTTGGAGCTATTGGCCTTTGAAAAGGAGACAAGAACATACTGAGAAAAGTAGTTTTCCCTGAGAAAACCTTCACCTGCAGCACTCAAGATTGGAATGCATGCCCATGCGCACCAAAACAAATACCAGCTCCAAAAATTACAAACGCAAGGCAAACCAGATCCTATCCAACGAACAAATTATCATAGCCCTATATTTCGCTTTTGCCATTTTGTTTCACCACAACATCCTTTTGACATAATATACAGTATCTCTTTATTCGCCACGAAAACACGCCTTTATAACTTTTATCCCCTTGAACCCCACTTTTATATAGTAAAACGGGGTTTTAAAGGGGTATACCTTATTTTTTCTTTTCTTGCTCTAACATATAGAATGTGGGTACTCGTTAGAACCGCCTCGTCGAGGCGGTTCTTACGAATACCCACAATCTATATTTTGAGCAGAAATAAGAAAGATATCACAATTTTTCACTTTATTTTTTTTTTATTTTTTCAGCGATAAAGGTTATAATATATTTGTATAGGTCTGTTCACGTGATGGTTTTGTTTGTGTGTTTGTATTGAAGGTATACGGCCCAATCAACACTATTTAGGTCTATTTAACATGTTTGAGCCGGCCAGTTTACCTATCCACACTTTTTCTGGACAGGCTTATACGTAAGCTGTTAACCGGTACTGTGCAAATTCTTTCACCAGAAACTGACAACTGTCCTTCTGGAGAGTATGACCGTAGAAAAGATTTCATGATCAATCTCCACGAAAGAATGTTGCCGACACGGGTAGGTATCGAACCAACGGGCTCCTGATCGACAGTCAGACGCGCAGCCGACTGAGCTGCCGAGGCCGGTGTTTACATAATGGTAACTTTTGTCTGTTAATGTTCAAGGTCATGTACAGGGTTTATACACAAACATCTTAGTTTTTTTTTAGTTTTTCGTTTAAACTAATTTATTTTAGTTCGATTGCGATGAAAGCTTTTAAGCTTATTGAATCGCTCTCGAACACTCATTCCGGGTGTTTTCACGCGCGCGAGAGAGAGGGGCAGTGGCTTTTAGACCACTGCTACCCATTTACACCTGGGTGGAGTGGGACAGTGTCATTACGTGTCTTGCCCAAGGACACACCTCGATACCGGTGGCGGATTCGAACGCACAACCTCTCGATTATGAGTCGAACGCGCTAACCACTGCGCTATCGAGGTTGATCCTTCGATAAACTTTGTTTTGCTTAAAAATAGTGCTTAGACATTTGAAATATAAACCACGTACTTAATGCTAGACGACGGGGAACTCTTTCAAATGGTTGTTCCTGTTTGCATACATGGACAACCTTTTGCAAGAGCTTTCTCCTGCTTTAACTACAAAAAGCGATAAATTGCTCTCAAATAGTTCATTTGCCGATATACATGCATTCTAAATTGTGATATTATATTGTTATATATTGTTATGTATTGTTGTTTGTTACATGTGGTGAACACCCTCTTTGTAGATGGTATGCCGAATAAAAATATTCTATTCTATTCTACTGAATCTGTTCGCACCCCCCCCCCCCCGCCTCAATGCCCCGCCCATCGGGCCTTCGAGAAATAGATTGGCGGCTGCATGATTCTTCCACGCAGAGCTGAATTTGATCACACACGAGTACTGTTAAACCGCTTAGAATGACTAATCCTGCCCATGCAAAGCGGTATGAGTCAGGCCGTTCAATGCATATAAGCCTTCTGGTTTCATTTAGCGTGAGGGCTTAAGATGTCATTTTAAATCAATGTCGGGTAAAAGTCCCACAAACTTGGAAGCAACGTCTCCAAAATAACCCAAATAGTGTTGACGGGGACGTTAAACCCCAATTAAACAATACTGAGGCCGAATGATGCATATATATATACTGTATGTACGTGTACATTACGATAACACACCCGTATAACATTGTGCATTCTTTCATACCCACAAAATGGTCATTTCCAGATGACAACGCGTGATAACTTTCTTGTTTATACTCCAAACATAGACTGTGGCGCTCGTAAGAACCACCTCGTTGAGGCGGTTCTAACGAGTACTCACAACATATGTCTTGGAGCAGTAATAGCAAATATAATGTTTACCTCAGTATTTGTCTGTTTGTTTTGGAGTTTAACGACCCAGTCAACACTATTTAGGTCATATTTGAGCCGGTCAGTTTACCTATCCACACTTTTCCTGGGCAGGCTTATATGTAATCGGTTAACCAGTACAACGCACATTCTTCCGCCAGAAACTGACTGAATCAGCGGAGGAGAGAGAATGACCGTAGAAAAGAGTTCCTGATCAATCTGCACGAAAGAATGTTGCCGACCTCGGCAGGTATCGAACCCGCGTCCTCCGGATCACCAGTCAGGCGCGCATCCAACTGAGCTACCTCGGCCGGAATATATACAGTCGAACTTCAATGGCTCGAACACCTTTGGGACCTCGAAAATCTGTTCGAGACAGGGGTAGTTCGAGCCACTGAGGTTACTGTAAGGAGGCATAACGAGATACATTTACACATCTTTTCGGTGTTCGATAATGAATCTGTATGGTGTGTGTACTCATTAGAATCGCCTCATCGTGATACATTGTAAATAATATTCAAATGCGAAACCGGCGTGGGAAAAAGAAACAAACCGACGCTTTGAGCAGCTATAAATTTAGCCCACGGGCCAAACATTTGGAAACTATATTCCGAGAATATTAGAAGAAAAATATTGCTCTGACTGAGGTTGCTGTTGCGGTTATTCATATTGATAAGGCGTTCGTAAAACCGCAATCAGTTCATTACGGAAACACGCCCATACAAATACTTTATAAATTGTTTCACCTTAAACACCTTAAACACGCCTAATATATACAAATACTTTGTAAATATTACCACCGAAAAATTACAAATTTCAGATGAAAAATTGTGATATTTATCTTATTAATGCTCATAACATAGATTGTGGATACTCGTCAGAACCGCGCTGTCGAGACGGTTCTAACGAGTACCCACAGTCTATGTTTTTGATTCGAAATAAGAAATATAATGTATACCCCTGCAAACCTCAGTTTTACCATGTAAAAAGTGGCGGTTTTAGGGGGTCAAACTTAAATATACATGTTTTCGTGATGAACGGTGCAATTTAAGATAAATTTCGAGTGTGTCCGGTCCGCCGTGCGGTACATTCTTCTTATCCTCTCAGACAACAATAGTCCTGAGGTAAGAACCAAGTATGACCGACTCAGTATGTACTAGCCCTTGAAAATGAGTTTTCTGAATTGCAGTTGCGGCTGTAGACAAGAAAATAGAGTTCTCCATTATAGATCAAGATTTGTGTAGGACTTTCAGTTCGGTATTCCGTTTTACCGCACCGCACCATGACCGGACTAACAAAAACCGGAAGCTGACACGTTTTCCTCTACAGAGGTCTCGTTGGATTTCTATGGCTTTGGCGAACGACGTACTATTCCGTTAGTTGAAGCATCCAAGGCTATCCACCCAAGAAGACACAAGACGACTCATTACTAGCGACCACAGGCCACTGTAATCGGTGAGTATCAGATTTTTCTACAGTGCCGCTGCGACAAAACATCATATTTTCCATATTTTTGCTCCGAAAGATTGCCCTTTCACAGCAACCTTGCAGGAAGACATACGAGACGATAAAGACCATTTGCATTGTACATCGAGGAAGTCTGTCATTGCAAATGTGATATCAACGGTCGTAATAACCTCTTCAAGCTGTTAAAGAACATTTTCATCGGTCATCTACACGATTTTCACAGCGACCTTGCAGGAAGACATACCAGGCGATAAAGACCATTTGCTTTGGGCATGAAGTAACTTTGCCAATGCAAATGTGATATCAACGGTCCTGTTGACCTCTAAAGGTTATAAAGAATACTTTCATGGGCCATTTAGATATTTTTTATAGCTCCGGACTGAAATTTCAGCTTTTCTTAACGAGTACCCACAACATAAAAAAGCAGGAATAGAAGAATAAAATTTGTATTATTTTCTGACTTGTTCATTTGTCCCCATTCTCTTCTTTCCAGTACAGGTTTTACCCTACAAGATATAATGGCTTCTAACATGACAGAAAAGGTGAAAATTAATTTTTGTGCACCGAGGGAACATCTCAACCTCCCAGGGATTGGTAGGAATTTATGTGATGCCATCTTAGACCTCAGGGATTCCAAAGGTAACCTCAAGGCCGAAGATTTGGGCAGTGTCAAATATCTACATGTCACTCAGGACTTGGTAGATAGGATTGACTTTGAACCTTACGAGCCCAGCCCACAACCTAACCCGGCATTTAGAACATGGCAAGATCAATTGTCATCCCGCATAGATCAAGCAATAGAGGGTTCGGGTTTAAAAGGCCCGCCAACACAGTACCTGTGCCCACCTGCATCTAGCCAGTCGACTGACACAAGTATTTACCAACCTTTGGGACAAACCCAGCCTACTGCCGGTACATCCAGGGGAGTTTTCAGTAGCATGTCACAGCAGGGGAGTACCCCGCATCCCTTTCAGATGGGATATGGGAGTTTGCAGCAAACTCCGCAACAGTCTTTGGGATTCATGAATCCGCAACCCAATTAAGCATATCAAATGCCATACAGAGATGCCCGTCTAGAACCAAATAATTTACCACCTAAGGGTAACCCAAACTTTAATATGGGCACTAGAAATGAATCATCGCAAAATTTCACAGCGATGCCAAGCCAGTATTTGAATATATAGGGCCAAAATCAGACCCAACCAGGTTATTCGGCCTCTCCATTCCCAAATAGACTACCCAAGGCAGATTGGTTACCAAAATCATTTTATTACGACCCCCTCAAAACTACTTGGGAGGCTTTTTACTTAAAATTCCATAATTTTGCGAGAGAGAAACACTGGACCTCTGAAGAGTGCAAAGTAGAAGTAAAACAAAGATCAGGAATTGATACAATTAACTTACTCCACCCATAAAAGACACCAAAGGGAAAGAAAAACAAACATTAAGCGACTAGACCATAATGGAAACATAAACAAAGGAAGGCCATAAGGACAGTTACTTTCCCACAAAATGGCCATATGGCCATCCAAAACCAAAAGACACAAGTGATACACACAGTAAGTAACAAACAACAACATAAATAAATCGCCACAGAAGAGCCGCCTTGGAACGGTCAGTGGAAGATTTCCACTGGGGGGCTTAAATCGATTTTACGTGGCCACAATCCTCGCCCTTACTTCCGTCGCGATTTAGACAAATAATTTGTTCAGTCCGCATGAAGGCCTCCTAACTCATCAGTGCAACATCTCCGTGAACACAAAAATCAAAGAACCACAGAGGTGAGACAACGGTGAGGACTCGACAGCAAGAAACCACTGAAATGCTGGAGCAAAAGAAAACCAACAGTTAGACTCCGATGAGCCCGACCAGAGACAGAGCATCAGGCACCAACCGACATTATCTCTCTAATTTTCCATAAGCCTTTACGTTGGAGCCGTCATAGAATCTGAGGCCTGACCCACCGGCGTGCAATTAAAGAGGGAAGCAAAGTTGCCAACCGTGATTGGGTTAACTACCATGCATGCAGTCTGTCGTATAATATCCATGTTGTACCCAATCTTTTTATATCGAAGAATGATTTTACGAAATTGGGTGCTGAAGTCATTGCGGTTATATATTTTTCTGAATTTATATACTAAGTCACCATAAAATTCGGGTTCCGATAGACCTTGTTGCAGAAGAGATTTAAGTCCAATATTGAATTTTGAAATTAAATCAGAATGGCGTCTATAAAATTTTGAAAAGGCTTTGCGTAGTTTATGGTACCGATAACCCTGATTAAGGAGTTTAGCCGTTAATAATTTATTACGAGTGTTGAAGTCAGTTACATGACTACACACTCTAGCAAATCGAATTAATTGCGAAATATAAACGCCATAGGATGGCGCACGAGGAACATCACCATCCAAAAAAGGAAAATTTACAATCTCAAAATCAAAGTCATCGCGTTTATCATAAATTTTGCACGAAACAAATCCATCTACAATAGATAGATGTAAATCCAAAAACGGGGCCTCGGTATCAGAAGAATTTGCTTTATTTAACTGAAGTTCTAGGGGGTAAATCTGACTGATCAAACCATCAAAATAGGTATTATCAATATTTAATAAATCATCTAAATATCTAGAAGTAGAGCTAAAAGCTTCAATAATTTCAGATTGGTTATCAATGGAAAGCGACAAAATGAAGTCTCTTTCATAACAATACAAGAACAGATCAGCCACAAGAGGTGCGCAATTAGTACCCATCGGAATACCCACAATTTGTCTAAATAACTTAGTACCGAATCTAATATAAATATTGTCAAGTAGAAAGGTGAGGGCATCACACACTTTCTGACATGACCAAAGTGTATAATTCTTATGCTTTTTAGAAGTGAAAAATGCATTTCTGACATTACATGCAAGATAGAGAAAATCTTCTCTATGAAAAGTCAAAGCTATTGTATGCACTTGAAGGTAAGGCATCAGAATTTTTTGCAACTCTACATGAACGGGAACCTAATCTACCCTATTATGATGTAATCAGCAGGATGGAGGCCCGTTTCGCATTCAGGGAATTACCGGAAACATCCCAGTTGGCTTTTCTTAACTGCAGCCAGAACCGAGATGAGAAAATAGAAGAATGGGCAGATCGTGTACTCACACTGGCAACCAAAGCTTATCGCAATTTGCCAGACGAGCACATTCAGAAACAGGCAGTGTTACGCTTTTGCCATGGCTGTTACGACAAGAATGCCGGTATGCATGCAGCAAACAAAATGCTAAGTCGTATGGAGGAGGTCATTGATTGTGTTAAATGGTTTCAATATAACCAACAGATTTTTCATGACAGATCAAGGGACAGAAAAAGTGTCAACATGATAGGAGAAAGTCAGTCCTATAGTTTTTCCGAGCCACAAGCACGAGTAACTTCATCTAACTATAGTGGTGCTGAGGCACCGGGGTATCCAGCATTTGGAGACAACCCGTCACAAATGGGTGTGCAAGTATGGTCAACTACATTGCAGGATCAGTCGTCCAAGGCTCAGTCCTGGGAGCCCCAACGAAGCAGATATATGTCTTATAGGGGATCCCGTCCATCTAGCTCTAAAAGTCAGAACGACGGTGACCAAGGCAAAACATCGAGTAGTGCTCCCACCATGGAGGATAGACTGGCACGACTCGAACAGAAATTTGAGAAGTTGATGGAAAGTCTACTTAAGGCTGGTGAGTCCAAGTTCCAGACCAGACTGCCTGCCTCGCCTACAAGGAGTGATACAGCCACTGGGAGATCTTCATCTCCGTCACGCTGTTTTGGCTGTAATGAAGAGGGTCACTTTAAAAGAGATTGCCCTAATAATAAGAAGGTATCATTCAACGTTAACCGGGTGAATGAAGATGATTTAAACGACGGTGGGTCGGATCCAGAGGCCTAGGCCCGGCCCTTCAAGATAACAAAGGCCGTTTTTCAGAACCTGACACCAGTGAACAGGACGATGCGCAGTCCGATACAGAATCTGAGACGCCTAAGAATTACGGAGATTGGATTGATGGGGTTTACTGTCAGAAATTTGGTACATCTACCCCGAAAGAGAAAGCTCTAAGTACCTCTAAGGAATATGAAGATTGGCTGGACTTGAAGTATGAAGAAACCTTCAGCAGTCTGTCACTCAACAGTTCGGATTTAGAAGAGTCTTTAAAAACGAAAGATACTGTGAACACAGATTCAGGTAACATTAAAGAGGGGTACTTGATACTTTAAAGGTGAAAGAGGGGTACTTGATACCGAAGGATACTGAAAACGCGGATTGTAGTAAAGTTAAAGAGGGGTACATTGTTCCGACAATTACTGGAAAGAAGACTTCATGCAGTATTGAAGAGGGATGCATGGTAAGGAAGTTACCTGGAAATCACAACCTTGAGGAAGGATGCTGGGTGCCCAATCCTTCAAATCGGGAGCCCGAGGCCAGAGGGGCCGATAATATCAAAGAGTCGCAGGGGATTGTAAGTGATCCACTCAAACTCCAACCAGTTGGACGGGAGTTGACCTCCGAAAATTCGGTAAAGTTTAATGACCTTGATAGTTTTATTTTAGGTGCTACAGGAAGTCAGTCGATGCATCCCGATGGTGAGACCACCACTTGGGAGGATATCACCATCTGCCAATTACGTTCATCCTCAATGTTAAGAGTTTCAGTAGTTTTGCAGGACAGACCACTGAGAGCAGTAGTGGATACAGCCGCTGAAATCACAATTATTTCTGATAGGGTTTTTACAGAAATGGACCCCAAACCCACCTGCTTGAAGAATGTTACATTACACACAGCAGGGAGAGATATGAAAATGCATGGCTTCGTTGTAGGTCCTGTTAATTTGCAGTTGGGTAGCTGCATTTTTCCAGAAGCTGTCTATGTGGCCCCAATTCAGGATGATATGTTATTGGGTCTGGATTTCCTGTTGAGACATGGTGTTGATATTAAATTGGAAGAACTTTATCTTAGTTTCAGGGAAAAGGGTGAGAAAATCCCCATTGAGGTGGAGAAGTCCAACAGCAAGGATAATACTGTTGCTCGGGTCACTATACTTAAGACCAATTAAATTCCCCCAAATTCTGTTGTCAGGCTCCAGTGTGAAATAGCGGATAGACTAGCAGATTACATTATTGAACCTGATCTTGATCTTCGCGTTATTATTCCTAGAACTTTGCACTCGGGTGGTTCTAAACCACATATTTGCATGTTGAACCTAACTGATCGCTCAGTTAAACTTAAAAGGAAACAACAGGTGGCTAAAGCATTCCCTATTTGCCACGTCCGTCCTATTTCATTGGATGAAATGGGGAACACTTCACTAAATCCTAACACATTAATTAATGAGTTTGATTCTGTTGTAGAAGATGGGGCCTCAGAACCTACTAAACGGTCCACTTTGACAGAGTTACCAGAACACGCTCAACCGGATAGCAGCTATACTGTCCCCAATATAGCCCATCCTCATCAAGTAGACCCCCATGATTTTCATTTTACTGTTGCAGAAATAAGCCTACCGGATGATAGTGAACAAAATGGTCAGCGTGAACCAATAGTATTGCCGGACCACCTCAAGGACCTTTTTCACCGTTCTATAGAACATCTTTATAAAGAAGAACAGTGTCATTTGGCCAACTTATTGGTCGAATTTGAAGATGTTTTTTGCAAAGTCCGAATTTGATTTGGGAAATTTTTCAGACATAGAACATGACATCTATACAGGTTCAGCAAAACCGATCAAACAGAGAATGAGACGAACTCCAGCTGGTTTTGCTCCTGAGGAGGAGGCTCACCTCGAGAAGATGTTAAGAGCTGGTGTTATTCAACCATCTATTTCAGAATGGGCATCTGCGCCCGTGTTGGTCCGAAAACGGGATTGTACCGTGAGATGGTGCGTGGACTATAGAGCCCTAAACTCTGTTACCACCAAAGATGTTTTCCCTTTACCATTAGTTAATGATTGTCTTGACACTCTTGCAGGGAACCAATGGTTTTCGAAGCTCGATGCAAACTCTGCTTATTGGCAGATCAAGATCAGTGAAGCAGATCTCAGGAAGACTGCATTCATTACTAAATATGGTCTCTTTGAACATGTTAGAATGGGATTCGGGCTCTGCAATGCTCCGGCCACATATGCCCGTGTGATGAACCTTGTATTACGAGGAATAATGTGGAGTATTGTCCTTGCCTTTTTAGATGACATCCTTGTATTAGGTTCCACTTTCTTTGATCAATTATCCCACTTACGGGAGGTGCTACTGCGTTTTCGCAGACATCAGCTGAAACTAAAGCCAAACAAATGCATTATGTTCCAGAAAAAAGTGGATTTTTTAGGCAGAATCATCAGCGCAGAGGGTATTGAACTTACAGAGGCCGATATACAGTCAGTCTTGGAATGGCCTACCCCTAAGAACACTAGGGAAGTAGAACAGTTTTTAGGCTTAGCGAATTATCATCGTAATTTCATAAAATGTTTTGCCCACCTTGCTGTTCCTCTTTATAGGTTGACTGGAAAACATACCTTCATCTGGCAACAGAATCATCAAGAAGCCTTTGAAGGGCTAAAGAGGGCTTTAACCAGCCCGCCTGTGCTAGGTTTACCCAATAATTATGATCTGTTTATTTTAGATACGGATGCCTCGAACCAGGCTATAGGGGCTGAGTTAATACAGTTGCGGGAAGGTGAAGAAAGGGTTATTGCATATGGCAGCTATGCTTTGACCGCAGAGCAGCTGAACTACTGCACCACAAGGAAAGAGCTTTTGGCTCTGGTGCGCTTCACCAGACAATTTCGCCATTATCTCCTAGGGAGACGGTTCCTAGTTCGCACAGATCATAACAGTTTTAGATGGCTTCTTAATTTCAGAGATCCTGATGGGCAATTAGCCCGCTGGCTTGAAGAACTGAGTCCGTACGATATGGTTGTAAAACATCGTCCAGGGAAAAAACACGAGAACGCCGATGCCCTGTCAAGAATACCGCAAGCTGAGTCTTTTGACTGTTCAAACTATCGCTTAGGGATTAAATTAGAGGATATCCCATGTGGTGGGTGTATCAAGTGCACTAGAGCCCATGAGAAGTGGTCTCGTTTCACAGAAGAAGTTGATAATGTCGTCTCCTTGACCTGCCGACAGGTGGCAGCAGAGTCCATTATCACAGAAGACTCAACAGAGGCTGACGATCATAGATTTTTCACATATATCCAGGATGTGGCAGAGTCTGAGACAGTTGACCAAGAGGGCCCTGACATGGATTTTTTCTGTCAGTTAGTTCTTCTGACAGACTCATCAAGTGAGACTATCATCTGCAAATCTTCTGGTGGGCCAGAAAAATGGGTTAATGTAAAGGAAGAAGATGCTATGACTGCTGGGGTGAACCCCAAACGAACCACGGTATCACAGGTTGCCTCGAGTGATTTACCAGACCTGTTGAACGATCTGAGGGAAGAGCAGCAGAAATACCCAGACCTGGAGTATCTGAGAGAATGGTTGGTTGGCAAAAAAGTCACAGAGATTGCGAAAAATACTCTCATGGCAGCTAGTCCGGCGGCAAAGTTTTACTGGATCAACAGAGATTTATTTCAGTGGGATGACAATCTAATCTGGAGAAGACGTAAATATGAGGACCAACCCAGACGTTTGGTAATACCAGATACACTGACAGAAGTAGTGGTAGAGATGTGCCATAAAATACCTTCATCTGGACATCAATCTGCAGAACGTACAGTCAACAGGGTAAAACAGAAATATTTTTGGTATGGGATGTCAAAATGGATTACCA
This sequence comes from Lucinisca nassula, assembly GCA_963580285.1. Taxonomy (NCBI): domain Eukaryota; kingdom Metazoa; phylum Mollusca; class Bivalvia; order Lucinida; family Lucinidae; genus Lucinisca; species Lucinisca nassula. Next base: position 76,427,473 of record OY757024.1, on the reverse strand, counting down.
ACTACGTAAGCATGTGTGAGACCTGTAACCGTAATAAAAAACCTAACAAGAATGCCCGATGTCCACTGACTAAATTTCACGCCGGGGCACCGCTTGAACGGGTTCATCTTGATTTCCTAGGACCACTTCCAAAGACAGAGGGGGGAAATGAACATATTCTGATGATTGTGGACCAGTTCACAAAGTGGGTGGAGTGTATCCCGTTACCCTCGCAGTCTGCTGAGATGACGGCCCAAGCAGTGGTAAATGATTTCTTCTCTAGATTTGGTTACCCGTTTCAAATAATGAGCGACCAAGGCCGGAACTTTGAAAGCAAGTTATTCGCAGCACTATGTGAAGCGATGCAAATTCACAAGGTCAGGACCACCCCCTACAGACCTTCAGCCAATGGCCAGGTTGAGAGATTCAACCGTACCCTGATGGACACTGTCCGTTGTTTTGTTGCAGGTAATCAAAGAAATTGGGATCTGCATTTGGCCCAGATAGCTGGATTTACTCCAAATATGATGATGCTGGGCAGAGAAGTCAATCAGCCCGTTGACCTTTTGTTTCCCACAAAAACCACAGAAATGTCTGCAGATCATTATGTAGCCGAGCTGCAGAAATCATTGAAAAAGGCACATGATGTGGCACGGAAGAACCTTAAGACGACACAGGAACGGATGAAACGGGATTATTATCTCAAGACGTATGTTAGGGTGTATGACGTAGGAGACCCAGTTTATATCTTAGACACCGCTACCATCAAGGGCCAGTGTAAAAAACTGAGCCCGCCCTGGAAAGGCCCGGGAATTGTGGTGAACAAGTTCACCCCGTACTTATACCGGGTGAAGCTAAAAATGCCGTCTTCACTGCAAACCACGACAGGCTTAAACCCTGTAGAGATAGGAGGCTACCAGAATGGCTGGAAAGATTTAGATCAAATTTCAGGGATATCCTAAAGAAAGATGAGCCAGATGACAATGTGAGCACTCATCAGCCCGTATACTGTATTTGCAGGAAACCTGATCGTGGTGATCTAATGATTCAGTGTTTCTCTTGTAGTGAATGGTTCCATGGTACGTGTGTTGGGGTCACTACAAACGATGCACTACAAATAAAAAAATACAAGTGCCCGCCTTGCATCGCTGGGTCTGGGCGAAACAGGGCACATCTGGTACCTTCTTAATTTTGTGCTTACTTCCTTCTTCTGTTTCAGGCAATGGAAGGAAGTGACGGGGAAGCTATCCCGCAAGCTATGGACATTGATAGGGGGGACACCCCGCAAGAAGCTGGTCAGGAATCCGGCACACAGAAAGATGACCACTGGGGTGTTAATTCGCCCGCCCATTTAGAGTAAAGTAGAAGTAAAACAAAGATCAGGAATTGATACAATTAACTTACTCCATCCATAAAAGACACCAAAGGGAAAGAAATACAAACATTAAGCGACCAGACCATAATGGAAACCTAAACAAAGGAAGGCCATATGGACAGTTACTTTCCCACAAAATGGCCATATGGCCATCCAAAATTAAAAGACACAAGTGATACACACAGTAAGTAACAAACAACAACGTAAATAAATCGCCACAGAAGAGCCGCCTTGGAACGGTCAGTGGAAGATTTCCACTGGGGGGCTTAAATCGATTTTACGTGGCCACAATCCTCGCCCTTACCTCCGTCGCGATTTAGACAAATAATTTGTTCAGTCCGCATGAAGGCCTCCTAACTCATCAGTGCAACGAGACTGGATCTCCGGACGATGAGGAAATGCTCGTCTTATCAGCAGTGGGAGAAGAGTCGGTGGGGAGTACCCCGGAAAATTGGCAACAAAGATATGACCAGTATTTGCAAGACTCGCCAATTACACCACAGAGGCCCAAGGAGTCAACAAAGCCCAAGGAATCTATTAAGAACCAGTCTCCTACTAAACAGGATAAGATTGACTCCCTGTTGGTAACAATGCAAAGAAGGGCGGGGTACTTCTTTCAGCAAACTGCCACCACAAATCTGTCTACTGGAGGGAACGTACAGGATAGGAGGGCTAAGGCGGAAGAAACAGTGCAGTGGGCTCGCCTAATGAACTACGATGAGGTATTGGTGGATGCCCAGGTCTTTTTTAATACCCTTGGGGTCACAACCCCGTCAATAGATGCTGTGACCATGGCAGAGCTAGTGATGGGGCAGTATGACCTAGCAAAGAGACGAGGAGATGAGTCCTGGCTGCGAAGAGCCCGTCAGTCGGCTACTTTATTCTTCCCAACGGATTGGGTTGACAGCCATCTCCAGCGTTGGACAAAGGGTAAATCTTTGGTAACCCGTCGACATAAACCCTCAGCAACTATACCAGCCATGACAGCCATGCCCAAGGATTGGCGAGTGACCGAAGGGGGACAGGATCTTCCCACTGCAAGGTTCAATGCAGCAGCCTCTGAGAATGTGCCAGATCCTTCACCTTCATCTAGGGATAAATCCCGTGACTCTGGTACTGCCACCAAATCCAGCGAAGGAAGCGTTAATCTTAGGGGTGAACCCCAGCAAGATCATATCTCCCGGCATAGACACAGACAGGGTGAGGAACGGCGTCACGAGAGTAGGAAGACATCGTCTTTTCGGGACAAGTCTCCAGTCCGACAATCCAGGCACAAGCGACATGCATATTCTAGATCGTCTCGTTCTCACAGGTCACCAGTCAGACCGCCAAGTTCAAGACATCCCAGGTCACGTGTTAGACCACCCCGTGCGGAGGAACCAGCAAGGTCCCACGATTCAGGGTCACGTAAACGTCGGGCTACTGAAGGAGTTAAGTCCCTGGAATCGGCAAGTAAAAGGCACAGGAAGTCCATACCTCACCAGTTCTGGCCTGTCAGCGGTTGTACCATAGCCACCAAGTTCTTGAAGGAGCATGTCCAGTCTGAACACCTCCCAAGTTTATTTCACCAACTGGAACCAGAGGACAGGTCGATGGCTAATACTCATCGACAGCGTCTGCATGGACTAACCCAGCTAGCTTCCAGCATCTTGGGACCTAATTCTTTACCTGAGGACTTAGTGGCGTATCTTAATGCCCGGTTACAAGATGTTATATATGTTCCCACCAACATTTGGGGCCCGCTTCAAGGTGACATGAGAGCCTTATGCCGATTTGCGAGATGGCACATTCCAGTCAGTTTTGAAGTATTCCCCAAGATCAACTCGCCTGCAGCATTGCTTTATTGGAGAATACTTGTATTTTTATTGGGCCAATTGACAGATGCTGAGAGGACAGAATTTCACCTCACCTATGATGCTGGACACAGTTTTGGGGAAATTCCCCGCAGGACACCCATTGAAGAATCGCTACATACAACCACATCCGCTGGAAGGCCTGGAAAACCATCTCTTAGATGCCCCGTGGAAGAACCACTCCCAACAGTTGGGAACACTGAAGATATTGGTTCCGAAGATGTCCCACACCACACAGGCGCAGACTCCCTCCGTATTGTGGAAAATTTGGTCCCACGAGACCGCAGAGGTGTTATCACCGTATATCCGCCATCACCACTCAGGGTCACAGTTGAAAATGAACAAGATGGAAGAACACTGAGAAGTGCCACTTACACCTCAGAAGTTAATTTCCCCGCTGCTTTTGATAGTCATTTCCACCTCGACAGGACAGCTAGGAAGTTAGGTGTTGATGATGTTACAGCAGTGACAGTTGATGATATCCTGGAATACTCCCTTCCTCATGCGCCTTCTAATCCCGTAAACCTGATCGGTGGAGTTATGGTTTTCTGTGACCCAGAGACAAAATTAACACTCCCTCTGATGCATGGCAGGTGGGAAATAGCTGTTGGACTGCACCCGAAGAAGGTTTCCCAATGTACACAAAGTTACTTGGATACTTTGAAAACCCTTTTAGATTCCAACCCATTAGTGGCTGCTCTGGGAGAGATTGGTTTAGACAGAACCGAGCCAGATTATCTGTGGGCTGAGCAGGACAAAGTCTTCAAACAACTACTGACTCTTTGTCACCCTAGTAAGGTGCTGGTCCTTCACCTTAGGGGATCCTCTAATCGGCATTGTTCTTACGTCCTCATGGCGGCTCTGCAGTATGTTCGGAAGGCATGCCCAGTAAACCAGAAAATTCACCTACACTGCTTCACAGGTCTCCAAAGTGATGTGGAGAATTGGTTGGAAGATTTTCCCAATTGCTATTTTGGGTTCACCGCAAGGGTTACTGCCTACACTGACGCTCAACTAGATGCCCTGAAGTATGTACCAAGCGACAGGATCCTGCTGGAGACAGACTCGCCATATATGCCAGTTGACAGAAACAACCAGGTGAACACACCGGCCTACTTGGGAGATGTAGCCAAAACCGTTGCTCGCTGCAGAGGAGTGTCATTGAGGGAGCTGTTGGCGGTCACTGTGACCAATGGCCAACGGCTGTACCAGTAGCTCCAGGCCTCAACAGGGGTTTGTCCCCGCATAGATCTCACTAGGGGTTTAACCCCGCATAATCCTGCTGCTGATATGGAGGGGCGATTGGCAGGACTCTTTGAAAGAAAAGGGGGAGGAGTGTAGGACTTTCAGTTCGGTATTCCGTTTTACCGCACCGCACCATGACCGGACTAACAAAAACCGGAAGCTGACACGTTTTCCTCTACAGAGGTCTCTTGGGATTTCTATGGCTTTGGCGAACGACGTACTATTCCGTTAGCTGAAGCATCCAAGGCTATCCACCCAAGAAGACACAAGACGACTCACTACTAGCGACCACAGGCCACTGTAATCGGTGAGTATCAGATTTTCTACATTTGTTTATATTTCAGTCAGTGGCCTAAATTGGTTATCTGAGATGAAGCCGTTAAACTTTGTCCTAGTTTTGTCACTGTCAAAACGTGTACATTTACCCAGTAAATATGTGGTTAAATATACAACGACGGCAATGAATAGAACCGAGCTTGTGGAGTTTAAACCTCCGGAATGGGCTAGAAAACTGAAGCATATTCCCAAGTATAAAATAAAGGTTAGTTTGATGCATTTTGCGATTTCCCCAGTAAGTCGGATCGTCAACGAAATCGAGGATCGCGGTCGTCAACCCAGCGCTTGCCGTTGCTTAGCCTCGTGAAAAACGCGCTATATGTATGGCTGCAGACAATGTAAAGTAGCCAGTACGTGTATCCCTTCTAGATTGTGCATGTATTGTAAATTCTAAAACGACTTGAGGTCCGATGCCAGATAGACCATCATAACCTCAGGCTAAGCGTCCGGGAATATCTGGGCCGACAAAACTTACACTAAGATGTGTGAACAGCTCAGACTCGAGCCAGTGAGATAGCACACCCATACTGTATTGCAAGAGTTTTCGTTTGTATAGGGCCTTATAAGGCTCATGTGATCAGCAAAGACACTGAGCAGCCTCAGGCCCTGCGCGAATGTACACGCTGATCTGAGTCTTCGCTGGCCACACATGCGTTTATGAAGGTTCTACAGAAGTCCTACACTGACTGGAGTATCTAATACAATGAACGAGAATTTTTTCCCGAAGTCACGGTATAAAATCGCGGAGATTCTCGCTGAACTTGCACTGAAAAAGAATTTACCCGCGTTTCGCGAAAAAAAGCTAGGCTGACAGAAAAATTAAAATTAATATAACTGAACTGAAATGCTTTCAGAATTCACAGATGCGCAGGCTTATCTCAGAGTCACCGTTGGTCGCAAATGTATAACTTGGATTGTAGTTTTTGCCGAGCGCTGAATATTCCCGCCGTTTACCAACCACATGCAGTTGCTGCAGTAAGTGAAAAATTGAGTCCGCTCACGACAAGCAAATACTCGGACCAGCCTGCGAAACTGCAAATCCTCATAGTCTGGCCGGAGTAGATCAGCATGTGCATTTGCGCAGTCTGCTCAGCACCTTCGTTGTCAAGATACCACAAAGCGCATGCTGGAGTCACGTTACAGATGCGTTATACATGTAAATATTCCAGTATGATAATGGACAAAGCCTGGAAATAATGGAATCACCTCGCTGATCCAGTAGCACACTGCATTTCGAGAAAATCCTATTTAAATCATACACTAGCATTAATGATCGTATATAAGCTAGAGCTCGACAAAACTTACCATAAAACATGTGCTACATGTACATATTAAGACACCTTACCTCACTACTGCGGCTACTGAAGGTGCATATGATCGGTGAAAACTGATCAGACTGCATAGATGCGCATGACTAGCAGCGTCTTCGCTGGTCGTCCAGAGACCTGCCTACACTCAGATTAATATGCGCCGTGAGTTTTCGCTTATCTCTTTAGACACTGATCAAACTGTTCGGATGCACAGGCTGAGCTGTTTCTTTGTTGGTCGCACACAAAGACCCGCAGGTCACAAAACGTGCAAAATTCAGATAACAAATCTATGATTGGAAAGCCTATGTAGGAACCACAAAGGCTCAACGAATTTGACGGCTGATCCTAATCATCGCTGTGGCAAAACGACCTGCAGATTGTAGATTCGCTATGTCGTCAGACCGCTCATGAGATCAACAAATAAGTTCTGAAGTTAGATCCTTTGGAAGCAAGGAATACACCAAATAAAAGAAAATAGCAGACTCGGTTTTATTGCGTCAGTTCATGACCAGTACTGAAATGTGCAACATTTCAAAATGATGCCAAATTATTCAATGATCCCAAAGGACCAGAAAATATAATCTGCGCTATGATGATGTACGGGGAGACATTTTACGCCCGCCACACAGCGCAACACCAGCTATAGTGAAAATAAATAAGTTCTGAAGTTAGATCCTTTGGAAGCAAGGAATACACCAAATAAAAGAAAATAGCAGACTCGGTTTTATTGAGTCTGTTCATGAACAGTACTGAAATGTGCAAAACCGGCAACGCCCTCTAGCAACGGCTTATGCAGAACTCTATTTTCAAAATGATACCAAATGAACTCAATGATCCCAAAGGACCAGAAAATATTATCTGCACTATGATGATCAGTGTGTACGGGTGCGAAGAGTGTTCAGAGTGTTTTCTCGTCGCATACGAACCTGCACATCCGGTTTTTACGACTATAGATGTTTGATTTTATTACTGTTTGTGTTTGTTTGTTTGTTTGTTTGCATTGTGGGAGCTTTAACGTCCCCATCAACACTATTAAGGTCCTTTTGGAGACGTTGCTGCCAATTTTGTGGGACTTTTACCCGACATTTAGATGAAATGACACTACATGTAGCATCACATTGCCTGGGTAGGCTTCATGCGGACTGAACAAATTATTTATCTTAATCGCGACGGAAGTAAGGGCCACGAAAAATCAATTTAAGCCCCACCCCCCACCCACTAAAAATCGATTTAGGCTCCACAGAGGAATTCATTTCCGGTAACCGTTTCAAGGCGATTCTTCTGCCGCGGTTTATTTTTGTTATGATTTGTCTTTGGGTGTTTGTGTCGCCTATGTTATTTTATTTTGGATAGCCTTTTTGCCATTTTGTGGGAAGGTGGCTGTCCTGTTGGCTTTCCGATGTTGATGTTTCCGTTGGGGTCTGTCGCTTCATGTTTGTATTTCTTTCCCTTTGGTGTCTCTGATGGGAGCTGTGGTTTAATTGTATCGATTCCTGATTTTATATGGAGCGCTGTAGAAAATCTTTACTAAACATTGCGAAAACACAGTGTAATTTTTTAGCCAAAAAACCCGAAAATTTTAGGATGACAAATTGTGATATTTTCCTAATTTCTGCTCAATATATAGATTGCGGGTACTCGTTAGAACCGCCTCGATGAGGCGGATCCACAAGTACCCACAATCTATATTTTAGAGCAGAAATAAGAAAAAATGAAGTTTACTCCTGTTAACCCCAGTTTTATTATATAAAAGTGGGTTCAAAGGGGTCAAAATTTTATAGGCGTATTTTTTGTGATGATCTTAAATATCGCATTTTCTATTAGGGTTATCGATCCTGTGCAAACAGGTCTGTAAAGCTCAATATCTCAGCATTTTTATGATTTAAGTATCAAATTTCTATCTTAAGTATACAAAAGTCTGTTTTAATGACATATACAAGTACCATCAAAATGTAATAAATATATAGTAAAACGATACATTTTATTACGATTTAATAATGACCTTTTACACTTAATTTCTCTAAACGAGAATATGGCAGTTAGGCTGTGCAAACGGTTTCGTATGCCAAATATCCATTATGAAAACAGGCCTATACAAATACAGTGTAACTTTTACTGCCGAAAAAACAAAGATTTTAAGATGACAAATAGCGATATTTTTCTTATTTCTGCTCAAAACATAGATTGTGGGCACTCGTTAGAACCGCCTCATCGAGGCGGTTCTAACGAGTACCCACAATCTATGTTTTAGAGCAGAAACATGAAAACTAAGGTTTACCCCTGCAAACCCCACATTTAATATATAAAAGTAGGGTTCAAGGGGTCAAAATAATATAGACGTGTTTTCGTGATGTCTTCTTTTTGTTGTATAAATTTCATTTCAAAAACATTTGGGGAAAAGGGTCTTTTTTGATGATACAAATACATGGTATTAAATCATTTTCCCTTCCGTGACGATACGGAATTTTCCGAATTACCAGTAAGGGCGTATCGTAGAATGCCGGAAACTTCCGGAGATAACTGAACCTGTTGACTGCAATTGCCACTTATCCCCAAGACTGAGAAGATCAGTACGGACTGTGGAGATTTTCTTCACATTATGCGACAAACATGTATTGCAGCTTTCAGATATCCAAACGAAGTCTCCGTGGTCGAGTGGTTACGCTACGGCTCGCAGGTTCGATCCCGGGCTTCTCCAGACTTTCGGATGAGTCTTTAAACCGAAGTCCCGTCTCCGTATGACCTTAGCTGTTGGTGGGACGTAAAACTGAATGACTCACTCACTCAGATCTCCAAAATGGCATCTTTTCTGGTGAAAAGCCTTGATATTTTCCTTATAAATACTGCAAACATAGGTTGTGGGTGCTCGTTAGAACCGCGCTCGAGGCGGTTCTAACGAGCACCCACAACCTATGTCTTGGAACAAAATAAGAAAAATAAAGTATACTCCCGAAAACCCCAGTTTTCTCTGTATAAAGTGGGGGTATAGTGGTGTGTGTGTGGGGGGGGGGGTCCTTATTTCACGGACTTGTTCACATGATGTATGAAATTGGTGTTTTCAAAGGTGTTCATTTCATTTCATGTTAACGCGTTGCATGCTTTACTTTCAGCTAGCCAATCCCAACACGCCCATTCACAAATGGACTCTTCCAGGCTTGCCGAAGAACATACAACTGTCAATTAAACGAGATGACATGACTGGCAGTACTCTGTCAGGGAACAAGGTATCCATTACGAAAACACGCCTATACAAATACATTGCCACCTATATCGCCGTAAAAAATGAAGATTTTATGATGAAAAATTGTGATATTTTTCTTATTTCTGCTCAATATATAGATTGTGGGCACTCGTTAGAACCGCCTCATCGAGGCGGTTCTAACGAGTACCCACAATCTATATTTTAGAGCAGAAATAAGAAAAATAAGGTATACCCCAAGAAACCTCAGTTTTACTATATAAAAGTGGGGTTCCAGGGGATCAAAATTATATAGGCCTGTTTGCGTGATGTTTTCAAAATGGGCAGACCGCTGGCTCGAATACTTTAGGCCTAAAAATAACAGCTGTGTTTCCGCTAACCCAACCGACCCTGATTTTTTCTGCCGACTCTGCAATTTTTATTGCCATCCAGAAAAATATAAAAATATTTTCTTTCCTACCGACCTTAATATTTTTAGCACTTTTGATAAAAAATCATAAAACTGTCAGAATATCATAATTAATAATTGAAACCCTGTTCTTCAGTTTCTTGATGCTTTTTACCTCATTATTTGAATGTTTTAAGGTAATACAGTTAGAATTTCACCTTTGTAACTGTTTTTTTCTTTTTTCCATCAAATAAACAAGTTGACAGAACATAAAAAGTTTAAGCGACCTACCGACCCGTACCCTTTGTCAGCATGTTGGCGGAAACACGGCTATTTTTAGGCCTTAATTTATATATAGACCAGCTACCGGTATATAATTTTGACCCCCTTTAACCCCACTTTTATATAGTGAAACGGGTTTGCAGGGGCAAACTTTATTTTTCTTATTTCTGATCTAAAATAAATATTATGGGTACTCGTTAGAACAGCCTCGACGAGGCGGTTCTTACGAGAAACCACAATCTTTATTTAGAAATAAGAAAAATATCATAATTTTTCATCTTAAAATTTCATTTATTTTTCGGCGGTAAAGTTCACATTGTATTGGTATAGGCTGTTTTCGTAATGACGGGTCGTAAATCCACTATACATCCCGAAGATAACGGGCCTCCGTGTTTTAATGGGTAAGAACGCTAACACTTAATCATTAGCCTCTCACTGCTGTATGCACCTGAAACACTTTCTCCGGTTTTAGCCCATCTCTTATTTACGACCAGCTTGTAATTAGAGAAAAAGTCTTGAAAGGACCGTAAAATCAAATCACCAATCAAACCGAGGAACAAGACGAGGATGATGGAAGATGGAGTGCAAAGAGAGCATCATCAAGAAATGGACGGTGCTTCTGGACTCTCTTGGGGCAGCGAGGACAGACAGATGGAGAGATGTTATTGCAAACTAATCTATCGTGCCCCAATAGCCTCCAAGATTAAGGAACTGAGATGAGATAACATACAACACTCCTGAATCAAAATTGTTAGTCCTTCCAATGGGGTTCAGGCCTCGCTCAAGTTGTTTGATCTGAGGTTTAACATCAACACTATTTAAGTCATTTATGACGACGTTGCTTCCAATATTGCGGGAGTTTTACCCGAAATTAAAATGAAATGACACCTCAAGCGCTACCACCCAACGAAACCAACAGAGTTTATATGCAGGGGCACCACTGTGCCTGGGCAGGATTACTTTGTAAGCGGTTTACCAGTTCTCATGTACGGTTATGTCGGATGTACGCCTTACTGGTGAACTGGAGGAAACGGGTTTGATACCTGCCGGGTTCGGCAACATTCCTTTGTGGAAATTGATCATGAAATCTTTCCTCTGGTCATTATTTCCCTTCCACTGATTCGAGAAGGGTAGTTGTCAGTTTCTGGCGAAACAATGTGCACTCTTCTGGTAACCCGCTTACGTATTAGCCAACCCAGGGTTAACTGACCGGCTCAAAATGGATTTACTGGTGAACTGGTTGCTGTACCAATTAGATAGTTTGTAAGCATAGATGAATGAAGCGAATCTGAGCTTTTGGTAAATGTCGCATATCATTATGGTGTTAATTACCTAAATGTACGACTTATTATGAAAACTCGCTTATTCAAATATATTAAAAATTTTACCATAAAAAGCGGGAAATTTTCAGACAAATATCTGACATTTTTCATATTTCTGCTCAAGATTGTGGATACTCTTCAGAACGCCTCGGCGATGCGGTTCAAATGAGTACACTCAATCTGTTTTGGAGCAGAAGTCGTTCGGAATACAAGAATCTTATATGGATGTGAGGGGTGGATGAAAAAATCTGTCCCGAGGGACACTGTCCTGCATCACGAGGCTTGCCGAGTGATGCCGGACAGTGATCCCGAGGGGCGGATTTTTCTGTCCACCCCTCACACCCATATTGGATTCTTTTTCTTGCATACATTTCTTAGCGCGGATTTTTAATGCTGCAGTCACTTTGGTTACCAACGTCCGCCATATTGTGTTGACACTGAAGGAATGTTTAGTGACGTCACCTAACGTGCTGTGACGTCAACCTTAACGACGGCGCATACGAGATCGTAATCAACCAGTGCATTTATCAAACACGCGATTATATTCGATTTCGGGTCGGAACACCAGGGTCAGAACATAAATTTCTATCCCAGGGTAAAATCACGGATTTCCTTGTCTGGTGTGCAAGAATGATATTTCTGTCTGTCAGTAAAATTTGGCATTTACGAGTATAATCATACATGTACAATGTAATGCACTTTAAGTGAAGTCATGCATCATGTTAACAAGTCATTGAAATTAATGCTCCATGTAAACCCCTCTTTGAAAATGGAAAACTGGGGTTTACATGGGTATACAGTTTTTTGCTTATTTCTGCTCCAAGACATAGGTATCGGTACTCTAAGAACCGCCTCAATGAGGTCTCTAGGCCTGCGCTGTTTTCGATTGTCCCGTGTTTGGGATTCTCGTCCACTTGGCCAAATACAGTACAATTGCACGACCCGCAGAAAAAGCAACCGACTGAAGTCGGTTTTTTCTAAGAGTGCCCTAAAATCACCGTGTCATTCTGTCATTCTGTCATTCTGTCTGTCCGTCCGTAACCCGTTTGTGAAAATTGGTGATAGTGACTTAACCGCTTGGAATATTTAAACAATTTTGGCATACTGATAGATATCAATGAGATCTAACCAATGAACTTACGAAATATTACATTCCATTTAGTATAGCCTCGCCGAGGCGAAAAATGTGAAATTTTTCGAACATTTTTGAACTGCTTCTCCTCGGAAACCGTTGGGCCGATTGAAGTCAAATTTCATATGGAGCCTCTATGGGATGGGGGAAACCAAAATTTGCTCATCGGGTCAAGGTCACATGACCGAAATGGCCGCCAAGCCATATATGGTTTGTCTGTCTGTCCGTCCGTAACCCGTAAGTGAAAATTGGTGATAGTGACTTAACCGCTTGGAATATTTAAACAATTTTTGGCATACTGATAGATATCAATGAGATCTAACCAATGAACTTGCGAAATATTACATTCCATTTAGTATAGCCTCGCCGAGGCGAAAAATGTGAAAATTTTCGAACTGCTTCTCCTCGGAAACCGTTGGGCCGATTGAAGTCAAATTTCATATGGAGCCTCTATGGGATAGGGAAACCAAAATTTGCTCATGGGGTCCAGGTCACATGACCAAAATGGCCGCCAAGCCATATATGGTAAAAACCCTTAAAAAATAGTTTTCTCCAGAACCACTGGGCAGATTTCCACGAAACTTGATGAATAGCATCTGTGATGTAGGCCTATCATAAATTGCTAAAATGGTGACCCTGGGTTGACCTTGACCTTCTTTGGGTCCGTCCGTAACCCGTTTGTGACAATTGGTGATAGTGACTTAACCACTTGGAATATTTAAACAATTTTTGGCATACTGATAGATATCAATGAGATCTAACCAATGAACTTAAGAAATATTACATTCCATTTAGTATAGCCTCGCCGAGGCGAAAAATGTGAAATTTTTCGAACATTTTTTAACTGCTTCTCCTCGGAAACCGTTGGGCCGATTGAAGTCAAATTTCATATGGAGCCTCTATGGGATGGGGGAAACCAAAATTTGCTCATGGGGTCAAGGTCACGTGACCAAAATGGCCGCCAAGCCATATATGGTTTGTCTGTCTGTCCGTTCGTAACCCGTTTGTGAAAATTGGTGATAGTGACTTAACCGCTTGGAATATTTAAACAATTTTTGGCATACTGATAGATATCAATGAGATCTAACCAATGAACTTGCGAAATATTACATTCCATTTAGTATAGCTTCGCCGAGGCGAAAAATGTGAAAATTTTCGAACTACTTCTCCTCGGAAACCGTTGGGCCGATTGAAGTCAAATTACATATGGAGCCTCTATGGGATGGGGCTAACCAAAATTTGCTAATGGGGTCCAGGACACATGACCAAAATGGCCGCCAAGCCATATATGGTCTGTCTATCTGTCCGTCCGTAACCCGTTTGTGAAAATTGGTGATAGTGACTTAACCGCTTGGAATATTTAAACAATTTTTGGCATACTGATAAATATCAATGAGATCTTATCAATGAACTTGCGAAATATTACATTCCATTTAGTACAGCCTCGCCGAGGCGAAAAATGTGAAAATTTTCGAACTGCTTCTCCTCGGAAATCGTTGGGCCGATTGAAGTCAAATTTCATATGGAGCCTCTATGGGATGGGGGAAACCAAAATTCCTCATGGGGTCCAGGTCACATGACCAAAATGGCCGCCAAGCAATATTTGGTAAAAACCCTTCAAAAATAGTCTTCTCCAGAACCACTGTGCAGATTTCCACGAAACTTGATAAATAGCATCTGGAACGTAGGCCCATCATAAATTGCTAAATTGTGACCCTGGGTTGACCTTGACCTTCTTTGTGCCTAGGTCAAACTTTGACACACATGCTTTTGTGTTGGATTTTATCCTGCAAACGATTCAGAATACAGTACTAAAGTATAAGATATATTTTTGATCCTTACGATAAGGCGCATTTATTGGGGGAACCGTTTTATGTCCAGGTCACATGACCAAAATGGCCGCCATACCCATATATGGTAAAACTCATAAAGCTAAAAGAATCCGGCGGGTCGTGCACTTCAGCTGAAGCACTGGTTAACAATTTGTTTGGCATTAATGTCCCCGCCATTCGAAAAATAGTAGAAAGGGCATATAGTATTAGCCCTGTCCGTCTGACCATCTCTGTCCGCATCCGTGCCCGAGATGGCATTAGCAAATTTCATTCGAGTTTCCCCTATTGCGCCTCCATAATAATAATAATAATAATAATAATAATAATAATAATAATAATAATAATTGTAATACATGTGATAATAAATCGAACTTATTTGTAGAGCAAACTAGTACTTATCTTCCATGTGGCCCTCTTTTCTCTGGGCAGAAACCATTACAAAGTCATATGGATAAAATTTCCAAGGCTTGCTCAAGGAAACAACACTTGATGTTAGTGGGGATCGAACCAAATACCTCTCGATCTCGAGTCCGATGCTTTACCACTGCCCCACAGCGCTATTGGCTGATATGCACTCCGACACAACGCCAACTGCATTGACCCTTATTATGCTGTTCACGTCAACCCCTACCTTTGCAAACAGTACAGATCCAGATCAGATGGCTTCTTTCACTGTTTGTCATGCAGTTTGTGAATTTAATAAATGTAATATATCAAGTAATTTGAGTGGTTGATAATCATCAATGGGAGTGGCTTAATTAATTTATGCAGCGCAATAAGGGTTAAAATTTTATTTCGCTTCATAAACATACATGTGAAAATGGTTTTTATGCCCCCGCATCATATGATGCCGGGGGCATATAGTTTTTCGGTTTTCCGTACGTGCGTACGTGCGTACATGTGTACGTCCGTCTGTACGTGTGTGTGTACGTACGTACGTACGTACGTACGTACGTACGTATGTACGTGATCCTGTAACCTCAGGTTAAAGTTTTTGTAACAGGTAGAGCCTGAACTTTAAGAACTCATATTTTCCTAACCATTTGATGGAACTGGTTCATCTTTGGTATGATGATAGACATAGGTCCAAAGTTTTATTAAGCAATACCCCCAGCCATGCCTGTGACCTCAAGGTCAAGGTCACAGACTTAGAAATATTCAATGTTAAAGACTCAGGTTAAGGTTTTTGTAACAGGTAGACTTGAACATTTTAGAATTCATATTTTCCAAACCATTTGATGGAATTGGTTCATATTTGGTATGATTATAGATATAGGTCCAAAGTTTTATTCAGCGATACCCCCACCCATGCCCATTGCATCAAGGTCAAGGTCATGGACTTAGAAATTTTCCATGTTAAAGACTCCAGTTAAGGTATTTGTACCTGGTAGAACCTGACTTTTTATGATGGCTTTGGTTCATACGATGATAGATATAGGTACAATGTTTTATTCAGCAATACCCCCACCCATATCTATGACCTCAAGGTCAAGGTCACAGACTTAGACAATTCTCATGTGAAAGATTTTAAAGAGCTCAAATTTTCCAAACTATATTATGGATTTGGCTTATGTTGATAGATACAGGTCCAAATGTTTATTTGGCAATACCCCCACTCATGCCTATGGCTTCAAGGTCAAGGTCACAGACTTAGAAATTTTTAATTAGATATTTTAAGAGTTTATATTTTCCAAATTATGCGATGGATTGAGTTGATATTTGGTATGATGTTAGATACCTGTCCATTTTATTCAGCGATACCCCCACCCATGCCCATGAGCTCAAGGTCAAGGTCACAGACTTAAAATTTTCTAATTATCCCCTCGCACAACATGGCTCTAGCGTCTATATTTCTTGACTGATTTCAATATAACTTCACACAAATGTTCCTTATGACAATATCTCGAGCAAGTTTGACTTTCAAGGTCATGACCTCAAGGTCAAGGTCACTGTGGCTATTTTTAGAAAAACTTTGTCATCGCTCTAGCGCTTACATTTCTTCACCGATTTCAATATAACTTCATACAAATGTTCCTTATGACAATATCTCGAGCCATTTCGACTTTCAAGGTCAAGGTCACTGTGGCTATTTTTAGAAAAACTTTGTCATCGCTCTAGAACCTGCATTTCTTCACTGGTTTCAAAATAACTTCACACAAATGTTCCTTATGACAATACCTCGAACGAGTTTGATTTTTAAGGTCAAGGTCACTGTGGCTATTTTTAGAAAAACTTTGTCATTGCTCTAGCACTTACATTTTTTCACCAATTTCAATATTACTTCACACAAATGTTCCTTATGACAATATCTCTAGCAAGTTCCTCTTTCAAGGTCAAGGTCACTGTGGCTATTTTTAGAAAAAGTTTGTCATCGCTCTAGGGCTTTTATATCTTCACCGATTTCAATACAACTTCACACAAATGTTCCTTATGACAATACCTCGAGCGAGTTCGACTTTCAAGGTCAAGGTCACTGTGGCTATTTTAAGAAAAACTTTGTCATTGCTCTAGCGCTTACATTTTTTCACCAGTTTCAATATAACTTCTCACAAATGTTCCTGATGACAAGGTCACACACTTAGAAAATTTTGTTGCAATATGGATTTTCGGGGTGAGGCGGGGCCCTTGGCGGGGGCATCTGTGTCGTCTGGACACATTTCTAGTTGAGCACATGCCCCCCCTGCGAAATATCAGACCAGCCTGCGCATACGCGTGGTCTGGTCAGAGTCTTATCTGCGCGTTATATGGATGACCATTGGATGTTCACAGCATTTTCGTGCTCTCAGGTAAGGTTATATACGACAACACGCCTATACAAATGCATTGTAAACTTTAACTTCGAAAAAAAAACAACAAAAAAAACAAAAAAAACACGAAAATTTGCCGGTAAAAAATTGTGATATTTTTCTTATTTCTGCTTAAAATATTGATAATGGATACCAGTTAGAACCGCCTCATCGAGGCGGTTCTAACAAGTAGACACAATCTTTATTTTAGAGCAGAAATAAGAATATGTAAGGTTTACCCATGTAAACCCCAGTTTTACTATATAGAGTGGGGTTCAAGGGGGTCAAAATTATATAGGCTTGTTTTCATGATGATAGCCCCCGCCTACCGGGCTTGGAGAAATTGATTGGGCTGCATGTTGTTATGTTAAACTAAGGATGCTTTGAACAACTGGGCCCAGGTCGATTTGTTCATGCTTAAAGACATTTTTCACTAGTCGTAGCTCATTTGTGCATCTTTGTTAATGTGATTTAAATTCTTTATTTTAAATTATAGCAAAATAATATAAGTGCCAACCGAATGCAATATTAGATGGTTCTTAAGATGTTTTTACTACAATGAAGGGATTATATAGCACTTAAAAATGTTATTAATATACTTAATAACTATTGTTTAAACCGAAAATGTGATATCATGATGTATTTAGTTCATACTAATTTGTTTTCTTTTGTTTGATTTGAGGTTCAACGTCCCCGTCAACACGGTATAGGTCATTTTTGAGACGTTGCTTCCAATTTTGTGGGACTTTTACCCGACATTGAGATGAAATGACATCTCAAGCCCTGCCGCCCAATGAAACAAATAGGGTTTATAAGCATGGACGGCCCGACTCGCACAGCTTGGCCTGGGCAGGCTTTGATCCGGTTTACCAGCACTTGTGTGCGGTCGGTTTTAGCTTTGCGTTGAAGCGTCATACAGCCCATCTATTTCTTTAAGCCCCGATGGGCGAGGGCTGATAATTTATTTTAGTTCGATTGCAGTGAAAGCTTCAAGCTTATTGAGTCGCTCTCCAACACTCATTCCGGATGTTATCACGCGCGAGTGAGAGAGAGGCGGTGACCTTTAAATCATTGCTACCCAGTTACATCTGGGTCGAGTGGGGCATTGTCATAAGGACACACATCGCCTCCGTTGGCCGGATTCGAACCCACAACCTTTCGAGTCGAACGCGCTAACCACTGAGCTATCGAGGCTGGCATGTATTTCATAAAATTATTTCAGATGTCGATATATTTCTTAGTTCTGGTCCAAACAAAATTGTTGGTGCTCGTTAGAGGTGCCTACTGATCTGTGTTTTTGGGCAAAAATAAGGAAAACCAGTGCTTCAGCTGAAGTGCACGACCCGCCGGATGCTTTTAGCTTTATGAGTGTTACCATATA
Source organism: Lucinisca nassula (assembly GCA_963580285.1). Taxonomy (NCBI): domain Eukaryota; kingdom Metazoa; phylum Mollusca; class Bivalvia; order Lucinida; family Lucinidae; genus Lucinisca; species Lucinisca nassula. The sequence continues at coordinate 76,409,053 of OY757024.1, read as the reverse complement.
TGGGTATGGCGGCCATTTTGGTCATGTGACCTGGACCCAAAACGGTTGCCCCAATAAATGCGCCTTATCGTAAGGAGCAAAAATATATCTTATACTTTAGTACTGTATTCTGAATCGTTTGCAAGATAAAATGCATTCTCACATTTTCCAATACAAAAGCATATGAGTCAAAGTTTGAGTTAGGCACAAAGAAGGTCAAGGTCAACCCAGGGTCACCACTTTAGCAATTTATGATGGGCCTACGTCCCAGATGCCATTTATAAAGTTTCGTGGAAATCTGCTCAGTGGTTCTGGAGAAGACTATTTTGGAAGGGTTTTTACCATATATGGCTTGGCGGCCATTTTGTTTATGTGACCTAGACCCCATGAGCAAATTTTGGTTTTCACCATCCCATAGAAGCTCCATATGAAATTTGACTTCAATCGGCCCAACGGTTTCCGAGGAGCAGTTCGAAAATTTTCACACTTTCGCCTCTGCGAGGCTATACTAAATGGAATATAATATTTCGCAAGTTCATTGGTTAGATCTCATTGATATCTATCAGTATGCAAAAATTGTTTAAATATTCAAAGCGGTTAAGTCACTATCACCAATTTTCACAAACGGGTTACGGACGGACAGACAGACAGACCATATATGGCTTGGCGGCCATTTTGGTAATGCGACCTGGACCCCATGAGCAAATTTTGGTTTCCCCCGTCCCATAGAGGCTCCATATGAAATTTGACTTCAATCGGCCCAACGGTTTCCGAGGAGAAGCAGTTCGAAAATTTTCACATTTTTCGCCTCGGCGAGGCTATACTAAATGGAATGTAATATTTCGCAAGTTCATTGGTTAGATCTCATTGATATCTATTAGTATGCCAAAAATTGTTTAAATATTCCAAGCGGTTAAGTTACTATCACCAATTTTCACAAACGGGTTACGGACGGACAGACAGACAGACCATATATGGCTTCATGTGACCTGGACCCCATGAGAAAATTTTGGTTTCCCCCGTCCCATAGAGGCTCCATATGAAATTTGACTTCAATCGGCCAAACGGTTTCCGAGTAGAAGCAGTTCGAAACTTTTCACATTTTTCGCCTCGGCGAGGCTATACAAAATGGAATGTATTATTTCGCAAGTTCATTGGTTGGATCTCATTGATATCTATCAGTATGCCAAAAATTGTTTAAATATTCCAAGCGGTTAAGTCACTATCACCAATTTTCACAAACGGGTTACGGACGGACAGACAGACAGACCATATATGGCTTGGCGGCCATATGGGTCATGTGACCTTGACCCCATAGAGGCTCCATATGAAATTTGACTTCATTCGGCCCAACGGTTTCCGAGGAGAAGCAGTTCGAAAATTTTCACATTTTTCGCCTCGGTGAGGCTATACTAAATGGAATGTAATATTTCACAACTTTATTGGTTAGATCTCTTTGATATCTATCAGTATGCCAAAAATTGTTTAAATATTCCAAGCGGTTAAGACACTGTCACCAATTTTCACAAACGGGTTACCGATTTTTCGCCTCGCCGAGGCTATACCAAACGGAATGTAATATTTCGCAAGTTCATTGGTTAGATGTCATTGATATCTATCAGTATGCCAAAAATATTATTGTTTAATTATTCCAAGCGGTTAAGTCACTATAACCAAATTTTCACAAACGGGTTACTGACGGACAGACAGACAGACCATATATGGCTTGGCGGCCATTTTGGTAATGCGACCTGGACCCCATGAGCAAATTTTGGTTTCCCCCATCCCATAGAGGCTCCATATGAAATTTGACTTCAATCGGCTCAACGGTTTCCGAGGAGAAGCAGTTCGAAAATTTTCACATTTTTCGCCTCGGCGAGGCTATACTAAATGGAATGTAATATTTCGCAAGTTTATTGGTTAGATCTCATTGATATCTATTAGTATGCCAAAAATTGTTTAAATATTCCAAGCGGTTAAGTTACTATCACCAATTTTCACAAACGGGTTACGGACGGACAGACAGACTGACAGAATGACCGAATGACAGAATGACACGGTGATTTTAGGGCACACTTAGAAAATCAACAGACTTCAGTCGGTCGCTTTTTCTGCGGGTCGTGCAATAGGACTACCCCCCATTAGCCCCATTTTTCTCTATATAAATTTGGGTTTAGTTGGCTGTTTCGATGGTTGCATAGACTTGATAAATCGATGGTAGTGAGTTCTTCCGTTTGATATTGGGTTGAGGTAGTCAATAAACAGTGTTGATGAGGTCACTGATGAGGCCTAGTTGGCCGAAACTAGCTTGTCTGGCCCAGAAAACATGTACACTCCCATATTTTTCACTTCTGTGGTGTATTTCTTGCTTCCAAAGGATAACCCTTTTATTTAACTTCACTACAGCTGGTGTGTGGGAATGTGTGGCGGCGGTAAAACGTCTCCCTGCCCTACATCATAGTGTAGATTATATTTTCTTGTCCTTTGGCATCATTGATTCCATTGTGGAATTTTGAAAATATCCGAGGGTCACTGATGAGGCTTAATTGGTCGAAACTAGCTAGTCTGGCCCAGAAAACATGTACACCCCCATATGTTTCACTTCTGTGGTGTATCCCTTGCTTCCCTTTTAAAGAACATATTTGGTCCTGATACGATAGCTCGTTCCGAGTTGTCTTGTCTAGACATACACTGTTTGTATAAAGGCATCTGTAACGATCCACAGGGTTTAAAATTGCGTTTGTGGTTTAATGACACGTCAACCCTTGTGGGTCATTTTCAACACGAAAACATGCTTATATAATTTTGACCCCCTTGAACCCCACTTTTATATAGTAAAACTGGGGTTTCGGGGGTATACCTTATTTTTCTTATTTCTGCTCTAAAATATAGATTGTGGGTACTCGTTAGAACCGCCTCGATGAGGCGGTTCTAACGAGTGCCCACAATCTATATTTGGAGCAGAAATAAGGAAAATATTACAATTTTTTATCATAAAATTTTCATTTTTTCGGCGATAAAGGTGGCAATGTATTTGTATAGGCGTGTTTTCGTAATGTGTAAAAGAGACGGTAGAGGAGACGAAAGTAAAGGACAGTGGAGAAAGAGGAAAAATTAATGGGAGTGTAGAAACAGAGGAAATAATAACTCTTCCCCTCTAGCCTTACCTGCAGCAAGGACAGCAAGCCTTGCCTAGCTGTAAGCAATTATCAGCGGCCCCCCGCCCATCGGGGCTTGAAGAAATATATGGGCTGCATGATGCTTCCACGCAGAGCTGAAACCGACCCGCACACGAGTACTGGTAGACCGCTTAAAGATCTAAGCCTGCCCAGGCAAAGCGGTGCGAGTCGGCCCGCCCATGCCTATAAACCCTTTTGGTTTCATTGGGCAGCAGGGCTTGAGATGTCATTTCATCTCAATGTCGGGTAAAAGTCCCACAAAATTGGAAGCACCGTCTAAAAAATGACCTTTACAGTGTTGACGGGGACGTTAAACCTCAAATCAAACAAACAAAGCAATTATCAGCTGGACGCGACAGTGGCGCAAGATACACGACACCTCATCCAATCAGGGTTTAAACGAATTAATGCTTTGTTAAACTCGTAAGTGGCATAAATCCATACATATTCACCCTATGAATTTTAACCATTGAAGTACCATGAGTATAGCACACCCCAGCGACTCAGTACATTTTTTCACAACTCCAAAATGGCTACTTTTCTGATGAAAATCCGCGATAACTTTCTTATTTATACTGCAAACACAGGTTGTGGGTGGTCGTTAGAACCGCCTCATTTAGGGGGTTCTGACGAGTTCTCACAACCTACATGTATGTCTTACGAGGCGGTTCTAACGAGTACCCACAGGCTATCTTTTGGAGCAAAAATAATAAAAAAATAATGTATACCCCCGTAAACCCAAGCTTTCTCTATATAAAGTGGGGTCATTACGAAAACACGCCTATACCAATACATCGTAACCTTTTACGCCGAAAAAAATGAAAATTTAAGATGAAAAATTGTGATATTTTTCTTATTCCTGCTCAAAATATAGATTGTGGGCACTCGTTAGAACCGCCTCATCGAGGCGGTTCTAACGAGTACCCACAATCTATATTTTAGAGCAGAAATAAGAAATATAAGGTATACCCCCGGAATCCCCAGTTTTACTTTATAAAAGTGGGGTTCAACGGGGTCAAAATTATATAGGCGTGTTTTCGTGATGTTTAGGGGTGTAAATTTCACGGACCTGTTCACGTATGTGACGCCTGAAAGACAACACTTTTGCAGGTACGAAAAATGGAGTTTCTGATGGCCGATGCTGTACAGTCAGGTTGTAGTCATGTGATCACTTACGGAGGAATACAGTCGAATCACTGTAGAGCTGTTGCGGTTGCTTCCAGACAACTTGGACTGAAACCGCATCTAGTTTTACGAAGTGCGGTGGAGGTAAATATTGTTCTATTTAAAGTCAAACTTCAGCGACTCCCGGAACTCCTGCAAAGTATTTTGTCTCCCATGTACATAGGGTTCAACTGTTAAAGGAAAGAATTTGTTTCTAAGGAGCAAATTCTTTCCTTTAGGAGTAGACCCCTTTTTCAGTGGGACAGGACTTACAGAAAAGCGAACAGAATGTCCCGAAAGTTGTCTCCCTTTGAAAGAGGCGAAAAGATGTGTTGGGTGTTCCATTCGCCTTAAAACTTCCTTGTACAGTTCAGCCTCAATGCCCCGAACGACGACCACCCTTTCACCACGGCTATTTGGAACACGTTCTTCAGTCCCTAGGAAAACGCTTGTAAGCAAAATATCTCAAGAACCCCTTAGGCTAGACTCTTGAAATTTTGCAGGCTGCTTGGTATCAAAGTGTTGATGATTTGATTAAAGTTTGCACTAATTGTATGAAAAATTGACCAAATAACATGTTTGCCCCTTAGTGGACTTAAGCATTTTGGCATAGGAAAAGTTTGTAAGCAAAATATCTCAAGAACCACTAGGGCTAGGCCCTTGAATTTTTGCAGGCTCTTAGGAACCAATGTGAAGATGATCTGATTAAATTTTTGTATATTTTTGTAAAAAAAAAAAAAAAAAAAAAAAAAAAAAAAGACGAAATTATGCCCAATCGGGGCCTTAAGTATTTTTGCCTTGGAAAAACTAGTAAGCAAAACATTACGATAACACATCCGTGTGATACAGTGCATTTTTTTCATACCTCAAAAAAGATAATTTTCTGATGAAAATTTATGATATTTTTCTTATTTATACTCAAAACATAGGTTTTGGGTACTCGTTAGAACCGCCTCATTGAGGCGGTTCTAACGAGTACCCACAACCTATGTCTTGGAACAGAAATAAGGAAAATAATGTGTACCCCCCTAAACCCCAGTTTTCTCTATATAAAGTGGGGTATAGGGGGGGTCTTCATTTCACGGACTTGTTCACGTGATGCATCTCAAGAAATCCTTTGGCTAGACGCTTGAATTTTTGTAGGCTAGTTGGAACCCATGTGAAGATGAACTGATTAAATTTTGGTGTTTTTTTATGAAAAAATGGCGAAATTATGCCTGTTTACGGACTAAAGCATTTTTGTATAGGAAAAGCGTGTAAGCAAAATATCGCAAGAAACGCTTGGGCTCGGCCTTCAGAATTTGCAGGCTATGTGGAACCATTATGAAGATGACCTGATTAAATTGTGCTATCATTTTATGAAAAATTGACCAAATTATAGCCCTTTGTAGACAAAGGCATTCTGGCATAGAAAAAAATCTTTTTAGCAAAATTTCTCATTACGAAAACATACCCGTGCAAAATATTGCAGTTTTTCACAACTCCAAAATGGCTACTTTTCTTATGAAAATCTGTGATATTTTTCTTATTTATGCTGTAAATATAGGTTATGTGTGCTCGTAAGAACTGCCTCAATTCGGTGGTTATTACGAGTATGCTTAACCTATGTCTTAGAGTAGAAATAAGAAAAATAATGTATACCCCCAAACACCCCAGTTTTCCCAATATAAAGTTGGGTTTAAGGGATTGATCATTTCATGGACTTGTTCACCTGATTCCAAGAACCGCATGTGCTGGGCTCTTGAAATGTTGCAGGCTGTTTGGAACCAAAGTGACAGGCCTCATATTTTTCAGGCATATGTAGGATTTCAGGCTTTTAGGGCTTCATTATTTCTTGATTTTTTCTTGATTACAGGCTTTTTAACACTTATCCTCTGAATAAAATTATTTACACCCATTTCTGCCTATTCACCAATCAAATTATTTGATATAATGTAATCAAGTCACAAGCTGCATTACAAACAGTGTAGATCCTGATGAGATGGCTTCTGATCTGGATCTCCACTGTTTGTAAAGGTGATGGTTGTCATGTACGGCAGGATGAGGGTTATGGCTGCAAAACCAGGTCTTTCAGGCTTTGAAAAGCTTGGTCAGTATGAGACCTGATGTGAAGATGATCTGTTTAAATTTTGAAGTAATATTAAAAAAATGACCAAATCATACTCCTTTGTGGGTTTAAGCATTTTGGCATAGGGAAAGCCTGTAAGCAAAATATCTCAAGAAACGGAAGGTCTTGCTCGACTGATTCTTACCAGAGTTATGGTCCTTTGGCATTTTTTAGCTCACCAGCCTCGATGAGGCGCTTCTAACGAGTACCAACAATCTATAATTCGAGCAGAAATAAGAAATATAGTCGAACTTCAATGGCTCGAACACCTTTGGGACCTCGAAAATCTGTTGGAGACAAGGGTAGTTCGAGCCACTGAGGGTTACTGCCTGGAGGCATAACGAGATACTTTTAGACATCTTTTCGGTGTTCTATAATGAAATTGTATGCTGTGTGTACTCATTAGAATCGCCTCATCGAGGCGATTCTAATGAGTACACACATCATACATTTGCAAGATAAAAGACTAAAATATCCTTAATTATCCCCCACTATTTCTTATGTACAGGATTTCGCTAGGGGCTCAAGAATGGGTTCAACACATCCATGGTAAACGAGCCATCGGTGTTCGAGCCATCGAAGTTCTACTGTATGTCACAATTTTTCATCTTAAAATTTTCATTTTTTTCGGGGGTTATATTTACAATGTATTTGTATAGGCTTGTTTTCGTAATGATTGGTTTTGGAGGCATAACTCTAAATTCGTAAAATGAACACCCCTGTCAATCCCAGCTAATAAATAGGGGATCTTACATAAGTGTTCATGTATTTTTGAATTTATTAAACGAGTTGCGGAAAAGGGATAAATGCGAGGCTTTGTCGATAATTTTATCCCTTTCCCTCAAAGAGTTTAACAAATTAAATAATACATGAGCACGAATGCAAGATTCTATTTATCGTATGACATCTAGAACGCATTTTATTCACGATTGTTTACAAAAAAATGTCAATATTCCGCCATTAGTAAACGCGATGTCGAAAAGGACGTCGTACATGTAACGTAACGGAACGCATCTAGCTAATTTGTATATTTAATCCACTAGTGGACAATCGAAAATAATACATGACGTTATTTCATTCACAGACGCAACGTCATATGATAAAGATGAATATAGGGTTAACTGGCGTATACATTATTAGCGATAGCGGGAATATTGTTTTTTTTATTTTTTATTTTTTATTTTTTTTTTGTTTTTGTCCTGTCTGTTTGATTGTTTGTTGAACACTGTTTGAGATAGACACTTCATATTTGGTATATAGTTTCCTTTTGACAAGAACTTCCGATTCATATAAAAAGTTTTGCCTGTGACCTTGACCTTGACCGGTGACTTACTTTAAAGAAAAAAGAAAACATTGGTCATAACTTATGAACCGTTTGCATTAGGAAAACATGTTCGGGAGAAATAATGGCGTCCGACATTGTGTCCGAAATGACAAATATTAGGTAAAAACGATAATCTCTTTATTGTACCCCCGGTATACGAAGTATGTGGGTATATAGTTGTCGTCCTGCCGTTCGTCCGTCCGTCTGTCCGTCCGTTTGTCCGTCTTTCCGTCTGTCCATCCGTCCGTCCGTTAAAATTTTGGTTAAAGTATTGCGTCAAAGTTTCTAAGAGATTGTATCTTCTGAACCCTTTGATAGATTTAGTTGATACTTACACTGAAGTTACATACTGGTCCAAAGATTTCACTGGTGCATGTCCGACCCCCAAAAGTGACCCTAAGGTCAAGGTCACAGACTTAGAAATTTCACATTTGGTTAAAGTTGTATGACAAAGTTTATAGATGCCTGTATGCACAAATTCAGTTGATACTGTACTTGTATCAATGTTGCATACCAGCCCAAACATTCCATGATGTATGTCCCTTCCCCTACCTGCGTTGACCTTGACCTCAAGGTCACGGACTTAGAAATTTTACATTTGGTTAAAGTTTTTTTTAACAAAGTTTATAATTGGCAGTATGTTCTAAAGTCTACTACAAATTAAATTGATATTTGCATCGATGTTTCATACCAGTCCACAGATTTCGTTTATGCATACCCCTACCTGCTGCTTCAGTTTCATTGATGCCCCCAACCCTTCAGTAACTTTGTTGTCCTCACTCCATTGGTCCATTTAGAAATTTTATGTTTGGTTTACAAGCACATTTATAGATGCTTATAGCTTCTTAACTTCTTCATTTACACTATATACAAGCTCCGAAGATATATCAGAGGGTGGCGCTGGCCGGGGGTATACGTGACCCACTGGTCGCTTTCTCTAGTGATTTCTGCTTTAAACATTGATTGTGGGTGCTCGTTAGAACACACGATGGGGCGGTTCTATTGAGTACCAACAAACCATGCTTTTGTGCAAAATAAGGCAGATATTGTATACACCTGTAAACCCCACTTTTCTCTATATAAAGTGGGGTTTAGGGGGTCTTCGTTTAATGGAGATGCAGCCTTTATATTTGACATGTAGGTTCCTTGTGACAAGGGTTTTTGCCTGATAGAAAAATTTGGCATATGACCTTGACCTTGACTTGTGGCCTACTTAAAAGAATAAAATCACATTGGTCATAACTTCTGAACCGTTTTAGATATAGTCTTTATATTTGGCATCTTGGTTCCTTGTGACAAGAACTTCCGACGCATCCAAAAAAAATATCTGTGACCTTGACGTTGACCTGTGACCTACTTTAGAGAAAAAAAAGGTCATAACTTCTGAACCGTTTAAAATAGATCCTTCACATTTGGATCCGTATAACGTTTGGTTCCGTATTACAAGGGCTTCCCACTCACCTATGGCCTACTTCAAAGAGAAAAACAAACTTTTGTCACAACTTTTGAACCGTTTGAAGTACAGCCTTCATATTTAACACATAGGTTTCTTGTAATAAGGGCTTCCCACTGATACAAAAATGACCCTGACTTTGACCTACTTTTAAGAAAAAAAATTATATTGGTCATACCTTTTTAACCATTTGAGATAGCGCCTTCATATTTGGCATGAATGTTCCTTGAAACATGGCCTTTCTAGTCATACATACAAGATTTACCTTTGACTCTTGAACTGGACTTGATAGAGCCTTCATGTTTGGCATGTGACATGGCCTTCCAACTTATACAAAGAGTTTTTGACATGTGACCTTGACCCTGACCTGTGACCTAATTTATCATAACTTTTCACACTCTTGAGATAAAGCCTTCATACCTTTTTGGTACGTGGGTTCTTTGTGAATGGCCGTCATACCAGTACAAAATTTTGATCTGTGATCATGACTGTAATCTGTGAACTACTTTATCATAACGCTTGTAGCGTTTAACTGATAGAGCCTTCTTATTTTGCATGTGCGTTCCTTGTAACAAGGGCTTCCTACCCTTACACAGAAGTTTGACCTGTGAACTTGACCTTCTTTATTATAACTTGTGGTCTATTTTAAAGATGGTAATTATCCCTGGCCGGGGACTTGTTCGTGTGACACAAACGCGTCTTGTTCTTATTTCTGCTCAATTACATTTATTGTAGGCACTCGTTATTGTTTTGTTTGAATTGAGGCAACACTGTTTAGGTCATTATGGAGACATTGCTTTCCATTTTGTGGGACTTTTATGACATGTCAATCCATGCGATGATCACAGAATGTCTTTTAAACTTAATTGATCTGAGCTAAAACTTGAACAGTGAATCACACCTTTAACTTCAAAATTGAATTCGGTTTCAGTCGTTTTTTTAAGTAATGACGTTAGCGTTTACAGCAATTAATTTAAAACAAATTACCCGACCGGTGGACCGCAACTTCTTAATAATAGTAATTATGAAAAAAATAATCAAAGGACTAAAAATCTCCTTTTAATTACTTGATCAAAAAGATCCGAGTAACAACATATTTATTATTTTCATCTAATTATAGCATGCTCATGCCATATATGTTCCAATAATTGAATGATTAACAAGTAACAGATATAATATACTGGGCAAGAAAAGTTAGGGATCATGTTTTTGACTGAACATTTCTCTAAAACAAAAAAAATGTTTCGAAACACATTTTATTATATTCAATATATCATTCAAATCACTGCAAAACTGCATGACAAAAATTGGATTCCGGTCACGTGACACATCATAATGACCTTAGATACGAGCATACACATGAAAACAAAGTGAAGTCTGGTATCTTCAAAAACCTAAAAGTTCAAGTTTTTTTGATTCCCTCAATGTCAGTATTCAGTGTGACCTCCATGGGCCTGAATAACTGCACGACAGCGCCTGGGTATGCTTCTTATCAAGCGTCTGAGTGACATTTGAGGGATTGTTTGCCGCCATTCTTCATTTAAAGCCTGGACGAGTTCATTACGCGTATTAGGAAGCACAGGGCGACTGGAAATAGCGCGTTGCAACATGTCCCAAGCGTGTTCGATTGGGTTCAAGTCAGGCGATCGACTTGGCCAGTCCATACGAACAATTGTTTCCCTCTCCAGATACTGATTCACAACCAAAGTCCTATTAGGGCGAGCATTATCGTCCATTAAAATGAAGTCATCACCTACAGCACCGGCAAATGGTCTCACAATAGGATGAAAAATTTCATCCCTATATCTAACCCCAGTCAGAGTGCCTCTGTCCATCACGTACAAGTCCATGCGGCCACCAAAGCTGATGCCGGCCCATACAATCACCAACGCACCTCCAAACCGGTCATGTTCGACAATACAACAATCAAAGTAGCGCTCACCCGACTCCCGCCATACTCGTCTCCGGCCACGGTGGAAGTCCACACAAAACCTTGACTCATCTGTGAAGAGAACAGGGGTCCAGTGACGGATTTGCCAATTTGCATGGTCTGTCGCCCAGTGTTGCCTTGCAATTCTGTGCTGGCGCGTCAAAATCGGCCTTACCGCTGGCCTGCAAGCACGAAAATTTGATGCATGAAGTCTGTTTCTGATTGTTTGTGTCGAAACTCGTCGTCCAGTTGCTTGTCTAAAGTCGGCATTAAGCCTTACAGCACTCTGAAACCTTTTGCGCCTGGCAATAAGACCGATATATCGGTCGTCACGAGCGTCTGCACAACGCGGCCGACCAGATCGTTGCCGTTCTTGAACAGTTCCGGTTCGGTTAAAGCGATTCCGGAGTCTAGAGACCACACTTTGGCTCACATTGAACCTTCCAGCCACATGTCTCTGTGAATATCCTGCCTCCAACAAGCCAACTGCGCGGCCAGCTTCCTCGGCTGTTAAATGGCGTCTCATGTTGCCCAACACGCACAAACAGCTCCAAATCACAAACAAGAAGCACACAAAACAAAAAAATCCTTATGAAATATCGGCATAAAGTCCAAATTTTCGCAAACACCACTTATTGAATTCACTTTGTTTTAGACACGTTATGTGCAAATCCTCGTGATATGCTTCAACATGAAGATCCACGTGCAATATTGTACCGTTGATTTGGAGTAGACAGACTAAAGAAACTACGGTGGCATTGTAAGGTAACAAAAATAATTTAAGATAGAAAAAAAAAATCTTAAATTTTTGATCCCTAACTTTTTTTGCTCAGTATATTAATGTAACAATACCACTAATTATAATCATTGCGAAAACACATACTCATTGTAAACTTGACCACCGAAAAAAAAAAAAGGAAAATGTTAAGCTAAAAATGGTGACATTTTTCTTGTATCTGCTCAAAATATAGATTGTGGGTACTCGTTAGGCGGTTCTAACGAGTAACCACACAGGATATCTAATGAAAGGTTGCATGTATCAAAATTTAAGTGTAATTTTTATCATCACGAAAACACACCTATATAATTTCGAACCCTTGAACCCCACTTTTATATATTAAAACTGGGGTTGCCGGGGGTATACCTTAATTTTCTTATTTCTGTTCTAAAATGTAGATTGTGGGTACTCGTTAGAACCGCCTCAATTAGGCGGTTCTAACGAGTTCCAACAATCTATATTTTGAGCAGAAATAAGAAAAATATCACAATTTTTCATCATAGAATTTTCATATTTTCGGCGATAAAGGTGGCAATGTATTTGTATAGGCGTGTTTGCGTAATGAGTGTTAAACAGCTTTTTAAATGCTTTATTCTGCGAAATTATCACCGTGACACCTTAGGTGTTCAAAATAATAGCCCAATGTCTTGAGTTTACACAAACAAAAACTGTTTGGACTTTTGAATGGAAAAATGAGTCTCCTTACAAAAACCAAACCCAATGTTGTGTGCTTTTCATTTATATTAACCGTGGTAATATAAGCAATTTTATGCATAGAAACATTTTTGACATAATATATTTCTAAAAGCCCTGATTTGCGGGGTGTGATAAGTAAGGTTTACAAAGGCGTTTATTACACGAACTTGCTTACATGATGCACTTGGATTTAGACAATCGTATAAGGGGTCCATAATAGATAGGAACATCACAAAAGCACGCCTATATAATTTCCCTCTTTTCTATAGTATACTGGCGTTTACAAGGCTAAACATTATGTTTCTTGTTTCTGCTCAATAGTAGATTGTGGGTACTCGTTAGAACCGCCTCGGCAAGGCGGTTCTAATGAGTACCTACAATCTATATTTTGAGCAGAAACATAAAAAATATCAGAATTTTTAATTGAAAATTTTCGTTTTTTTTTTTTGTGCTAAAATGGTCAATATATTTGCACAGTCGTGTTTTTTCGCAATGACAAGCCGTCTTCGCTTAGCGTTGCCTTTCATATTTTGAAATTCCAGCTAACGTTCGTTGTAAAAGACGACATTGATGCTAGATCCACACTTAAGGGTCATACTGTTGGTCTGATTTTCTAATTACCTATAATTTAATTTGAGCCACGTTGGGGGACAACCTGTTTTCGCCATTTGTGAACAACACAGGTTCAAAACAGTCTGTGTCACAGCACAGTCTGATCAGCGTACCTGCGTTGGTTGCTTGGATGGAAAAATACCTCGAGTTTCTATTATATAAGATTTCAAGACGGATCACGAAAACACGCCTATATAATTTTGACCCCCTTGAACCCCACGTTTATATCGTAAAACTGGGGATTCCAGGGGTATACCTTATTTTTCTTATTTCTGTTCTAAAATATAGATTGTTGGTACTCGTTAGAACCGCCTCGATGAGGCGGTTCTAACGTGTACCCACAATCTATATTTGGAGCAGAAATAAGAAAAATATCACAATTTTTCATCATAAAATTTTCATTTTTCCACGATAAAGGTGGCAGTGTATTTGTATAGCCGTGTTTGCGTAATGTTTGCCAGCACGTGTACCTGAATAGGCCGATTTGTGTCTAAAATGGTCGTAAACCAGTCTAAAATGGTCGTAAACCATTTTGATAAGGTCAATTTAATATCAAGCACAGGACAATAAATATCAGCAGAATCCCAAGACCATTCTGACATAGAATTATTAAATTATACCAAATAAACACAATATTCACTTATTTCCTGTTAACCATTTTCTGTCTGGCGGCCCGAAAAAGGAAATTTGGCTATCGGTTCAGATTCAGATCAACAAAGTTTTTGGAACATAATCTGGGTTTGTGCATTTTGCTTTATGTGCAGATATTTTTATTACTTATTAATAAGTATTTTTTTTTCTCTTTCACTTTCATATTAAATACAACTAGAATCGCGCAGTCGAAGGCACGCCATCCCATATCCCCTCGCTTCGCCGCGGGCCCCCTCCCCTGGGCCAACCCCTAGGGATGTGATACAAATTCCGAAAGTGTTATGCACTCCCCAGACCAAAGATCTATCAGTTCCCAGAGTTTCAAGTTTCTACCTATAGCCGTCTAGGAGGAGTTATCCGGTAAGACGGATGGACAGACAGACGACGAAGACCATTACAACCCTCCCACTTTTTCTTCGAAAAGCGTGGGGACAACATTTTTTTGCCCAGAAGGCATTCGATGTTGACTCAACGCCGAGTGCCTGCTAGACCCCATTCATTTGGAATGGAACTACTCCCAAACTATAATGTTGAAAGTTCCAATTTCTCGTAAATGGGTCAAGTTATATATCACGTAAACAATGAAATGAAGACCTCTTATACCCCACTTTATAGAGAGAAACTGGGGTTTACATGGGCATACATTATTTTAGCTCCAAGACATAGGTTGTGGGTACTCAATCAGGTGGTTCTAACGAGCACCAAAAACCTATGTTTGCAGTATTTATAAGAAAAATACAGTTAAACTTCGATGGCTCCAACATCGATGGCTCGTTTACCATGGATGAGTCGAACCCGTTCTTGAGTCCCTAGCGAAATCCTCTACATAAGAAATAGAGGGGGATAATTAAGGAGATTTTAGTCTTTTTTCTCGCAAATGTATGCTGTGTGTACTCATTAGAATCGCCTCGATGAGGCGATTCTAATGAGTACACACAGCATACATTTTCAGTATAGAAAACCGAAAAGATGTTTAAAAGTATCGCGTTATGCCTCCTTGCAGTAACCGTCAGTGGCTCGAACTACCCCTATCTCGAACAGATTTTCGAGGTCCCAAAGGTGTTCGAGCCATTGAAGTTCGACTGTATCACGGATTTTCATCAGAAAAATGGCCATTTTTGAGATGTGAAAAAATGCACTATGTCGCACGAGTGTGTTATCGTAATGAGAACAACCTCGTTTTACAGACAGAAGATGATGTTGGCTGCGAAGGAAATTTGATGTTAGATAGAATGTGTAACGCCCAACTGTACATGGTCCCAGAGAAGTTGCCGTACCTCACAGAGCTGAAACCCAGGATGGAAATGCTGGCAGATTATCTTAAGTAAGGTTGTTACAACCAATTAACCCAATTTGTACTGGAAACCCCAAAACAGATACAGTTAAATTCCGCTATTAAGACCACTACAAATTGAGACAAATTCTTCTTTAAAAAGCTTATTTAGAACTTTTCAGTTATTCTTTTCTTCGTGTTTTCTGCATAAATTGTTCTCTGTTCAGAGACCATCTTTGGGACTGTTCAAAAGTGGTCTTTAAGACCACTTTTGAACAGTGCCAAGGGTGGTCTTAATATAGGAATTTAACTGTAATTGGTAAACAGTGCAAGTGTTCTATTTAATAACAAGACGCGGCGTCTGATCAGACCTTACAGGGTCTATTTGTTTTATGGTCGTCTTACTTTCCTTTTGTTATCTGTGATGGGAGGTGTTCGGTTGTTGTATCGATTCGCGATCATTGCCTACAATGTTTGCAATAAGTTGCAGCCAATTTTAAAAATAACTTTTGATGAAAAAAACAACCTGGCACCTCTTAATTTTGAAATGGACTCCAGCTATATATAAATAGAGAGATTCTATTCAGTACAAAATTAGTTAATCTTTCTTGCTTTGTTTGTTTGTTTGTATTGGAATCTAACGGCCCAGTCAACACTATTTTAGGTCATTTTAGCCGTCAGTTTACCTATCCAGACTTTTCCTGGACAGGCGTATACGTAAGCGGTTATCCAGTTTGGCCAGAAACTGACAACTTCCCTTCTTGAATCAGCAGAAGGAAGAGAATGACCGTAGAAAAGATTTCATGATCAATCTCCAACAAAGAATGTCGCCGACCCCTGATCACCAGTCAGGCGAGCATCCGACTGAGCTACCGAGGCCGGCGAAGATTTCTTGCATGCCAGATTATACGGGTATGTAGCGTTTGCACATAAGAAATTCTTATCTTGAGCTCTTGACTTTGTAGCCGTTTCCTACCCAAGCAACTGAGGTCAATATGGCTGTTATGCTACAAAGAGAAGAGATAACATGCCCTTTTTGAGAAAATGGTACCCAGCATGGTGTCAGGTGTTTTTTTTTTTTTTTTTTTTTTTTTGATTTGAGGTTTAACATCCCGGGCAACACTGTAAGGTCATTTTGGAGACGCTGTTTCCAATTTTGTGGGACTTTTACCCGACATTGAGATGAAATGACATCTCAAGCCCTGTTGCCCAATGAAACCAATAGGGTTTATTCACATGGACGGTCCGCCTCGCACCGCGGTTCCTGGACATGCTAAGATCCTCTAAGCGGTTTACCAGTGCTAGTGTGCGCGCCGGATTCAGCTCTGCGTGGAAGCATCATGCAGCCCATATATTTCTTCAAGCCCCTATGGGCGGGGGCCAACATGGTGTCAGAAATGACATAAATCCAGCGAACGTTCGTGGCATTCTTCTGTTAATATTTCAAACAAAGCTGAGGTGTTTTTTATTGCGTAGCAACTATCTGTTTCAATTGAATGTCAATGTTTAAGTCAAACGTGATAACACCGAATTATATAAGCTGTAAATATACATGTATACTCACCGGAAATAGAAACTATACACTCATTTTTAAATTGTCAATGGTTAAACTTTTTTAATGAAATTTTAATTGCAATTATATAAGGTATCATCATTGGCACGTCTGATTTATCGAATAAAATTTTTAACGTTAGCTACGATTTAAAAGGTAAAGCCAGAGATTCAAGGCAAGGGTCAAAATCTTGGTATTCAAGTTTCCATTGAGTCAAACATTTTGTGTCGCGAATGCGATTCACATTTTTACCAATTATTACTCATCCTCTTATGTTGGAAAATTTGTGTGCAAAATGAAAATTTTCACAATGGTTGAAATGTAATCGACCTATAAATATTGGACCAAACCACCGGAAGTGAGCGAAAAGTTTGGCCTTCTTGATTACGGTTGTTGTTTTAATCAATATTTCAGACACAGCTGAACATGCTAGAATGACTGAAGGCAATTTTGGGTCGATTTTTGAAGTGAATCATTATTTTGAAAATTTCGCTGAAAAAAAAAAAAAAACAGTTTTTAAATGTCAATAAAATGTTTATTTCTCGATAAATTTTAGATGTTATGCTGTTTTTGGAGCATAGCTGTTGCAGCGTAGCTCCAGTGAAATGAGAAGTGATTTCGGCACTACTTTCGGTGTTACTGCGTATGACCCAATCACCAGTGAGAACATGGTACCCCGTGTTTACATAGTAGATTATTACGCCATGCGGTATCTTCTTATAGACTGCTTCACCGACCACCTATTTCAAACGGAATAGATGCATATTTTAATAGATGAACTGTGTAGCAGTCTAATCTTTGTATTGTTCAGTTCATATAACCAAGTTTACAGCCCATTTGTACCATAAAATCCCAAACCTGACAACTTGCAAACAGGACAAACCCAGATCAGATACCACAGAACGCGGAGTTTCATTATGACCTTCACTATATACTTACAAAAAGGTTCAGCCATTTTTGCCAAATATTTCGTGGAAGCCACAACCTGACATCCCTGATTTTAAAATGAACTCACACCATACTGATATAAGGTGTTGAGGATTTCATTCGTTTAAAAAGGGTTAAAAGTACGCAGTGTGGGTCGATAATGTATTACCAAAATAAGACAGTTGGAATGAGTTTGGACAGGTGCACGTCAAGGCTTATATTGTAAGCAGTAAATTTTGCAGTTTAGACACAGATGAGACGCCACTTGTTGTAGCGTCTGGTCTGGGTCTGCTATGTTTGTCCCTAAAAAGGCTGCTAGACATATACTCAGAGTATAGGTTAATGTGTGTGTGGTGGGGGGGACAATGTTACTTTTTTAAAGCGACCTGTCTGCGTCCTAGGCATGTGACCATAAAGAAAGCAAATTATCAGCTCAGACGCAAGTTTGATACCTGCCGGGTCCGGCAACATTCTTTCCAGGAGATTGATCGTGAAATCTGTTCCACGGTGATTCTATCCCTTTCGCTGATTCAAGAAGGGCAGTTGTTGGTTTCCCGTAAAAGAGTGTGCACTGTGCTGTATTGACAATATCTAACCAAAGTAATTGCCTTAATGCCAGATCATTTCATAAATAGCCCCGTTGAGCCAATTTACTTTTATATAATAATAACGGAGTATAATGTCTAAACCTCTTCAAATATTCCTATGGATTGATATTGACAATAACTGACCCAAGAAACTGTCGTATGCAAGATTACTTCAGAAATGGCCTCACCGATGCAATATATATTTAGAAAAAATGTTAACAGAGTGTAATGTTCAAACCTCTCTGAATATTCCGATCATTTTTGGCATTCGGATTGATATTGACAGTACCTAACCCATGAGGCTGTTTATGCAAGATTACTTAATGAATGGCCTCGCCGAGGCAAAATAATATAAAAAATGAATACGGACTATAACATCTAAACATGGCTTTGATCATTTTTGGCATACAGGTTGATATTGACAATACATAACCCGCAAAATTGCCTTATGCCAAATTACTTTACAAACGGCCTCGTCTAGGCAAACTGAAAAATTATTTCGAAGTGTAACTTCTAATCTACTTGGAATATTTTTGACAACTGTTAGCATACAGATAGATAATGTACAGATTTAACCAACGAGATTCCTGAATGCCCAATTTCTTGAGTTTAGCCTAGGCAAGGTAAAAAATTCACCCACTGACACGGTCGTATAACTTTCAAACCGACGGGTATATTTTTATAATGTTTTGCATGCAGATGTAAACTGACAAGATCAAGCTAATGCCAGGTAGCTTTTTAAACAGCCTCACCGAGGCAATTTTTACAGACTGATTACGGATGTATAACATAAAAACTGCGGGGAAAATTATGATATTTTTTCCCATGAAGATAAACATCATTAACATGTAACCAAGGAGAATGTCTAATGCAAGGTAAATAACCTCCCCAAGGTAATTTTTCAAAAACTGATTACAAAAAATAACTTTAAAGCCGCCAAACAATTGGGCAAGCCGCAGATATTGCACGAACTATAGCTCAGCAGAAATCTTCAAATAAACTGCACAACTGCATGGTTGCTGTAATGCTCAAAAACATTGATTGTGGGTGCTTGATAAAACTGCCTCGTCAAGGCGGTTCAATCAAGTCCCCGCAATCAATGATTTGAGCAGAGATAAGAAAATATCACGATTTGTTGTGGGGTCTACACCTTAGCGCGAGTTAATTTCAATATAGGTCTTGTTGCTTTAACACGACTTCTGGCCCATAATAGCTTCAAACAGCTATGTTCATTGGATCGATATGAGTCTGAATTAAAATACCAATCAGACGCTAAATCAAATTATCAAAACTACGCTCCATCAGCACTCTCAGTGCTTTGATTTATTCCTTGCTTTTAAATTATTACCTATACGCAAAAATATTGAAGACAAAATTCGATTGCGGACAGTTTTTGTGAAAATTGCACTTTTTCACATTTTCCCAAAAAACTTTAATTTTGAACACCAGATTTTCTTTAAATTGTTACAGGATTCATGTCTACAATTAGTCAAATCCTTAATCAATAATTTTTAACTCAATTATCCTCTTGTTTTGTCAGGCGAGATAATTTAAAATTGTATAGTTTCTATTTCCGGTCAGTATATCTGATTGTGGGTATTCGTTAGAACGGTTCTAACTAGTACCAACAGTCTATATTTTGAGCTTAAATAAGAAAAATATGACAAATTTTTATCTGAAATATTCGTTCGAGGCGGTAAATTTACAATATACATGTACTCGTATAGGCGTGTATTCTACTTACATAAAGCGATTTTAAATCGGGTTTCAACCATAGTGCAGTTTATATTTTACTTTTGGTCCTTTGAGATCAGCGTGAATATTCTGAGAAATCAGAAATACATTATTGGTTTAGACTCATATTCTAAACAGGTGTTTAATTATTTGGACCCATTTTTGATTTATATCAGTCTTTGAATCGACTGCCTATTCGAAATTCGCAAAATTGCAGTATGTTTCCTCCGGCTTTCTTTGCCGGATCATTACAGGGTCACTGATGAGGCTTTATTAGCCGAAACTATGTAGTATGACCCATCTTCTTTCTTATGAATGCTTTCATTGCTCTTAAAGGAACTCATTTTTTGATTTTTATTCATTGCGGGCGACGTTCCAAATTTAAATTTCAGTAAAAATTGGGGCACTGTTTGACATAACTCTTCAGTAACATGTGTTATTATCCGTGTGGTCATATTAATTTTAGGACATGACCTTATCAACTAATTATGATTAAAAACCTTATTGTACAATCGGGAATTGTTCGAAAATGATTGGTAAGTTACTAGGTAACCCCGTGCATGATGTAAATTGTTTGACTTTCATGTCGAGGAGTACCACGTGTGAAAGAAACAGCATCTGCTTTTGTTGGTTTGATTGTATATGAATCGATTGAAATTACAGAAGCTTCCTGCCTGTCTATCGTTGACCATGTACAAAAACCAGGTAACGGCCATATCTAGCAGCGCTATCCACTATATCACAGCGCACTGAGAAACAGATTGTTCAGATTAGGCTCGTTTATTGCGAAATTGACACACACTGTAGACCCGTATCACCCGTTTATATAAAATACTTGCATTTAAGGGTTAAACGAAACAGTATAAAATAGAAGTGGAGGCAATGTAATCAACACACAGCTCCCATCAGAGACGCCAAAGGGAAAGAAATACAAACATGAAAGAACATACCTAATTAAAGCATCAATAGCGGAAAGCCAAAAGGACAGTTACTTTCCCACAAAATGGCCAATAGGCTATCCAAAATAAAATAATGTAAGCGACACAACACCCAAAGACAAACCATAACAAAAATAAACCGCGACAGAAGATCCGCCTTGGAACGGTCAGCGGAAAGAAATTCCACTGGGGCGCTTGAATCGATTTTACGTGGCCACCATCCCCGCCCTTACTTCCGTCGCGATTTAGACAAATAATTTGTTCAGTCCACATGAAAGCCTCCTAACTCATCAGTGCAACATCTCCGTGAATACAAATAACCAAACAATCACAGAGATGAAACAACGATGGGGACTCGACAGCAAGAAACCACTGAAATGCTGGAGCAACAGAAAACCAACAGTTAGTCTCCGGTGGTTTGTGTTATTCTAATGCACGTCCGTATGTTACCTGAGGTCTCATTACGAAAACAGGTCTATTCAAATGTATTGAGAATTTCCCACCCTAAAATAATGAACACTTTTCGATACAAAATTCCGACATTTTCGTATTTTTGCTGTAAACATAGATTGTGGGTACTCCATATGATCGCCTCGACTAGGCGGTTCTATCGAGTACCCGCAATGTATGTTTTGAACAGAAATAATAAAATAATATATACCCTTGTAAACCCCCTCTTTACCTTATAAAAGTGGGGTTTGAGGGGGTCAAAACTTTATTTTCGTGATGGATTGGTTAACATAAAACAATTGCGACAGTATATTCTGCGATATATTGTTGGAGATCCAACGTCATCATGTAACATCACTCGTCATTGGTTGGTATGTGGTTTTACGCAACTGGCTCCTCTTGCCGTTTTGGGCAAAGACAGAAATTAAAAAGAAACACAAACAACAAGTGAATACGTTCATTAGAATGGGGATAACTGTATTTAAAATGGTCATTTTGCGAGGTAAATCGTCAGATTTACGGTCCCAAATTCCGTTTTACGGCTCCGCTGGCGCGTCGCCGTAAAACGAAATTTCCGACCGTAAACCCACCGATTTGCTTCCCCAAATGACAATTTTCAATACAGTAGCCGGCCTTGGTAGCTAAATCTGATGCGCGTCTGACTGGTGAGCAGAAGGACGCGGATCCGATACTTGCCAGAGTCGGCAACATTCTTTCGTGGAGATGGATCTTGAAATCTTTTTCTGCTGTCATTCTCTCCCATCCACTGACTCGAGAAGGGTGGTTGGCAGTTTCTGGTGACAGAATGTACACTGCACTGTACCCGCTTGCGTATAAGCATGCCCAGGAAAAGTGTGGTTAGGTAAACTGACAGGCTAAACATGCCCTTAATAGTGTTGACTGGATCGGTAAACTTCAGTATAAACAAACGAAATCATTCAATTGTCCTCTAAGTTTAGGACGTCACTCAGAGACAATTGAACCACCAGTGTTGTCAGTATTTTGAGTTTTAGCTCACCAGAGCCGAAGGCTCCGGGGAAGCTTTTAGGATGGACATTGTCCGTCGTCGTCGTCTGCGTCTGCGTCGTTATCACTTTCAAACGACATCTCCTCTGCAGCCACTGGGCCGATTGGACCCAAATTTTATTGGTAGCATCCTTAGGCTATGGGAATGAAAGTTTATGTTTTTTATGAAAATCGGCTAATTAATTTGGTTGCTATGGCAACTTAGAGTTTCCATTGACTTAAAATGGGGAAAATTGAAAAATGGCATTTGCTGCCAAGCCTCTGCAGATATTTTGACAAAACTTTCATAGAAATGTTCCTTAGGCAATCTACTATCTGCCATATGATTTTAGGCCTACTGCTCATTTCTATTGGTTGCCATGGAAACCAAAATAAAAAAAAAAAAAAAAAAAATACTTCCAAAATCATCTCCTTAGAAAATGAATGCTCTATTAGGCTGAGAGTTTTTGGAAATATTCACTATATTTGCCTTTACAGGTTTTTAGTGTGTTTTTTTTTTATAAAATTTGGCTCTTTAGTTTGGTTGCTATGGCAACTTAGATTTTCCATAGACTTATAATGGAGAAATTGAAAAATGGCATTTGCTGCCAAGTTATTCCAGATATTTTGACAAAACTTTTATAGAAATGTTCCTTGAGTAAATATCTGTCAGCCATATGCTTAAATGCAAACATGGGGGTCCCCCAGGTTAAGCCGGCGCCATGCCCCACCCCCTCCACTTCATAAAAGGCCATATAACTCGGGAACCATCCAGATCCCCACCCAAAAACCATATATATTCTTGTTCCTTATGATAAGGTGAATTCAGTGACATCAACCTGGGGGTCCCCCAGTACTTGCCGGGGTCATGCCCCACCCCCCCCATTCCACAAAAGGCCCAATATCTTGGAAACCTTACAGATCCCCACCCCTAAACCATATATATGCTTGTTCCTTATGACGAGACTCATTCATTGAAACCAATTCGGGGGTCTTCCTGGGTGCGCCGGGGCCTTGTCCCACCCCTCAACTTCACAAAAGGCCATCTATCTCAGAAACCGTTCAGATCCCCGCCCCAAAACCTTATATATTCTTGGTTCTTGTGATGACACATTCATTGACACCAACTTGGGGGTCCCCCAGGATGAGCCGGAGTCGTGCCACACCCCTTCATTTCATGAAAGACCCAATATCTTGGAAACCTAACAGATCCCCACCTCTAACCATATATATTGGTGTTCCTTATGGTAAGATACATTCATTGACGTCAACCTGGAGGTCTCCCAGGTCAAGCCAGGGCCTTGCCCCACCCCACCACTTCACAAAAGGCTATATATCTCAGAAACTGTTCAGAGCCCCACCCTTAAACCATATATAATTATCTTCTTTGTATTAAGACACATTCAAATAACACTAGCTTGGGAGTCATCCGGACTGCCTGGGTCATGCCCCACTGCTTTACTTCATTAAAAGCCATATATCTCAGAAATCATTCAGATCCCCACCCATAAACTATAATATTCTTGTTCCTTATGATAAGACTCATTCAGACACACCAACCTGGGGATCACTTTGTGCTAGGGCACTGCGCCCCGCCCCCCCCCCCCCCACTTTAAAAGGCGATATATTTCAGAAACCATTCAAATCCCCACCCCATAATCATATATGTTCTTGTTCCTTATCAATAGTACACCCACTTGGGGGTCGCAGGGGCCAGTCCTCTCCTCTCTACGTCATAGAAGGGCCTCATATATCAGAAACCATTCAGATTCCCATCCATAAACCATATATATATATATATATATATATATATAGAAAATCAAAAAGTCCGATATCGCCACAATAATATATTTTTTACCAAGCTTCTACTGCAGTTTCACTGTTTTGACAGATTTTCAAGAAGACAAAAATATTTGCATGGCAACGATACGTAACGTCGTTACTTCCGGCGTTACTTGTGACGTAAGTAACGTTACGTTGGGATTGTTAAAATACGGTATCATTACAAGGTCTGGTCATGAATACCCTGATGGCACATGTCTCTATCAGTTGATTCTGTTCAACTTTGGCTTGAGCTTAGTGATAAAAAGCTTTTCTTTTGCCCTTCTTAAAGTTGTACTATCGGTGTACATTTTATAAAAGGGAAAAATTTTATATTTCGGAATGACAGTGTTTGCACAATTTGCTATGTGTTCACTGACTTTAAGCATCCTTGTTCTCGGGTCACGGATTTGTTGATTGTGAACTGTTACCCTCTGCCTTAATAGGTTTCCAGTTTCACCAATATATTCCTCCCCGCAGCCTCTGCATTTCATGACATAAACTACATTTTTCACATCACATGACATGTGTTCGTGGATTTTAAAGTTAGTTCCACAGTTGAAGGTGAATGAACTTCCTTCTAACAAATGAATGCAGAGGCCGCAGTTCGGTCTGTTGCATTTTTTTACTTCTGCATTGCTATGTGACGTGAACTTAGCCTTTGTTAGCAAACGCTTTAGACTGTACGGCTGTCGTTTGCTCTTGATGATTTTGTATTTTGATAAAATGTTCCGCATTTTATCATCCTCTTTTAAAATTGGGACATTTTCTAGTATAACTCGAAACAGTTCTGGATCTTTCGGGTTATGTGTTGACACGAACGGAATTAGGTTTTCTTTAAACTTTTCTCTTACGGTTCTTAGAGAATTTTTATCTAACGTCATTGCCCTGTTTATTCCGTATTCAATAGTTTGTAATGGATAATTCTGTTTTATCAAAAACGATTTAAGTTCTTTCATACGTGTATGCATAACCTGCTCTTCAGAGACGATTGACCTTAGTCGGCGTGCTAGGTTGTATGGTATGTTTATTTTAGTATGCCTGGGATGACACGAGTTAAATAACAGATACTGCTTGCTGTCTGTTTCCTTATAGAATATATCGGTTTCTATTTTCCCACCTTTATTTTTTACCAATACATCTAAAAAGCACTGCTCTACATTGCTACATTCTAAGGTAAATTTCAAATCTTTGTGCAGGTTATTTAGTATGGAGTGTAAACGTTCCAAATCTTTGGCAGACTTTGACCATGGTATGAAACAGTCGTCTAAGAATCGTTTCCAATTGCTAGCGAAGTATATTTCGAATTCCGGCCCAAATGATATTTCTATTTCTTTGTAAAGATTTTGCTCGAGATAGCCAATTGTTAAAGTCGCATATACTGGTGCGAATTTGGTGCCCATCGCTGTACCTTTTGTTTGTTTATAGTGTTGATCATTGAACGAGAATGTGTTATTTTCAAGAATTAACTTAATTCCTTCTAATACAAATTCTTTGGAAAATCTACCTTTTAATGCTTCTGGGTGTTTTTCTAACCAGAACTGGATTGCCTTGATTCCTAGATCGTGTGGAATGTTAGAATAAAGTGCTTCAATGTCAAATGAAGCTAACACAGTACTGGCTGGGACATTATTTGGTAGACTGTTTAAAAAATCGGTCGTATCTCGTAAATTACTTTTTACATAATTTGTGAATGGCCTTAAGATAATATCCAAGAGGTTACTTAGTCTGTGTGTAAGGCATGATGGACCGGCAACAATTGGGCGTAATTTTAAATCCCTAACATTTTTAACCTCGACATAAGAAGTGTTTGATTGTTTGCATTGTTTATTTATTTCCTGGCTCTTATGAATCTTTGGCAAGCCATAAAATTGACTTCCTTTTATCTCAAAATTCTCTAAATAATCATATTCCTTTTTGATTAGTTTGTCTTCGTATTTCTTTAAGAACTTATTGTATTTAGTTTTTGTTTCCTTATGTGGATCGATGGCTAACCTCTCATAGTATTCTGTATCATTTAGAGTATTTTCAATCATTTCCCTATAATGGTCCTTATCCAAAATCACTGTAGCGCCCCCCTTGTCAGCCTCTTTTATGATAATCGAGTTGTCATTTTGTAACGAATTTATTGCATTTGCTTCTGATTTATTAATATTTGGCCTTGGCTTAAAATTTGGCTTTGATTTTGGGGATTCTTCTACGGTATAAATGAACCTATCTAGGGCACTATTTCTTTCTGGGGGTGGGATAAAATTACTTTTGTTTCTTACCAGAGACTCATCTGTATCTTCCGTGCCATCAAAGTATTCGACCAGACGTAACTTTCTATTAAATTCTTTCAAATCTTCTGTTAATTGTTCGGGGTTGCCTATTGGTGGGGTGGGTGTGAATTTAAGCCCTTTGTCCAATAAAGATATTTCTGCCTCATTTAGTTGTCTTTTTGATAAGTTTATTATTTTTATGTTTTGGGCGTCGTTTTCGTCTACTGCACAGTGGGTTGGCGGCCGCGACCTCGAACTCGACCTTGACCTCGACCTCGACTTTGGCCACGGCCCCACCCCCGGCCTCGACCGCGACCCCGACCCTGGAATAAAAAATCCTGTTGTCCTGCATAAACGGTTTCCTCTCTCTGCTGTTGGGTAGTAGGCAGAGTGTTTACAGGCCTTTGATGTAGTGAAGGTTGTCCGCTACCACTTGCTTCCATTTCTGTTTGTTGGGGTGTAGGTCGTGCTCTTCTTGGTCCCGAAGGTCTCTGCGGTAATGGAATCTCATTTGGCTCATTTCCCCTCACTTGCTGTCTTAAAGGTATGGCCGGTTGATTTTGTGGCATACCTTGTGGCTGTCCGTAGTTATTAGCTGCCACATCTGCATATGATACTGGGGACTGTGTAGATTCTCCCACTTTTATAAATGGGTTCTTGTTTTCGTATGTGTTTCTGAAGGATTGTTCATACCTAGCAAACCACGGGGCATTTTTAGTCTCCCATCGTTTGAGTGATATCTCCTTGTTTCTATCGCAGTCCTCTTCCCATAGTTTTAATAAAAAGTTCCGCCTCTGGCCTGCTGCAATTTTGTTTATTTCTTCCTTCATTTTGTTGTCGATTGCTCCATACTTTTCCTCTTCATTTTCTTGGCGCAGACGGTGTATATCTATTTCTGTTTGCAAATTGTCCATTACTTGTTTTTCCCTGCGTTTTGTTAAGTTTTCCGGTTCATTGGGAATAGCTTTCATCTGCAGGTATTGGGGAAGAATTACTTTGTCTAGAGATGCCCACTGTTCATATTTTTCGGCGATCATTTGATGGCGATATGCCTGCCAGTATGATAGTCGTCGGGTCTTGAGGTTTTTCTCCCATACTTTTGAGATTCTTGTCTTAAGTCTGAGTGCTTCCTCTTCGATGAGCATATTTGTTTGAGATGATTCTTGCAATACCACCACGTCTGATTGTGTGGTATTCATCCTCTCTAGAAATGTTTGAATTTGCTGTAATGTCTGACTAATTTTTGGGTCATTATTGTCTGGTGATATTACAGTTTTTGTAATTGTTTGGTCTTTTAAATCATGAAAGTCATTTTTTATCTCTTTCACTTCATTGATAAGCGTAGAAAGTTTTTTACTTATCTCTTTTAGGATGTCAACCTGTGGGTTCTTTTCCTTTCCTCTGTCTTCTAATCCCGGAAGTTCTATGGTCAGCTGTGAGCTGCTCGTTGATTCTGTAACTTTCTTTTGCGGCATCGGTAGCTCCTGTATGGTAGTATTTTCACACGAAATCAAATGTCACACATACAAGGAAATATGTAGAAAATCAAAAAGTCCGATATCGCCACAATAATATATTTTTTACCAAGCTTCTACTGCAGTTTCACTGTTTTGACAGATTTTCAAGAAGACATAAATATTTGCATGGCAACGATACGTAACGTCGTTACTTCCGGCGTTACTTGTGACGTAAGTAACGTTACGTTGGGATTGTGAAAATACGGTATCATTACAAGGTCTGGTCATGAATACCCTGATGGCACATGTCTCTATCAGTTGATTCTGTTCAACTTTGGCTTGAGCTTAGTGATAAAAAGCTTTTCTTTTGCCCTTCTTAAAGTTGTACTATCGGTGTACATTTTATAAAAGGGAAAAATTTTATATTTCGGAATGACAGTGTTTGCACAATTTGCTATGTGTTCACTGACTTTAAGCATCCTTGTTCTCGGGTCACGGATTTGTTGATTGTGAACTGTTACCCTCTGCCTTAATAGGTTTCCAGTTTCACCAATATATTCCTCCCCGCAGCCTCTGCATTTCATGACATAAACTACATTTTTCACATCACATGACATGTGTTCGTGGATTTTAAAGTTAGTTCCACAGTTGAAGGTGAATGAACTTCCTTCTAACAAATGAATGCAGAGGCCGCAGTTCGGTCTGTTGCATTTTTTTACTTCTGCATTGCTATGTGACGTGAACTTAGCCTTTGTTAGCAAACGCTTTAGACTGTACGGCTGTCGTTTGCTCTTGATGATTTTGTATTTTGATAAAATGTTCCGCATTTTATCATCCTCTTTTAAAATTGGGACATTTTCTAGTATAACTCGAAACAGTTCTGGATCTTTCGGGTTATGTGTTGACACGAACGGAATTAGGTTTTCTTTAGACTTTTCTCTTACGGTTCTTAGAGAATTTTTATCTAACGTCATTGCCCTGTTTATTCCGTATTCAATAGTTTGTAATGGATAATTCTGTTTTATCAAAAACGATTTAAGTTCTTTCATACGTGTATGCATAACCTGCTCTTCAGAGACGATTGACCTTAGTCGGCGTGCTAGGTTGTATGGTATGTTTATTTTAGTATGCCTGGGATGACACGAGTTAAATAACAGATATTGCTTGCTGTCTGTTTCCTTATAGAATATATCGGTTTCTATTTTCCCACCTTTATTTTTTACCAATACATCTAAAAAGCACTGCTCTACATTGCTACATTCTAAGGTAAATTTCAAATCTTTGTGCAGGCTATTTAGTATGGAGTGTAAACGTTCCAAATCTTTGGCAGACTTTGACCATGGTATGAAACAGTCGTCTAAGAATCGTTTCCAATTGCTAGCGAAGTATATTTCGAATTCCGGCCCAAATGATTTTTCTATTTCTTTGTAAAGATTTTGCTCGAGATAGCCAATTGTTAAAGTCGCATATACTGGTGCGAATTTGGTGCCCATCGCTGTACCTTTTGTTTGTTTATAGTGTTGATCATTGAACGAGAATGTGTTATTTTCAAGAATTAACTTAATTCCTTCTAATACAAATTCTTTGGAAAATCTACCTTTTAATGCTTCTGGGTGTTTTTCTAACCAGAACTGGATTGCCTTGATTCCTAGATCGTGTGGAATGTTAGAATAAAGTGCTTCAATGTCAAATGAAGCTAACACAGTACTGGCTGGGACATTATTTGGTAGACTGTTTAAAAAATCGGTCGTATCTCGTAAATTACTTTTTACATAATTTGTTAATGGCCTTAAGATAATATCCAAGAGGTTACTTAGTCTGTGTGTAAGGCATGATGGACCGGCAACAATTGGGCGTAATTTTAAATCCCTAACATTTTTAACCTCGACATAAGAAGTGTTTGATTGTTTGCATTGTTTATTTATTTCCTGGCTCTTATGAATCTTTGGCAAGCCATAAAATTGACTTCCTTTTATCTCAAAATTCTCTAAATAATCATATTCCTTTTTGGTTAGTTTGTCTTCGTATTTCTTTAAGAACTTATTGTATTTAGTTTTTGTTTCCTTATGTGGATCGATGGCTAACCTCTCATAGTATTCTGTATCATTTAGAGTATTTTCAAGTATATATATATTCTTGGTCCTTATAGGGACAACAATCTTGGGTTTTCCTGGGATCAACAGGACATGCCCCAACCAATTGTTTAGTTTGTTTGCTCTTCATAGGTTGCCGCCTGTCATTCAGAAAATGACAAAATACATAGGTAAATTAGGTGCTGATCACTATGTTGGCCTTGGCCGTCATGATGAAAAATCATCCATGTACTTTCACTTTAATTAACTGAGAAAAACACACTTGTCACTAATCAGATATTTTCGTGACAACGAGCAAAACGTTTGTGATCGTAATGTCAAACGTTAAGTTGTATCAAGACACCCACACCAGTATCTAAATGGGTGAACAAAGTATGTTTGATTGCATTGTAAGTAGTGTAACAGTTATTGTTATATACATGTACATTTTCCACTACTACAGACTTGCTGTAGGAGCCGGCTTTTTTCGCGGCTCGGGTAGAGTGGTTTGCTTTTTCACCAAGTTAAGCAACGGATAGCGTGGTCAGAACCTGGATGGGTGATCTGATGCTTGACTTTGTTGACGACCCGTCAACAGTACGATACAATTACCATATCATTACTTTAACGGGTCCGTAAAATGGCCACCTCTGTAAACCAAATTTTATATATATAGTAAAACTCCGCTATTAAGGTCACCAAAATAAGACTAATTCTGCTTTAAAAAGATTGTTTAGAAAGTTTCAGTATTTAGCCCACCAGAGCCGAAGGCTCCGGGGGAGCTTATAGTATAGGCAGTTGTCCGTCGTCGTATGTGTCGTCTGCGTCGTCGTCGTCGTCTGGCGTCAACACTTTCAAACGACATCTCCTCTGCTATGGCAACTTGTAGTTTCCATAGACTTATAATGGGGAAATTGAAAAAATGACTTTTACTACCAAGCCATTGCAGATATTTTGACAAAGCTTTTATAGTAATTTTCCTTGTGTGAACTTCTTTTAGCCATATGCTTTTATGCCAACATGGGAGTCCCCAAGGATGTGCTGGTGCCATGCCCCATCCCCTCCAGTGCATAAAAGGCCATATATCTCATAAACCATTCAGATCCCCACCCCTGAAGTATATATATTCTTGTTTTTAATGATAAGACGCATTCGGTGACACCAACCTGGGGATCCCCTGGGATGTGCCGGGGCCATGCCCCACCCCCTTCACTTTGTAAAAGGCCCATATCTCAGAAATCGTTCAGATCCCCACCCCTAAACTTTATATATTCTTGTTCCATATGATCAGACACATTCAGTAACACCAACCTTGGGGTCCCCTGGGATGTGAACGGGCCATGCCCCCCCCCCCCTCACACACACACACACTTTCAAAAGGCCCAGTATCTCAGAAGCCATTCAGATACCCACCCCTAAACCACATATTCTAGCTCCCTATGATAAGACACATTCAGTGATACCACTCTTGGGGTCTCTCGGGGTGCGCCGGGCACATGCCCCACCATTCCACTTCATAAAATGCCATATATCTCAGAAACTGTTCAGATCCCCACCCCTAAAATATGTATATTTGTGTTCCCTATAATAAAGGCTCATTTACTTACATCGTCCTGGGGTCCCTATGTGCTAGGGCAACATGCTGACGCAATAGCCCACCTCTCCACTTCATAAAAGGCCATATATCTCAGACACCATTAAGATCCCCTCCCCATAATCGTATATGTTCTTGTTCCTTATAATTTGACACATTCAATCACAACAACTTGGTGGTCCACAGGGGCCATTCCTCTCTTCTTCATATTATAAGACTCCTATTCATTTCATAATAGGGCCTCATATCTTCGAAACTGTTCAGATCCCCACCCCGAAACAATATATTATCTTGGTCCTAATGATAAGACACATTCAACGACAACAATCTTGTCGTTCCTGGGGTCTGCCAGGGCCATGCTCCACTCCACAGCTTAAAAGGTCTTATATCTCAGGAACTGTACACATCCCCACCCCTAAACCATATATTCTTGTTCCTTATGATAAGATGGATTCCGTGATACCAACCTGGGCTCTGTTGGGTTCATGTCCCAGCCCACCTCCTCATAAAAGGCCTAAAATTTCAGATACAGAGTCCACATGGGTGCTCATTTGGAAATGGGGGTTTGTTTGGGAGACTTTATAATCAATAAGTTAAACCTGAAACCATACATGGCTGCCAGTGGGCAGTGCCCGCCTGAGCTCTGGTGAGCATTGTGGCCCATGTTCTTGTTCTTTCTATTTGTTTTCTGCTTGAAGTGTGCTCTGGTCAGAGACCACATTTGGGACTGTTCAAAAGTGGTCTTAAGACAACTTTTGAACAGACCCATAGGTGGTCTCAATATAGGAATTTTACTGTATATATAAAAACATGGCTTATACGAGGGTAGACATTGTCTTTCACTTTTTTACTTCCAAATATATTTTGTGGGTAAAGGTTCGACCCGGACTGTTCTAACGAGTGCCACAAATATATTATCAGGGCAGACATTATAATAGTTAACCAGATTTGCATCAGACAAATCGCATTTATATATGAAAGAATGCACCTTTTTCACAACAAATTTCACAAGGATGGCAGGCCTCTGTAGCTTAATCATTTGGTAAAGAAAATTCAGACATTATGCATTTCAAAACAATGTAGACAGTAGACTAGTGCTCTCAACTGTCAATTTCTGGCTTAAAGACTCTGCATTATACAGTCGGGGTTAACGCATTTGCGGCAAGCATACAAATGAACTGATTAAGCCTTATTTATGCATATATTGTTTGGGAACTGCTGAACAAGACATTTTACATCATGGCATGGGCAAAAAAGCCAACCCCATTACGCAAACACGCCTATACAAATACATTGCCACCTTTATCGCCGAAAAAAAATAAAATTTTATGATGAAAAATTTTGATATTCTTCTTATTTCTGCTCAAAATATAGATTGTGGGCACTCGTTAGAACCGCCTCATCGAGGGGTTCTATCGAGTACCCACAATCTATATTTTAGAGCAGAAATAAGAAGAATAAGGCATACCTCCGGAAACCCCAGTTTTACTATATAAAAGAGGGGTTCAAGGGGGTCAAAATTCTATAGGCATGTTTTCGTGATGCCCGTCTAATAAGAAAGGCATGGCGTGAAAATCTTTGAGACATTCCCAATGAGTCCTGATTGCCGTCACTCACAAAGAGGTCGACACTCATAGAGGTCGACACTCACCTAGTGAACGGAAAGCATATTTTTACACTAAGGACTACTTTTATTCAGAGAAAATTGGTCCGCATCATTCCGATCTATATGCACATTACGCAAACACGCCTATACAAATACATTGCCACCTTTATCGCCGAAAAAATGAAAATTTTAAGATGAAAAATTGTGATATTTTCCTTATTTCTGCTCCAAATATAGATTGTTGGCACTCGTTAGAACCGCCTCATCGAGTGCTGGGACAAAAAATGCCCCCGCCACGGGGCCCTTAGGTTTTACATTGGCTTATATAGGGAAAATCTTTAAAAATCTTCTACTCTTAAACCACAAGGCCCAGGTCTTTGATATTTGGTATGAAGCTTCATCTAGTGGACCCCTACCAAGATTGTTCAAATTATAGTGCTTGGGCCAAAAATGCCCCCGCCCCGGGGCCCTTTGGTTTTACATAGGCTTATATAGGGGCCCTTTGGTTTTACATAGGCTTATATAGGCAAAATCTTTAAAAAATCTTCTTCTCTGAAACCGCTAGGCCCAGGTCTTTGATATTTGATGTGTAGCTTCATATAGTGGACCTTTGTCAATATTGTTCAAATTATAGCTCTTGTTGATGTTTGGTATGAAGCTTCACCTTTAAGACCTCCCTCAACATTATGCACATTAAAGCCCTGGGGCCAATAATGGCCCTCTCTGGGGCCCACTTGTTACACTATGGATCAGGTGAGCGATCCAGGGCCATCATGGCCCTCTTGTGTTTTATATTAGGATCACTTTTCGTCTGTCATCCGCGCGTAAACAATTTCTTCAAACGACATCTCCTCCTAAACCACTGATCGGATTTTGACTAAACTTCACAGGAATGATCTTTAGGTGGTCCCCTTTCAAATTGTTCAAATGGTTCCGGTCCATTGCACATATAGGTCACAGGAGCCAAAAAAAAGATCTTTTCCACCGAAAACTTAAAACATCTTCTTCTCTGAAACCGCAAGGCCCAGGTCTTTGATATTTGGTATGAAGCTTTATCTAGTGGACCCCTACAAAGATTGTTCAAATTATAGTGCTGGGGCCAAAAATGCTTCCGCCCCGGGGCCCTTTGGTTTTACATGGGCTTATGTAGGAAAAGCTGTAAAAATCTTCTTCTCTGAAACCACAAGGCCCAGGTCTTTGATATTTGGTATGAAGCTTCATCTAGTGGACCTCTACCAAGATTGTTCAAATTATAGTGCCGGGGCGCCAAGAATGCCCCGCCCCGTGGCCCTTTGGTATTACATGGGCTTATTTTTGGAAAATCTTTAAAAATCAACTTCTCTGAAACTGCAAGGCCCAGGTCTTTACTATTTGGTATGAAGCTTCATCTAGTGGACCCCTACCAAGATTGTTCAAATTATAGTGCTGGGGCCAAAAATGCCCCCGCCCCGGGGCCCTTTGGTTTGACATATGCTTATGCAGGGAAAATCTTTAAAAATCTTCTTCTCTGAAACTGCAAGGCCCAGGTCTTTGATATTTGGTATGAAAATTCATCTTGTCGACCTCTAACGAGATTGTTCAAATTATAGCCCTGGGCCCAAAAAATGCCCCCGCTGCTGGGCCCTTTGGTTTTACATAGACTTATATAGGGAAAATCTTGAAAAATCTTCTTTTCTGAAACCACAAGGCCTAGGTCTTTGATATTTGGTACGAAGCTTCAGCTAGTGGACCTCTACCAAGATTGTTCAAATTATAACCCTGAGACCAAAAATGCCCCTGCCTCGGGGGCCCTTTGGTTTTACATTTGGTCTTATATAGGGAAAATCTTTAAAAATCTTCTTCTGTGAAACCACAAGGCCTAGGTCGTTGATATTTTGTGTGAAATTTCATCTAGTGGACCTCTATCAAGATTGTTCAAATTGTAGCCCTGGGGCCAAAAATGCTCCCGCCCCGAGACCCTTTGGTTTAACATAGTCTTATATAGGGAAATCTTTAAAAATCTTCTTCAGTAGTAAGGGCGTTACTTGAGCGTCATGGACTGCGCATGCGCAGCATTTGTATAACTTCCGGTGAAACTTAAGCGAAACGATTAGATGACGAAACTACCCTAAATATCGGACGAGTGTTCGAATGACGTAACTCGCGGTAATTACGCCGTAAGTATCCTAAATTTTGAGGCGAAAGATGTGCCCGCGGATTGGCGAAGTTCGCCGTCCCCGATCTGGTCGGGGTGATCGGGGTCTACCCCGTTCGCTCGAGCGCTCCTATCCCAATATTTAGGGAGATACTACCCGGTATAGTATTGATGAAATTAATTCTCTCACCCGCAAAACGATTATCGCCTCGAAAACCGGGAAAACAATGGAAGGTGTTGGAAGAGCGCGATTTGATGTGAGAAACTAGGAATGGACCGCGTCACGGAAAAAAAAGTTTGGTTTGTTCGAGTTTAGGTTTAACGTCCCCGTCAACGCCGTATAGGTCATTTTGTGGGGGGGGGGGCGTTGCTCCCAGTTGCGCGAGACCTTTACCGGACATATCTACAACATTTGAATCTCGGAGAATCTTTCTCGGCTATGGAATTTATACGGATATCATGGGGGCGTAGCCAGAGCAAAAATACTTTAACGCGAAACGAGGTCGAGGCGAAACTCTTGATACGGAAAGAATTTTATCCGCTTCTGTCGCTACTATAAATTCGTAAAATCATCGCGAAAACGCGCCTATTTAATTTTGACTCCCTTAAACCCGGCTTTTATACCGTAAAATTTGGGGTATGTAGGGGGGTAAACCTTATTTTCCTTATTAAGACATAGGTTGTGGGTACTCGTTAGAACCGCCTCATCGAGGCGATTCTAACATATATCTATAACATTTGTATCTCGGAGAATTTTTCTCGGCTATGGAATTTATACACTCATTTCCTATCAAGCTGATCAGATCGATGCTTAGTTTTGAGCAAAAGATTCGTACCGTTTAAATTATCGTTATAACGAGTTTGTCGTGTTAACGAATGTCGGTATAAAGAGGGTTGACTGAGGGCATAGCGGAGACGGAGCGATAGATGCGCTCGATCAGGGTTAGCTCCGTTTGGTCAGGGGCGGTCAGTCCGTTTGTTTGTTTGTTTGTTTGATTTGAGGTTTAACGTCCCCGTCAACACTGTATAGGTCATTTTGGAGACGTTGCTTCCAAATTTGTGGGACTTTTAC
Organism: Lucinisca nassula; assembly: GCA_963580285.1. Taxonomy (NCBI): domain Eukaryota; kingdom Metazoa; phylum Mollusca; class Bivalvia; order Lucinida; family Lucinidae; genus Lucinisca; species Lucinisca nassula. The sequence goes on along the minus strand of OY757024.1, from coordinate 76,372,697 downwards.
CCGACATTGAGATGAAATGACATCTCAAGCCCTGTCGTCCAATGAAACCAATAGGGTTTATAAGCATGGACCGTCCGACTAGCACCGCTTTGCCTGGGCAGGCTTAGATCCTCTAAGCGGTTTACCAGTACTTGTGTGGGGTCGGACTCAGCTCTGCGTGGAAGCATCAAGCAGCCCATCTATTTCTTCAAGCCCCGATGGGCGGGACGGTCAGTCAGTCCGTCGTTAACGCAAATTGTTGCGCGTGTTAAGCGAAACGACGTTGTTTTAACGTTGTATGCACGGCGTGTGCCAGTGCACGACAGCAGCAGTCTTCCATCCCAACATTTAGGATATTACTACTGTCAGGCGCTGGTGCGGTGTCATGATCAGCCGACTAAGAGGCGAAATGTTTATTGCCTTTAAACGAACAACGAAACTCGCTGGTAGAGAGCGTTCTGAAGGCTGCGGTTATTGATCCAATTTTTATGCTCCCCGAAGGGAGAGCGTGTAACCGCCGCTTCGTCCGTCCATCCGTCCGTCCGACACACTTTTTATCTCTAAAAGTGTTAAAGGTAATTAAGCGAAACTCGATATACTGATATAGGGGGGCTATGAGTGGGATCGGAGAATACAAGAACCATAACCCTGCCAACAGTATTTACGGAGTTACTTCCCTTCTAAAATAGGACCCCCGCCCAGTATTTTGGGGTGGCCTATAGTAATCACCTTGTCATTCAGTTTGTCATATCTAAACCAAAATTCTTAACCGGTCATTACTTTAAAAGTATTATCCATACTCTCGTGAAACGTTACACTCCTACTAACAAACACAAGACCTACATTCTGACAAAAGGCCAGAACTGTATTGCTTTTGTCCATGTGTTTGTCACGCATTAACCAAAAAACTTAACCTCGGTCATAATTGAAAAGTATTTGCCCTACGCCCATGAAACTTCACATACATATTAACTTAACCTCGGTCAAAACTTCAAAAGTATTTGCCCTGCTCTCACACACATACATACCATCACAAGACCTACATTCTGACGACAAAGGGTCGTAATTACTTATTTTCACTGAATTATCGCCCCTGTTTCAAAATAAATATCTCCTGTTGTTTCATAACCATGGGTAATAAGGCTTTCATCACACGCGTAATCCTTATGACAGTCTGCATTGAAAATCGCTTACTATTTACAGGCCCTTGCAGGGAAGGGACCTTACATTTTTCCTTATTTTTGCTGTCTTTGTTGAAAATCGCTAACTAGGAAATTCTTAGACTTTTGGTTTAAGAGTTACAACAGGCGGCTACTATATTTAGTTTTTTACATCTGACACTTAGTTCATTGATTAACCCATTGTATGCGGGAAACCCCGAAAGGAGTACCTTGGCAAACAGTGCTGGCCCCGATCAGACGTCGCAGAACGCGGGGGTCTGATCAGGGCCTACACTATACACATCCGCATACACTCACACCTACAAACGCGCACAAACTGCTTCAAACCCTAATATAATTTGAAAAGTTTATATAGGGCTTGCGACGGAGAGGAGTGCATCGAAAAGGACACGAGCGTAATTAACGAAATTAACTGGAATTTCAACGAAAGGGGTCTATGTAATTGGATCGAGGACAACTATAAATTTCACTATGGCCAGGAACCCCGGCTCACTTTGTACCAGGTAACTTCTCACCATGACGGGGAAGGCAACACGAGCTACACCAGAAAGCAGATCTGCGATACGGTAAAGCACTACTGGAAACGGCTAAAGCGAAAGCTAAGGAGTGGTCAGTGTTATTTCTTCCCACCCGCGAGAACTCCACCACCGGATAGCGACGACAACCCCATCAGATATAAGCTGAGCACGGGAGAGCTGTATTCGATACCTACGTCCGGAGAGAAAAATCCCATGCATTTGAAAGATATTGAGTTTTACGAAAAGTGGTTCAAAGACTTACTCGCTTTTGTAACAGAATATCTGAGAGATGAAACACTTAGCTTAGCCGTATCCGATTAGAAAAAATGCGGAAAAAAGAAAGCGATTTTCGCTAATCGAACATTTGGGACCAGTTGTATTCTCGAACGAGTTAAGAGGAGAGACACCGGGTATTGGTGGAGGTGGCTGTGGTGGTGGTGGTGGTGGTGGTGGTGGCTGTGGTGATGGGTGGTGGTGGCTGTGGTGGTGGAAGTGGGTGGTGGTGGCTGTGGTGGTGGTGGTGGTGGTGGCTGTGGTGGTGGGTGGTGGTGGCTGTGGTGGTGGCTGTGGTGGTGGAAGTGGTTGGTGGGTGATGGTGGTTGATGGTGGCTGTGATGGTGGCTGTGGTGATGGTGGTGGTGTCTGTTGTTGTGGCTGTGATGGTAGGTGGTGGTGTCTGTGGTGGTGATGACCACTACAGTCACCACCACTACAACCACAGACACCACCACCTACCATCACAGCCACAACAACAGACACCACCACCATCACCACAGCCACCATCACAGCCACCATCACCCACCCAACACCACCACCCACTTCCACCACCACAGCCACCACCACCCACCACCACAGCCACCACCACCACCACCACCACAGCCACCACCACCCACTTCCACCACCACAGCCACCACCACCCATCACCACAGCCACCACCACCACAGCCACCTCCACCAATACCCGGTGTCTCTCCTCTTAACTCGTTCGAGAATACAACTGGTCCCAAATGTTCGATTAGCGAAAATCGCTTTCTTTTTTCCACATTATTTCTAATCGGATACGGCTAAGCTAAGTGTTTCATCTCTCAGATATTCTGTTACAAAAGCGAGTAAGTCTTTGAACCACTTTTCGTAAAACTCAATATCTTTAAAATGCATGGGACTTTTCTCTCCGGACGTAGGTATCGAATACAGCTCTCCCGTGCTCAGCTTATATCTGATGGGGTTGTCGTCGCTATCCGGTGGTGGAGTTCTCGCGGGTGGGAAGAAATAACACTGACCACTCCTTAGCTTTCGCTTTAGCCGTTTCCAGTAGTGCTTTGCCGTATCGTAGATCTGCTTTCTGGTGTAGCTCGTGTTGCCTTCCCCGTCATGGTGAGAAGTTACCTGGTACAAAGTGAGCCGGGGTTCCTGGCCATAGTGAAATTTATAGTTGTCCTCGATCCAATTACATAGACCCCTTTCGTTGAAATTCCAGTTAATTTCGTTAATTACGCTCGTGTCCTTTTCGATGCACTCCTCTCCGTCGCAAGCCCTATATAAACTTTTCAAATTATATTAGGGTTTGAAGCAGTTTGTGCGCGTTTGTAGGTGTGAGTGTATGCGGATGTGTATAGTGTAGGCCCTGATCAGACCCCCGCGTTCTGCGACGTCTGATCGGGGCCAGCACTGTTTGCCAAGGTACTCCTTTCGGGGTTTCCCGCATACAATGGGTTAATCAATGAACTAAGTGTCAGATGTAAAAAACTAAATATAGTAGCCGCCTGTTGTAACTCTTAAACCAAAAGTCTAAGAATTTCCTAGTTAGCGATTTTCAACAAAGACTGCAAAAATAAGGAGAAATGTAAGATCCCTTCCCTGCAAGGGCCTGTAAATAGTAAGCGATTTTCAATGCAGACTGTCATAAGGATTACGCGTGTGATGAAAGCCTTATTACCCATGGTTATGAAACAACAGGAGATATTTATTTTGAAACAGGGGCGATAATTCAGTGAAAATAAGTAATTACGACCCTTTGTCGTCAGAATGTAGGTCTTGTGATGGTATGTATGTGTGTGAGAGCAGAGCAAATACTTTTGAAGTTTTGACCGAGGTTAAGTTAATATGTATGTGAAGTTTCATGGGCATAGGGCAAATACTTTTCAATTATGACCGAGGTTAAGTTTTTTGGTTAATGCGTGACAAACACATGGACAAAAGCAATACAGTTCTGGCCTTTTGTCAGAATGTAGGTCCTGTGTTTGTTAGTAGGAGTGTAACGTTTCACGAGAGTATGGATAATACTTTTAAAGTAATGACCGGTTAAGAATTTTGGTTTAGATATGACAAACTGAATGACAAGGTGATTACTATAGGCCACCTCAAATCAAACAAACACATTACTGTTGTTATTACGTTTGAACTTTCAGGTGCACGCCAAGTGGGTCCCGCGGATCCTGAATTACTTCGAGAAGGATCGCCGGGTGAAGGAGTCGGTGCTACAGGAAAGAAGGAAATAACTTGCTCGACAGGGTCATAACGGCCGACGATACGTGGATGTTATACCATCCTAAATTTAGTGTCTGTCCACCCGTACGTCCGCCCGTCCGTCAGCGCCTCATAGTTATGTGTCCGCTCCCTAACTCTGATACCATCTGAGATATTTTCATGAAACATCACAAAAGTGTACAGCACCATGAGACGACGTGCAGAACATGTAAACCGTAACCCTGATTCTTCTACTTTTAGAGTTACTGCCCTTTGAACATTGAACATAGCCATTTCTATCATAGTTTCGTGTCCGCACCATAACTCAGATACCATTTCATATATTTTCTATTTAGAGCACCATCAGACGGCGTGCAGAACTCTGATTTTCTTCCTTTTGGAGCTATTGCCCTTTCATCACGAAAACACGTCTGTATAATTTTGACCCCCTTGAACCCCACTTTTATACAGTAAAACTGGGGTTTCCGGGGGTATACCTCATTTTTCTTATTTCTGCTCTAAAATATAGATTGTGGGTACTCGTTAGAACCGCCTCGATGAGGCGGTTCCAACGAGTGCCCACAATATATATTTTGAGCAGAAATAAGAAAAATGTCATAATTTTTCATCTTAAAAATTTCATTTTTTCGGCGATACAGGTGGCAATATATTTGTATAGGCGTGTTTGCGTAATGTGCAAAAGGAGACAAGAACATACTTAGACTAGAAATGCGTCCATAGGACACAGATGCCCCCGCCCAAAAATATGTCTATGTTCGTATTCATCCATAGATAGTTATTGACAGTGTTTAAGTTTTGGACCCTTTTTATGCCATATGACCTCCAAGTATGACCTTGGAGGTACGGATCTGTGTTTGCACGTGACACATTGTCTCATGATGGTTAACATTTCTTCAAAATAATTTCAAAATCCATCCAAAAATAAGTAAGCTATTGGCTGCGTTTAAGTTTCGGACCCTTTTTTGGACCTTTGACCTCCAAGTATGACCTTGACCTTGGAGGTACAGACCTGGATTTTGCATGTGACACATCGACTCATGGTGGTTAACATTTCTACAAAGTAATTTCAAAATCCATCCAGAAATAAGAAAGTTATTGACTGCGTTTAAGTTTCAGACCCTTTTTTTACCTTTGACCTCCAAGTATGACCTTGACCTTGGAGGTACGGACCTGGTGTTTAAATGTGACACATCGACTCATGATGGTTAACATTTCTACAAAGTAATTTCAAAATCCATTACGAAATAAGAAATTTATTGACTGCATTTAAGTTTCGGACACTTTTTTTGACCTTTGACCTCCAAGTATGACCTTGGCCTTGGGGGTACGGACCTGGGTTTTGCACGTGACACGTCGTCTCATGATGGTTAACATTTCTGCCGAGAAATTTTAAAATCCATCAAGAAATAAGGAAGTTATTGACTGCGTTTAAGTTTCGGACGCACCGACGGACGGACGGACGGACGCACAGACGGACGGACGGACGGACGGACGGACAGGGGCAACGCTATATGCCCTTTCCACCATTCTTCGAATGGCGGGGGCATAAAAAGTAGTTTGCCCTGAGAAAACCTTCACCTACAGCCCTCAAGATTGGAATGCATGCCCATGCGGACAAAACAAATACCAGCTCCAAACATTACAATCGCAACGCAAACCAGATCCTATCCAACGAACAAATTATCATAGCCGAATTTTTCGCTTTTGCCATTTTGTTTCACCACAATATCCTTTTGACATAATAGGCAGTATCTCTTTATTCGTCACGAAAACACGCCTTTATAATTTTTATCCCCTTGAACCCCACTTTTTTTATAGAAAAACTGGGGTTAAAAGGGGTATACCTTATTTTTCTTTTCTTGCTCTAACATATAGAATGTGGGTACTCGTTAGAACCGCCTCGTCGAGTCGGTTCTAACGAGTACCCACAATCTATATTTTGAGCAGAAATAAGAAAGATATCACATTTTTTCATCTTATTTTTTCCATTTTTTCAGCGATAACGGTTACAATGTATTTGTATAGGTCTGTTTACGTGATGGTTTTGTTTGTTTGTTTGTATTGGAGGTATACGGCCCAATCAACACTATTTAGGTCTATTTAACATGTTTGAGCCGGTCAGTTTACCTATCCACACTTTTCCTGGACAGGTTTATACGTAAGCGGCTAAACAGTACTGCGCAAATTCTTTCGCCAGAAACTGACAACTGCCCTTCTGGAGAGTATGACCGTAGAAAAGATTTAATGATCAATCTCCACGAAAGAATGATGCCGACACGGGCAGGTATCGAACTAACGGGCTCCTGATCGACAGTTAGACGCGCAGCCTTCTGAGCTACCGAGGCCGGTGTTTACATAATGGTAACTTTTGTCTGTTAATGTCCAAAATTAAGGTCATGTACAGGTTTATACACAAACATCTTGATCCTTCGATAAACTTTGTTTTGCTTAAAAATAGTGCTTGGACATTTGAAATATAAACCACGTACTTACTGAGGCTGTTTGCACGCCCTCCCCCCACGCCCCAATGCCCCGCCCATCGGGCCTTGGAGAAATAGATTGGCGGATGCATGCTGCTTCCACGCAGAGCTGAATTTGATTACACATGAGTACTGGAAAACCGCTTAGAATGACTAATCCTGCCCAGGCAAACCGGTATGAGTCAGGCCGCCCAATGCATATAAGTCTTCTGGTTTCATTTAGCGTCAGGGCTTAAGATGTCATTTCAAATCAATGTTGGGTAAAAGTCCCACAAAATTGGAAGCAACGTCTCCAAAATAACCCAAATAGTTAAACCCCAATTTAACAATACTGAGGCCGAATGATGCATATATATATATATATATATATATATATATATATATATATATATATATATATATATATATATATATATATATATATATATATGCATTCTTTCATACCCTAAAAATGGTCATTTCCAGATGAAAATGCGTGATAACTTTCTTGTTTATACTCTAAACATAGACTGTGGCGCTCGTAAGAACCACCTCGTTGAGTGTGTGTGTGTGTGTGTGTGTGTGAATTCGGGTTTACCGTCGCTTTCAACAATTTTTCAGTCACATCACGACGGTGTCTGGTTGCGACATGGAGCTCAATGCTCACTTTTATAGTGCTGCCGCACTGAAGTATCATGTCCTAGACACATTACATGATACCACACACAGTCACATTATCCTGAAACTGTGTTGACCAGTCCTAGCTCTACCCCGTAAATCTGACCAGCTCGTTGAGGCGGTTCTAACGAGTACTCACAACATATGTCTTGGAGCAGTAATAGCAAATATAATGTTTACCTCAGTATTTGTCTGTTTGTTTTGGAGTTTAACGACCCTGTCAACACTATTTAGGTCATATTTGAGCCGGTCAGTTTACCTATCCACACTTTTCCTGGGCAGGCTTATATGTAAGCGGTTAACCAGTACAACGCACATTCTTCCGCCAGAAACTGACAACTGCCCTTCTTGAATCAGCGGAAGAGAGAAAATGACCGTAGAAAAGAGTTCCTGATCAATCTGCACGAAATAATGTTGCCGACCTCAGCAGATATCGAACCCGCGTCCTCCTGATCACAGTCAGGCGCGCATCCGACTGAGCTACCACGGCCGGAATATATACCCATGTAAAGTAGAAGTAAAACAAAGATCAGGAATTGATACAATTAACTTACTCCACCCATAAAAGAAACCTCTGTTTTCACTATATAAAGTGGGATGTTGAGGGTGGTTCATTACATGGCTTTTTAAACATGATGTGGGCCCCGCCAAGCGAATTTGTGTCGTCGAGCATTCCGCCATGACAAATTTTAACTGCGCATGCCCAGTCATTGAGAGGGACCAGGGAAATGGCTTTCTGTCTGAAGGTTCCATCTTGATTCACTGCTTGTATGAGCGAGCAGCGAAGGTTCTGGTGAGACTGCGCGGACGCGCAGGATTGCCTGAACCTTCGCTGCTCGCATAGACGATAAGTACCAAAATCGCTTGACGGGGCCCATATATAATATTCAAATGCGAAACCGGCTTGGGAAAAAAAGAAACAAACCGACGCTTTGAGCGGCTATAAATTTAGCCCACAAGGCAAACATTTGGAAACTATATTCCGAGAATATTAGAAGAAAAATATTGCTCTGACTGAGGTTGCTGTTGCGGTTATTAATATTGATAAGGCGTTCGTAAAACCGCAATCAGTTCATTACGGAAACACGCCCATACAAATACTTTGTAAAGGGGGTCTTTCAAGGTATAGGAAATTTGCATTGGTTTCTGCCCACGTTTGGATTTTGATGAAATTATGCACAATAATTGCCTTGGGTATAACCATCATAATTACGATGCATTCACTTTTAAATTTTATTTCCGTAGTAAATTTATTACATATTTTATGAAGTGTCTATCACAACAGAGAGTAATCTCATATAAACTTGTCTACAGTGTTCAGAGTTTCATATATCTAATGCTGCTTTGTTTTATGATTTAAAGCCATAATTGGTAAGTTAGTTGATAGTATGAATGACCTCATATGTCTAGTAATAGTGGCTAGGCATTCAGTTTTCTTTGATGGTGTCTCCATATTTCAGCTCCTATTTTTGTATTCATTAAAATTTTATATGCATTTTTACCATGTTCCAATTTTTGTCAAGACACCATTTTAGCATAAAAACTACCCACATATCTTAGGAACATGTTGATGAATTTTGATGGAAATTGAAGACCGGTAACATTGTGTTTTAACAGACTGAAAACTGATAGTCATGATTCAGCAAAATGTGAAATTGTATGATTATCATGTTTTGGTCATTCTGTTTAATAATACTTTACTATTGCTTTCAATTTGGATGGCTATAGTATATTATGGTTTGTGTAGGTAGTTCATAGCATAATTATAAGTATTATTTCAAAACATCCCTTTCAGGAAATTTGCCCCCTATGGAACAAACTAATTTGTCTACAGAACTATACCGCAAAGGTTTTGATGACAAACGTCATCAAACGCATCCATGTAATCATGTGCACAGTTTTCTTTCTGTCTTTCTTGTGTAATTTGGTAATGGTACTAAGGTGATGTTTAGATTTAACTTTCAAATCAACAACATACAAGTCACTTTAGTTGTTGCTTCAGATTTTGTGAGATTTGTTATCCGACTCGAGATGACTCTCAAGTCAAACTGTTGTTTGTTTATTTAACCTTAACTGTCCATTTAAAAAGAAAGGTTTACTCTAGGGAAAATCAATAACATTTCAGATAACTTTTCCTGGACATTAAGTTTTCAGATTTGTATCTGCATAGGCACTAGCCAATCTATCTTTTTGTATAGCCCCTATGAACGAAATCAAAGGGCTTCCTGAAGCTGTATTCCAAAGCCATTTAAATTTGTTTTTAGAATTCACATGGTCGTACATTTGTCAGTGTTCCAAAACTTATGTGATCATGATTGTGTTGTTTATATATTTGTATAGGTCTTTCATTTCATTTACCTATCTCACCAGCTGTTGCAGTAATTACAAAGCACATTATGTAAGATATCAAGAAGCATTTAAACTGTTGATAATAATTATTCAATCTGTGAGTAGTTATCGCATTACTCTTAGGATTTTAAATTATTTTCAGTAAATACATTGTGATGCTTTTTTCTGTCCAAACACTGCAATGCTCTTTCTTAGCTGAGAGATACATTGCACAGAAATGTACTGGTAATTATTAATGACCAAAAAGCAAGCAAGAACAGTGCTTAAAAAAACCAGTGAACTTGCATTCAGCAGAAACATTCAAGAAGTGGTTGAAAGTTTTACAACCAGAAAAAAATACTAAAAGCTCGCTTCCGATAAATTAACCACTATATTGACAAAGTAAATAGAAAAAATAAGACACTAATGAAACGTCAACAATTACAATACCAATGCGGAAAAGAAACATATTTATGCATGTGTACTATAAGGAAGGAAACTTTTCTCTCCCTGTCTAATAGCACAATATCTCTAGGTCATAGGACAGCTTTGTTTACACCAAATATTCTGCGCCTCATCCATCAATGATATCTTTTGCAACAGAAACTCAATATCAGTAACATATCGATTTTTGGAAATACTAACCAATAATTACTGTAACTTTTTTGTTAGGATAATAATCAAGCGTTCATAAAGAGAGAGTATATCTAAGGCTTAATCTGGCCATAGATTTATCAACAGAACTATTTTTAATAGTAACAACAAACCACTGACCATTGCGTCCTTGCATATCAGCTTGGTATGGGAATGAAAATAATGGATCTTCTTGCCTTACACCTATTTGAGAAGCATGACTTATGCAAAGCCATTAAATAAAGTTGCACATGTTCACAATAATTTTGCTGCTAATAAAAAGCAATATATGTTGTTAAGCCTAATTTGTTGATTAGAATACCTTTTGATTTAGTGTTTTACTATCTACTTTTTGGATAGATCATAGTAATGAAAGGAAAATATCAGAAATTCATGATATTTTAATAGTTTCTAAGCTAGATCAGCTCAATATGTATTCATTTTGATTTGTATAATCTCATTTTTATGACGTAAGTGTTACGAATTGCCTTTTTGTAAGGTTCTTGAATGATTTTGATAAAATAGTAAATTTTGCAGAACGACTTACATCCATTAAAGGTGTAAAACTACAGTGTTACCGGTTTCGGATTTTAATGAAATTTGGCATAGCTAAAAAAGATACATATGGCAAGTTTTCCTAGCAAAATGAAATCTTGACAAAGGCTGGGACATATTTATCTCAGGGATTGAATTTTGATTATTGTTTAAAATTTTAATTAAAAAATTAGATTTTTGGTAATTATTTTATCAGAAAATGTAAACTTTAATTAATTCAAAAGTTTTTTTAGTATCAAAGGAATGCCTATGGAATTCTGCATTCAATCCAGTTCACAAATCTTGAAACTAAATAAAACATAAGATTTAAGACGCTCTTATTTAGAGACAGACACCGGCTCATGGAGGGAGTCAGTTAGAGTGGCCTCCTGAGTCCTACTTTGATTTATATAATTTATTAAATACATTTTTATAGGTTGTATATGGTGAGTTATTAATATACAAAGTTTAAAGAAAAAACATGCATGGGCACAAATGAAAGACCCCCTTTGTTTCACCGAACATTACGAAAACACGCTTATACAAATACTTTGTAAATTTTACCACCGAAATATGACAAATTTCAGATGAAAAATTATGATATTTATCTTATTTATGCTCATAACATAGATTGTGGATATTCGTCAGAACCGCGCTGACGAGGCGGTTCAAACGAGTACCCACAGTCTATGTTTTTGATTAGAAATAAGAAATGTAATGTATACCCCTGCAAACACAATATAGACATGTTTTCGTGATGAACGGTGCAATTTACGATAAATTTCGAGTGTGTCCGCAGTGCGGTACATTCTTCTTATCCTCTCAGAAAACAATAGTCCTGAGGTAAGGACCAAGTATGTACTAGCCCTTGAAAATAGGTTTTCTGAATTGCAGTTGCGGCTATAGACAAGAAATTAGAGTTCTCCATTATAGATCAACATTGTTTATAGACATAACCTGTTATGGCGGACAAGCAAGGCGCGGCGTGTTGACCTAAACACATTTTCAAAGAAATCTAGTTATTAGAGACTGCAAATTGAACTGTGACCTTTACTTTTAGTGTTAATAAACGTTACTAAAGAAGTCAAGATAATGTTTAGTGTGCTGCAATTGCTGTGAACTGTAAAATGGCTCCAACAAAACCGGCAAAAGGGAAGTCGCCCAAATCAAAAGCCCCTAAAGCGTCCTCCTCCCACTCCAAAGGCGCTTCTAAACTGTATGAATCTGAGGACGAGGATGAATTTGTAACTGAAGCAATGCAGGACCTGAGTAACCTGAAAATCAAAAATGACACTGATAAGATTGCTTACAATGTTGCTAAAGTGTTGATCCCTTTCCTTGGAAAGACTGTCAGATCTTCAGTTGAGTCCTTCGCTGTGAAAAAATCAGACTTTGAAAAGGCTAAGGCGAACATTCGGGTTAACAAGTACGAGAATGATCAGAATCAACAATACCTCCGGCGTGAGAACATACGTATCCACAACTTACCTGTCATTGAGGGGAAGACGCTCACCGAGAACGTGATTGATACACTGAATGATATGTTCAGTTATGGGCATGACGAGGAGGAAGGTCCTCCTTTCCAGATCGAGGAGAGGGATATCAACGTTTGTCATAGGGTGAATCGGCGTCAGGAGGCAACCGACGATGATGATGATGCTGGGACTCGTAGAAAGCAGACTATTGTTCGATTTATCTCTAGGCGTACTGTGTCACACGTGTACAAGAACAAGAAAAAACTGAAAGGAATGGACAAGTACAAAGCTGAGAATGTTTATATTACTGATGACCTCACCCAGCTACGTGTTAAACTGAAAGCTATGGTCAAAGACATTCCGGGTGTTACCAAGGTGTTCACGCGTGACGGGAACATTCACTGCGATAAAGGTGGTTCACATCACGTAATTTCCAGTCCGGATGATTTGTTCAATCTGGGGGTGGATGAGATTAACTACGAGGAGTTGGGTGTACCTAACCTAGCTTAGGCCAAGGAGGATGGCGTTGTATCTAGTCATAGTCAGGACATTCATGTTCGTGCTAGTCAAGACAGTGATGACCCAATAAACTGTTGTAATGACCGTGGTACAACAACAGCTAGTGTTGATCATATCTCAGATCATGGTTACTGTTCAAGTTCCAATTCCAAAAGGTTAAATTTTGTATATTTGAATGTTTGTGGCTTATGTGCCAAACTTAAATTTCCAGATTTTCAAGATTTTATAAACCAGTATGACATTGTGTGCCTTACCGAAATCAAAACTGATCAGTATGATGAAGTGAACATTGATGGGTTCAAGTTTGTAAGTGCTAGCAGAGCTATTGCTAAGAGAAAATCTGGGGGTGTTGGGTTATTTGTAAAGAATAACATATGGCCTTTTGTTAAAGTACTTGACAATTCTAGTGAAAATTGCTTATGGTTTACATTGAATAATTATTATGAGCTTAAGTGTGTATTTGGGGCTGTTTACATCCCACCAGAGGGATCGCCGTATAGCTCTGTTAGTATTTTTGACAAGCTGGAACAAGACATCATTAACTTTTGTGCTGATGAAGATACTTATACTTGCCTAATGGGAGACTTTAATGCAAGAAGTGGTCTATTATTTGATTTTATCAGTATTGACGAGACAATTAGTGACTTTAGTCTGGATTTTGAGTCAAAACTTATTCTTAGTAAGAATAACTTAGAAGAGCTTGGTTTTTCAACAAAACGTTACTCTTCAGAAACAACCAATACAAATAATTATGGTTACAGGCTCATGGACTTGTGCAAATCATTAGATGTGCATTTAGTCAATGGCAGATGTGGTGCTGATTCTCACATTGGTAAACAGACCTGTAAAAATAGTAGTGTAATTGACTATGTTATAATGTCACCAGAACTTTTACCTTGTATACATTATTTTGAGGTTTCAGACTTTGACTTCACTACAGCTGGTGTGTGGGACTGTGTGGCGGCGGTAAAACGTCTCCCTGCCCTACATCATAGTGTAGATTATATTTTCTTGTCATTTGGGATCATTGATTCCATTGTGGAATTTTGAAAATATCTGAGGGTCACTGATGAGGCCTAATTGGCCGAAACTAGCTAGTCTGGCCCAGAAAACATGTACTCTCCATATTTTTCAGCTCTGTGGTGTATTCCTTGCTTCCAAAGGATAACCCTTTTATAGAACATATTTGATCCATTGTTGTCGGATGTGCATTGTCCTGTGGCATTTTCTGTTAATGTGCAATCACAAAACAGGTTACTGGTACCCAATGAGGGGAGTCTGATCATTGATACCAATGAGCAGAGTACTACTTTTCCAACATGGAAAACTGAGTCGAGATTAGAGTTTATGAAGTCCATTCAAGAGTCTAATCTTGATCAGATAAACATTGATTTGGATAGATTAAATCAGAATGAGTCTTTAAATGCTGATGATATAAATAGTATTACTTCCAAAATTTCACAAGTTCTGGTTGATGCAGCAGATAAATGCATTATGTTGAAGAAAAAGAAGAATTTACCTGCAAACACACCAAAAAAAGTAAAAAATCAAAAACCTTGGTTTAATAATCAAAGTAAGTTGAAGCGCAATGAGTACATGACAGCTAAGCGCAACTATAAGCAATTGAATTCCAGGGGAAATTATGACAAACTTGTGTCGGCAAGTAGAGTATATAAGAAGTTAATCAATAAACAACTTAGAGACTATAATAATACTTTATCAAATAAGTTGAAGTCTATGAAAAATACTGACCCTAAATCATACTGGTCTATTTTAAATAAATACTCCTCGGAGGGTAGAAATACACTACAAAAAGTATCGGTGGAATCTTTCTATGAGCATTTTAGTAAATTGAATGAAGCAACTCCTGATGTTGACTTTGAAGATATTGATCTTGACAATATTTCAAGTTTCAATACAGAACTTAATTCCCCCATTACTGTGCAAGAAATTTCCAAAGTTATTTCAAACTTGAAAAATCAGAAGGCTTGTTCAATGACTGATAATGTTTTAAATGAGTATCTAAAGTATTCAAAAGATGATATGTTGCCATTTACTGTAAATTATTTAATCTTATTTTGAACACAGGATTAATACCTGAAGCTTGGTCTAAAGGTACCATTTTGCCTATCTATAAGAATAAATGTGATGCTAATGATCCTGATAATTACAGGGGTATAACCATTTTAAGCTGTTTTGGTAAGCTATTTACTGCAATTCTAAATCATAGACTAAACAATTATTTGGAATCTACTGGATTATTAATTGAAGAACAAGCAGGGTTTAGGAAGCATTACAGCACTGCTGATCATATTTTCTCACTTAAAATGTTGATTGATTTTTACCTGCATAAGAAGAAGAGATTATATTGTGCATGTATTGATTACCGTAAAGCATTTGACTCGGTTACCAGAGTGGCACTTTGGAGAAAACTGTTGCAAAATAACATTGATGGCAAAATTTTTAAAGTGATTTTCAATATATACGATAATGCTAAATCCTGTGTGAAAGCAGGTGAAAGTATTTCTATGTTTTTTAGTAGTATGGCTGGTGTTCGGCAAGGCGAAAATTTGTCACCTATCTTGTTTTCGTTGTTTCTGAATGATTTAGTACAGTTTATGTCTAATTCTTGCAATGGTTTGTCCACCTTGTCTGATGATATTGGAAATATTATGAATACTGATGATGTAGAAGTATTTTTCAAGCTTTACCTGCTGTTATACGCGGATGACACTGTTATTTTTGCAGAAACCCCTGAAGACTTGCAAATAGCTCTAGATACGATGAAGTTGTACTGTGAGACTTGGAAATTACAAGTTAATACGTCTAAGACTAAAGTTGTGATGTTTTCAAAAGGCAAAATTAGGCAAAAACCTAATTTTTATTATAACGGAGAGTCTCTTGAAGTTGTTGATGATTTTAGTTATTTGGGTATAAAATTTAACTATAATGGTAAGTTTGGTAAGACTAAGAAGCATTTAGTAGATCAAGCCAGAAAAGCTATGTTTTCATTAATAAGGAAAGCTAGAAAATTATTTTTACCTGTTGACATTCAATTGCACTTGTTTGACAGCATGATCAGTCCGATACTACTTTACGGAAGTGAGGTCTGGGGTTGCGAAAATGTCGATATAATTGACCAATTTTATTTAAAATTTTGTAAATCATTGTTGGATGTTAAGCAAACAACACCAAATGTTATGGTATATGGAGAGCTGGGTATATTACCATTGCACCTCAAAATAAAATCAAGAGTCTTGAATTTCTGGTATAGAATAATAAGTGGTAAAAAGGACAAAATTTGTTATAAGCTATATCAAGTTATGCATCATTTACATGTAAATGACTTATACCACTCAGACTGGGTTAAATCAGTACATGATTCACTTGATACTTTGGGTTTTACAGACCTTTGGTTGAATCAAAACATCTTTTACTCTCAAGCATCTTTTAAAACCAAAATCAAAACTAGGTTAGCGGACCAATTTAAGCAGAATTGGAATGGCAAAATTAATGATTCAGAGAAATGCTTAAATTATAGACTCTACAAAAAGGGTTTTCAGTTTGAAAAATATTTTAATATATTACCATCACAACTAGCTAAGTATATGTGTAAATTTAGATGCTCAAGTCACAAACTTCCTATTGAAAAAGGACGTTTTTCAAATATCGAGAGGAATCAACGCATTTGTGAGTTATGTAACGCAAATGAGCTTGGAGACGAATTTCACTATTTGTTCAACTGTAACTTTTTTACAAGTAGTAGGTGTAAATTCCTACCCCTTTGGAGTTTTCAATTACCTAATATATTAAAGTTTGAAAAACTAATGAGCTCTGAAGACAGAGCAGTCTTGACTAGATTAGCCATTTTCATAAAAATAATAATTACAAAATTTAAGTAACATTGAAACTGCCATCTTCCTCTAAGAATTATATATGCAGTTTCTTTAAATTACAATCCTTTTCTGATAAATATACCATTTATAAAGTTGTGTCATTTGAGTACTACTTTAATACATTTAGTCCAAAGATTTTGTAGGGACGAAGGTCAAGGTCTGAATCAGAATCCTCATCGAGCAGACTGTTTCTGGTTCTTGTCGTTTGTTATTCAGTCTGTGTAGTTTAATAATACCTGTATTTTGTGTGCTGTTCAAATTTTTATGACAATTACAGCAATTTTTCATGTACAGCAATTTTTCGGGTTACCAAAGTCTTTGGACTTATACAGTACATTTAATACAGAACAGATCTTATCATTATGCTCACATGCCATGTTTTTTGCTTGTATATATGTTGATTCATGTTTGTTTTAGCTCTTATGCCCGCAACGGGCCTGGAGTAAAATAAAACTTGTTGTTGAAAACTTGTTGTTGTTGACACATCCAAACACTACGTCATCGCTCAATAATACTATTTGCCGGGATGTACCGGTGGTGGGCAAAAAACGTGTTTGGCCGTTTATCGCCATTGTAAATGCGATGTTATTTTCTGTAAACTTGTATTTTGTTTGGACTCGAAACGACAAATTAGAGCGTTAAACTTTTATCATTCACATTTCTTAGCTAGTAATTATTGGTTTCTAGAAGATTTGAGGATGTTTTTATGATAATTACCTGTTAAACTTATGCAGGTAACGAGGCGGGACGGTCTTAATTATTTGTAATAAAAATGCGCACAACGAATGACTAAATGCGGAAGATGCATGAATGAACTCTGAAATATATATATCTACCCATTTAAAGTGTAATTCGATCGATTTTCTGTGACAGTCAACTAAAATATGCCCGTAATATTAAACCAATTTACAATGTGTTTATATGGAACCAGGGGCTTTTTGCCAACCACGACAGATCGTTATCGGAAGGAAAAGTAATTTTGCGCATGCGTAATGACAGGTAAACAAGGTCACGTGTCAAAACATTGGATCCGTCTTTATTTCAGTCAGTGGCCTAAATTGGTTATCTGAGATGAAGCCGTTAAACCTTGTCCTAGTTTTGTCACTGTCAAAACGTGTATATTTACCCAGTAAAAATGTGGTTAGATATACAACGACAATGAATAAACCCGAGCTTGTGGAGTTTAAACCTCCGGAATGGGCTAGAAAACTGAAACATATTCCCAAGTATAAAATAAAGGTTAGTTTGATGCATTTTGCGATTTCCCCAGTAAGTTGGATCGTCAACAAAATCGAGGATCACGGTCTTCAACCCAGCGCTTGCCGTTGCTTAGCCTCGTGAAAAACGCGCTAGGACAGGGGTTCCCCTTAATAGCGAAAAGGACTCATTTTCGCGAAAAGGAGTTCTTTTCGCGAAAAGGACTTTACCCTTAATAGCGGAAAGGACTTTTTTTTTCTAAAAGGATCCATATATGTTGATATAAATAAATTATTCAATATTTTGTTTAAGATTTTCGGCTTCAGTCTTGCACAAACAATATACTTTTAGGCTTTTGTACTAGAATGTTTTATTTTTGTAGATTATTTTGCAAGTTTTGCCGGTGTGTTTTCTTTTGCTTTATCTATCCCCGATAGCCGATGCACTACAAGAAAATGAATATATGTTGTAGAACAGATTCCACCAGTCAAGACCCCGGCCCCCGCCCATAGGGGCTTGAAGAAATATATGGGCTGCATGATGCTTCCACGCAGAGCTGAATCCGGCCGCACACTAGTACTGGTAAACCGCTTAGAGGTTCTAAGCCTGTCCAGGAACCGCGGTGCGAGTCGGACCGTCCATGCTAATAAACCCTATTGGTTTCATTGGGCGACAGGGCTTGAGAAGTCATTTCATCTCAATGTCGGGTAAAAGTCCCACAAAATTGGAAGCAACGTCTCCAAAATGACCTTTACAGTGTTGACGGGGACGTTAAACCTCAAATCAAACAAACAAAACCAGTCAAGACCCAGCCCCGCCCATCGGGACTTGATTTGTTTGATCTGGGGTTTAACGTCCCCGTCAACACTGTAAAGGTCATTTTGGAGACGTTGCTTCCAATTTTGTGGGACTTTTACCCGACATTGAGATGAAATGACTTCTCAAGCCCTGCTGCCCTTATGAAACCAATAGGGTTTATAAGCAAGGACGGCCCGACTCGCACCCCATTGCCTGGACAGGCTTAGATCCTCTAAGCGGTTTACCAGTACTCGTGGGTGGGTCGGTTTCAGCTCTGCGTGGAAGCATCATGCAGCCCATCTATTTCTTTAAGCCCCGATCGGCGGGGGCTACCATCGGGACTTGAAGAAATAGATGGGCTGCATGATTCTTCCACGCAGAGCTGAAACCGACCGCACACGAGTACTGGTAAACCGCTAAGGGGATCTAAGGCAAAGTGGTGCGAGTCGGACCGCCCATGCTTATAAACCCTATTGGTTTCATTTGGCGACAGGGCTTGAGATGTCATTTCATCTTAATGTCGGGTAAAAGTCCCACATAACTGGAAGCAACGTCTCCAAAATGACCTTTGTCTCCAAAATGACCTTTACAGTATTGACGGGGACGTTAAGCCTCAAATCAAATAAACAAAACCAGTCAAGACAGCCTAATTTTTTAAGTATAACAATCTAATTTTTATAAAACTAAGACTGACTTGTCAGGTGAGACATGTATCTAAGCGGATTTGGTTGCCATTTTTTTTTTTTTTTTTTTTTATTATATTTTAAATTTTGCAAGGCTCGCTATTTTGGACATCTCCTTCCTGATGCCCGGGACTTCCGTGGAGTGTGGGCCATGTTTGCTGATGTTGGCCCGGTGGAAGACGCCTTTAAGTCCTAGGACAGGCGTCTCTTGCCTGATGCCTCCAGTTGACCTGTCTCATGAGCTACGTCGGTCGGTGTGTGCTCGGAGTGGGGGGGGGGGGTGGGGGGGGGGTGCTGTGTTTGCCGGTTCTTGTTCATCATCCGTTTCGGTTTCAGAACTTTGGGGTTGAGAGACACACTGATGAAGATCAAATATCAGAAAGGCCTCTGTGTCACTAAATTTGGTATAGTTACGCCTTAATTCAGACCGCATGGATTTTGGATGTTAGTTTAAACCGAAAGAAAGTGCAAGGTTACAAAGCACTCATATCTAATCAAAGACTGCATGTATTGTTTTTTCTTATTTGTTTGTTTGGTTTGAGGTCTAACGTCCCTGTCAACACGGTATATGTCATTTTGGAGATGCTGCTTCCAATTTTGGGACTTTTACCCGACATTGATATGAGATAACATCTCAAGCCCTGTCGGCTAATGAAATCAATAGAGTCAATTCAAATGGACTTTGCCTGGATATGCTTAGATCCTCTTAGCGGTTTACCAATACTTGCGGTCGGTTTCATTTCCACGTGGAAGCATCATGCAGTCCATCTATTTCTTCAAGCCCCGATGGGCGGGGCCGTGTTTTTTCTTGTTTAGATATAAAAACTATATTGTGTATGTTTAATGAGACGATTCTAATGACCACCCACAATATGCAATGTTACAAACAATACTTTTCCCCAGCAAAGTAAAGTTTTCAAACTTTGTGATTTAAAAATAGATTGTGGATGCTAGTTAGAACAACGTGGGTGCTAGTTAGAACCACCTTTTTGCATGGACAATCTACCCATTCGATGATAAATATGATGAGAATTGTTTGTATGTTTGTAAGAATTGAGGTTTTACTTCCCGTCAATACTATTTAGGCCATTTTGGAGACGTTGCTGCCAATATTGTGGGACTTTTACCTGACATGGACATGAAATGACATCTCAATCCATGTCGCTCCCAAAAAACAAAATGGCTTATATGTAGGGACGGCCTGACTCGCACCACTTTGCCTGGGCAGGACTAGACCATATAAACGTTTTAGCTCTGCGTAGAGGCATCATGCAGCCCGTCAATTTCTCCAAGCCCCGATGGGCGGGGTCGGATGAGTAGTGTACACTGTTACAAACCCAACTTTTCCCCGTCAAAGTATCTTACTTGTATAGTTGTCTCATAGAGCATTGGGTTCTTATATAGCTGTCAAATAGAACGAACAGTCAAGACTGATCAGATTGCGCTGATGTGCAGGCTGATCTGAGTCTTTGCTGCATGCACATGTGAATTGTTGGAATTACTATGCCCGGGCTTAAAATAATCGTGAATAGTTAATTTTTCAACACTGTGTGATAATTGCCATTTATAGTTGGTTTGTGTAGTTTTTAAAATAGATTCAATTAGTTTAAGTATGACATTTGGCGCGTGTCGATGATAAAGGGATTAAAGAGATAAAGATATTACCCAAGTGATAGTTATCGTCCTGTCAAAACAAAATCCTGTACAAGATAAAATCTTTCAGCGGCCAGTTTTTTTTTTTTTTTATGAATAATTTTGTTTAGCATTTCATGTGAAGCTCTTGACTAGCATTTTTAAACTTCTTTAATAAATAATTTTTTGTTTGTTTGATTTAAGGTTTAACATTCCCATCAACACTGTTTAGATCATTTTGGAGGCGTTGCTTTCCAGTTTTGTGGGACTTTTTACTCGACACGGAGATGAAATGACTTCTCAAGCCCTGTTGCCAAATGAAACCAATAGTGTTTATAAGCGTGGGCTGTCCGACTCGCGGCCCCCGCCCATAGGGGTTTGAAGAAATATATGGGCTGCATATGATGCTTCCACTCAGAGCTGAATCCCGCCCGCACACTAGTACTGGTAAACCGCTTAGGGGATCTAAGCCTGTCCAGGAACCGCGGCGTGAGGCGGACCGGCCATGCTAATAAAGTAGAAGTAAAACAAAGATCAGGAATCGATACAATTAACTTACTCCACCCATCAAAGACACCAAAGGGAAAGAAACACAAACATTAAGCGACCAGACCATAATGGAAACCTAAACAAAGGAAGGCCATAAGGACAGTTACTTTCCCACAAAATGGTCATATGGCCATC
Organism: Lucinisca nassula; assembly: GCA_963580285.1. Classification (NCBI taxonomy): domain Eukaryota; kingdom Metazoa; phylum Mollusca; class Bivalvia; order Lucinida; family Lucinidae; genus Lucinisca; species Lucinisca nassula. Next base: position 76,351,017 of record OY757024.1, on the reverse strand, counting down.
CAAACTAAAAAGACACAAGTGATACACACAGTAAGTAACAAACAACACCATAAATTAACCGCCACAAAAGAACCGCCTTGGAACGGTCAGTGGAAAGATTTCCACTGGGGGGCTTAAATCGATTTTACGTGGCCACAATCCTCGCCCTTACTTCCGTCGCGGAAACCCTATTAGTTTCATTGGCCGACAGGGCTTGAGATGTTATTTCATCTCAACGTCGGGTAGAAGTCCCTCAAAATTGGAAGCAACGTCTCCAAAATGACCTTTACAGTGTTGACGGGGACGTTAAACCTCAAATCAAACAAAAACAAATTGTCCGACTCGCACCGCTTTGCCTGGGCAGGCTGATCATTGCATCCACTTCTAGTTAGATCCTCTTAGCGGTTTAACAGTACTCGTGTTCGGTCAAATTCAGCTTTGTGTGGAAGCATCATGCAGCCCATCTATTTCTTCAAGCCCTGATGGACGGGGACCGAATAAATAAATAAATAAAATAAATAAATAAATAAATAAATAAATAAATAAATAAATATTCTTTTACATTGGATAACACAACCGCGTGATCAAAAAGTGTTTTTTGTTTTATTAAGATGGTATTTTTTCTCTAGGTTTCTCTTCAGCTATTTTTATTTGTGTAGAAGAGGAGAGAACATAATAAAACTTTATTTGATAAACTTTGGCAACATATACATGGCATAGTATAGAGAATTCTTCATGAAAGTTGTTCCATAAAGAAGAGAATGGACATAAGATGGTGTTTACCTTTATAAACAAGAAAGTATGACTGCAGACAATGTAAAGTAGCCAGTACGTGTATCCGTCCTAGAGTGTGCATTTATTGTAAATTCTAAAACGACTTGAGGTCCGATGCCAGATAGAACCTCAGGCTAGGCGTCCGGGAATATCTGGGCCGACAAAACTTACACTTATATGTGTGAACAGCTCAGTCTTGGGTCAGTCTTGGGCCAGTGAGATAGCACACCCATATCGTATTGCAAGAGTCTTTGTTTGTCTATGGCCTAATAAGGCTTATGTGATCAGCAAAGACACTGAGCAGCCTGCGCGAATGCACACGCTGATCTGAGTATTCGCTGGCCACAAATGCGTTTTTGAAGGTTCTACAGAAGTCCAACACTGACTGGAGTATCTTAATAAAATTTCATAATAAAATGAACGAGAAATTTTTCCCGAAATCACGGAATAAAATCGTGGAGATTCTCGCTGAACTTGCACTGAAAAAGAATTTACCCGCGTTTCGCGGAAAAAAGCTAGGCTAACAGAAAAGTTAAAATTAATATAACTGAACTGAAATGCGTTCTGACATAACAGATGCGCAGGCTTATCTCTGAGTCACCGCCGGTCGCAAATGTATAACTTGGATTGTAGTTTTTGCGGAGCGCTGAATATTCCCGCCTTTTACCAATCACATGCAGTTGCTGCAGTAAGTGAAAATTTGAGTCCGCTCACGACATGCAAATATACTCGGACCAGCCTGCGAAACTGCAAATCCTTATAGGCTGGCCTGAGTAGATCAGCATGTGCATTTGCGCAGTCTGTTCAGCACCTTCGTTGTCAAGATACCACATAGCGCATGCTAGAGTTATGTTAGAGATACGTTATACATGTAATTATTCCAGTATGATAATGGACAAACCCTGCAAATAATGGAATCGCCTCGCTGATCCAGTAGCACACTGCATTTCGAGAATCATATTGCCGAGTTATCCTATCTAAATCACACGCTATAGCATTAACCCATCCAGTACCAGAAACCCCAAAACGGGTACCCAGGCAAACAGCGCATGCCCCGATCAGGCGCCGCAGAACGCGGCGTCTGATCAGGGCATCCACTGTTTGCTAAAAGTCATTTTCCAAATAAATTTTGACAAAAACACAGCCTGACACCTCTTAATTTTGAAATGGTCTCCTGCTATATATAAGGAGGACGATTCCATTTGGTACAAAAAGGGTTAATGATCAATATGTGCTACATGTACATATAAAGACTCGGATCAACTTTAGAGTTTCACCTTACCTCACTACTGCGGCTACTGCTGAAGGTGCATATGATCGGTGTAAACTGATCAGACTACATGGATGCGCATGAGGAGCAGCGTCTTCGCTGGTTGTCCAGCGACCTGAATACACTCAGATTAATATGCGCCATGAGTTTTCGCTTATCTCTTTAGCTATGTAAGGCTAGACACTGATCAAACTCTTTGGATGCACAGGCGGAGCTGTTTCTTCGTTGGGCGCACACAAAGACCACCAGAAGCACAGGTCACAAAACGTGCAAAAATTCAGATAACACATCTATGATTGGAAAGCCTATGTAGGAACCGCCAGCGCTGACTCTTAGTCATTAGGTCTCTCACCGCCGTAGGTTCGAGCCTCGCTCGGGCCACGTGTGAGACGCCAAGTTCTGCAACGGAAGGTCAGGTGGTTTTCTCCGGGTACTCCGGTTTTCGCCCACCTCTGATTAACGATCGGCTCGATATGAGTGAAATAATCTTGAAAGGGCCGTAAAACCCAAACCAAAAAAAAAAAAAAAAAAAAATGTAGGAACCGCCAAGGCTCAACGAATTTGACGGCTGATCCTAGTCGTCGCTGTCGCGAAACGACCTGCAGATTGTAGATTCGCTATGTCTTCAGACCGCTCAAGAGATCAACAAATAAGTTCTGAAGTTAGATCCATTGGAAGCAAGGACAACACCAAATAAAAGAAAATAGCAGACTCGGTTTTACTGAGTCTGTTCATCCCCGGTACTGAAATGTGCAACATTTCAAAATGATGCCAAATGAACTCAGTGATCCTAAAGGACCAGAAAATATAATCTGCGCTTTGATGGTGTACGGGGAGACATTTTACGCTCGCCACACAACACAAGACAAGCTACAGTGAAAATAAATAAGTTCTGAAGTTAGATCCTTTGGAAGCAAGGAATACACCAAATAAAAGAAAATAGCAGACTCGGTTTTATTGCGTCTGTTCATGAACATTACTGAAATCCGAACACCGGCAACGCCCTCTAGCACCGGCTTAAGCAGATTTCTATTTTCAAAATGATACCAAAATGAACTCAATGATCCCAAAGGACCAGAAAATATAATATGCACTATGATGTTCAGTGTGTACGGGTGCGAAGACTGTTCAGAGTGTTTTCGCGTCGCATACGAACCTGCACACCCGGTTTTTACGACTATAGGTGTTTGATTTTATTTCTGTTTGTATTTGTTTGCATTGAGGGAGCTTTAACGTCCCCATCAACACTATTAGGGTCCTTTTGGGGACGTTGCTGCCAATTTTGTGGGACTTTTACCCGACATTGAGATGAAATGACGCTACATATAGCATCATATTACCTGGGCAGGCTTCATGCGGACTGAACAAATTATTTGTCTTAATCGTGACGGAAGTAAGGGCCACGTAAAATCGATTTAAGCCCCTCCCCCACCCACCCACGAAAAATCGATTCAAGCCCCACAGAGGAACACATTTCCGCTAACCGTTCCAAGGCGGTTCTTCTGTCGCGGTTTATTTTTATTCTGGTTTGTCTTTGGGTGTTTGTGTCGTCTATGTTGTTATTTTGGATAGCCTTTTGGCCATTTTGTGGGAAGGTGACTGTCCTATTGGCTTTCCAATGTTGGTGTTTCCGTTGGGGTCTGTTGCTTCATGTTTGTATTTCTTTCCCTTTGGTGTCTCTGATGGGAGCTGTGGGTTAATTGTATCGATTACTGATCATTGCCTCTACTTCTATTTTATCCTTCTACGCTTTTTATCAGTACTTAATGCAGCCCGATCTATTTCTCCAAGCCCCGACGCCCGGGCCATCTGTTTGGATAGATATATATATTTGGTACAAAAGGTGCAGAATGCTCATGTGATCAGTGAAGATGAGTCTTCGCGGATGGACAGGCTGAGCCACGACTTCGCTCGTCGCACAGGTTTCGTCGGGTGCTGGTGTCGGGTGCTGGATCATGTGTAATGAACACCTGTGTGAGAAAAAATGGGTTTTCAATTTATTACTTAAGAACAACACCACCAAAAAGAATAATATACCGAAACGAAAGAAGCCCTCCAGAAAAAGAAGAACGGGCAAGTGGTGTGCAATAACTCCGATACTCCAGCGCCTTACACTTAAAAATCCATAGGCGTAACCCCCATTACGCATATTTAAGCAAACAGTGTAGTCCCTGCACAGAGGAGAGGATCTAAGCCTGCCCAGGCAAAGCGGTGAGCACGGGTCGGACCGTCCATGCTTTTTAAACCCTATTGGTTTCATTGGGCTTGAGAAGTCATTATATCTCAATGCCGGGTAAAAGTCTCACAAAATTTGAAGCTACGTCTCCAAAATCACCTTTACAGTGTTGACGGGGACGTTAAACCTCAAATGAAACAAACAAACAAATCCCTGCACAGAGGAAAGTTTCAGTGGCTTCTGACCTTGGTCTACGCTATTTGCTTAATTCAGTGCAGATCGATTCTACAGGCAACCGTCTACACACCAATTTGACCTCAAGCTGATAAGAATAGCGGTGCTATATTTAACATATTTCTAAATCTTGTACAAATCATTGACATTCACTAGGGCATTAGTAGGGAATATTACTGTACTTTTTAACTTTTGGTCAGTTGACAAACAAGCAACCAAAAATACTTTGTTGCTATAAAGTTAACAGTCAGCCAAGCCGGCCTCGATAGAAAGTGGCCCTGATCCAAGAATCCTTTTCACACAAGTGGTTGAAGAAATAGTGTCAGAGTGAAAAACAGAAGCGGTCGTATAGCAGACACTGATACCAGGGGCATGGCCCCCGCCCATTGGGGCTTGAAGAAATATATGGGCTGCATGATGCTTCCACCCAGAGCTGAATCCGGCCCGCACACTAGTACTGGTAAACCGCTAAGAGGATCTAAGCCTGTCCAGGAACCGCGGTGCGAGGCGGACCGTCCATGCTAATAAACCCTATTGGTTTCATTGGGCGACAAGGCTCGAGATGTAATTTCATCTCAATGTCGGGTAAAAGTCCCACAAAATTGGAAGCAACGTCTCCAAACTGACCTTTACAGTGCTGACGGGGACGTTAAACCTCAAATCAAACAAACATATGATACCAGGGGCATCGTCTGAACCAAAATATTAGTACGCACGAGAGACATCTATGTAAAAACTACTCTCTCCGAGATGGAAGGTTACTCTTAAAGGAAATAAGTTGCTCCGAACTTGTTTCCATTAAAAACAGCACATAGATAATATGTTATGAAGAACACTATTATTGAGGTGTTTTGTGTTGATTCCAAAGTGGTTAAACGAAACAGTCCGAGCCCCAACTCGCCCATTTTCCCAGCCAACACTCAAAGACAATCTAACTGCAAGTGCTGTCAGTGCTTTGATTAAACGAGCTTATCGTAAAGTTTTTTTTTCTTATTTCTCCATTAAACGTCTCTCTTCTAAGTCAGAAGTTTATATTATCATCTTCTTGCGAGCTAACTTTGTTATATGTGACACAGTCTTTTCCTAGTGCGACGTCTCAGATAAAGTAAGAACCACGTACGTCATTTTAGCACGTGCGGTTGCTGCACTCTTTGAAGTTTTCCCGCCTTTTTACCAAATTACTTCATTATATACCCGGCAAAAAAGTTCTGCACAACTGGTTTTTTTTCGACCTGTTTGCCGACAACATAAATATACAGAACAAATAATTACACCACAAGAAAACTTAATTCAATCCTGATAATAAAAAGAAATCAAAACAAGAATGTCGTCACTGAGTCATGAATAATGCTTCTCCGAAGGCACATGGGGTTGGTTGTCAAAAATAACAAAATCACAGTTTCTGAACTGTAACTCAATAATCAATAATGGGTATAGCCACACAGATTCACACGACACTCGTCAAGTCTCCTCCTCATGGAATTCATCAGTCTCTGTATACGACGCTGATGAATCGCAGCCCATTCTTGGAGTAGAAGTCTCTGCAAGTCTGGAAGTCTTGTGTGTTGATTGACCCGTTTGTTTACAGCCCAACCAAGAATATCCCACAAATGTTCAATGCACGCCAAGTCAGGGGACATCGGTGGCCACCCAAGTCTCTGCACAACAGTCTGCTGCAGGAAAGCATCGAAAATCCTGGCACGATGTGGTATCGCATTGTCGTCCTGGAAGATGGGGTTCTGGCCCATCTGTCTGAGATACGGTACAACATGAGGTCTTAGAATTTCGTCAATGTACCGACGACCATTCAAGTTTCTGGGCAATACGACAAGGGCAGTTCTGCAATTAGAACTGATACCTGCCAAACCATTACCATGCCGCCGTTGTAAGCTGTTGGTGGTAGGACATTGGGCTCAAGGTGCCTCTCCCCAGTGCGACGCCAAACTCTGATCCGATCATCAATCTTGCGAAGACAAAATCTCGGCTTGTCGGAAAAAAGAACGTCCGACCACTGCCGTCCGTTCCATCTGCCATGTCGTACACAAAACTGGCGCCATAGAGCCCTGTTCCGTTGAGAAAGCTGGGGCTTCCTAGCCGGTTTTTCTGGATTTGAACCCCGAGGCTCGAACTCTGTGGGAATATCAGGGTTTATTAGCCTTGCACCGCGGTTCCTGGACAGACGGACCGTCTATGCTAATAAACCCTATTGGTTTCATTGGGCGACAGGGCTTAATATGACATTTCATCTTAATGTCGGGTAAACGTCCCACAAAATTGGAAGCAACGTCTCCAAAATGACCTTTACAGTCTTGACGGGGACGTTAAACCTCAAATCAAACAAACAAAAGCAAAGCATCGGCGAGGCTATTTATGAAGCAATATTGCATACGACAGTTTCTTGGGTTAGTTATTGTCAATATCAATATTTGAAGAGGTTTAGACATTATACTCCGTTATCATTATATAAAAATAAATTGCCTCGACGGGGCCATTTATGAAATGATCTGGCATTAAAGCAATTTATTTAGTTAGGTATTGTCACAGTGCACAGTCTTTTACCGGAAACCAACAACTGTCCTTCTTGAATCAGCGAAAGGGATAGAATCACCGTGGAAAAGATTTCACGATCAATCTCCTGGAAAGAATGTTGCCGAACCTGGCAGGTATCGAACTTGTGTCTGAGCTGATAATTTGCTTTCTTTATGGTCACATGCGAAGGACGCAGACAAGTCGCTTTAAACAAAGTAACATTGTTCCCCCCCATTAACCCATACCCTGAGTATATGTCTAGCAGCCTTTTTAGGGGACAAACATAGCAGATCTAATCAATGAATTTGCAAAATATTACATTCCATTTAGTATAGCCTCGCCGAGGCGAAAAATGTGAAAATTTTCGAACTGCTTCTCCTCGGAAACCGTTGTGTCGATTGAAGCCAAATTTCATATGGAGCCTCTATGGGATGGGGAAAACCAAAATTTGCTCATGGGTTCCAGGTCACATGTCCAAAATGGCCACCAAGCCATATATGGTCTGTCTGTCTGTCCGTCCGTAACCCGTTTGTGAAAATTGGTGATAGTGACGTAACCGCTTGGAATATTTAAACAATTTTTTGGCATACTGATAGATATCAATGAGATCTAACCAATGAACTTGCGAAATATTACATTCCATTTAGTATAGCCTCGCCGAGGCGAAAAATGTGAAAATTTTCGAACTGCTTCTCCTCGGAAACCGTTGTGCCGATTGAAGTCAAATTTCATATGGAGCCTCTATGGGATGGGGGAAACCAAAATTTGCAAATGGGGTCCAGGTCACATGACCAAAATGGGCGCCAAGTCATATATGGTAAAAACCCTTCAAAAATAGTCTTCTCCAGAACCACTGGGCAGATTTCCACGAAACTTGATAAATAGCATCTCGGACGTAGGCCCATCATAAATTGCTAAAATGGTGACCCTGGGTTGACCTTGCCCGTCTTTGTGCCTAGTTCAAACTTTGACACATATTTTTTTGTATTGGAAAAGTGAGAATGCATTTTATCCTGCAAACGATTCAGAATACAGTACTAAAGTATAAGATATATTTTTTTCTCCTTACGATAAGGCGCATTTATTGGGGGAACCGTTTTAGGTCCAGGTCACATGATCAAAATGGCGGTCATACCCATATATGGTAACACTCATAAAGCTAAAAGCATCCGGCGGGTCGTGCACTTCAGCTGAAGCACTGGTTTTGACTTAGAATGATTTGTGCGCGATTTGTCCCGCATCTCTTGACCACAGAACATAAGACCACCCGTGTAATAATGGCAAAAACTTTTGAAAAGGTACACAAAAATTGACAAATATAGAATTTCGGAGCTGCTTACAGGTGATATAGCCTGGGTCTATTATGTTGAAACGCAGAGACGCATCAATAACAAGTAGTGGCTGCGAGAAGACCATATGAGCCCCGCCAAGCGAATTTGTGTCTTCGAGCATTCCGTCATGACAAACTTTAACTGCGCATGCCCAGCCATTCAGAGGGGCCAGGGATATGGCTTTCTGTCTGAAGGTTCCTCTTGATTCACTGCTTGTATGAGCGAGCAGCGAAGGTTCTGGCGAGACTGTGCGGATGCGCAGGCTGGCCTGAACCTTCGCTGCTCGCATAGGCGATAAGTACCAAAATCGCTTGACGGGGCGCAAATAAACCCGGTCATTACCAAAATATTAAAAGTGCACGCGGTATTTTTCAATTGCGATAGGCCATCTGGGCTTGAAGAAATAGATGGGCTGCATGATGCTTCCACGCAGTGCTGAAACCGACCCCGCACATGAGTACTGGTAAATCGCTTAGAGGATCTAAGCCTGCCCAGGCAAAGCGGTGAGAGTCCATACTTATAAGCTCTATTGGTTTCATTGGGCGGCAGGGCTTGATATGTCTTCTCATCTCAGTGTCGTGTAAAAGTCCCACCGAATTGGAAGTGACGTCTCCAAAATGACCTTTACAGTGTTGACGGGGACGTTAAACCTCAAATCAAACCAACAAACAATTCCGATAGGCCCATAGTTATTATTCTCATACCAAATGGCTAGACAATCACAGGTTAATTTTGAATGGTGTGTTGTCAAAAGTAAGGCACACAATGAAAAATCGTAGACCTGCAACCGGTGACGATACCATATGAGATATTTTCATGAAACTTCGTGGATTTGTAGAGCACTATGAGACGACGTGCAGAGCATATGAACCGTAGCTCTGATTTTCCTTCGTTATTGTCCTTTAACTCAGATTTTCCTACTTTTGGAGTTATTGCCGTTTGTACTTTGAATAAAGTTGTTGCTATCAGTCTCGCGTCCGCTCCATAACTCTGATACCATTTGAGATATTTTCACGAAACTTCACAGATATGTAGAGCACTATCAGATGACTTGCAGAACATATGAACCGTAGCTCTGATTTTCCTTCATCATTGTCCTTTGAACATTTGAAATAGCCATTTCTATCGTAGTTTCGTGTCCGCTGCATAACTTAAAGATATTTCCATGAAACTTCACAGATATGTAGAGCACCATGAGACGACGTGCAGAACATATGAGCCGTAACTCTGAATTTCCTACTTTTGGAGTTATTACCCTTTGAACTTTTTATATAGCAGTTGCTATCAGTTTCGAGTCCGTTCCATAACTCTGATACCATTTAAGATATTTTCACGAAACATCACAGATATGTAGAGCAGCCTGAGACGACATGCAGAACATATGAACCATAACTCTGATTTTCCTACTTTTTGAGTTATTGCCCTTAAACATTGAACATAGCCATTTCTATCATGTAGTTGTTTGAAGCACTATATCTCCTGAACTTAATGATTGATTCTGACCGAACTTGCATGGTTACATTACTAGGATGGGGGAAAACGGCATTTGGGTTTGTTTCACTGTGGTATGGCACTTGCTTGTTGTTATTGTAGTGGCGGCGCATTATGCAGTGCTTGCAGTTTTATTTCAGTTTCGTTTACTAACTTAAACCCGTGCTGGTCGTCGTTAGGAATCCCGAAGTGCACTTGGTAGTGCAACTTACCCATCACGAAAACACGCCTATATAATTTTGACCCCCTTGAACCCCACTTTTATATAGTAAAACTGTGGTTTCCGGGGGTATACCTTATTTTTCTTATTTCTGCTCTGAAATATAGATTGTGGGTACTCGTTAGAACCGCCTCGACGAGGCGGTTCTAACAGGTGCCCACAATTTATATTTTGAGCAGAAATAAGAAAAATATCACAGTTTTTCATCCTAAAATTTTCATTTTTTCGGCGATAAAGGTGGCGATGTCTTTGTATAGGCGTGTTTGCGTAATGCCAGTGTATTTTGGGTATATCTACAAAGGCCTAATTCGCTGCCTGTACAGAATGGTTTTCGAGACTTGAAAAGTGTGTTTCAGTCAATGGAAACTACACCGAAGGGTTTATAAGGGTGAAAACTGGGGTTGACGCAATAGTTTACAAAGTCAGTGAACCATTAAGACTTAGTATTGATCAAAGTCAAATATAGATCCTTGTAAAACCGTTGCAATCCCTAGAAGCAAGTTTGTACGAAGTATCATTAATGAAATTCTTATAGCTCTTGAGAATTTTTTTTTTTTTTTTTTTACGTTTTGGTTTCACGGCCCTTTCAAGATTATTTCACTCATATCGAGCCGATCGTTAATCAGAGGTGGGCGAAAACCGGAGTACCCGGAGAAAAACCACCTGACCTTCCGTTGCAGAACTTGGCGTCTCACATGTGACTCGAGCGAGGCTCGAACCACAGCGGTGAGAGACCTAATGATCAAGAGTCAGCGCTCTTAACCACTTGGCCACGGAGTTCCGTTAGCTCTTGAGAAATGGACTCTTACATTAGGATGAACGCTACGGTGAACGCAAATGTGAACAAATGATCAGACGAACCAACGGACGACCGGACAGAAATATGGACTCCTATACCGCGCCATGCTTAAAGCAGGTGCGACAAAGGAGTGAGTCTCACATGTGTGTGAGGGGTAGAAAGTAAACGCCGTCTCCGGGGATCACAATCCGGCATCGCTTGGCTTGTCCGGCATTACTGGGCACGCCAAGTGATAACGGACGGTGACACTCGGTACGGAGTTTTATATTAGTCCCTCTCATCCATCTAAGATGCTTATAGCCATCTATCAAAATGTCATGCATCTGGATCAAGCAATGTGCATGCATTAGTTTCATTTTGGCAAACACTTTGTTTATTTTACATCTGATTTATGTTCCTGAATGACATTTGGCTTGTTTTAATTTGACAATGGGGCAATCTGTAGTAACATCTAAACTACATGTATCTTGTACATGGCTAACAGTTGATGGACAGGATGTCTAGATGTACTGAATAATGTTTCAAATCAAAATGAATTGAGGCCAATCAAAGTTTGTACACTTTTGTGATCGTATGTGCAACATTCTTCCGAGGACTCACCGTCATTGCATTAACATTTTCCGGGTCCTTCGGAAGTGTGTGTGTGTGTGTGTGTGTGAATTCGGGTTTAACGTCGCTTTCAACAATTTTTCAGTCATATCACGACGGTGTCTGGTTGCGACAGGGAGCTCAATACTCACTTTTATAGTGCTGTCTCACTGAAGTATCATGTCCAAGACACATTACATCATACCACACCCAGTCACATTATCCTGACACTGGGTCGACCAGTCCTAGCTCTACCCCGTAAATCTGAGTGCCAAGCGAGGAGCAGCTAGTACCATTTTTAACGACTTCGGTATGTCGCGTCCCGGGATCGAACCCTTGACCTCCCGTTTCCCGGAGCGGACACTCTACCAACTGAGCTATTGGGGCCGGTATATCGAGCGCTGTAAGAAACCTTTACTAAACATTACGAAAACACGCCTATGCTAATACAGTGTATTTTTTTTAGTCAAAATACCCCGAAAATTTTAGAATGACAAATTGTGATATTTTCCTTATTTCTGCTCAAAATATAGATTGCGGGTACGCGTTAGAACCGCCTCAATGAGGCGGTTCTCACGAGTACCCACAATCTATATTTTAGAGCAGAAATAATAAAAATAAGGTTTACCCCTGTAAATCCCAGTTTTACTATATAAAAGTGGGGTTCAAGGGGTTCAAAATGATATAGGCCTGTTTTTGTGATGATCTTAAATATCGTATTTTCAGTTAGGGTTATCAATCTTGTGCAAACAGCTCTGTAAAGCTCATTATTTCAGCATTTTTATGATATAAGTATCAAATTTATATGTTAAGTATAAAAAAAGTCTTTTTAATGACATATAGAAGTAACATCAAAATGTAATAAATATATAGTAAAACGATACATTTTAACACGATTTAATAATGACCTAGTTTCTCTAAACGAGAATATGGCAGTTAGGCTATGCAAAAGGTTTCGTATGCAAACATATCTCTTCTTTTTACATGTAGCTCAGGTGTCGTGTAGTGACGAGATGAACTTTTGGGATCACTTTTTGTCCGTCGTGCGTCCGTGCGTGCGTGCGTACGTCCGTAAACTTTTCTTGTGAACACACTAGAGGCCACAGTTTTTGGCCAATCATCATCGAACTTGGTCAAAATGATTATCATGACAATATCTCAGTCATGTTCGAATATGGATTATGGCAGGTTAAAAAGTAGGTCAATAGGTCAAATCAAATAAAACCTTGTGAACACTCTAGAGGCCAAAGTTTTGGTCCGATCGTCATCAAACTTGCTCAGAATGATCACCTTGACAATATCTCGGTCAGATTCGAATATGGGTAATGTCGGGTCACAAAGTAGGTCAGTAGGTCAAAGCATAGAAAAACCTTGTGAATACACGAGAGGCCACAGTTTTGGTCCGATAATCATCAAACTTGCTCAGAATGATTATCTTGACAATATCTCGGTCAAGTTGGAATATGGGTCATGTCGGGTCAAAAGGTAGGTCAGTAGCTAAAATCAGAGAAAAACCTTGTGAACATACTAGAGACCACATGTTTGGTCCGATCATCATCAAACTTGCCCAGAATGATCATCTTGACAATATCTCAGTCAAGTTCGAATATGGGTGTTGTCGGGTCAAAAAGTAGGTCAGTAGGTAAAATCATAAAAAATCTGGACACACTAGTGGCTACAGCTTTGGTCCAATTATCATCAATCTTGCTCAGAATGAGCATCTTGATAATATCTTGGTCACGTTCGAATATGGGTCTTGTTGGGTCAAAAAGAAGGTCAGTAGGTCAAATCAGAGGAAAACCTTGTGAACACACTAGAGGCCACAGTTTTGGTCCGATCATCATCAAACTTGCACAGAATGATAGTCTTGACAATATCCCGGTCAAGTTCGAATATGGGTCATGTTGGTTCAAAAAGTAGATCAGTTGGTCAAATCATAGAAAAACCTTCTGAACACACTAGAGGCCACAGTTTAGGTCCTATCATCATCAAACTTGCCCAGAATGATCATCTTGACAATATCTCGGTCAAGTTGGAATATGGGTCATGTCGGGTCAAAAGGTAGGTCAGAAGGTAAAATCAGAGAAAAACCTTGTGAACATACTAGAGACCACATGTTTGGTCCGATCATCATCAAACTTGCCCAGAATGATCATCTTGACAATATCTCAGTCAAGTTCGAATATGGGTGTTGTCGGGTCAAAAAGTAGGTCAGTAGGTAAAAACATAAAAAACCTGGACACACTAGTGGCTACAGCTTTGGTCCAATTATCACCAAACTTGCTCAGAATGAGCATCTTGATAATATCTTGGTCACGTTCGAATATGGGTCTTGTTGGGTCAAAAAGAAGGTCAATAGGTCAAATCAGAGAAAACCTTGTGAACACACTAGAGGCCACAGTTTTGGTCCGATCATCATCAAACTTGCACAGAATGATAGTCTTGACAATATCCCGGTCAAGTTCGAATATGGATCATGTTGGTTCAAAAAGTAGGTCAGTTGGTCAAATCATAGAAAAACCTTCTGAACACACTAGAGGCCACAGTTTAGGTCCGATCATCATCAAATTTGCCCAGAATGATCATCTTGACATGTCTCGGTCAAGTTGGAATATGGATCATGTCGGGTCAAAAAGTAAGTCAGTAGGTCAAATCATAGAAAATCCTTGTGAACACACTAGAGGCCACAGTTTTGGTCCGATCATCATCAAACTTGCCCAGAATGATCATCTTGACAATATCTCAGTCAAGTTCGAATATGGGTCATGTCGGGTCAAAAAGTAGGTGAGTAGGTCAACTCATAGAAAAAACCCTCTGAACACACTAGAGGCCACAGATTTGGTCCTATCATCATCAAACTGGCTCAAAAGGATCAGGTTAATTTCGAATATGGGTCATGTCTGGTCAGTAAGTAGGTCAGTAGATCAGATTGTTGAAAAACCTTGTGAACACAGTAACACACTGGAGGCCCCAGTTTTGGTCCGATCATCATCAAACTTGCCTAGAATGATCATCTTGACAATATCTGGGTCAAGTTTGGATATGGGTCATGTCGGGTCAAAAAGTAGGTGAGTAGGTCAACTCATAGAAAAAACCCTCTGAACAAACTAGAGGCCACAGATTTGGTCCTATCATCATCAAACTGGCTCAAAAGGATCAGGTTAATTTCGAATATGGGTCATGTCTGGTCAGTAAGTAGGTCAGTAGATCAGATTGTTGAAAAACCTTGTGAACACAGTAACACACTTGAGGCCCCAGTTTTGGTCCGATCATCATCAAACTTGCCTAGAATGATCATCTTGACAATATCTGGGTCAGGTTTGGATATGGGTCATGTCGGGTCAGCAGGTCAAATAATCGAAAAACGTTTTGATCTCTCTAAGAGGCCACAGTTTTAGTCAAATCATCATAAAACTTGCTCAGAATGATCATCTGGACAATATCTCAGTTAAGTTCGAATATGGGTCATAAAACATCATAAATTTGCTTCAAACGGAAACTTGTCCTAAACTCTTTGGTCAATTTGATTTAAACTTCACAAGAATGTTGTCCAGGTGACTCCCTACCAAAATAGTTAACATCATTCCGCTCTGGTAAACAAGATGGCCACCAGGGCTAAAAATAGAAAAAAAATCAATCGTCAACTCCTCCTGTACCCTGGGGCCAATTACGTTCAAACTTCATAAGAATGTTGCTTAGATGGCTCTCTACCAAAATAGCTAACATGGTCTCGCTCCGATGAACAATATGGCCACCAGAGCTAAAAATAGAAACAAAAAACATTGTATATTTGCTTCAAATGCGAACTCTTCCTAAACCCTTGGGTCATTTTGATTCAAACTTCAAAGGAATGTTGCCTAGGTGACATTCTACCAAAATAGCTAAGATCGTTCCACTCTGATGAACAAGGTGGCCACCAGAGCTAACAATAGAATATACTAGAGACAGTGACATTCAGGGGAGCGAATCAGGGCCCTCTTGGCCCTCTTGTTAAAGTATAAGTTTCATTCCAAAAAACATTTGGGGAAAAGGGTCTTTTTATGGTACCATTACATGGTATTAAATCATTTTCCCTTTCATGACGGTACGGGATTTTCCGATTTACCGGTAAGAGCATATCATAGAATGCCTGAAACTTCCGGAGATAACTTAACCTGTTGGCTGTAATTGCCACTTATCCCCTAGACTGAGATCAATACGAACTTATGAGATTTTCTTCATATGAAATTTGTGTTTTCAAAGGTGTTCATTTCACGTATATGTTAACGTGTTGCATGCTGTGCTTTCAGCTAGCCAATCCCAACACGCCCATTCACAGATGGACTCTTCCAGGCTTGCCGAAGAGCATACAGCTGTCAATTAAACGAGACGACATGACTGGCAGTACTCTGTCAGGGAACAAGGTATTTTTCAGAATGGGCCGACCGCTGCCACGAATACTTTAGGCCTAAAAAAAATAGCTGTATTTCCGCTAACCCGACCGACACTGAATTTTTCTGCCGACCCTACAATTTTTATTGCCAGCCAGAAAAATATAAAAATATTTTCTTTCCTACCGACCTTAATATTTTTTTAGCACTTTTGATGAAAATTCATAAAATTGTCAGAATATCAAAATCAATAAATGAAACCCTGTTCTTTTGTTTCCTTTATGCTTTTTACCTCATTATTTGAATGTTTTAAGGTAATATAAATAGAATTTCACCTTTGTAATTGTTTTTTTTTTTTTTTTTTTTTTTTTTTTGCTTTTTTCCATCAAATAAAAAAGTTGACAAAACATAAACAGTCCTACCGACCCGTACCTTTTGTCGGCATATAAGCGGACACACAGCTATTTTTAGGCCTTAATTTATATACAGACCAGCTACCGGTAAATAATTTTGACCCCCTTTAACCCCACTTTTATATAGTAAAACGGGTTTGCAGGGGCAAAACTTATTTTTCTTAGTTCTGATCTAAAATAAATATTGTGGGTACTCGTTAGAACCGCCTCGACGAGGCGGTTCTAACGAGCAACCACAGTCTATATTTAGAAATAAAAAACTATCATAATTTTTCATCTTAAAATTTCATTTTTTTCGGCGGTAAAGTTCACACTGTAATTGTATAGGCTGTTTTTGTCGCGCCTGCTATTAGCATGGCGCGATATAGGCGCCCGGTTTTCCGTCCGTTCGTCCGTTCATTCGTTCGTCCGTTCATTCGTCCGTCCGTTTGTCAAGGCGTCAACATTTGCGCGCCCTAGCGTTCACCCTAATGGTCAAGTTTATTTCTCAAGAACTATAAGTTCTATAAAAGGGTTATCCTTTGGAAACAAGGATTACACCACAGAGGTGAAAAATATGGAGTGTACATGTTTTCTGGGCCAGACTAGGTAGTTTCGGCCAATTAGGCCTCATCAGTGACCCTCAGATATTTTCAAAATTCCACAATGGAATCAATGATCCCAAAGGATAAGATAATATATAAGAGCTTCATTAATGATACTTGGTACAAACTTGTGTCTGGGGATGGCAACTTACATGCAAGCATCCATATTTGACCTTGACCTAAATTTCATGGTACACTGACTTTGTAAAATATAGCGACCACCCTAGCGGTCATCCTAATGGTCAAGTTTATTTCTCAAGAACTATAAGAGCTTCATTAATGATACTTGGTACAAACTTGTGTCTGGGGATGACAACTTACATGCAAGCATCCATATTTGACCTTGACCTACATTTCATGGTTCACCGACTTTGTAAAATATTGCGACCACCCTAGCGTTCACCCTGATGGTCAAGTTTATTTCTCAAGAAGTATAAGAGCTTCATTAATGATACTTGGTACAAGCTTGTGTCTGGGGATGACAACTTACATGCAAGCATCCATATTTCACCTTGACCTACATTTCATGGTTCACTAACTTTGTAAATTATTGCGACCACCCTAGCGGTCACCCTAATGGTCAAGTTTATTTCTCAAGAACTATAAGAGCTTCATTAATGATATTTGGTACAAACTTGAATCTGGGGATGGCAACTTAAATGCAAGCATCCATATTCGACCTTGACCTTACATGCAAGCATCCATATTTGACCTTGACCTACATTTCATGGTTCACTGGCTTTGGAAAATGTTGCGACCACCCTAGCGTTCACCCTATTGGTTAAGTTCATTTCTCAAGAATTATTAGAGCTTCATTAATGCTACTTAGTACAAGCTTACATTTAAGAATGGAAACTTTTATGCAAGCATCTATGTTTGACCTTGACTACTTACATATCATGGTTGGGTGACTTTGCGCCCCCACAGGCGCGACATAGCCTTCGGCGGAATTCTTGTCGTAATGACGGGTCGTAAATCCACTATACATCCCGAAGATAACGGGCCTCCGTGTTTTAATGGGTAAGAACGCTAACACTTAATCATTAGCCTCTCACCGCAGTATACACCTGAAACACTTTCTCCGGGTTTAGCCCATCTCTTATTAACGACCAGCTTGTATTTAGAGAACAAGTCTTGAAAGGACCGTAAAATCAAATCACCAGTCAAACCCAGGAACAAGACGAGGATGATGGAAGATGGAGTGCAAAGAGAGCATCATCAAGGAGTGGACGGTGCTTCAGGACTCTCTTGGGGCAGCGAGGACAGACAGATGGAGAGATATTATTGCAAACTAATCTAACGTGCCCCAATAGCCTCCAAGATTAAGAACTGGGATGAGATAACATACAATACTCATGAATCAATATTGCTAGCCTAGGAGTACCGCTAGTTACATGTAGTCATTCCAATGGGGTCAGGCCTCGCTCAAGTTGTTTGATCTGAGGTTTAACATCATCACTATTTACGTCATTTATGACGACGTTGCTTCCAATATTGTGGGAGTTTTACCCGAAATTGAAATGAAATGACACCTCAAGCGCTGCCGCCCAACGAAACCAACAGGGTTTATATGCAGGGGCGCAGGATTACTTTGTAAGCGGTTTACCAGTACTCATGTACGGTTATGTCGGATGTGCGCCTTACTGGTGAACAGGAGGAAACGGGTTTGATACCTGCCGGGTTCGGCAACATTCCTTTGTGGAAATTGATCATGAAATCTTTCCTCTGGTCATTCTCTCCCTTCCGCTGATTCGAGAAGGATAATTTTCAGTTTCTGGCGAAACAATGTGCACTCTGCTGTTACGTATAAGCCAGCCCAGGGTTAACTGACCGGCTAAAAATGGATATACTGGTGAACTGCTCGCTGTACCAATTAAATAGTTTGTAAGCATAGATGAATAAAGCGAATCTGAGCTTTTGGTAAATGTCGCACATCATTATGGTGTCAATTACCTAAATGTACGACTCATTATGAAAACTCGCTTATTCAAATATATTAAAATTTTTACCATAAAATGAGGGAAATTTTCAGACAAATATTTGAAATTTTGAGCTCGACTGTCACGTAGTGACGAGGTGAGCTTTTGTGATCAGTTTTTGTTCGTCGTCCGTCGTCCGTGCATGCGTGCGTCCGTAAATTTTTTCTTCAAACAACATCTCCTCCTAAACCACTGATTCGATTTTGACCAAACTTTACAGGAATGATCCTTAGGTGGTCCCCTTTCAAAGTTGTTAAAATGGTTCCGGTCTGTTGCACATCTAGGTACAGGAGCTAAAAATAGATTTTTTACTGAAGATTTTAAAAATCTTCTCTGAAACCACATGGCCCAGGTCTTTGATATTTGGTATGAAGCTTCATCTAGTGGAACTCTACCAAGATTGTTCAAATTATAGGCCTGGGGCAAAAAAATGTACCCGCCCGGGAGTCTTTGGTTTAACAAAGGCTTATATAAGGAAAAACTTTTAAAATCTCCTTCCCTTAAACAGCAAGGCCCAGGTCTTTGATATTTGTTGTGAAGCTTCATCTAGTTGACCTCTATCAAGATTGTTCAAATTTTAGCCCTAGGGCCAAACATACTCCCGCATCGGGGCCCCTTGGTTTTTCATAGGCTTATATAGGGAAAATATTTAAAAATCTTCTCCTCTGAACCACAAGGCCCAGTTCTTTGATATTTGGTATGAAGCTTCATCTAGTGGACCTCTACCAAGATTGTTCAAATTATAGCCCTGGGGCCAAAAATGCCTCCGCCCCGGGGGCCTGTGGTTTTACATAGGCTTATATAGGGAAAATCTTTAAAAATCTTCTTCTCTGAAACCGCAAGTCCCAGTTCTTTGATATTTGGTGTGAAGTTTCATCTAGTTGACCTCTATCAAGATTGTTCAAATTATAGCCCTAGGGCCAAAAATGCCTCCGCCCCGTGGTCCCTCTAGTTTTTTATAGGCTTATATAGGGAAAATATTTAAAACTCTTCTTCTCTGAAACCACTTGACCCAGGTCTTTGATATTTGGTATGAAGCTTCATCTAGTGGACCTCTACCAAGAGTGTTCAAATTATAGCTCTGAGGCCAAAAATGCCCCCGTCCCGGGAGCCTTTGGTTTTACATAGACTTATATAGAGAAAATCTTTAAAAATATTCTTCTTGGAAACCGCAAGGCCAAGTTCTTGGATATTTGGTGAGAAGCTTCATCTAGTGGACCTCTATAAAGATTGTTCAAATTATAGGCCTAGGGTGAAAAATGCCCCAACCTGTGAGCCCTTTTGTTTTACATTGGCTTATACAGGGAAAATCTTTAAAACTCTTCTTCTCCAAAACCGCATGGCCCAGTTCTTTGAAATGGTGTGTAGCTTCATCTAGTGGACTTCTATCGAGATTGTTCAAATCATAGCGCTTGGGCCAAAAATGCTCCCGTCCCGGGGCCCTTCATTTTTACATTGACTAATATAGGGAAATTTAAAGATATCTTCTACTCCGAAACCACAAGGCCCAGGTTTTTGATATTTGGTGAGAAACTTCATCTAAAGCCCTAGGAAATAGAAGTCAAGGCAATGGAAATCTTTGAAAATCTTCTTGTCTGAAAGCAGAAGGCCAAGGTCTTTGATAATATGAAGCTTCGTCTTTTGGATTTCTTCCAAGATTGTTCAAATTATAGCCCTGGAGCCAAAATGGCCCGCCCTTGGGACTCCAAGGTTTATATAGACTTATATAAGATAAACCTTTAAAAATCTTGTCTGAAACCAGAAGGCTCCGTTCTTTGATATTTGGTACGAAGCTTCACCTTTTAGACCGCTACCAAGATTATTCATATCATAGCCCGGGGCTAATAATGGCTCTCCCAGGGGCCAACTTGATACTCTATGGATCAGGTGAGCGATCCAGGGCCATCATGGCCCTCTTGTTAATATTTCTGCTCAAAATTATGGATACTCTTCAGAACGCCTAGGCGATGCGGTTCTAATGAGTACCCTCAATCTGTTTCGGAGCAGAAATAAGATGAATAATCTATACCCCTGTACACCCAAGTTTTACTATATACATTGTAAAGTGGGGTTTAAGGGGGAAAAATATAAATATGCGCGTTTTCGTGATGTTAACAAATGTTGTCATAACACTTTTGAAAGGACTTATACAATGGAGAAATAAATTATTAAACTGTAATTGTGTAACATGAAATAATATTTGATTATAATTTAACGATGACTACCATTTGCCTTCGTCTACAAGAACAACGTCAAACAAACGAAGAAATAATAATAAGCCGAAATTTGATTTTAGCTTTCGCGTAAGCCTAGTTTTTTTCTCCGCGAAATGCGGGTAAATCCATTTTCATTGAAAGTAATCGGTCAAATTTTCGCCGAGAATCTCCGCGTATTTTCTCTGCGAAACCGGGAGAATTTGACGCGAGAAATATTTCGCTCATTTTATGTTTTCTCGCGGTTTCGCGGAGAAAATAGCCGATTTCGCGTTAGTCGGTTTCTCCTCAAACAACAAAATGGGTTTTTACCGTTGGCTGGTCTGTAGTCTGTCGGAATGATATTTCTGTCTGTCAGTAAAATTTTGCATTTACGAGTATAATCATACATGTACAACGTAATGCACTTTACATGAAGTCATGCATCATGTTAACAAGTCATTGAAATTAATGCCCCATGTAAACCCCACTTTAAAAGGGAAAACTAGGGTTTACATGGGTAAACATGGGTTTTTTGCTTATTTCTGCTCCAAGACATAGGTATCGGTATTCTAAGAACCGCCTCAATGAGGTCTCTAGGCCTGCGCTGTTTTCGATTGGCCCGTGTTTGGGATTCTCGTCCACTTGGCCAAATGCAGTACAACTAACAATTTGTTGGGTATTAATGTCCCTGCCATTCAAAAGAAATAGTAGAAAGGGCATATAGTATTAGCCCTGTCCGTCCGACCATCTCTGTCCGCATCCGTGCCCGAGATGGCATTAGCAAATTTCATTCAAGTTTCCCCTATTGCGCCGCCATAATAATAATAATAATAATAATAATAATAATAATAATAATAATACATGTGATACATGTAATAAATCGAACTTATTTGTAGAGTAAACTAGTACTTATCTTCCATGTGGCCCTCTTTTTTCTGGGCAGAAACCATTACAAAGTCATATGGATACAATTTCCGAAGGCTTGCTTCTAAAGAAGCCACCTGATCAGGACCTTCACTGTTTGTCATGAAACTTGTGAATTTAATAAATGTAATATATCAAGTAATTTGAGTGGTTGATTATCAGCAATGGGAGTGGCTTAATTAATTTATGCAGCGCGTTAAGGGTTAAAATTTTATTTGGCTTCATAAACATACATGTGAAAAGGCTTTTTGGGCACATGCCCACAGCGAAATATCAAACCAGCCTGCGCATACGCGTGGTCTGGTCAGAGTCTGATCTGCGCGCTATATGGATGACCATTGGATGTTCATAGCATTTTCGTGCTCTCAGGTAAGGTTATATACGACAACACGCCTATACAAATGCATTGTAAATTTTAACTTCGAAAAAAAAAAAAAAAGAAAATTTGCCGGTAAAAAATTGTTATATTTTTTCTTATTTCTGCTCAAAATATTGATTGTGGATACCAGTTAGAACCGCCTCATCGACGCGGTTCTGACAAGTAGACACAACTTGATCTATATCTTAAAGCAGAAATAAGAATATATAAGGTTTACCCATGTAAACCCCAGTTTTACATGTACTATATAAAGTGGGGTTCAAGGGGGGGTCAAAATTGTATAAGCATGTTTTCATGATGATGGCCCCCGCCTATCGGGCTTGGAGAAATTGATTGGGCTGCATGGTGTTACCATGCAGAGCTCGGGCTCGTTAAACTAAGGATGCTTTGAACAACTGGGCCCAGGTCGATTTGTTCATGCAAAGACATTTTCACTAGTCGTAGCTCATTTGTGCTTCTTTGTTAATGTGATTTAAATTCTTTATTTTAAATTAAAGCAAAATAATCTTAAGTGCCAACCGAATGCAATATTAGATGGTTCTTAAGATGTTTTTATTACAATGAAGGGATTATATAGCACTTAACAATGTGCTGTCATGACGTTTTCAGTTTATACTAATTTGTTTTCTTTTAATTGATTTGAGGTGCAACGTCCCCGTCAACACGGTATAGGTCATTTTGGAGACGTTGCTTCCAATTTTGTGGGTTTTTTACCTGGCATTGAGATGGAATGACATCTCAAGCCCTGCCGCCCAATGAAACCAATTGGGTTTATAAGTATGGACGGCACAGCTTGGCCTGGGCAGGCTTTGATCCTCTGAGTGGTTTGCCAGCACTTGTGTGCGGTCGGTTTTAGCTCTGCGTGGAAGCGTCATACAGCCCATCTATTTCTTTAAGCCCCGATGGGCAAGGGCAGCTAATGTATTTTAGTTCAATTGCAATGGAAGCTCCAAGCTTATTGAATCGCTCTCGAACACTCATTCCGGATGTTATCATGCGCGCGAGAGAGAGAGCAAGGACCTTTACATCATTGCTACCCATTTACACCTGGGTCGAGTTGGACACTGTCATAACCTGTCTTGCACAAGGACACACATCGCCTCCGGTGGCCGGATTCGAACCCACCACCTTTCGATCATAAGTCGAACGCGCTAACCACTGAGCTATCGAGGCTGACATGTATTTCATAAAATGATTTCAGATGTCGCTATATTTCTTAGTTCTGGTCCAAACAAAATTGTTGGTGCTCGTTAGAGGCGCCTGCTGATCTGTGGTTTTTTTTGGCAAAAATAAGGAAAATATTGACTACCCCCATTAGCCCCATTTTTCTCTATATGAATTTGGGTTTAGTTGGCCGTTGCGATGGTTGCATAGACTTGTTTAAATTGATGGTAGTGATTTGTTTGATTTGATGTTTAACGTCCCCGTCAACACTGTAAAGGTCATTTGTAAATGCGTTGCTTCTATTTTGTGGGTCTTTTACCCGACATTGAGATGAAATGACATCTCAAGCCCTGTCGCCCAATGAAACCAATAGGGTTTATTAGCATGGACGGTCCGCCTCGCATTGCGGTTCCTGGACAGGCTCAGATCCTCTAAGCGGTTTACCAGTACTAGTGTGCGGGCCGGATTCAGCTCTGCGTAGAAGCATCATGCAGCCCATATATTTCTTCAAGCCCCTATGGGCGGGGGCCGATTTTTCTCTATATAAATTTGGGTTTAGTTGGCTGTTGCGATGGTTGCATATACTTGTTAAATTGCAGGTAGTGAGTTTTTCCGTTTGATATTGGGTTGAGGTAGTCAACAAACAGTGTTGATGAGGTCACTGATGAGGCCTAATTGGCCGAAACTAGCTTGTCTGGCCCAGACAACATGTACACTCCCATATTTTTCACTTCTGATGTGTATTTCCTGCTTCCAAAGGATAAACCTTTTATTTAACTTCACTACAGCTGGTGTGTGGGAATGTGTGGCGGCGGTAAAAGGTCTCCCTGCCCTACATCATAGTGTAGATTATATTTTCTTGTCCTTTGGCATCATTGATTCAATTGTGGAATTTTGAAAATATCTGAGGGTCACTGATGAGGCCTAATTGGCCGAAACTAGCTAGTCTGGCCCAGAAAACATGTACACTCCCATATTTTTCACTTTTGTGGTGTATCCCTTGCTTCCCTTTTATAGAACATATTTAATCCTGATACGACAGCTCGTTCCGAGTTGTCTTGTCTAGACATACACTGTTTGTATAAAGGCATCTGTAACGATCCACAGGGTTTACAATTACGTTTGTGGTTTAATGACACGTCAATCCTTGTGGGTCATTTTCATCACGAAAGCATGCTTATATAATTTTGACCCCCTTGAACCCACCTTTTATATAGTAAATCTGGGGTTTTCGGGGGTATACCTTATTTTTCTTATTTCTGCTGTAAAATATAAATTATGGGTACTCGTTAGAACCGCCTCGATGAGGCGGTTCTAACGAGTGTCCACAATCTATATTTTGAGCAGAAATAAGAAAAATATCACATTTTTTTCATCATAAAATTTTCATTTTTTCGGCGATAAAGGTGGCAATGTATTTGTATAGGCGTGTTTTCGTAATGTGTAGCCTCACAGAGAAAGGGAGAAAAGAGATAAAAGAGGCGGTAGAGGAGACGAAAGTGAAGGACAGTGGAGAAAGAGGAAAATTAATGGGAGTGTAGAAACAGAGGAAATAATAACACCCCTCCCCCACTACCCTTACCTGCAGCAAGGACAGCAAGCCTTGCCTGGCTGTAAGCAATTATCAGTTGGACACGACAGTGGCGCAAGATACACGACACCTCATCCAATCAGGGTTTAAACGAATTAATGCTTTGTTAAACTCATATTCACCCTATGAATTTCAACCATTGAAGTACCATGAGTATAGCACACCCCAGCGACTCAGTACATTTTTTCACAACTCCAAAATGGCTACTTTTCTGATGAAAATCCGCGATAACTTTCTTATTTATACTGCAAACACAGGTTGTGGGTGGTCGTTAGAACCGCCTCATTTAGGGGGTTCTAACGAGTTCTCACACCCTATGTCTTACGAGTCGGTTCTAACGAGTACCCACAACCTATCTTTTGGAGCAAAAATGAAAAAAAAATAATGTATACCCCCGTAAACCCAAGCTTTCTCTATATAAAGTGGGGTCATTACGAAAACACGCCTATACCAATACATCGTAACCTTTTACGCCGAAAAAATGAAAATTTTAAGATGAACAATTGTGATATTTTTCTTATTCCTGCTCCAAATATAGATTGTGGGCACTCGTTAGAACCGCCTCATCGAGGCGGTTCTAACGAGTACCCACAATCTATAGTTTAGAGCAGAAATAAGAAATATAAGGTATACCCCCGGAATCCCCAGTTTTATTTTATAAAAGTGGGGTTCAACGCGGTCAAAATTATATAGGCGTGTTTTCGTGATGTTTAGGGGTGTAAATTTCACGGACCTGTTCACGTATGTGACGCCTGAAAGACAACACTTATGCAGGTACGAAAACTGGAGTTTCTGATGGCCGATGCTGTACAGTCTGGTTGTAGTCATGTGATCACTTACGGAGGAATACAGTCGAATCACTGTAGAGCTGTTGCGGTTGCTTCCAGACAACTTGGACTGAAACCGCATCTAGTTTTACGAAGTGCGGTGGAGGTAAATATTGTTCTATTTAAAGTCAAACTTCAGCGACTCCCGGAACTCCTGCAAAGTATTTTGTCTCCCATGTACATAGGGTTCAACTGTTAAAGGAAAGAATTTGTTTCTAAGGAGCAAATTCTTTCCTTTAGGAGTAGACCCCTTTTTCAGTGGGACAGGACTTACAGAAAAGCGAACAGAATGTCCCGAAAGTTGTCTCCCTTTGAAAGAGGCGAAAAGATGTGTTGGGTGTTCCATTCGCCTTAAAACTTCCTTGTACAGTTCAGCCTCAATGCCCCGAACGACGACCACCCTTTCACCACGGCTATTTGGAACACGTTCTTCAGTCCCTAGGAAAACGCTTGTAAGCAAAATATCTCAAGAACCCCTTAGGCTAGACTCTTGAAATTTTGCAGGCTGCTTGGTATCAAAGTGTTGATGATTTGATTAAAGTTTGCACTAATTGTATGAAAAATTGACCAAATAACATGTTTGCCCCTTAGTGGACTTAAGCATTTTGGCATAGGAAAAGTTTGTAAGCAAAATATCTCAAGAACCACTAGGGCTAGGCCCTTGAATTTTTGCAGGCTCTTAGGAACCAATGTGAAGATGATCTGATTAAATTTTTGTATATTTTTGTAAAAAAAAAAAAAAAAAGACGAAATTATGCCCAATCGGGGCCTTAAGTATTTTTGCCTTGGAAAAACTAGTAAGCAAAACATTACGATAACACATCCGTGTGATACAGTGCATTTTTTTCATACCTCAAAAAAGATAATTTTCTGATGAAAATTTATGATATTTTTCTTATTTATACTCAAAACATAGGTTTTGGGTACTCGTTAGAACCGCCTCATTGAGGCGGTTCTAACGAGTACCCACAACCTATGTCTTGGAACAGAAATAAGGAAAATAATGTGTACCCCCCTAAACCCCAGTTTTCTCTATATAAAGTGGGGTATAGGGGGGTCTTCATTTCACGGACTTGTTCACGTGATGCATCTCAAGAAATCCTTTGGCTAGACGCTTGAATTTTTGTAGGCTAGTTGGAACCCATGTGAAGATGAACTGATTAAATTTTGGTGTTTTTTTATGAAAAAATGGCGAAATTATGCCTGTTTACGGACTAAAGCATTTTTGTATAGGAAAAGCGTGTAAGCAAAATATCGCAAGAAACGCTTGGGCTCGGCCTTCAGAATTTGCAGGCTATGTGGAACCATTATGAAGATGACCTGATTAAATTGTGCTATCATTTTATGAAAAATTGACCAAATTATAGCCCTTTGTAGACAAAGGCATTCTGGCATAGAAAAAAATCTTTTTAGCAAAATTTCTCATTACGAAAACATACCCGTGCAAAATATTGCAGTTTTTCACAACTCCAAAATGGCTACTTTTCTTATGAAAATCTGTGATATTTTTCTTATTTATGCTGTAAATATAGGTTATGTGTGCTCGTAAGAACTGCCTCAATTCGGTGGTTATTACGAGTATGCTTAACCTATGTCTTAGAGTAGAAATAAGAAAAATAATATATACCCCCAAACACCCCAGTTTTCCCAATATAAAGTTGGGTTTAAGGGATTGATCATTTCATGGACTTGTTCACCTGATTCCAAGAACCGCATGTGCTGGGCTCTTGAAATGTTGCAGGCTGTTTGGAACCAAAGTGACAGGCCTCATATTTTTCAGGCATATGTAGGATTTCAGGCTTTTAGGGCTTCATTATTTCTTGATTTTTTCTTGATTACAGGCTTTTTAACACTTATCCTCTGAATAAAATTATTTACACCCATTTCTGCCTATTCACCAATCAAATTATTTGATATAATGTAATCAAGTCACAAGCTGCATTACAAACAGTGTAGATCCTGATGAGATGGCTTCTGATCTGGATCTCCACTGTTTGTAAAGGTGATGGTTGTCATGTACGGCAGGATGAGGGTTATGGCTGCAAAATCAGGTCTTTCAGGCTTTGAAAAGCTTGGTCAGTATGAGACCTGATGTGAAGATGATCTGTTTAAATTTTGAAGTAATATTAAAAAAATGACCAAATCATACTCCTTTGTGGGTTTAAGCATTTTGGCATAGGGAAAGCCTGTAAGCAAAATATCTCAAGAAACGGAAGGTCTTGCTCGACTGATTCTTACCAGAGTTATGGTCCTTTGGCATTTTTTAGCTCACCAGCCTCGATGAGGCGCTTCTAACGAGTACCAACAATCTATAATTCGAGCAGAAATAAGAAATATAGTCGAACTTCAATGGCTCGAACACCTTTGGGACCTCGAAAATCTGTTGGAGACAAGGGTAGTTCGAGCCACTGAGGGTTACTGCCTGGAGGCATAACGAGATACTTTTAGACATCTTTTCGGTGTTCTATAATGAAATTGTATGCTGTGTGTACTCATTAGAATCGCCTCATCGAGGCGATTCTAATGAGTACACACATCATACATTTGCAAGATAAAAGACTAAAATATCCTTAATTATCCCCCACTATTTCTTATGTACAGGATTTCGCTAGGGGCTCAAGAATGGGTTCAACACATCCATGGTAAACGAGCCATCGGTGTTCGAGCCATCGAAGTTCTACTGTATGTCACAATTTTTCATCTTAAAATTTTCATTTTTTTCGGGGGTTATATTTACAATGTATTTGTATAGGCTTGTTTTCGTAATGATTGGTTTTGGAGGCATAACTCTAAATTCGTAAAATGAACACCCCTGTCAATCCCAGCTAATAAATAGGGGATCTTACATAAGTGTTCATGTATTTTTGAATTTATTAAACGAGTTGCGGAAAAGGGATAAAATGCGAGGCTTTGCCGAGCATTTTATCCCTTTTCCTCAAAGAGTTTAATAAATTTAATAATACATGAGCACGAATGCAAGATTCTATTTATCGTATGACATCTAGAACGCATTTTATTCACGATTGTTTACAAAAAAATGTCAATATTCCGCCATTAGTAAACGCGATGTCGAAAAGGACGTCGTACATGTAACGTAACGGAACGCATCTAGCTAATTTGTATATTTAATCCACTAGTGGACAATCGAAAATAATACATGACGTTATTTCATTCACAGACGCAACGTCATATGATAAAGATGAATATAGGGTTAACTGGCGTATACATTATTAGCGATAGCGGGAATATTGTTTTTATATTTTTTTTTTTTTTTTTTTTTTTGTTTTTGTCCTGTCTGTTTGATTGTTTGTTGAACACTGTTTGAGACAGACACTTCATATTTGGTATATAGTTTCCTTTTGACAAGAACTTCCGATTCATATAAAAAGTTTTGCCTGTGACCTTGACCTTGACCGGTGACTTACTTTAAAGAAAAAAGAAAACATTGGTCATAACTTATGAACCGTTTGCATTAGGAAAACATGTTCGGGAGAAATAATGGCGTCCGACATTGTGTCCGAAATGACAAATATTAGGTAAAAACGATAATCTCTTTATTGTACCCCCGGTATACGAAGTATGTGGGTATATAGTTGTCGTCCTGCCGTTCGTCCGTCCGTCTGTCCGTCCGTTTGTCCGTCTTTCCGTCTGTCCATCCGTCCGTCCGTTAAAATTTTGGTTAAAGTATTGCGTCAAAGTTTCTAAGAGATTGTATCTTCTGAACCCTTTGATAGATTTAGTTGATACTTACACTGAAGTTACATACTGGTCCAAAGATTTCACTGGTGCATGTCCGACCCCCAAAAGTGACCCTAAGGTCAAGGTCACAGACTTAGAAATTTCACATTTGGTTAAAGTTGTATGACAAAGTTTATAGATGCCTGTATGCACAAATTCAGTTGATACTGTACTTGTATCAATGTTGCATACCAGCCCAAACATTCCATGATGTATGTCCCTTCCCCTACCTGCGTTGACCTTGACCTCAAGGTCACGGACTTAGAAATTTTACATTTGGTTAAAGTTTTTTTTAACAAAGTTTATAATTGGCAGTATGTTCTAAAGTCTACTACAAATTAAATTGATATTTGCATCGATGTTTCATACCAGTCCAAAGATTTCGTTGATGCATACCCCTACCTGCTGCTTCAGTTTCATTGATGCCCCCAACCCTTCAGTAACTTTGTTGTCCTCACTCCATTGGTCCATTTAGAAATTTTATGTTTGGTTTACAAGCACATTTATAGATGCTTATAGCTTCTTAACTTCTTCATTTACACTATATACAAGCTCCGAAGATATATCAGAGGGTGGCGCTGGCCGGGGGTATACGTGACCCACTGGTCGCTTTCTCTAGTGATTTCTGCTTTAAACATTGATTGTGGGTGCTCGTTAGAACACACGATGGGGCGGTTCTATTGAGTACCAACAAACCATGCTTTTGTGCAAAATAAGGCAGATATTGTATACACCTGTAAACCCCACTTTTCTCTATATAAAGTGGGGTTTAGGGGGTCTTCGTTTAATGGAGATGCAGCCTTTATATTTGACATGTAGGTTCCTTGTGACAAGGGTTTTTGCCTGATAGAAAAATTTGGCATATGACCTTGACCTTGACTTGTGGCCTACTTAAAAGAATAAAATCACATTGGTCATAACTTCTGAACCGTTTTAGATATAGTCTTTATATTTGGCATCTTGGTTCCTTGTGACAAGAACTTCCGACGCATCCAAAAAAATTATCTGTGACCTTGACGTTGACCTGTGACCTACTTTAGAGAAAAAAAAGGTCATAACTTCTGAACCGTTTAAAATAGATCCTTCACATTTGGATCCGTATAACGTTTGGTTCCGTATTACAAGGGCTTCCCACTCACCTATGGCCTACTTCAAAGAGAAAAACAAACTTTTGTCACAACTTTTGAACCGTTTGAAGTACAGCCTTCATATTTAACACATAGGTTTCTTGTAATAAGGGCTTCCCACTGATACAAAAATGACCCTGACTTTGACCTACTTTTAAGAAAAAAAATTATATTGGTCATACCTTTTTAACCATTTGAGATAGCGCCTTCATATTTGGCATGAATGTTCCTTGAAACATGGCCTTTCTAGTCATACATACAAGATTTACCTTTGACTCTTGAACTGGACTTGATAGAGCCTTCATGTTTGACATGTGACATGGCCTTCCAACTTATACAAAGAGTTTTTGACATGTGACCTTGACCCTGACCTGTGACCTAATTTATCATAACTTTTCACACTCTTGAGATAAAGCCTTCATACCTTTTTGGTACGTGGGTTCTTTGTGAATGGCCGTCATACCAGTACAAAATTTTGATCTGTGATCATGACTGTAATCTGTGAACTACTTTATCATAACGCTTGTAGCGTTTAACTGATAGAGCCTTCTTATTTTGCATGTGCGTTCCTTGTAACAAGGGCTTCCTACCCTTACACAGAAGTTTGACCTGTGAACTTGACCTTCTTTATTATAACTTGTGGTCTATTTTAAAGATGGTAATTATCCCTGGCCGGGGACTTGTTCGTGTGACACAAACGCGTCTTGTTCTTATTTCTGCTCAATTACATTTATTGTAGGCACTCGTTATTGTTTTGTTTGAATTGAGGCAACACTGTTTAGGTCATTATGGAGACATTGCTTTCCATTTTGTGGGACTTTTATGACATGTCAAGCCATGCGATGATCACAGAATGTCTTTTAAACTTAATTGATCTGAGCTAAAACTTGAACAGTGAATCACACCTTTAACTTCAAAATTGAATTCGGTTTCAGTCGTTTTTTTAAGTAATGACGTTAGCGTTTACAGCAATTAGTTTAAAACAAATTACCCGACCGGTGGACCGCAACTTCTTAATAATAGTAATTATGAAAAAATAATCAAAGGACTAAAAATCTCCTTTTAATTACTTGATCAAAAAGATCCGAGTAACAACATATTTATTATTTTCATCTAATTATAGCATGCTCATGCCATATATGTTCCAATAATTGAATGATTAACAAGTAACAGATATAATATACTGGGCAAGAAAAGTTAGGGATCATGTTTTTGACTGAACATTTCTCTAAAACAAAAAAAAATGTTTCGAAACACATTTTATTATATTCAATATATCATTCAAATCACTGCAAAACTGCATGACAAAAATTGGATTCCGGTCACGTGACACATCATAATGACCTTAGATACGAGCATACACATGAAAACAAAGTGAAGTCTGGTATCTTCAAAAACCTAAAAGTTCAAGTTTTTTTGATTCCCTCAATGTCAGTATTCAGTGTGACCTCCATGGGCCTGAATAACTGCACGACAGCGCCTGGGTATGCTTCTTATCAAGCGTCTGAGTGACATTTGAGGGATTGTTTGCCGCCATTCTTCATTTAAAGCCTGGACGAGTTCATTACGCGTATTAGGAAGCACAGGGCGACTGGAAATAGCGCGTTGCAACATGTCCCAAGCGTGTTCGATTGGGTTCAAGTCAGGCGATCGACTTGGCCAGTCCATACGAACAATTGTTTCCCTCTCCAGATACTGATTCACAACCAAAGTCCTATTAGGGCGAGCATTATCGTCCATTAAAATGAAGTCATCACCTACAGCACCGGCAAATGGTCTCACAATAGGATGAAAAATTTCATCCCTATATCTAACCCCAGTCAGAGTGCCTCTGTCCATCACGTACAAGTCCATGCGGCCACCAAAGCTGATGCCGGCCCATACAATCACCAACGCACCTCCAAACCGGTCATGTTCGACAATACAACAATCAAAGTAGCGCTCACCCGACTCCCGCCATACTCGTCTCCGGCCACGGTGGAAGTCCACACAAAACCTTGACTCATCTGTGAAGAGAACAGGGGTCCAGTGACGGATTTGCCAATTTGCATGGTCTGTCGCCCAGTGTTGCCTTGCAATTCTGTGCTGGCGCGTCAAAATCGGCCTTACCGCTGGCCTGCAAGCACGAAAATTTGATGCATGAAGTCTGTTTCTGATTGTTTGTGTCGAAACTCGTCGTCCAGTTGCTTGTCTAAAGTCGGCATTAAGCCTTACAGCACTCTGAAACCTTTTGCGCCTGGCAATAAGACCGATATATCGGTCGTCACGAGCGTCTGCACAACGCGGCCGACCAGATCGTTGCCGTTCTTGAACAGTTCCGGTTCGGTTAAAGCGATTCCGGAGTCTAGAGACCACACTTTGGCTCACATTGAACCTTCCAGCCACATGTCTCTGTGATTATCCTGCCTCCAACAAGCCAACTGCGCGGCCAGCTTCCTCGGCTGTTAAATGGCGTCTCATGTTGCCCAACACGCACAAACAGCTCCAAATCACAAACAAGAAGCACACAAAACAAAAAATCCTTATGAAATATCGGCATAAAGTCCAAATTTTCGCAAACACCACTTATTGAATTCACTTTGTTTTAGACACGTTATGTGCAAATCCTCGTGATATGCTTCAACATGAAGATCCACGTGCAATATTGTACCGTTGATTTGGAGTAGACAGACTAAGGAAACTACGGTGGCATTGTAAGGTAACAAAAATAATTTAAGATAGAAAAAAAAGATCTTAAATTTTTGATCCCTAACTTTTTTTGCTCAGTATATTAATGTAACAATACCACTAATTATAATCATTGCGAAAACACATACTCATTGTAAACTTGACCACCGAAAAAAAAAAAGGAAAATGTTAAGCTAAAAATGGTGACATTTTTCTTGTATCTGCTCAAAATATAGATTGTGGGTACTCGTTAGGCGGTTCTAACGAGTAACCACACAGGATATCTAATGAAAGGTTGCATGTATCAAAATTTAAGTGTAATTTTTATCATCACGAAAACACACCTATATAATTTCGAACCCTTGAACCCCACTTTTATATATTAAAACTGGGGTTGCCGGGGGTATACCTTAATTTTCTTATTTCTGTTCTAAAATGTAGATTGTGGGTACTCGTTAGAACCGCCTCAATGAGGCGGTTCTAACGAGTTCCAACAATCTATATTTTGAGCAGAAATAAGAAAAATATCACAATTTTTCATCATAGAATTTTCATATTTTCGGCGATAAAGGTGGCAATGTATTTGTATAGGCGTGTTTGCGTAATTAGTGTTAAACAGCTTTTTAAATGCTTTATTCTGCGAAATTATCACCGTGACACCTTAGGTGTTCAAAATAATAGCCCAATGTCTTGAGTTTACACAAACAAAAACTGTTTGGACTTTTGAATGGAAAAATGAGTCTCCTTACAAAAACCAAACCCAATGTTGTGTGCTTTTCATTTATATTAACCGTGGTAATATAAGCAATTTTATGCATAGAAACATTTTTGACATAATATATTTCTAAAAGCCCTGATTTGCGGGGTGTGATAAGTAAGGTTTACAAAGGCGTTTATTACACGAACTTGCTTACATGATGCACTTGGATTTAGACAATCGTATAAGGGGTCCATAATAGATAGGAACATCACAAAAGCACGCCTATATAATTTCCCTCTTTTCTATAGTATACTGGCGTTTACAAGGCTAAACATTATGTTTCTTGTTTCTGCTCAATAGTAGATTGTGGGTACTCGTTAGAACCGCCTCGGCAAGGCGGTTCTAATGAGTACCTACAATCTATATTTTGAGCAGAAACATAAAAAATATCAGAATTTTTAATTGAAAATTTTCGTTTTTTTTTTTTGTGCTAAAATGGTCAATATATTTGCACAGTCGTGTTTTTTCGCAATGACAAGCCGTCTTCGCTTAGCGTTGCCTTTCATATTTTGAAATTCCAGCTAACGTTCGTTGTAAAAGACGACATTGATGCTAGATCCACACTTAAGGGTCATACTGTTGGTCTGATTTTCTAATTACCTATAATTTAATTTGAGCCACGTTGGGGGACAACCTGTTTTCGCCATTTGTGAACAACACAGGTTCAAAACAGTCTGTGTCACAGCACAGTCTGATCAGCGTACCTGCGTTGGTTGCTTGGATGGAAAAATACCTCGAGTTTCTATTATATAAGATTTCAAGACGGATCACGAAAACACGCCTATATAATTTTGACCCCCTTGAACCCCACGTTTATATCGTAAAACTGGGGATTCCAGGGGTATACCTTATTTTTCTTATTTCTGTTCTAAAATATAGATTGTTGGTACTCGTTAGAACCGCCTCGATGAGGCGGTTCTAACGTGTACCCACAATCTATATTTGGAGCAGAAATAAGAAAAAATATCACAATTTTTCATCATAAAATTTTCATTTTTCCGCGATAAAGGTGGCAGTGTATTTGTATAGCCGTGTTTGCGTAATGTTTGCCAGCACGTGTACCTGAATAGGCCGATTTGTGTCTAAAATGGTCGTAAACCAGTCTAAAATGGTCGTAAACCATTTTGATAAGGTCAATTTAATATCAAGCACAGGACAATAAATATCAGCAGAATCCCAAGACCATTCTGACATAGAATTATTAAATTATACCAAATAAACACAATATTCACTTATTTCCTGTTAACCATTTTCTGTCTGGCGGCCCGAAAAAGGAAATTTGGCTATCGGTTCAGATTCAGATCAACAAAGTTTTTGGAACATAATCTGGGTTTGTGCATTTTGCTTTATGTGCAGATATTTTTATTACTTATTAATAAGTATTTTTTTTTCTCTTTCACTTTCATATTAAATACAACTAGAATCGCGCAGTCGAAGGCACGCCATCCCATATCCCCTCGCTTCGCCGCGGGCCCCCTCCCCTGGGCCAACCCCTAGGGATGTGATACAAATTCCGAAAGTGCTATGCACTCCCCAGACCAAAGATCTATCAGTTCCCAGAGTTTCAAGTTTCTACCTATAGCCGTCTAGGAGGAGTTATCCGGTAAGACGGATGGACAGACAGACGACGAAGACCATTACAACCCTCCCACTTTTTCTTCGAAAAGCGTGGGGACAACATTTTTTTGCCCAGAAGGCATTCGATGTTGACTCAACGCCGAGTGCCTGCTAGACCCCATTCATTTGGAATGGAACTACTCCCAAACTATAATGTTGAAAGTTCCAATTTCTCGTAAATGGGTCAAGTTATATATCACGTAAACAATGAAATGAAGACCTCTTATACCCCACTTTATAGAGAGAAACTGGGGTTTACATGGGCATACATTATTTTAGCTCCAAGACATAGGTTGTGGGTACTCAATCAGGTGGTTCTAACGAGCACCAAAAACCTATGTTTGCAGTATTTATAAGAAAAATACAGTTAAACTTCGATGGCTCCAACATCGATGGCTCGTTTACCATGGATGAGTCGAACCCGTTCTTGAGTCCCTAGCGAAATCCTCTACATAAGAAATAGAGGGGGATAATTAAGGAGATTTTAGTCTTTTTTCTCGCAAATGTATGCTGTGTGTACTCATTAGAATCGCCTCGATGAGGCGATTCTAATGAGTACACACAGCATACATTTTCAGTATAGAAAACCGAAAAGATGTTTAAAAGTATCGCGTTATGCCTCCTTGCAGTAACCGTCAGTGGCTCGAACTACCCCTATCTCGAACAGATTTTCGAGGTCCCAAAGGTGTTCGAGCCATTGAAGTTCGACTGTATCACGGATTTTCATCAGAAAAATGGCCATTTTTGAGATGTGAAAAAATGCACTATGTCGCACGAGTGTGTTATCGTAATGAGAACAACCTCGTTTTACAGACAGAAGATGATGTTGGCTGCGAAGGAAATTTGATGTTAGATAGAATGTGTAACGCCCAACTGTACATGGTCCCAGAGAAGTTGCCGTACCTCACAGAGCTGAAACCCAGGATGGAAATGCTGGCAGATTATCTTAAGTAAGGTTGTTACAACCAATTAACCCAATTTGTACTGGAAACCCCAAAACAGATACAGTTAAATTCCGCTATTAAGACCACTACAAATTGAGACAAATTCTTCTTTAAAAAGCTTATTTAGAACTTTTCAGTTATTCTTTTCTTCGTGTTTTCTGCATAAATTGTTCTCTGTTCAGAGACCATCTTTGGGACTGTTCAAAAGTGGTCTTTAAGACCACTTTTGAACAGTGCCAAGGGTGGTCTTAATATAGGAATTTAACTGTAATTGGTAAACAGTGCAAGTGTTCTATTTAATAACAAGACGCGGCGTCTGATCAGACCTTACAGGGTCTATTTATTTTATGGTCGTCTTACTTTCCTTTTGTTATCTGTGATGGGAGGTGTTCGGTTGTTGTATCGATTCGCGATCATTGCCTACAATGTTTGCAATAAGTTGCAGCCAATTTTAAAAATAACTTTTGATGAAAAAAACAACCTGGCACCTCTTAATTTTGAAATGGACTCCAGCTATATATAAATAGAGAGATTCTATTCAGTACAAAATTAGTTAATCTTTCTTGCTTTGTTTGTTTGTTTGTATTGGAATCTAACGGCCCAGTCAACACTATTTTAGGTCATTTTAGCCGTCAGTTTACCTATCCAGACTTTTCCTGGACAGGCGTATACGTAAGCGGTTATCCAGTTTGGCCAGAAACTGACAACTTCCCTTCTTGAATCAGCAGAAGGAAGAGAATCACCGTAGAAAAGATTTCATGATCAATCTCCAACAAAGAATGTCGCCGACCCCTGATCACCAGTCAGGCGAGCATCCGACTGAGCTACCGAGGCCGGCGAAGATTTCTTGCATGCCAGATTATACGGGTATGTAGCGTTTGCACATAAGAAATTCTTATCTTGAGCTCTTGACTTTGTAGCCGTTTCCTACCCAAGCAACTGAGGTCAATATGGCTGTTATGCTACAAAGAGAAGAGATAACATGCCCTTTTTGAGAAAATGGTACCCAGCATGGTGTCAGGTGTTTTTTTTTTTTTTTTTTTTGATTTGAGGTTTAACGTCCCGGGCAACACTGTAAGGTCATTTTGGAGACGCTGTTTCCAATTTTGTGGGACTTTTACCCGACATTGAGATGAAATGACATCTCAAGCCCTGTTGCCCAATGAAACCAATAGGGTTTATTCACATGGACGGTCCGCCTCGCACCGCGGTTCCTGGACATGCTAAGATCCTCTAAGCGGTTTACCAGTGCTAGTGTGCGCGCCGGATTCAGCTCTGCGTGGAAGCATCATGCAGCCCATATATTTCTTCAAGCCCCTATGGGCGGGGGCCAACATGGTGTCAGAAATGACATAAATCCAGCGAACGTTCGTGGCATTCTTCTGTTAATATTTCAAACAAAGCTGAGGTGTTTTTTATTGCGTAGCAACTATCTGTTTCAATTGAATGTCAATGTTTAAGTCAAACGTGATAACACCGAATTATATAAGCTGTAAATATACATGTATACTCACCGGAAATAGAAACTATACACTCATTTTTAAATTGTCAATGGTTAAACTTTTTTAATGAAATTTTAATTGCAATTATATAAGGTATCATCAGTGGCACGTCTGATTTATCGAATAAAATTTTTAACGTTAGCTACGATTTAAAAGGTAAAGCCAGAGATTCAAGGCAAGGGTCAAAATCTTGGTATTCAAGTTTCCATTGAGTCAAACATTTTGTGTCGCGAATGCGATTCACATTTTTACCAATTATTACTCATCCTCTTATGTTGGAAAATTTGTGTGCAAAATGAAAATTTTCACAATGGTTGAAATGTAATCGACCTATAAATATTGGACCAAACCACCGGAAGTGAGCGAAAAGTTTGGCCTTCTTGATTACGGTTGTTGTTTTAATCAATATTTCAGACACAGCTGAACATGCTAGAATGACTGAAGGCAATTTTGGGTCGATTTTTGAAG
The DNA here is from genome assembly GCA_963580285.1 of Lucinisca nassula. Taxonomy (NCBI): domain Eukaryota; kingdom Metazoa; phylum Mollusca; class Bivalvia; order Lucinida; family Lucinidae; genus Lucinisca; species Lucinisca nassula. The sequence goes on along the minus strand of OY757024.1, from coordinate 76,312,377 downwards.
TGAATCATTATTTTGAAAATTTCGCTGAAAAAAAAAAAAACAGTTTTTAAATGTCAATAAAATGTTTATTTCTCGATAAATTTTAGATGTTATGCTGTTTTTGGAGCATAGCTGTTGCAGCGTAGCTCCAGTGAAATGAGAAGTGATTTCGGCACTACTTTCGGTGTTACTGCGTATGACCCAATCACCAGTGAGAACATGGTACCCCGTGTTTACATAGTAGATTATTACGCCATGCGGTATCTTCTTATAGACTGCTTCACCGACCACCTATTTCAAACGGAATAGATGCATATTTTTAATAGATGAACTGTGTAGCAGTCTAATCTTTGTATTGTTCAGTTCATATAACCAAGTTTACAGCCCATTTGTACCATAAAATCCCAAACCTGACAACTTGCAAACAGGACAAACCCAGATCAGATACCACAGAACGCGGAGTTTCATTATGACCTTCACTATATACTTACAAAAAGGTTCAGCCATTTTTGCCAAATATTTCGTGGAAGCCACAACCTGACATCCCTGATTTTAAAATGAACTCACACCATACTGATATAAGGTGTTGAGGATTTCATTCGTTTAAAAAGGGTTAAAAGTACGCAGTGTGGGTCGATAATGTATTACCAAAATAAGACAGTCGGAATGAGTTTGGACAGGTGCACGTCAAGGCTTATATTGTAAGCAGTAAATTTTGCAGTTTAGACACAGATGAGACGCCACTTGTTGTAGCGTCTGGTCTGGGTCTGCTATGTTTGTCCCTAAAAAGGCTGCTAGACATATACTCAGAGTATAGGTTAATGTGTGTGTGTGTGGGGGGGGGGGGGGGACAATGTTACTTTTTTAAAGCGACCTGTCTGCGTCCTAGGCATGTGACCATAAAGAAAGCAAATTATCAGCTCAGACGCAAGTTTGATACCTGCCGGGTCCGGCAACATTCTTTCCAGGAGATTGATCGTGAAATCTGTTCCACGGTGATTCTATCCCTTTCGCTGATTCAAGAAGGGCAGTTGTTGGTTTCCCGTAAAAGAGTGTGCACTGTGCTGTATTGACAATATCTAACCAAAGTAATTGCCTTAATGCCAGATCATTTCATAAATAGCCCCGTTGAGCCAATTTACTTTTATATAATAATAACGGAGTATAATGTCTAAACCTCTTCAAATATTCCTATGGATTGATATTGACAATAACTGACCCAAGAAACTGTCGTATGCAAGATTACTTCAGAAATGGCCTCACCGATGCAATATATATTTAGAAAAAATGTTAACAGAGTGTAATGTTCAAACCTCTCTGAATATTCCGATCATTTTTGGCATTCGGATTGATATTGACAGTACCTAACCCATGAGGCTGTTTATGCAAGATTACTTAATGAATGGCCTCGCCGAGGCAAAATAATATAAAAAATGAATACGGACTATAACATCTAAACATGGCTTTGATCATTTTTGGCATACAGGTTGATATTGACAATACATAACCCGCAAAATTGCCTTATGCCAAATTACTTTACAAACGGCCTCGTCTAGGCAAACTGAAAAATTATTTCGAAGTGTAACTTCTAATCTACTTGGAATATTTTTGACAACTGTTAGCATACAGATAGATAATGTACAGATTTAACCAACGAGATTCCTGAATGCCCAATTTCTTGAGTTTAGCCTAGGCAAGGTAAAAAATTCACCCACTGACACGGTCGTATAACTTTCAAACCGACGGGTATATTTTTATAATGTTTTGCATGCAGATGTAAACTGACAAGATCAAGCTAATGCCAGGTAGCTTTTTAAACAGCCTCACCGAGGCAATTTTTACAGACTGATTACGGATGTATAACATAAAAACTGCGGGGAAAATTATGATATTTTTTCCCATGAAGATAAACATCATTAACATGTAACCAAGGAGAATGTCTAATGCAAGGTAAATAACCTCCCCAAGGTAATTTTTCAAAAACTGATTACAAAAAATAACTTTAAAGCCGCCAAACAATTGGGCAAGCCGCAGATATTGCACGAACTATAGCTCAGCAGAAATCTTCAAATAAACTGCACAACTGCATGGTTGCTGTAATGCTCAAAAACATTGATTGTGGGTGCTTGATAAAACTGCCTCGTCAAGGCGGTTCAATCAAGTCCCCGCAATCAATGTTTTGAGCAGAGATAAGAAAATATCACGATTTGTTGTGGGGTCTACACCTTAGCGCGAGTTAATTTCAATATAGGTCTTGTTGCTTTAACACGACTTCTGGCCCATAATAGCTTCAAACAGCTATGTTCATTGGATCGATATGAGTCTGAATTAAAATACCAATCAGACGCTAAATCAAATTATCAAAACTACGCTCCATCAGCACTCTCAGTGCTTTGATTTATTCCTTGCTTTTAAATTATTACCTATACGCAAAAATATTGAAGACAAAATTCGATTGCGGACAGTTTTTGTGAAAATTGCACTTTTTCACATTTTCCCAAAAAACTTTAATTTTGAACACCAGATTTTCTTTAAATTGTTACAGGATTCATGTCTACAATTAGTCAAATCCTTAATCAATAATTTTTAACTCAATTATCCTCTTGTTTTGTCAGGCGAGATAATTTAAAATTGTATAGTTTCTATTTCCGGTCAGTATATCTGATTGTGGGTATTCGTTAGAACGGTTCTAACTAGTACCAACAGTCTATATTTTGAGCTTAAATAAGAAAAATATGACAAATTTTTATCTGAAATATTCGTTCGAGGCGGTAAATTTACAATATACATGTACTCGTATAGGCGTGTATTCTACTTACATAAAGCGATTTTAAATCGGGTTTCAACCATAGTGCAGTTTATATTTTACTTTTGGTCCTTTGAGATCAGCGTGAATATTCTGAGAAATCAGAAATACATTATTGGTTTAGACTCATATTCTAAACAGGTGTTTAATTATTTGGACCCATTTTTGATTTATATCAGTCTTTGAATCGACTGCCTATTCGAAATTCGCAAAATTGCAGTATGTTTCCTCCGGCTTTCTTTGCCGGATCATTACAGGGTCACTGATGAGGCTTTATTAGCCGAAACTATGTAGTATGACCCATCTTCTTTCTTATGAATGCTTTCATTGCTCTTAAAGGAACTCATTTTTTGATTTTTATTCATTGCGGGCGACGTTCCAAATTTAAATTTCAGTAAAAATTGGGGCACTGTTTGACATAACTCTTCAGTAACATGTGTTATTACCCGTGTGGTCATATTAATTTTAGGACATGACCTTATCAACTAATTATGATTAAAAACCTTATTGTACAATCGGGAATTGTTCGAAAATGATTGGTAAGTTACTAGGTAACCCCGTGCATGATGTAAATTGTTTGACTTTCATGTCGAGGAGTACCACGTGTGAAAGAAACAGCATCTGCTATTGTTGGTTTGATTGTATATGAATCGATTGAAATTACAGAAGCTTCCTGCCTGTCTATCGTTGACCATGTACAAAAACCAGGTAACGGCCATATCTAGCAGCGCTATCCACTATATCACAGCGCACTGAGAAACAGATTGTTCAGATTAGGCTCGTTTATTGCGAAATTGACAAACACTGTAGACCCGTATCACCCGTTTATATAAAATACTTGCATTTAAGGGTTAAACGAAACAGTATAAAATAGAAGTGGAGGCAATGTAATCAACACACAGCTCCCATCAGAGACGCCAAAGGGAAAGAAATACAAACATGAAAGAACATACCTAATTAAAGCATCAATAGCGGAAAGCCAAAAGGACAGTTACTTTCCCACAAAATGGCCAATAGGCTATCCAAAATAAAATAATGTAAGCGACACAACACCCAAAGACAAACCATAACAAAAATAAACCGCGACAGAAGATCCGCCTTGGAACGGTCAGCGGAAAGAAATTCCACTGGGGCGCATTAATCGATTTTACGTGGCCACGATCCTCGCCCTTACTTCCGTCGCGGTTTAGACAAATAATTTGTTCAGTCCACATGAAAGCCTCCTAACTCATCAGTGCAACATCTCCGTGAATACAAATAACCAAACAACCACAGAGATGAAACAACGATGGGGACTCGACAGCAAGAAACCACTGAAATGCTGGAGCAACAGAAAACCAACAGTTAGTCTCCGGTGGTTTGTGTTATTCTAATGCACGTCCGTATGTTACCTGAGGTCTCATTACGAAAACAGGTCTATTCAAATGTATTGAGAATTTCCCACCCTAAAATAATGAACACTTTTCGATACAAAATTCCGATAATTTTCGTATTTTTGCTGTAAACATAGATTGTGGGTACTCCATATGATCGCCTCGACTAGGCGGTTCTAACGAGTACCCGCAATTTATGTTTTGAACAGAAATAATAAAATAATATATACCCTTGTAAACCCCCTCTTTACCTTATAAAAGTGGGGTTTGAGGGGGTCAAAACTTTATTTTCGTGATGGATTGGTTAACATAAAACAATTGCGACAGTATATTCTGCGATATATTGTTGGAGATCCAACGTCATCATGTAACATCACTCGTCATTGGTTGGTATGTGGTTTTACGCAACTGGCTCCTCTTGCCGTTTTGGGCAAAGACAGAAATTAAAAAGAAACACAAAAAAACAAGTGAATACGTTCATTAGAATGGGGATAACTGTATTTAAAATGGTCATTTTGCGAGGTAAATCGTCAGATTTACGGTCCCAAATTCCGTTTTACGGCTCCGATGGCGCGTCGCCGTAAAACGAAATTTCCGACCGTAAACCCACCGATTTGCTTCCCCAAATGACAATTTTCAATACAGTAGCCGGCCTTGGTAGCTAAATCTGATGCGCGTCTGACTGGTGAGCATAAGGACGCGGATCCGATACTTGCCAGAGTCGGCAACATTCTTTCGTGGAGATGGATCTTGAATTTTTTTCTGCTGTCATTCTCTCCCATCCACTGACTCGAGAAGGGTGGTCGGCAGTTTCTCGTGACAGAATGTACACTGCACTGTACCCGCTTGCGTATGAGCATGCCCAGGAAAAGTGTGGTTAGGTAAACTGACAGGCTAAACATGCCCTTAATCGTGTTGACTGGATCGGTAAACTTCAATATAAACAAACGAAATCATTCAATTGTCCTCTAAGTTTAGGACGTCACTGAGAGACAATTGAACCACCAGTGTTGTCAGTATTTTGAGTTTTAGCTCGCCAGAGCCGAAGGCTTCGGGGAAGCTTTTAGGATGGACATTGTCCGTCGTCGTCGTCTGCGTCTGCGTCGTTATCACTTTTAAACGACATCTCCTCTGCAGCCACTGGGCCGATTGGACCCAAATTTTATTGGTAGCATCCTTGGGCTATGGGATTGAAAGTTTATGTTTTTTATGAAAATCGGCTAATTAATTTGGTTGCTATGGCAACTTAGAGTTTCCATTGACTTAAAATGGGGAAAATTGAAAAATGGCATTTGCTGCCAAGCCTCTGCAGATATTTTGACAAAACTTTCATAGAAATGTTCCTTATGCAATCTACTATCTGCCATATGATTTTAGGCCTACTGCTCATTTCTATTGGTTGCCATGGAAACCAAAATTAAAAAAATTAAAAAAAAAAATACTTCAAAAATCATCTCCTTAGAAAATGAATGCTCTATTAGGCTGAGAGTTTTTGGAAATATTCACTATATTTGCCTTTACAGGTTTTTAGTGTTTTTTTTTTTTTATAAAATTTGGCTCTTTAGTTTGGTTGCTATGGCAACTTAGATTTTCCATAGACTTATAATGGAGAAATTGAAAAATGGCATTTGCTGCCAAGTTATTGCAGATATTTTGACAAAACTTTTATAGAAATGTTCCTTGAGTAAATCTTGTTCCTTATGACGAGATTCATTCATTGAAACCAATTCGGGGGTCTTCCTGGGTGCGCCGGGGCCTTGTCCCACCCCTCAACTTCACAAAAGGCCATCTATCTCAGAAACCATTCAGATCCCCGCCCCAAAACCTTATATATTCTTGTTTCTTATGATGACACATTCATTGACACCAACTTGGGGGTCCCCCAGGATGAGCCGGAGTCGTGCCACACCCCTTCATTTCATGAAAGACCCAATATCTTGGAAACCTAACAGATCCCCACCTCTAACCATATATATTGGTGTTCCTTATGGTAAGATACATTCATTGACGTCAACCTGGAGGTCTCCCAGGTCAAGCCAAGGCCTTCCCCCACCCCACCACTTCACAAAAGGCTATTTATCTCAGAAACTGTTCAGAGCCCCACCCTTAAACCATATATAATTATCTTCTTTGTATTAAGACACATTCAAATAACACTAGCTTGGGAGTCATCCGGACTGCCTGGGTCATGCCCCACTGCTTTACTTCATTAAAAGCCATATATCTCAGAAATCATTCAGATCCCCACCCATAAACTATAATATTCTTGTTCCTTATGATAAGACTCATTCAGACACACCAACCTGGGGATCACTTTGTGCTAGGGCACTGCGCCCCGCCCCCCACTTTAAAAGGCGATATATTTCAGAAACCATTCAAATCCCCACCCCATAATCATATATGTTCTTGTTCCTTATCAATAGTACACCCACTTGGGGGTCGCAGGGGCCATTCCTCTCCTCTCTACGTCATAGAAGGGCCTCATATATCAGAAACCATTCAGATTCCCATCCATAAACCATATATATATATATATATATATATATATATATATATATATATATATATATATATATATATATATATATATATATATATATATATATATATATATATATATATATATATATATATATATATATATATTCTTGAACAATCTTGGGTTTTCCTTGGATCAACAGGACATGCCCAAACCAATTGTTTAGTTTGTTTGCTCTTCATAGGTTGCCGCCTGTCATTCAGAAAATGACAAAATACTGAGGTAAATTAGGTGCTGATCACTATGTTGGCCGTGGCCGTCATGATGAAAAATCATCCATGTACTTTCACTTTAATTAACTGAGGAAAACACACTTGTCACTAATCAGATATTTTCGTGACAACGAGCAAAACGTTTGTGATCGTAATGTCAAACGTTAAGTTGTATCAAGACACCCACACCAGTATCTAAATGGGTGAACAAAGTATGTTTGATTGCATTGTAAGTAATGTAACAGTTATTGTTATATACATGTACATTTTCCACTACTACAGACTTTCTTGTAGGAGCCGGCTAATTTCGCGGCTCGGGTAGAGTGGTTTGCTTTTTCACCAAGTTAAGCAACGGATAGCGTGGTCAGAACCTGGATGGGTGATCTGATGCTTGACTTTGTTGACGACCCGTCAACAGTACGATACAATTACCATATCATTACTTTAACGGGTCCGTAAAATGGCCACCTCTGTAAACCAAATTTTATATATACAGTAAAATTCCGCTATTAAGGTCACCAAAATAAGACTAATTCTGCTTTAAAAAAGATTATTTAGAAAGTTTCAGTATTTAGCCCACCAGAGCCGAAGGCTCCGGGGGAGCTTATAGTATAGGCAGTTGTCCGTCGTCGTATGTGTCGTCTGCGTCGACGTCGTCTGGTGTCAACACTTTCAAACGACATCTCCTCTGCTATGGCAACTTGTAGTTTCCATAGACTTATAATGGGGAAATTGAAAAAATGACTTTTACTGCCAAGCCATTGCAGATATTTTGACAAAGCTTTTATAGTAATTTTCCTTGTGTGAACTTCTTTAAGCCATATGCTTTTATGCCAACATGGGAGTCCCCAAGGATGTGCTGGTGCCATGCCCCATCCCCTCCAGTGCATAAAAGGCCATATATCTCATAAACCATTCAGATCCCCACCCCTGAAGTATATATATTCTTGTTTTTAATGATAAGACGCATTCGGTGACACCAACCTGGGGATCCCCTGGGATGTGCCGGGACCATGCCCCACCCCCTTCACTTTGTAAAAGGCCCAATATCTCAGAAATCGTTCAGATCCCCACCCCTAAACTTTATATATTCTTGTTCCATATGATCAGACACATTCAGTAACACCAACCTCGGGGTCCCCTGGGATGTGAACGGGCCATGCCCCACCCCCCCCCACACACACACACACTTTTAAAAGGCCCAGTATCTCAGAAGCCATTCAGATACCCACCCCTAAACCACATATTCTAGCTCCCTATGATAAGACACATTCAGTGATACCACTCTTGGGGTCTCTCGGGGTGCGCTGGGCACATGCCCCACCATTCCACTTCATAAAATGCCATATATCTCTGAAACTGTTCAGATCCCCACCCCTAAAATATGTATATTTGTGTTCCCTATAATAAGGCTCATTTACTTACATCATCCTGGGGTCCCAATGTGCTAGGGCAACATGCTGACGCAATAGCCCACCTCTCCACTTCATAAAAGGCCATATATCTCAGACACCCTTAAGATTCCCTCCCCATAATCGTATATGTTCTTGTTCCTTATAATTTGACACATTCAATCACAACAACTTGGTGGTCCACAGGGGCCATTCCTCTCTTCTTCATATTATAAGACTCCTATTCATTTCATAATAGGGCCTCATATCTTCAAAACTGTTCAGATCCCCACCCCTAAACAATATATTATCTTGGTCCTTATGATAAGACACATTCAAAGACAACAATCTTGTCGTTCCTGGGGTCTGCCAGGGCCATGCTCCACTCCACAGCTTAAAAGGCCTTATATCTCAGGAACTGTACACATCCCCACCCCTAAACCATATATTCTTGTTCCTTATGATAAGATGGATTCCGTGATACCAACCTGGGCTCTGTTGGGTCCATGTCCCAGCCCACCTCCTCATAAAAGGCCTAAAATTTCAGATACAGAGTCCACATGGGTGCTCATTTGGAAATGGGGGTTTGTTTGGGAGACTTTATAATCAATAAGTTAAACCTGAAACCATACATGGCTGCCAGTGGGCAGTGCCCGCCTGAGCTCTGGTGAGCATTGTGGCCCATGTTCTTGTTCTTTCTATTTGTTTTCTGCTTGAAGTGTGCTCTGGTCAGAGACCACCTTTGGGACTGTTCAAAAGTGGTCTTAAGACAACTTTTGAACAGTCCCATAGGTGGTCTGCATATAGGAATTTTACTGTATATACAAAAACATGGCTTATACGAGGGTAGACATTGTCTTTCACTTTTTTACTTCCAAATTTTTTTTTGTGGGTAAAGGTTCGACCCGGACTGTTCTAACGAGTGCCACAAATATATTATAAGGGCAGACATTATAATAGTTAACCAGATTTGCATCAGACAAATCGCATTTATATATGAAAGAATGCACCTTTTTCACAACAAATTTCACAAGGATGGGAGGCCTCTGTAGCTTAATCATTTGGTAAAGAAAATTCAGACATTATGCATTTCAAAACAATATAGACAGTAGACTAGTGCTCTCAACTGTCAATTTCTGGCTTAAATACTCTGCATTATAAGTCGGGGTTAACGCATTTGCGGCAAGCATACAAATGAACTGATTAAGCCTTATTTATGCATATATTGTTTGGGAACTGCTGAACAAGACATTTTACATCATGGCATGGGCAAAAAAGCCAACCCCATTAGGCAAACACGCCTATACAAATACATTGCCACCTTCATCGCCGAAAAAATGAAAATTTTATGATGCAAAAATTGTGATATTTTTCTTTTTTCTCCTCATAATATAGATTGTGGGCACTCGTTAGAACCGCCTCATCGAGGCGGTTCTATCGAGTACCCACAATCTATATTTTAGAGCAGAAATAAGAAAAATAAGGTATACCCCCGGAAACCCAAGTTTTACTATATAAAAGAGGGGTTCAAGGGGGTCAAAATTATATAGGCATGTTTTCGTGATGCCTGTCTAATAAGAAAGGCATGGCGTGAAAATCTTTGAGACATTCCCAATGAGTCCTGATTGCCGTCACTCACATAGAGGTCGACACACATAGAGGGCGACACTCACCTAGTGAACGGAAAGCATATTTTTACACTAAGGACTCTTTTTATTCAGAGAAAATTGGCCCGGATCATGCCGATCTACATTCACATTACGCAAACACGCCTATACAAATACATTGCCACCTTTATCGCCGAAAAAATGAAAATTTTAAGATGAAAAATTGTGATATTTTTCTTATATCTGCTCAAAAGATAGAATGTGGACACTCGTTAGAACCGCCCCATCGAGGCGGTTCTAACGAGTACCCACAATCTATATTTTAGAGCAGAAATAAGAAAAATAAGGTATACCCCCGGAAACCCCAGTTTTACTATATAAAAGGGGGGTTTCAAAATTGTAAATGCGTGTTTTCTTGATGTTTATCCATCGGCAGCATGGTCTATGAAACAACAAAAATCTGTTGAGTATACAACTTTTTCTGGTTTTCAGCCGTACGAACTATGAAAGTTCTTATACGAATGCAACTTTAACCGAATCGGGTCTCCAGTTTAAACATGGTGCAAAATAATAAGACTGCCTAAAGTCTCGCATCACGAAAACACGCCTATATAATCCTGACCCCCTTGAACTTTTATATAGTAAAACTGGGGTTTACATGGATAAACCTTATTTTTTTCATTTCTGCTCTCAAATATAGATTGTTGGTATTCGTGAGAATCACCTTCATTAGGCGGTTTTAACGAGTGCCCACAATTTGTATTTAGTGCAGAAATAAAAAACATATCACAATTTTTCCTCTTAAAATTTTCGATTCTCTGATTTACAATGCATTTGTATATGGGTGATTGGGTTAGGCGGAGGTGTCGTGTATCTTTCGTCACGGGGCGTCCAGTTGATATTGGCTTACAGATTGGCGAGGCCTGCATCTTCTGTTTCTGCACTTCCATTTATTTTCCTCCTTCTCCCTTGCCCCTTACTTTCATATCATCTACTTTCTCTTCTGTCTCGTTTCACCCTTTCTCTAGAAGACGACTCAAAAGAGCACAATCTGTCAGTGTTAATCAGTGTTAAAGATGAGGTTTTTCATGTTAATAAATTTATCTTGTGTTGTTACAGGAAAACCACGGGAGAGAAATCTTACCATATTCCAGTTGGCGGATCGAATGGAGTTGGTGTTTTTGGATATATTAGTGTATTTGAGGAACTGATCTCACAGGTCTGCTATTTACATTTTGATTACATATCCATGTTATAGAATGTTCTCGGCCAAGGCTGCAAAAAATGACAGTTATCAGATTCTGTTTATGTTTAGCTTATTTCTGCGTCAAGTATAGCCTAGATTGTGGGTTATCGTTGGATCCCATTCGGTTCTAAAGCGCACCGACAGCATGTATTTAAAGCACATCTAATATTTAGATACCTGGTTTTGATGTAACATCGTATTTTACCTTTTCAAGCCTAATGTAATGTATGGGTGTCTGTAACCAGGAGTACCCGGAGAAAAACCACATGACCTAACGGTTAACACAGCAGTACTTAGCGTCTCACATGTGTTCCGAGTAGTCTTTTATCCACTGGGGCGATAAAACTAATGTTTAAGAGACAACACTCTTAACCACTAGGTCATGGAGGCCGTTGCTCAGATGATGGTTATGCTGGCATGAGGAACAGAATAACTTCATTTGAGAGTGTATTTTCGGTTTGCTGTTCAATCTAACATTGTGCAGTGTCTGTTTTAAAATGTACTCACAGTGAAACCACAGTGACTCCAACTGGGAAGGTCTCCCTGCAGGCACAAAACGTTGACTCAACGTTGAACTAACGTTGAAACAATGTTTTCAACACTGTTTCAACGTTAGTTCAAAGTTAAGTGCCTGCTGGGCTGTTTACCATGACCGATTTGAACTCTGTGAGTCCTGAATTATTTTTGCAATAACCCTAGATGAGTGAGTGAGTGTTTTGGGTTTTACGTCCCACCAACTGCTAAGGTCATACGGAGAAGGGACCTCGGTTTAAAGACTCATCCGAAAGTCTGGAGAAGCCCGGGATCGATCCTGCGACCCCTGGTTTACAAGGCAAGTAGCGTAACCACTGCACCACGGAGGCTTCTAATAACCCTAGGTAATACCTTTTATGGATGAGTTAGGGAGACTTGGGGGCCTTTTATGCCAAAAATGTATGTTATGTGTAGACAGGGCGAGTCGTATAAGTACACACAATACACAGTTATTTGTCCTTGTTATTCCCCCTGACAGTCCGGCGGTATGTTAAATACTCGATATCTCGAACCCTCCCTATCTCGAACTATTCGTGGTTGCCCGAAAGGTTTCCAAGCCGTTGACACTAGACTGCATCATAGCTTATGCATGAATATCATCATAACACTGCAAAATAAAGAAAATATTTGAAGTGTCTAGGCCCCATTGGCATACCATTATTTTTGACAAAATGACGTCATCCGTGACCCTGACTTTAACGTTCTTAATGCTGGGTATTTCTTTACCAGATGGCATTTTGCCATATTTTTCCCCAAGATAGCAGGATCCTACATTTCAGTTGACCAATGCAGTGGTAAATGTTGAGGAATTTATTAGCAGAAGTAGCTTGATAATCAGAAAAGACCACGTGATGCCTGAAACAGGTTTGACCATGATTGGATAATTACTGAAACAAGCTGCACATTTTCTAAAGATGTTTTGCACAATAAAGCATAGTAAATTTATTCCATTCAGTCGTGATAGAGTTATCCGTGTTGTTTACATAAATTATTACAATTGCATTGGAAGACATAGAACAAATTTCCGCTTGACAGTGGGAATCTCACTTTTATGGAAATTAAATTAAAGATATTCTAGGAACTGATATTTTCAGAACCCAAAGTCTATCCCAAAAACCAAAATGTTATTAAAATATATATACCGCTGTGATTTGTTTATATAATATGTAACTCACATATTGACGATCTTTTGTTAGTTTTGGAATTTAACGGCCCAGTCAACACTATTTTAGGTCATTTTTGAGCCGGTCAGTATACCTATCCACACTTTCCTGGTCAGGCTTATACGTAAGCGGTTAACCAGTACAGTGCACATTCTTTCGCCGGAAACTGACAGCCGCCCTTCTTGAATCAGCGGAAGGGAGAGAATTACCGAAACGATTTCATGATCAATCTCCACGAAAGACTGTTGCCGACCCCGGCAGGTATCGAACCCGCGTTCTCCTGATCAACAGTCAGACGCGCGTCCAACTGAGCTACCCAGGCCGGCAAGTGTGTTGACGATCTAAAGCATCTTGATACTCAAATCGATTTGCAAGCGGATAATACCATACATAAGTATATTTTCTATGTGTCAGGGAACCCTGTCAGAATTTGATGACCTCGTATTTGCCTGTGGAAGTGGAGGCACGGCTGCTGGACTGTCAATCGCCAACCATTTGACTGGTTCCAAATTAAGGTAATAAAAGCTTTATATTTATCATTCAGCCACCAAGTTTGATTTCTATGTTCTCGGAGATATTTTTCTGATCAGTTAGAAATTCTTCATGCGGACTGATCAAATTATTTGTCTAAAGCGAGATTTAAGCACTCCACCCCCTCTTAAAAACTTTTTACTGACCGTTCGAAGGCGGTTCATCTGTTGTGGTATATTTTTGTTATAGTTCATCTTTGCATGTATGTATTGCTTATTTCTTTTGACATTTGATATCCGTTTGGCAAATTTTGGGAAAAATAACTGTCCTTTAGGTTTTCCGCTTGTTACGTTATCATTATGGTGAAGTCGTTTCATATTTGAGTTTCTTTCCATTTGGTGTCTTGGATTGGACGTGTGAGGTAATTTTATCGATTCTAGGTAATTGCCTTCACCTCTATTTTACTAATTATCTTTGAAAAAAAAAACGGAAAAGAGGAACACCAGAGTGCTGTAACGACGGTAGATGTAGACAATATTGCAGCTTGAGCGACTGCATTCAGTAGCAGATTATGCGACCAGGAAATGTCCTTTATAGCTCTTACATCTTATTATTTCGACCACAAATCCACGTGACATTGTGCCTTCTTTCATATGTCACAACAGTTAACGTTTTGATAAAAAACATGCGATATTATTCTTTTATTTGAATCGGTTCTAACGAATATCTAAGAAAAAATGTATACCCCTGTAAACGCCAATTTTCGGGGGTGTTCATTAGATTGACTTGTAAATGTGTTGTGAATATTTGTGATATTTGTCTTATATCTTCTCAAAAGAAAGATTTGAGACGTTTAAAACCAGTACCAATAATCTGTATCATAGTTTTAAAATCAGATGTTATGCTTTTAAATACCATATTTACTTGGGTAAAGTTTGCTATGCATGGATTCCCTCGAAACGTAGTTCTAAGCAATCAGCATAAAAAATTCAGATAATCGGCTCAGAGGTAAAAGGACAATACGAAATCAAAACGTACGTTATTATGGAATTTCAATAAAAGAGCCGTGCTCGAAAGTCGATGCTTCCATAGCAGTAGAAATGATCCTTTTTCGGCCACAACTTTAATTCTGGTGTAGCGATTGATGAGATATGGTTGTTCTAACAACTACCAACAATCTATGAAGTGATCTAATATGCACTACTGCAAATCCAGTTTTCTTTGAATAGAACGGGGGCCATACGGTTGTTAATTGCCGGAACATGTTAACTTGATGAAATACAGGGTAACCGGTCATTTCGTACCCTAGTCATTTCGTACCCTAGTCATTTCGTACCATTTTGGTCATTTCGTACCTATTCTTTGGTCATTTCGTACCCACTAACAACCATTTCGTACCCAAGTCATTTCGTAACCGTTTTGGTCATTTCGTACCCGGGTTCGAATTGATCAAAATGGGTACGAAATGTATTTAGCATAGTAAGTTCGTATCCGAGTCATTTGGTAATACCGTACCTAGTACATCCATATGTGTTGTTTTGGACGGACAGAGCAGAGAGAGAAAGAATATCACATCGCAGCTTCTGAATTCTTGTTCAATGGTGTACGCTCCGACAAACTGAAACCGGGATATTGTCGATCAGTTTGTTTGTTTGGTTTGAAGTTTAACGGCCCAGTCAACACTATTTATATCATTTTTGTGCCGGTCAGTTGACCTATTCACACTTTTCCTGGGCATGCTTATATGTAATCAGTACACTGCACATCCTTTCGCCAGAAACGAACAACTGTCCTTCTTATATTAGCGGAAGGGAGTGAATGACCGGAGAAAAGATTTCATGACCATCTCCACGAAAGAATGTTGCCGATCGCAGCTGTTATCGAATCCGCGTTTTCCTGATCACCAGTTAGACGCGCATCCGACTGAGCTACCGAGGCCGGTCGGGATGTTGTCAAGTGAGTGAGTGAGTGTTTGAGTTTTACGCCCCACTAAAAGCTAAGGTCACACGGAGACGGGACTCATCCGAAAGTCTGGAGAAGCTCGGGATCGATCCTGCGACCCCTGGTTTACAAGGGGAGTAGCGTAACCACTACACCAAGGAGGCTTCTTGGGATGTTGTCGAGAAGTTGTTTAAGTGTGTATTTGAGTGTGTGCTTTGACACTGGTATATAGTGCTATGCATCCATGTGGTGAACACAAGTAAACCTGACTTGATGTAAATCTCACTTAATATACAGAAAAGTGGAATCCCTATACATGTAAATATAATTTGTGTTTCATTCCGGTCAAAACATATCTTGTGAAAACTCGTCTCCTTCCTGGGCAGGCATATACGTTAGCAGTGCACATTCTTTCGAAGGATTCGTTTGTTTGATTTGAGGTTTAACGTCCCCGTCAACATTGTAAAGATTATTTTGGAGACGTTGCTTCCAATTTTGTGGGACTTTTACCCGACACTGAGATGAAATGACATCTCAAGCCCTGTCGCCCAATGAAACCAATAGGGTTTATTAGCATGGACGGTCCGCCTCGCACCGCGGTTCCTGGACAGGCTTAGATCCTCTAAGCGGTTTACCAGCACAAGTGTGCGGGCCCGATTCAGCTCTGCGTGGAAGCATCGTGCAATCCATATATTTCTTCAAGCCTCTATGGGCGGGGGCGTTTCGCCAGAAACTGACGACCAGCGGAAGGGAGAGAATCCCCGTAGAAAAGATTTCATGGTCAATATCTATGAAAGAATGATGCTGACCCCTAGGTATCGAACCCGCGTCCTCCTGGTCACCAGTCCGACGCGCATCCGACTGAGCTACATGCACCGGGGCCGGCTATAACCCAAATGACTTGTAAAATATGTTGAATTATATTGTTTGTTTGTTTGTTTGATTTGAAGTTTAACGTCCCCGTCGACACTGTAAAGGTCATTTTGGAGACTTTGCTTCCAATTTTATGGGATTTTTACCCAACATTGCGATTAAATGTTATCTCAATCCCTGCTGCCCATTGAAACCAATAAGGTTTATAACCACTGACGGGCCGACTCGCACCGCATTGCTTAAGCAGGCTTAGATCCTCTAAGCGGTTTACCAGTACTCGTGCGCGGGTCGGTTTCAGCTCTGCGTGGAAGCATCATGCAGCCCATCGATTTCATCAAGCCCCGATGGGCGGGGGCTATGAATGATATTGTAAAATCTGTTTGTATTGTTACATGGTGCCAGTACGTTCAATATTATCTTATAGATCTATATAATTTGATAATGTGTTAAAATAAAAATAAAAATGTAACTAGAGCCCTTCTTACTCTTAACCAAGCCATTTCGCACCATTACTTGTAAATTAGCTCCAAATCAATGCAATACACCAAAGTCAATTCGTCCCTACTTTTGAAGAACTGGGTACGAAATGACCAAACAAGATTCCCAGAAAAAAATAAAAGTGGGTACGAAATGACCAAAGTGCGTACGAAATGACCAAAATGGGTACGAAATGACCAAATTGAAAAATAAAACGGGTACGAAATGACCAAAATGGTACGAAATGACTAGGGTACGAAATGACTTGGGTACGAAATCACTGGAAACCAAATACAGGGCGTTCTCCTTCATAACGATTTCCATCTCTAAACTAGTTAACTGATACGTATCAAGTTGATCCACATCCGTGTGATCGAGTTCATGCATGGACTGATTTACATCCGGGTGTAGTTGAACCATTCTTAAGATCCATTCAGATTAGGGACAGGATGATCAACTTTGTTCGAATCAGACTGGCCACAAGTTTGAACGCAGTTCGAACCATATCAGCCTAATTGGATTGCAATCCAAATATACATAACAAAATAAAACCACAGAGGTGTACAATTTGAGAGTTTGTCAATGTTGGAACTGTTAAAAAGCCGATCTTAACGTGCGAGACTGATGTCTAAAGTATATAAATAATGTAGTGCTTGTGAACAGTAGAATACCACGTGACCACTAGTTAACAGCCTTATCACCGACAATATTCTTAAGGTCTGGTCGGTGGCGTCGAATTTCTGTGACTGGTCATTGCCTCATAATAAGTTCTATAAACATAAACCTCATTTTAACGACTTCGGGTCACGGCAACTTTTATACATAATAGAAGTGAATGCAATGATCAGGAATCGATAAAAATACGCCGCACCTCCCATCAGAGACACAAAAGGGAAAGAAACATGAAATAAACAAATTAATCCCAAATGAAAACATCCAAAAATGAAAAAGATATAACCATTTAACTATATATGCAAAAACGAACAAAACTCCGTTCAGAAAGTCTGAATCATCGATTTTTTCGTTTCTGGCTTTTAATACTCTATTTAGCCGATACATTACTGAGGGAAAGTTAAAGACCTCACCCTCCGCCGATTTCTCCAGCAAGTCGTATGCCTCTGCGACGGCTAGGAAAGGCTGTGATTATTTGGAGAAAATTGCAAAATCTAAATTTTCTTTCACAGACTAAGACATTCTGACAGGTTCGACACACCCTTTTAAACCATATATAGAAGTGGTTACTGCTCTTGTACATTACAAGTCCGTCTATGTTTTATTTGCACGATCACGCCATGGAAAATCATTAGCTGTGACACCACATCTGATATCGGTATAATTCTTTTGACGACTGTTGACAGCACATCGCGCTATTGACTCTCTGTTCCTAGTGAGCCTCTGTCTATCAATTCGAATATAAGGTGTGTCGCAATTGCATATCTATTTATAAAGTGCGTAACATGGATTTGAATATTTATTATTTTACCTGACAATCATCGTCAAATGGACTTAGTCTGTGCTCTCATTTCTTTGTTTTGCATTTTTTCCAAATAATCACAGCCTTTCCTTGCTGTCGTAGAGGCATACGACTTGCTGGAGAAATCGGCGGAGGGTGAGGTCTAAAACTTTACCACGGTGATATATGGGCTAAAATGAGTATTAAAAGGAAGAAACGATCGATGATTCAGATTTTCTGAACGGAGTTTATACTTTTTTACTTAAGGAATAGTTGGTATAGAATATATATTGTTTTCTTTTTTGTTAATTTTGCTCCTCAACAGAGTTGGCGGATACCTGTTAGAACCCCCACACAATGTTCAACAACACTAGTGGTGGGCAATTATAAGGAGGATGTTTCGTAAGAATCACATGACGGATATTTGTTCAAATATTGTTATTTTTGAACCCCCTGAACTCAGCTTTATACTGGACAGACATGTTTTCGTCGTGAGGACAGTTCTATACGCACCATGCTTATCCGATGGCGCTTGATGTACACATTTATTATATAAAATAGAAGTAAAGGCAGTGGCCAGGATTCGAAACAACTTACCGACAGCTCCCATCAGAGACACCGAAGAGAAAGAACAAACATAATGCAACTAGACCCTAATGGAAGCATCAATAGCTGAAGGCCAAACGGACAGTTACTTTCCCACACAATATACCTAAATATGCTACTGTGTACTACCAGTTTTCCGACACGAAATACAGATTCTTGCACACCAGACAAGGAAATCCGTGATTTTACCCTGGGATAGAAATTTATGTTCTGACCCTGGTGTTCCGACCCCAAATCGAATATAATCGCGTGTTTGATAAATGCACTGGTTGATTACAACCTCATGCGCGGCGTCGTCATGCGTGACGTCGATAAACATTCCTGTTGTGTCATCACAAAATGGTGGACGTCGGTAACCGAAGTGACAGCAGCATTAAAAATTCGAAATAGAAATGGAAGGTATGCAAGAAAAAGAATCCAATATGTGTGTGAGGGGTGGATAGAAAAATCCGTCCCTCGGCATCACTGTCCGGCATCACTCGGCAAGCCTCGTGACGCCGGACAGTGTCCCTCGGGACGGATTTTTCAATCCACCCCTCACACCCATATAAGATTCTTATATTCTGTGACTGGTCATTACCTCATAATAAGTTCTATAAACATAAACCTCATTTTAACGACTTCGTGCCACGGCAACTTTTATACATAATAGAAGTGAATGCAATGATCAGGAACCGATAAAAATATGCCGCACCTCCCATCAGAGACACAAAAGGGAAAGAAACATGAAATTAACAAATTAATCCCAAATGAAAACATCCAAAAATGAAACAGATATAACCATTTAACTATATATGCAAAAACGAACTATACTTTTTACTTATGGAATAATGGGTATAGAAGATATATTGTTGTTTTTTTTTTGTTTTTTTTTTTTGTTAATTTTGCTCCTCAACAGAGTTGGTGGATACCTGTAAGAACCCCCACACGATATTCAACATCACTAGTGGTGGGCAATTATAAGGAGGATGTTTCGTAAGAATCACATGACGGATATTTGTTCAAATATTGTTATTTTTGAACCCCCTGAACTCAGCTTTATACTGGACAGACATGTTTTCGTCGTGAGGACAGTTCTATACGCACCATGCTTATCCGATGGCGCTTGATGTACACATTTATTATATAAAATAGAAGTAAAGGCAGTGGCCAGGAATCGATACAACTTACCCACAGCTCCCATCAGAGACACCGAAGGGAAAGAAGAACAAACATAATACAACTAGACCCTAATGGAAACATCAATAGTGGAAGGCCAAACGGACAGTTACTTTCCCACACAATATACCTAAATATGCTACTGTCTACTACCAGTTTTCCGACACAGAAATACAGAATCCCATATCACCCTACTCGAGTTTTCCGAATCCGTATCACCATCCTTGCTAGCACTGAGTCCCGGCAGTCGTTGCGACGCTAGAAAGCAGCAGTGTATAACGCAGAACCAGTTGTAAGCAATGTTGACGTCATTAACACGCATAGCGTCACGTCAATTTTTCCCATTCATTTAGGTTTGAAAAAATGACTTTAAAGCAAAAAAGGCATATAATAATCATATGATCACTATTGTAACTAAACATAATAAAAGAAAGATCAACTACCAGCGAAAGCAAAAAAAAGGAAGACAGAATTGATACAAACAGTTAAGAAGTCCCACCTTAAATTAATACTGTTTTGTTGTTTTTTTTCTGTTGCAGAATCCATGCCATATCAGTATCTGACGGTGCAGAATATTTCCATGGTCACTGTAATGAAATGCTAGAAGCATTAGGTCTCAATGACGTAAAATCAGAAGCTGTATTGGACGTGATTGATGGATATAAAGGGGAAGGCTATGGTCTGTCAACTCAAGAAGAATTAGGTATTTTTTTTAATGGCTGTGGATCAGATTTCGGTTTATGAACATAATTTTGGAATTGGCACAATATCAATATAAACAGTGATTATTTGTGTTCATGGAGATGTTGCTCTGATGAGTTAGGAGGCCTTCATGCGGGCTGAACAAATTATTTGTCTAAATCGCGTTACAAATAAGGGCGAGGATTGTGGCCACGTAAAATCGATTTAAGCCCCCCCCCCCCCCACCCCCCGGTGGAATTCGTTTCAGCTGACCGTTCCAAGGCAGTTCTGCTGCGATTTAATTTTGTTATGGTTTGTCTTCAGGTGTTTGTGTCGCTTGTGTTATTTTATTTTGGATAGCCTTTTGGCCATTTTGTGGGAAAGCAACTGTCCTTTTTAGCTTTCCGTGTTGGTGTTTCCATTAGGTCTGTTGATGCATGTTTGTGTTTCTTTCCCTTTGGTGTCTCTGATGGGAGCTATGGGTTGATTGTATCGATTTCTGATCATTGCCTCTACTTCTATTCTGAGATTCAAGTGAAATGCTTTTGTACCATTTTAAGAGAGGCATCTCTTTAATATATTTTAGTTACAGTTTTCAAGGAACGTTTTTATCTTAAAAAGAACACATTGAACTGGAGGCACTATATTACGTAGATAAGCAATTAGAATGTCACAAAATAAAGATGTAAAGTTACATTGGATGTGTCCATTCTTTTTTAACCAGTTGTTATTGTAATTTTCAGATTTTTTGGTCTCTGTAAGCTCTAGTACTGGCATAATGCTAGACCCTGTATATACGGGCAAAGCTGCAAGAGGATTGATCACAGAACTACAGAACAACCCTGATAGGTTCAAAGGAGACCGAATTCTGTTTCTTCACACAGGTGTGTTGATTGATTGATTAGTCTATGGGTCGAGTGTTTAATTGATTGATTGATTCTGAAACGTCAGCTACATGTATATGCATATATAACAATATGCATGCCAATATGACCTGTAAATCAATATATCCAGTTTTTGTTTTTCCTGTCGTAAACAAATAACATTTAAATTTAAAAATTGCTTCTACTGTCACAGCGAGACTCAGAGTAGCATATTCTGTAAAACATAATATTATTTTGTATTTTAGATTTTTAGCTCACCAGAGCCAAAGCTCCGGGGGAGCTTATAGTATAAGCATTGGTCCGTCGTCAGTCGTCAGTCGTCGTCGTCTGCGTCTGCGTCGTTTGCGTCGTCAACAGTTTCAAATAACATCTCCTCTGAAATTACTGGGCCGATTGAAACCAAATTACATGTGGATAAATAGAAATCAAAAATGAGCCTCTTTGGGAAGGGGGAACAAAGTTTGTTCACATGACAAATATGGCCGCTATGCCCATATATGGTAAAAACCGTTAAAAATCTTTTTCTCAAGAACCAAATAACCCATGATCTTGAAACTTGGTATGCAGCATTGGGGATTCGGGACCTACCAAGTATGTTCAAATGATGACCTTTGGTTGACCCTGACCTGTTTCATGACAAGGTCAAATTTGGTCACTTAAACATTTGTATGGAAAAACGGCAAATCAGTGGGGTTTTCTGATTGTTTGTTAGCTAGTAGCATCAGAAATGGTATTTGCAATCAGCTGAATGGTAGTTTATCAGTTGCAAAGGTCAAGGTCATTTACCAACCTTTGATCCAGAACTGCTCATTTTCAGTATTTTTATCTTCTTCTTCACTTAAACTACTCGGCCAATTGAAACCAAATGACTTGTAGAGCCTCTGTGGAATGAGGGAACGAAAGTTTATTCATGAGGACAGGGTCAAATGACCAATATGGCCGCCATGTTCATATATGGTATAAACCTTCAAGAATCTTCTTTTCAAGCACCAAATGTTCCAAAGGTCAAGGTCTTTTACCGACCTTTGGTCCAGAACGGCTCATATTCAGTATTTTCATCTTCTTCTTCACTTAAACTGCTTGGCCAATGGAAACCAAATTACATGCGGCGCCTCTGTGGAATGAGGTAACGGAAGTTTGTTTGTGGGGACTGGGTCACATGACCAATATGGGCCGCCATGCCCATATATGGTAAAAACCTTTGAAAATCTTTTTATCAAGAACCGAATGGCTGATGATCTTGAATCTTGGTTTGCAGCATCAGGGACTCTGGCCCTAACAAGTTTGTTCAATTGATGACCTTTAGTTGACCTTGACCTGTTTTATGTCAAGGTCAAATTTGGTCACATAGACATTTCTATGGAAAAAAATGGCAAAGTAGTGGATATTTCTGATTGTCTGGTAGGCTGTGACATCAAAAATGATATTTGCAGTTAGCTGAATGGAAGTTTATCAATTCCAAAGGTCAAGGTCAAAACTGACGTTTGTCTTGGATGGCTCAGATTCAGTATTTATATCTTCTTCTCCAGTAAGAGAGTTTTGCTGATTGAAACTAAATTACATGAAAAGCCCCTATGGGGGTGAGGCAATTAAACATCATTCGTGGTATTGTTGTCACATGACCAAGATGGGCACCTTGCCTGTATATGGTATAAACCACATGACCTCTGGTGAGCGTAGTGGCCAATGGGCCTCTGGTTCAATCATACCAATGCAGTGCAGTTTGTTACAGCTATCAGGTAAAGCCGACCTGTTCAATAGACACTGTGCTCAATATAGAGGATCTTACATGAGTGCTCATGTATTATTGAATTTATTAAACGAGTTGAGGAAAAGGGATAAAATGCGAGGCTTTGCCGAGTATTTTATCCCTTTTCCTCAACGAGTTTAATAAATTCAATGATACATGAGCACGAATGCAAGATTCTATTTATCATATGACATTTAAAACGCATTTTATTCACGATTGTTCACAAAAATGTCAATATTCCGCCATTAGTAAACACGACGTCGTAAAGGACGTCGTACATGTAACGTTACGGGACGTATCTAACTAATTTCCATATTTAGTCCACTAGTGGATTATCGAAAATATTACATGGCGTTATTACACTCTCAGACGCGACGTCATATGATAAAGCTTTATCATGGATATGTTCAGATAGACAAAGCCAAGTTTGCTGATAATGCAACAGTGCTGGCCATGGGTCATGTCATTGTTATTGCGGTTGAGCAGGTATCTGTAGGATTTAGACATTTGAAATCAGGATGCAACAAGCAGAGACTCAGTACGTTAAATTAAGGCAGATGCAAGCCTGTTAACGAAGAAATCCTCATGGTAAAACCCTTTTATAGAACATATTTAGAGTAACGGAGCACCACACCAGTGCAACAATATACAAAAGATCCTGGGTATGACACTTAATAAACAGTTGAGGTTTGAAGACCATGCAGCGAACGTCAAAGAAAGCCAGTAATGCATGCACATTACGAAAACACACTTATTGATGAAAATTTTACCACAAAAAAAACCTGAAAATTTTCCCATAAAATTTCCGATTCTGCTCAAAACATACATTGTGGTAACTCACAAATGTCAAACATGTAGTACCCACAATCTGTGGTTTTGAGCAATAATAAGGAAAATAATATTTAACTCTGCAATCCCAAATTTTACTACCCAAAAGTGGGATTTCTTGTCCTTTGGCATCATTGATTCCATTGTGGAATTTTGAAAATATTTGAGGGTAACGAATGTGGCCTGATATGCCGAAACTAGCTAGTCTGGCCCAGAAAACATGTACACTTCATATTTTCCAGTGTTGTGGTGTATTCCTTGCTACAAAAGGATAACCCTTTTATACAACATAATTAACGTCACTACAGCTGGTGTCTGGAATTGTGTGGAGTCTGGCCCAGAAAACATGTGCACTTCATATTTTCCAGTTATGTGGTGTATTCCTTGCTTCCAAAGCATAACCCTTTTATACAACATATTTAACGTCACTACAGCTGGTGTCTGGAAATGTGTGGCGGCCGTAAAAAGTCTCCCTGCCCGACACCATAGTGTAGTTTATATGTTCTTGTCCTTTAGGATCATTGAATCCATTCCGGAATTTTGAAAATATTTGAGGGTCACTGACGAGGCCTAATTGGCCGAAACTTGCTTGTCTGGCCCAGAAAACATGTACACTTCATATTTTCCAGTTATGTGGTGTATTCCTTGCTTCCAAAGCATAACCCTTTTCTACAACATATTTAACGTCACTACAGCTTGTGTCTGGGAAGGTGTGGCGGCCGTATAAAGTCCCTCTGCCCTACATCATAGTGTAGTTTATATTTTCTTGTCCTTCGGGATCATTGAATCCATTCCGGAATTGAAAATATTTGAGGGTCACTGATGAGGCCTAATTGGCCGAAACTAGCTAGTCTGGCCAAGAAAACATGCACACTTCATATTTCCATTTCTGTGATGTATTCCTTGCTTCCAAAGGATAACCCTTTTATACAACATATTTAGGGGTTCAAAATAACATAGGTGTGTTTTCGTGATGGGAGCATCGGAGAGTGAAAGAGTACTACCAATGTCTCTACAAGCAAACTGATCTGACTAGCTGTACACTTTCCACTTTATCATGGGGTGTGGGTGAGTAGTTTTGCTGTTCAGCAGGCACACCAATGAACTAAAATATACAGTGGAGTCATTAGGTTTCTGGGGATACCAAAGTACAACTGGAACAGACGTAGCTAAACCAGATGACGGAAGAATCTCCCTTCGGGAGTAGATGTGGTTTAGAGATAAAAAAATCCGGATGCAGACAAGGAGTAAAGTAGAGTAAAACAGATTTGGTTGCCTACAATGAAGCTCTGGGACGGTTCAGTCTTTCACACGCAACTCCCTCAAGTCCGTGATTCGCTACTCACAACATCATTGCCGCGTACTTTTATGTAAAGCTTCATAGGAGATGTGATAACGGACAATAAGGAAGACATGTGCTCGGCGAGAACTATCAGATAGGGGATTAAACACTCTGCATTCTGATAAATATAAATAGTATCCTGATACTCAAGGTTACCGTTTTTCGCACAAACAAGTTGGTCAAAATGATCTGTCGTGGCATAACCCAGGCTTCCAAACCCTTTTATTGCAACGAAGATTAAAATGTACTCGCTATGCGAAATGATAAGGCAAAGCACCATCAGTATAATATCATTTTATCAACTTTATCATTTATGATAATACTATCTTTCTTGCTCAGATTAAGGTGCGAAAATTACTTTGCATTGCTGTTCTATACTGAAAAATCATAATCATAATCTACAAACAAAACCGTGTCTTCTGGCATGTGACCGTGTAGTCTGATCAGTCTTTGCGAACTATTCAGAACTTATTTGCGGGGCACTGTAAAACCCAGTAGGAAAATCAAATACTATCTTTTCCAAGGTGGTTCTTCTTTTATGGTTAATTATTGTTGTAGTTCGTTTTTGCATGTATGTACTGTTAATATCTTTTTTTCTTGGATAGCCGTTTGGCCTTTTTGTAGGAAAGTATCTTTCCTTTTGGTTTTCCGCAAGTGGAGTTTTCATTATGATGAATTTTTTTCTTGTTTGTGTTTCTTTCTTTTTGGTGTCCTGGATGGGAAGTGTGAGGTAACTGTATTGTTTCATGATTTGTTTTATCGAAAAGCTTCTCGGGCAGGCAAGCGAAGATTTATTCCCTCAGAAAATCAGCAGACCAGTTTTGTGGTCACATCCTAAGAAACATTTGTTTGCTTTACATGTTACGAGTAAGTTCATGTACACTACTTCATGTTTGTTCATGCTATTGATTCTGCTGCTGCTTTTGTTTTAACAGGTGGTGTTTTTGGTCTTATGGACGGTAGAATACACGATACCTTAAAGAAGCATGGCGCAAGATCAAATTCAATCACGATGTGGCCAGATAAAGACCCAGTTTTGGTTTCCATATGGTGAAAAGAAACTATATGACACATAAATTGAATAGTGTTTGAACGATTTTACAAAACATATAAGAGAACAAAGTTATCGTGCAATATAATGTTATTATATTACTGTTAGAAGACATGTTAGTATCTTAGACTGCTTGCGATTTCCACATGTGATCCGTATATAGGTTTACTATGATTGTTAGATTGTTAGATTCGAGTGCTTCTGTGGCTACATTTCAGCAGCCACAAAGAATCTGATTTTTTGATATTTGATATGAAATATGTCTATGTTTTCTGCTTTGTGATTAGATCGCCCTTTTTCATATACCTTAATCTCACTTGCTTTTAACTCTCGCTTAACCCTTTTCTCGTTTTAACTGGAGGATGATCCTAGAAGTCCGGCATATTGTTACACCTTCAGTTTGAGCAACACGTGCATTATTAACGCTTGAAGAAAAAGATGGGCTGCACAATGATTCCACGCAGAGCTGCAACCGACCCGCACACAAGTACTGGTAAACGACTTAGAGGATCTAAGCCTGCCCTGGCAAAGCGGTGCGAGTCGGCCCGTCCATGCTTATAAACCCTATTGGTTTCATTAGGCGCCAGGGATTGAGATGTCATTTCATCTCAATATCGGGTAAAAGTCCCACAAAATTGGAAGCAACGTCTCCAAAATGACCTATACAGTTTTGACGGGGACGTTAAACCTCAGATCAAACAAACAAACACTGGCAAATATTGCAGGCCCTGATCACACGCCGCAGAACGCGGCATGTTATCAGGGTCTCTATTGTTTGCTAAAAGTTCAGTCATTTTACAAATAAATTTTGAAGAAAACACAACGGGCCACCCCTAAATATTTAAATGGACTCCTGCTATATATATAAGAAGGAAGATTCCATTTTGTACAAAAAAGGGTTAATGTTGTCAACTTATCAATGTCAAGGCACTGAAAGCACTGATGGGTCAAGTGTAGGCTTGGGAAAGACTTAAACTGTTCCGTTTAACCCTTAAAATGCAAAATTTTAAGCAAACAGGGTACACCCTGCTCTGGGTATACACTGTTTGCCAGTGACCCAGTACACGAGCTCAGTCCTGATTCTGATAGACACGTGGACAATAACAGGCTAGAAGCTTATGTAGTTAGTAATTTTGGGTCGATTGATAAACAGTCGACCCAATAATAGTCAACCATTTAACAAAACACTTGTTCTAGAGGATTAAATTGGAAACTTTTGAGTTTGAAACTTTTTGTGGAGAGGTTTAATTCCTTTTGAAAACAGTCCGGAGTTACAAAATTTGTCTTCACTTTGTTTACAAGACGAAAATACGCCAGGTTTATTCATTCCCCTTAACACTTGACCTACTGATATATACTGAGAGGCAATAAAAAGTATACAGTTTTTTATTTGGAATACTGGATCTTATATTGTTGTCTGTAATAAGATATGCCTATGATCGTTTTTCCTAAACGTCTAAGTTTGTAAAACTCCAATTCTTTTCCTGTTGCAGTCATCCATGATGGAGTTATTGCCCTTAATTGATAATCAATATTTTCAACAAAATTTCATGTTGTACACGACATTCAAGTCTGTGCACACCGCAAAAGTCAGGTACGAATGTTCATCGATAAGACGCCATCATTACTTTGCCATTAAACCCAAACAAACAGCTTCAAACTCAATTGGAATTTCTGCCTGTTCCGGATTATCTCCCTTTCAATTAAAATCATAGTGAATTAAATGAGTCTTTTTCTCAAATCGTGTAAGAGATATTCATTTGAAACTTTCGCATAAATTTGTTTTTCTCGGCATTTTAATCCTAACTCTATAGTGATCCCTCTAAAAATTGCTCTAAGAAAAGTTAATTACCGATACAAATCCCAAAGAAACATAAAGCATTTAATCAAAGGAAGAACGTAAATGGCGAAAATGACATTTTCTTTGACAAAAAATGTTGCACTTTATCTTGTGTTTAATTTAAATATGGATATATTCTTGCTAATCAGTTCCCCTTCTTTGAATCTGTTGCATGAAAAATCATTGATTGAATAACGCTTATTCGAAACACATGTTTAAAGGGAAACTACTCGAGACAGAATATTGGGTCAGACCCCCTGTCCATCTCAAGTGACGCAATTTCATCATCATTTAATCAATTTTAACGGAAAATGCTGCAAATTATGCGGAAGTGGTTGTTCTTAGTTATGATGCCACAAATGTATGTAGAGAGGGAGACATTAGGACGCAAATCGGCGTTCGGTAACCTGTATCCTTACTTTTGCCTCTCAGTATATATATACCACACCCACCATTGATTATCAGCCAAGATTACTAATACTTGATGCAAAATATTTCAACAAATTCATGAGCTAAATAACAAACAATAAGAATCCTGATCAGATGGCTTCTTCAGAAGCCCTTTTGACCTGGATCTACATGGTTTGAAAGATAAGACATATCCGGGCTCAGCAAGACAAGGGTTTAGATGCATTTCCATTTAATCAAGTATCATGGGCTTCTGATCTAAACATTTGCTCCATCTGATCAGATAAGAACCATTATTCAAAACATGATTTCAATTATAGTTCAAAAGAAAAAAAAGGCAAATAATATAGGGTCTGATGTGATATACTGTCCCAAATCCGACTTCATCACGTTACGTAGCTTTTCATTGTATGGCATTTGGTTTTGCGCAGCTCATATCGCCTGCAGCTTTGTGCAAATACTAAAAATTGTTAAAAAGTCAAATGAATAAATAAATTAGAATTGCGATGAATCTATTGAAAACTGTCATTCTGAGAGGTAAATCGACGGTTTTACTTTCATGGTAAAACAGGTTTCCGACCGTAAAACCGCCGATTTACCTTGCCAAATGCCAACTTACCCAAATAGATATATGTTGACTATCTACCGGTTTTTAATGGTTTAGTGTTTTCCATGATGGTGAAATGACATGTGATAATTTATGTTGACATATATAAAAGATTATTTGTAAATCATAACGTCGATAATTGTAGAATATGTTGTCTTTTATTTTCCCTGAAAAACAACAACAAAAAAAATCATTCGATAACTCACCTATACAACAGCTTCCAAAATGTCTACTTTTCTGGTGAAAACCTGTGATAATTTTCTTATTTAAAGTGCAAACAAACAAACTCGTATGTTACGAGTGCTCTTTAGAACCGCCCAAACGAGTACCCACAACCTATGTCTCGCAACAGAAATAAGGAACATGATGAATACAACCGTAAAATAGAAGTGAAGGCAATGATTAGGACCCCATTTTCTCTTTATAAAGTGGGTTTAGAAGGCATTTATTACGCGGACCTGCTAACGTTATGATTATACTGAAAAAAAAAATCAGGAACAATATTCGGAAAACCTATCCAGACGTGATATGTCGTACAACATTAAAGTCGTGTTGGGATTCAAACCCGAAACACTCGCTTGAAATTCTAGTGCTCTAATCAATGAGCCAAAGCGTCACCCCCACACCCACAGACACTGTTCTCAAAGATTGGTTATTATCCACTCGCAACAACGTTGTGACGGGGATAAAGCATCGGTGCCGTGCGTCAGCGTGTGTGTTTGTGTGTGTGTGTTAATGTGTGCGTGTGTGTCCGTCCGGAACCTTGTGAACACGATAGAGTGAGTGAGTGTTTGAGTGTTACGTCCCACGAACAGCTAAGGTCATACGGAGACGGGACCTTGGTTTAAAGACTCCTCCGAAAGTCTGGAGAAGCCCGGGATTGATCCTGCGACCCCTGGTTTACAAGGCAAGTAGCGTAACCACTACACCACTTATGTTTCTATGAACACGATAGAAGACAAAGTTTTCTTCGTAGAAGCTTCAAACCTTCCAAAAATGTTCCCCATGGAAAGACGATGAACCATATTGATTTTCAAGGTCAAGGGTCAAAGGTCTAAGTCACAATGAACTTGCCCTTAAGAACCATGTAAACAGGATGGAAGACACAGTTATCCTAGTAGAAGCTTCAAACCTCCCACAAATGTTCCCCATGGTAAGTTGATGCCCCCTATTGATTTTCAAGGTCAAGGGTCAAAGGTCAAGGTCACAATGAACTTTACCTTTAAAACCTTGTGAACAGGATAGAAGACACAGTTATACTCGTAGAAGCTTCAAACCTTCCACAAATGTTCCCCATGGAATGACGATGAACTCTATTAATTTTCAAGGTCCAAGGTCAAGGCCACAATGAACTGGAGCTTATAAACCTTGTGAACAGGATAGAAGGCACAGCTATCATCGTAGAAGCTTCAAACCTTCTACATATGTTCCCCATGGAAAGACGATGAACCCTGACGACTTTCAACTTCAGGGTCCAGAAGTCAAGGTCACAATGGACTTGACCTTAAAAAAACCCTGTTAACAGGATAGAAGACACAGTTATTATCATAGAAGCTTCAAACCTTCCACAAATGTTCCTCATGGAAAGAGGATGAACCCTATTAACTTACAAGGTCAGGTGTCAAGGTCACAATCGACATGTCCTTAAAAACCCTGTTAACAGGATAGAAGACACAGTTATTATCATAGGAGCTTCAAACCTTCCACAAATGTTCCTTATGGAAAGAGGATGAACCCTACTGACTTACAAGGTCAGGGGTCAAGGTCACAATCGACTTGTCCTTACAAACCTTGTGAGCAGCATAGAAGACACAGTTATCATTGTGGAAGTTTGGAATCTTCCACAAATGTTCCCCATGGAAAGGCGACGATGAACTCTAATGATTTCTAAGGTCAGAGGTCAAGGTCAGAATGGCCTTGACCTTAAAAACCCTGTTAACAGGATAGAAGACACAGTTATTATCATAGAAGCTTCAAACCTTCATCAAATATTCTTCATTGAAAGAGGATGAACCCTATTGACTTACAAGGTCAGGGGTCAAGGTCACAAGCGACTTGTCCTTACATACCTTGTGAACAGCATAGAAGACACAGTTACAATCGTAGAAGCCTTTCACAAATGGTCAAATATGGCTAACATATTCAGATTGGATTTAGATGTTGATGAATGGCATGCAGTTGCGAGGGGATGCTACGCTTGCGTTTCCTCGTTAGATATAGATCAGGAATCGATAAGTTACCTAACACCTCCCATCTAAGTCACCAAAGGGGGAAAATACCAACTTAAAACAATTTCACCGTAATCGGAAGTTTCAGTCTTTCCAAGAAAATGACCAAACAGCTATTCAAAATATCAATAATAAACCACAATAGAAGCATCGCCTAGGATTCTTTTAGGGTTGCATTGTCTACCAAGATAAATAATTAATAGTTGGAATTGCCGGCCCTAACATCATACTCCATTTTCAAGGAAGGTAGAGAAGCCTTTTTCGGATCCGGACAAGCCCATATCTTACAAGTCGTATGGAAAACCCCTGCCTCATGTGGGATTCGAACCTGGGCCGCTCCTGTAAAAATCAACTGCTCTTACCCCTCGGCCAAAGCACAGTTGTTAAGAGATTGATTGTAAACCTTTAGCTATGCCTAATCTACAAAGATAGGTAACTAAGGGTTTGCGTTGAGGACCGTAAATCTCGCCCTCTCCCAGAAAGTCATTCCAAGCAAGCACACGTCGCTAGGGCAACAACAAATCAGCGTCGTTGCACTCACTGACGTCGATGTGACGTTGCATAAACGTCATAATGTTGTTTAGACGTTGGTGTGACGTCACAACTACGTCATGTGCCTGCTCGGCATCATTTATGAGACAACCCCCCGTGCAGGCACACCTCGCTAGGGCAACGTCAAATCAACGTCGGTGCAACCTCATGACGTTGCACCGACGTGGATGTAACGTTGCATAAACGTCATGGCGTTGTACCGACGTTGGCGTGACGTCACAATTACGTCATGTGCCTGCTGGGTCGTCTTACAACATAAAAGCTGTAACGAAAAAGGATAAGAACCCGATCGGGTGAAAATCTGGAGCATAATTAACCACTGAGCCATAGAGTCGACTCGCTGACTCTGCTGTCAAATTGGTGGCAAATCTATCAGCTATGCATTGTCTACCAAGTAGAAAACTGGGGTAGGAGTTGTGGGCAGTAACAGGTTATGATTCAAAAGGTGAGTTTTGAATGTTTAAATGTTTTGAGAATTTCCTTGTTGTTATTGTTGTTGTAGTTGTTGATGATGAGGAGGAGGATCTATCATCTTCCTTTATTTTTTTTTTCTTCCAACTTCCTTCTTCATCTTCTTGCCGTTTGTCTTTTTCTTTTTGTTTGTTTGTTTGAGTTGAGGTTTTACGTCCCCGTCAACGCGATTGAGGTCATTTTGGAGACGATGCTTCCGATTTTGTGAGACTTTTACCCGACTCAAGCCCTACCGCTCATAGAAACTGCTAGGGTTTAAGGAGCGTTCGACTCGAATCACTTTTTCTGGACAGATTTAGACCTAAGCGGTTTATCAGTACCCATGTTCTGTCAGTTTCAGCTCTGCGCGGAAGCACCATGCAGCCCAGTCTTTTTATCCAAGCCCCGATGAGCGGGGGCGCGTATTTTTGTTTCTTCTTCTTTCTTCTACTTGTCATTCTGTTCTTATTGTAATTCTTTTCTTTTTCACATTCTTTTTGTTGCTCTCGTTTATTCTTTTCGTCTTCTTCATCTTCTTTTTGTCATTCCTTGTTGAAAATTTATTTTTAAATTCAGGCTTGATGCGGACTGAACAATTTTTTTGTCTGGATGGCGATGGAAATGGGGGCGAGGATTGAGGCCACGTAAAATCAATTTAAACCCCCCAGTGGAATTCGTTTCCGCTGACCGTTCCAAGGCGGTTCTTCTGTCGCGGTTTATTTTTGCTATGGTTTGTCTGAGTGTTTGTATCGCTTATAGTATTTTGTTTTGGATAGCCAATTGACCATTTTGTGGGAAAGTAACTGTCCTTTTGGCTTTCCGCTATTGATGTTTCCATTAGGGTATGTTGTTTCATGTTTGTGTTTCTTTCCCTTTGGTGTCTCTGATGGGAGCTGTGGGTTACTTGTATCGATTCCTGATCATTGCCTTCACTTATATTTTGAATCTTTTAAACTTATTGTGCACTTGTCTTGCCAAAATTATTTTTACTGCTCACATGAAGTTACGTTGCAATCGAGTCATATGCGGAACCCTGGAAGGGACATGCAATTTATTTTAATATGTTGTGCGAACAAGATAATATGTTGTGCACACAAGATATTATCTTGTGCACACAACATAATATCTTGTGCATGTACATGTACATGTATCTTGGGCACACAAGATAATATTTTGATCGCACAACTTAATAGCTTGTGCGCACAACATATTGCCTTGTTTTTACAACATAGATCTTGTGCGGACAACATAATATCTTATGCACACAAATTATTACATGTATCTTGTTCGCAGAACATAATATCTTGTGCGCACAAGATATCTTGTGCGCATAAGATATCTTGTGCGCACAATTTATCTTGTTGGCACAACATATCTTGTTCGCACAATGTATTATCTTGTTCGCACAACTTAATATCTCATTTGCACAAAATATTTAAAAAAAAAGTGCATGTCCCTGCCCGGTTTCTGTAGTCATACTATCATGATTGAGGCCAAACTTAAACAGCGCCGATTCATGACAAACTATGCTTTGTGGAAATATTTTTTCGAAAGGAACCTTTCGGCCTGTGATTTGCACAGTTTTTGTGTGGAACATGAAGCCATTGCTTTACTTTCTAACAGACATGATGGCTGCAACAACACTAAAGAGTGGACATAGAGGATCTTACACGAGTGGTCATTTCATAAGAAAATTATGAAACGAGCCTTAGGCAAGTGTTTATTACACGTCAATGTATATGTAACCTGTGCACAATGGATAAATATTTTGTAAATTCACCACAATAACACGCTAGACTTTATAATTCTGCGCCCCCCTCCCCCCAACCCCTTAACTTACGCTCAACGTTATATGGTAAAACTCGGGCAAACCTTATTTTGCTTATTTCTGCTCTAAAATACAGATTGTGGGTACTCGTTAGAACCGTCTCGATGCGGCGGTTCTATGTTGTACTCATAATCCATATTGAGTAGATTGTGAGTACTCCGCGATGAGGCGGTTATAGCGATAGCGTGTACCTACAATCTATATTGTGAGCAGAAATAAGAAAAATATCACATTTTTTCATCTTAAATTTTTCGTGTTTTTTTTTTTTTTTTTTTTTGTCGCACCTGCTTTAGCAGGAAGACATAGGCGTGCAAGTTTCCGTCCGTCCGTCCCTCCGGTTGTTCGTCTTTCCGTCAACATTTTACATTGGGTGTATTGTCATCGCAACTCCTCCTACAGTTTTATACCAATTATTTTGAAATTTTGCGTGTGTTTTTGCCATGGTATGAGGATGCGCATGTGGCTTGGATTTGTTTTTATCCGTTATCTTCGGATCAATTTTTGTCACTTTTTCTACATTTTGAACTTAGTCTTTTTTAACCTTCAATTGATATATGATAGGTACCTCTTGTCATCACAACTCCTCTCGCAGTTTTATACGAATCATTTTGAAACTTTGCATGTGCTTTCGCCATGGTATGAGGATGCGCATGTGGTTTCGACATGATTCTCAGTGTATTATTTGTTTCACGTTTTGCACATTGTGAACTCTAATAGCCATTTTTTAGCTTCATTTGATATGCAATAGGTACATCTTGTCATCGCAACTCCTCTTACAGTTTTATATCGATCATTTTGAAACTTTGTGTGTGTTTTTGCTATGGTATGAGGATGTGCATGTGATTTGGACTTTGTCTTCGGATCAGTTTTTATCACTTTTTCCACATTATGAACTTAGTCATTTTTAACCTTCAATTGATATATGATAGGTACCTCTCAATTTACACTGATCATTTTGAAACGTTGCATGTGCTTTTGCCATAGTATGAGGATGTGCATGTGGTTTCGACATAATTCTCAGAAAGTTTTTCACTTTTTGCACAGTGTAAACTTAGTCATTTTTAAGCTTCAATTGATATATGATAGGTGCCTCTTGTCATTGCAACTCCTCTTACAGTTTTATACCGATCATTTTGAAACTTAGCATGTGTTTTCTCCCTGATATGAGGATGTTCATGTGCTTTGGATATAATTCTTAGATCATTTTAGTTAATTTTATCGCATTGTGAACTTTGTCAGTTTTTTACCTCACATATATAGAACATGGATTCTTCTCAAAGAGTGAGTGTTTAAGTTTTACGTCCCACCAACAGCTAAGGTTATACGGAGATGGGACCTTGGTTTAAAGACTCATCCGAAAGTCTGGAGAAGCCCGGGATCGATCCTGCGACCCCTGGTTTACAAGGCGAGTAGCGTAACCACTACACCACAGAGGCTTCTAGGATTCTTCTCAAAGCCCTATATTTATTATTTCTTCTGCCTCAAATAAACTTTTTTTGTGAGGCAAGTGGGGAGCAGGTGCGACATCAACTTCACTGATGTTGAATCTCTGTTGTTGTTTTTTGTTGTTGTTTTTTCTTTGGCCGTAAAATTTACAATGTATTTGTATAGGCGTGTTTTCGTAATTCATGTCAAATGGGTCACGGTATAAGCAGTAAAAATACTGTTGACCAGAAAGTAAAAAGTATCTATTATAGCATTTGCGAGCAACTAAAGTGTCGATTGGCCTGCGCGTCAGCGCAGACTGATCAGTACGTTCGCGGTCGCTGCGAGAATAAGAAGATGTATCTAGTTTCTATATATGAAATCGAAAGACAACCACGTTATACACCCCTCTTAACCCCACTTTATATAGAGAAAACTGGGGTTTACGGGGGTATGCAGTATTCTCATTTCTGTGCCAAGATATAAGCTGTGGGCACTCATTAGAACCGCTTTGATTATACAGGGGGTATGCATTATCTTATCCTCTTTATTTCTGTGCCAAGACATAAGTTGTGGTTACTCGTTAGAACCGCCTCAATGAGGCGGTTCTAACGAGTACTCACAACATATGCTTGGAGTAAAAATCAGAAAAATAGCACAATTTTTTTCGTGAGTAAAGTAATCATTTTGGATAATATTGAAAAATGCACTTTGTCACATGGATGACTTATAATGTCTTGCGAGTCAATGTCTTCTTATCTTTTACATTACGATAACACATCCGTGCGACAAAGTGTTTTTTTTTTCGAGGCGGTTCTAACGAGTACCCACAACCTATGTCTTGCAGCAGAAATACGAAAAATAATGTATACCCCATGTAAACCCCAGTTTTCTCTATATAAAGTGGGGTATAGAGGGGTGTTCATTACACGGAGTTGTTAACGTGATTAGCTGTGTATGGCTGACCTCGTCACAAACCCCGAGACAATTGTTCTCTTGACAGTGCTCAAATACAAGATAAGCGAACTGGAATGTCCGGGTTGAATTTCTTCAATAGTACGTGTATATATTGGAAGTAAGTCAAAACCAGGAATTCCTGTCCGAGCAGCCATGGATCGCCACGTAAGTAGAAGCATCTATACCACAATATATTTGGTCAATAAATGAAAACCTGTCTTAGTGGCCACCTCTATTAAGCAAGCAATCTGTCTTAAGCAAGCATGCATTTAGTTCCTGAAAAAAGGCAAATCCATTAAAATACACCTGTATTAAACAAGCACCTGTCTTAAGCAAGCACATTTTGATTATCCCTTAGGTGCTTGCTTAATACAGGTTGGACGGTAGCTCTTTTTTATGATGATCGCAAAAGAATAAGCTAAGCGACACCGGCCATTGGGCCTTTGAGAAACAGATCGGGCTGTATTATCCTTATGTGTAAATCTTAAACCGACCGAATTGAGTACAGGTAAACCGCTTAGAAAGTCTAAGCCTACCAAAGAGTCGGTCCGCTCCTCAATCCCTAACGGTTTCACCGTGCGGTAGTGCTTGGGATGCCGTTTCATCTAAATGGGTATAAATCCTAAATTGAGAAGTGACCTAAATTGTGTTGACGTGGACGTAAAACCTCAACACTAACAATTATAGAAAACCAGTGCTTCAGCTGAAGTGCACGACCCGCCGGATGCTTTTAGCTTTATGAGTGTTACCATATATGGGTATGGCGGCCATTTTGGTCATGTGACCTGGACATAAAACGGTTCCCCCAATAAATGCGCCTTATCGTAAGGAGCAAAAATATATCTTATACTTTAGTACTGTATTCTGAATCGTTTGCAGGATAAAATCCAACACAAAAGCATATGTGTCAAAGTTTGACCTTGGCACAAAGAAGGTCAAGGTCAACCCAGGGTCACCATTTTAGCAATTTATGATGGGCCTACGTTCCAGATGCTATTTATCAAGTTTCGTGGAAATCTGCACATTGGTTCTGGAGAAGACTATTTTTGAAGGGTTTTTACCAAATATTGCTTGGCGGCCATTTTGGTCATGTGACCTGGACCCCATGAGGAAATTTTGGTTTCCCCCATCCCGTAGAGGCTCCATATGAAATTTGACTTCAATCGGCCCAACGATTTCCGAGGAGAAGCAGTTCGAAAATTTTCACATTTTTCGCCTCGGCGAGGCTGTACTAAATGGAATGTAATATTTCGCAAGTTCATTGATAAGATCTGATAGATATTTATCAGTATGCCAAAAATTGTTTAAATATTCCAAGCGGTTAAGTCACTATCACCAATTTTCACAAACGGGTTACGGACGGACAGATAGACAAACCATATATGGTTTGGCGGCCATTTTGGTCATGTGTCCTGGACCCCATGAGCAATTTTTGGTTTCCCCCATCCCAAAGAGGCTCCATATGAAATTTGATTTCAATCGGCCCAACGGTTTCCGAGGAGAAGCAGTTCGAAAATTTTCACATTTTTCGCCTCGGCGAAGCTATACTAAATGGAATGTTATATTTCGCTAGTTCATTGGTTAGATCTCATTGATATCTATCAGTATGCCAAAAATTGTTTAAATATTCCAAGCGGTTAAGTCACTATCGCCAATTTTCACAAACGGGTTACGGACGGACAGACAGACAAACCATATATGGCTTGGCGGCCATTTTGGTCATGTGACCTTGACCCCATGAGCAAATTTTGGTTTCCCCCATCCCATAGAGGCTCCATATGAAATTTGACTTCAATCGGCCCAACGGTTTCCGAGGAGAAGCAGTTCAAAAATGTTCGAAAATTTTCACATTTTTCGCCTCGGCGAGGCTATACTAAATGGAATGTAATATTTCGTAAGTTCATTGGTTAGATCTCATTGATATCTATCAGTATGCCAAAAATTGTTTAAATATTCCAAGCGGTTAAGTCACTATCACCAATTTTCACAAACGGGTTACGGACAGACCCAAAGAAGGTCAAGGTCAACCCAGGATCACCATTTTAGCAATTTATGATAGGCCTACATCCCAGATGCTATTTATCAAGTCTCGTGGAAATCTGCCCAGTGGTTCTGGAGAAGACTATTTTTGAAGGGTTTTTTACCATATATGGCTTGGCGGCCATTTTGGTCATGTGACCTGGACCCCATGAGCAAATTTTGGTTTCCCTATCCCATAGAGGCTCCATATGAAATTTGACTTCAATCGGCCCAACGGTTTCCGAGGAGAAGCAGTTCGAAAATTTTCACATTTTTCGCCTCGGCGAAGCTATACTAAATGGAATGTAATATTTCGCAAGTTCATTGGTTAGATCTCATTGATATGTATCAGTATGCCAAAAATTGTTTAAATATTCCAAGCGGTTAAGTCACTATCACCAATTTTCACTTACGGATTACGGACGGACAGACTGACAAACCATATATGGCTTGGCGGCCATTTTGGTTATGTGACCTTGACCCCATGAGCAAATTTTGGTTTCCCCCATCCCATAGAGGCTCCATATGAAATTTGACTTCAATCGGCCTAACGGTTTCCGAGGAGAAGCAGTTCAAAAATGTTCGAAAATTTTCACATTTTTCGCCTCGGCGAGGCTATACTAAATGGAATGTAATATTTCGTAAGTTCATTGGTTAGATCTCATTGATATCTATCAGTATGCCAAAAATTGTTTAAATATTCCAAGCGGTTAAGTCACTATCACCAATTCACAAACGGGTTACGGACGGACAGACAGAATGACAGAATGACAGACTGACAGACTGACAGAATGACAGAATGACATGGTGATTTTAGGGCACTCTTAGAAAAAACCGACTTCAGTCGGTTGTTTTTTCTGCGGGTCGTGCAATTCTCATCATGAAAACACGTATATATAATTTTGACCCCCTCGAACCCCACTTTTATATAGTAAAAATGGGGTTTACAGGGGTAAAACGTATCTTTCTTATTTCTGCTCTAAATATAGATTGTAGGTACTCGTTTGAACCGCCTCGATGAGGCGGTTCTAACGAGTACCCACGATCTATATTTTGAGCAGAAATAAGAAAAATATCCTAATTTTTCATCTGAAAATTGTTTTTTCGGCGGTTAAATTTACAAAGTATTTGTATTGGCGTGTTTTCGTAATGTTGGGATGCCGTTTCATCTCAATGGGTATAAATCCTAAATTGAGAAGTGACCTAATATGTGTTGACGTGGACGTAAAACCGCAACACAAACAATTTGAGACAATTCTCATCATGAAAACACGTTTATGTAATTTTGACCCCCTCGAACCCCCTTTTTAATAGTAAAAATTGGGTTTACAGGGGTAAACCGTATTTTTTTTATTTCTGCTCTAAATATAGGTTGTTGGTACCCGTTAGAACCTCAACACAAACAATTTGAGACAATTCTCATCATGAAAACACGTCTATGTAATTTTGACCCCCTTGAACCCCACTTTTATACAGTAAAAATGGGGTTTACAGGTGTAAACTGTATTTTTCTTATTTCTACTCTAAATATAGATAGTGGGTACTCGTTAGAACTGCCTCAATGAGGCGGTTCAAATGAGTGCCCACGGTCTATATTTTGAGCAGAAATAAGAAAAATATACCAATTTTTCATCTTAAAATTTTCATTTTTTCGCCGATAAAGTTTACAGTGTATTTGTATAGGCATGTTTTCGTAATGTTTCATGTTCTTTAAATGGGCGTGGGCAATCAACTAGGGTTAGAAGCATGACTTCTTGCATGAAGCTACATCAAATTCTCTTCTACATGACTGCGAGAAGCAAAGGCTCTGGAGAGACTGCGCGCATGCGCAGGCTCTCCAGAGCCATTGCTGTTCGCCTGGCAAAATTAGTTCCTGGCCTTTTCTGCACGTATTTGTTTGACGGCACCTTCAACACTGTGTAGGTCATTTTGGAAACGACATTGCGTCCAATTTTGTGGGACTTTTACCCGACATCGAGCTGAATTGACATCTCAAGCCCTGTCGCCCAATGAAACCAATTGGGTTTATAAGCATGGACGGTCCGACTCGCACCGCTTTACCTTGGCAGGCTTAGATCCTCTAAGCGGTGTGCGGTCGGTTTCAGCTCTGCGTGGAAGCACCATACATCTCCCCTTTGGGCGGGGTCCCTTTTTCTGCACATAACACCAGTCCTTGTGTTACATGTATCGGCTGTATTATATTTGTGTTAAAACATATTTATAAATGTCTCTTTATTTTGCGTTGAACGGCCCAGTCAACAATAGGTCCTGGTCCCCGCTCATCGGTGTTTGGAGAAATGGATTGGGCTGTATATTGTTTGAAAATATTATTTTTGTTATTTTTGCTCCAAGACATAGGTTGTGGGTACTCGTTAGAGAGGCGGTTCTAACGAATACCCAAAACCTATGTTTGAAATATAAATAAGAAAAATATCACAAATTTTCATCCAAAAAATTGCCTTTTTGTGAGCTTTGAGAAATGTACTATATCAGACGGATGTGTTATCGTATTGTCATTACTGGTACCATTCTTTTTTTAGGCTATGGTGTTGATGCTCCTGTTTATCAATACATATACATCCGTGCCTTTTCTTTTCGGTCAGTGCTGGGTACCAGAGTGTGAGTGCAGTGGAAACTCGGTCATTTGGTGTACCGCTAAAAGTTTAACTAGAATACCAAATTTCAGACCGACTAGATGGTTTGGCGATTTATCAGTATCCATCGACAGAAACCCTTTGATAACAAGCATTCATGAAAGAGCATTTGAAGGCCTGGGGCAACATGTGAATGGAGATATTTATCTCAGTCTTCAGTCGAACAGGATTAAAAACATTGCCAGAGACGCTTTTGTCGGCCTTGAAGACAAAATAACAGAATTAAGGCTATCTAATAATTCACTAACTCACATTCCGTCTGCCATTGGGACTCTTCGAAAACTGGAGACACTCGACCTAGCCACAAATCCAATAGTATCACTGGACACACTTGTTTTGTCCAAAGTTGGTCCGTCACTCAACTATTTCAGTCTAAGTATGAGTAGATTTGTATCATTTCCCACTGAAATTAGATTACTTACAAACCTAACTGGAATAAACCTGGAAGACTTGGAGCTTCCAATATCCGACAGACATGCTTTCTCGGGCCAAGCACAATCGCTATCGACGCTTGAAATAAGGCATTCAAATTTAAACTATTACCTACAGCAATGTGTGATCTGACGAAACTTCGAACAATCACTATTCAGGTTAATA
The DNA here is from genome assembly GCA_963580285.1 of Lucinisca nassula. NCBI lineage: Eukaryota > Metazoa > Mollusca > Bivalvia > Lucinida > Lucinidae > Lucinisca > Lucinisca nassula. Next base: position 76,270,447 of record OY757024.1, on the reverse strand, counting down.
ATATGACGTCGCTTAATAATATTAGCAACGAGTGTTCTTTTCCATCAGTGACGCATTTTAACCTGTGGCAAAACACAATATCTGCTATTTATGACGAGGACCTTTCAGGATTTCTGCACGTCCAGTTCCTTGACCTATCGCGAAATCCTATTGGCCATATTTCGCCTGGAGCATTTACCCACAACGCCGAGTTGTCAACGTTGGATCTGAGTGGAACTAAGTTGCACGTGCTACCCGTTGCCATAACAACCCTGCCCAACATTCAATCCGTAATACTGAGCGGAGTTCTGAACTGTTCGTGTTCAACTATGGCTGGATTTAAAATTTGGAGTCAAAGGGTACTAGTTAACTCGCCCTACCTAGTGTACGGTGGGGTTTGTGATCAGTCACAGGCATACATTTGGATAGGTGAATACATGCTCAAGCAATTACCAAAATGTCCTTAAGGCAGCGTTTGTAACGCTTCTGATGCTGGCCTATAAGGAATTCTACACGACATTAGGAGAAGATGGCCATGTGAAATAATGGCGTCCAACATGGTGTCAGAAATGACAAATATCAGGTAAAAATTGTAACATCTTTCATATTTCTCTTTTCAAAATAGATTGTGTGTGCTCGTTAGAACCGCCTCAATGAGGCGGTTCTAACGAGTACACACAACCTATGTTTTTGAGATAAAATATTTCTCCTGTCAACATAGATTGTGTGTGCTCGTTAGAACCGCCTCAATGAGGCGGTTCTGACGAGTACAAACAATATATGTTTTTGAGATAAAATAAGGCAGCTAATGTATACTTCCGTAGACCCCAGTTTTCTCTGTATAAACTTGGGCTTAGGGGTGGGGGTGAGAGATGGGGTGGGGGTCTTCATTTCACGGTCTTGTTATAGTGATGAATGCACTTGTGTCTGTAATGATAACGTCAAACATTTGTGACAGTATACTCTGCGGTATATTTTCGGAAATCCGTCATCACGTTTCGTCGCTTATTCCTTGGCTGGCATTACGCAAACACGCCTATACAAATACATTGCCACCTTTTTCGCCGAAAAAATGAAAATTTTCTGATGAAAAATTGTGATATTTTTCTTATTCCTGCTCAAAATATAGATTGTGGGCACTCGTTGGAACCGCCTCATCGAGGCGGTTCTAACGAGTACTACAATCTATATTTTAGAGCAGAAATAAGAAAAATATGGTATACCCCCGGAAACCCTAGTTTTACTATATAAAAGTGGGGTTCAAGGGGGTCAAAAATTAAATAGGCGTGTTTGCGTGATGCATTGGCTTTACGCAGCTCACAGCGCTTGTCTTAAAGGAAACAAATGAAAAAAAAAGTATTAAAATGGATATCAATGTAGCAATCAAAGCGCCTATATAATTTTGATCCCCTCGAACCCCACTTTTATATAGTAAAACTTGGGTTTGCAGGGGTAAACCCTATTTTTCTTATTCCTGCTCTAAGAAATAGATTGTGGGTATTCGTTAGAACCGCCTCGATGAGGCAGTTCTAACGAGTACCCTCAATCTTTATTTTGAGCAGAAATAAGAAAAATATCAAGGCGGTTCTAACGAGTACCCACAATCTATATCTTAGAGCAGAAATAAGAAAAATATCACAAGTTTTCACCTGAAAATTTTATTTTTTTCGGCGATAAATGTGTCAATGTATTTATATAGGCAAGTGTTCGTAATGACTTATATGAGGCCTTTATAAAGCGGTTTCATATTATTTTAAGCAGAAGTACAAAATTTCTGTCATGAAATGTTTGCAAATGTTTATATAGTACTATGAAGTGCAATTCATTGTTTCGAATTCAGATGAACCATTTTATCTTGAATTGTGTACGTTTTTAAAAATCTGAATATAACTAATTGTTTTCGAAAGAAATACATGTATGTTAAGACAAAACATATAGTTTTGCATAATGGCGAGGATGAAAATTCCCGTAATTTGCCAGTTTGAGCAATTTAAAGTTTTATAAGTTTACCAGATGTTTAACATGTTAACATGCAGCGGCCTATACCACATAGAGAAAGAAATGAACATACATACCAAATGTCTCATATTATGACGCTGAAGGAAATAACGTTGACCCGAAAATACTATCTTATCGACCAAGCTACGTATACACTAAATTGAGTCGACTCGCCAGTCTATAGAAACTGTCTAGCTCAACTTACCGTATACCTTCATTGAAGAAAACTTTTTGAAGCGCGGAATACACATATATAACCATAGCTATAATTATTTACCTGGCATTCAAACGTTCTTTGAATCTGCATGATAACTAATTAAACAGTAATATTGCTGTTGGTCAAAGAAGGCTACGGTCCAAGATTTTAGTGCCACGCATTTAACCCATTGATATTTTAAAGTGCCTGTTACGACTGTAGCGGTTGCCATTTATATGTTTTTTGTTTTGTTTTTTTTTCCCCAGAGAAAATCAGACTTCAAATTTCAAGCTCATCATCATCTTAATAATTCAGATGAAAAACTTATGTGCCTGATCTTCTTTGAAAATTGAGAAAATCTGGCCGTCGTCTGCTTTATACTCGCATGGCGCTTTAAGGATTAAATGGGCTTATTTAGATTACATTTGTTCATAGACGTTCATTTTGTATTTTTAACGGCATGTGTTTAATGATTAAAATCAAGGCGTTTTCAAACTTAAACCAATACAATGTATACAATGTATATAAATATGCGCGAGAGAAATGTTTATTTTGTTTTTTAATAAATATGCTTTGAGCGAAACTGCGACAAAATAATGAAAACAAGCCGGACTACGTTTTTTGCGCGGACTCATATTTCAGTGGTACTGAATATAAGCCGGATGTAACTAGAAAACGTCTCGGTCAGCTACAAATTACATTAAAAATTCACATTTGGGGAGGTTAATCGTCATTTTTTACGGTCGCAAAATTCTATTTACGCCTCCGCTGGCGCTTCGTCGTATAACGATAATTTCCGACCTTGAAGCCACCGATTACATTACGAAAACAAATCCGTGTGAAATAGTACATTTTTATCATATCTTCAAAATTGTTATTTTTCTGACGAAAATTTGTGGTATTTTCCTATATTATACTTCCAACATAGGTTGTTGGTGCTTGTTAGAACCGTCTCAATGAGGCGGTTCTAACGAGTTCTCACAACCTATACCTCAGATGTCTAAGAGCAGAAATAAGAAAATGAATGAATACCCCTGTCACCCCTTATTTTCTCTAAATAAAGTGGGGTTTAGAAGGGTGTTCATTATGCGGACTTTTTAACACGATGCATCTCCCCAAATGAAAATTTTGAAGCGAGTTATCCCCTAAATAGGTGTATGGCTAGATGGGTCTTCAAAGGAGGAAATTCTAACAAGAAAAATTATAACATGTAGTTACATGTTATACAGGGGCATTGCTGAACATAAGGGTTGGTTCATATCCAGAACAAGCACTTTTCAAATGAAGTTTTTTTTATTCGATTTTTGTTCATATTTCGAGTTCAATAATTGATTGTGAGTTTTAAGGAGTGCCCACAATCTATGTTCACCGGCGATTAATAGGGCTTGTTATTGTCATCTAAATGTCTGGTATAAGTCCCACAAAATTGGACGCAAGTCTCTAAAATGACCTAAATAGGGTTGACGATGACGTAAAATATCATTCAAACAACCAAGCTTCAATATATAAGGTGAAACCACTAGACCTTGAAATGCAGGTCACCAATGATACTTGAACAAATGTCACATAGTACCCAATAATCTATATGTTTGTTTGTTTGTTTGATTTGAGGTTTAACGTACCCGTCATCACTGTACAGGACATTTTGGAGACGTTGCTCCCAATTTTGTGGGACTTTTACCCGACAATGAGATGAAGCCCTGTCGCCAAATGAAACCAATAGGGTTTATAAGCATGAACGGTCCGACTCGCACCGCTTAGATCCTCTAAGCGGTTTACCAGTACTCGTGTGCGGTCGGTTTCAGCTCTGAGTGGAAGCATCATGCAGCCCATCTAATTTTTCAAGTCCCGACGGGCGGGGGCCGTGAAACAAGAACATTGATACATCTTCATAGAAGGAAATTGTAAAAAAAAAATAAAGAGGATTTTATTTACGTTTTGAGATAAATACCAACATCATTTCATCGAATGTGCTAAAAGCATCAGAATTTCACGAGTGCTTCAAAACTATTTCATCGAGTGAGTTGATAACATCAGCATTTCAGGAATGCGAAGCGCGAGTGAAAATTCTGATGTTTTCAACACTCGAGATGAAATATTTTTGGTACATGTATTGACCGAAAAAATGTAATGTCTCTTTCAAATGTGTTCTGTTTTATACGTGAAAAAGGTACTCCGTGTTGCTACATGTGGAAATAACATGGTCATATCATTTTTCACAATATTACGATAACACACCCGTGCGACATAGTGCATTTTTCTTATCTCCAAAATGGCTACTTTTCTGGTGAAAATTCGTGATATTTTTCTTATATATACTGCAAACATAGGTTGTGGGGGCTCGTTAGAACCGCCTCATTGAGGCGGTTCTAACGAGTACCCACAGCCTATGTCTTGGAGCAGAAATAAGAAAAAAATATTTTATACCTCCGTAAACCCCAGTTTTCTCTATATAAAGTGGGGTTTAAGGGGGTGTTCATTTCTCGGACTTGTTTACGTGATGCTGTGATAATATTTTCTTTTCACACATCTATATGTACGCATTGATTTCACTGCTTAGTTTAAAACAGATACCAGAATAGGTATGCCGGCCTCGGTGGCTCAGTGCGTCTGACTGGTGATCAGGATGACGCGGGTTCGACTCCCGCCGGGGTCGGCAACATTATTTCGTGAGGATTGATCATGAAATCTTTTCTACGGTCATTCTCTCCCTTCCGCTGATTCAAGAAGGGCAGTTGTCAGTTTCTGGCGAAAGAATGTGCACTGTACTGGTAAACCACTTACGTATAAGCCTGCCCAGGAAAGTGTTGATAGGTAAACTGACCGGCTCAAAAATGACCTAAATAGTGTTGACTGGGCTGTAAAACTCCAATACAAACAAATAAAACCAGAATAGGTATGCTTTGAAAGGAAATACATGTACATGGTATATGTTCCTCTACATCCTAATCGTTAATTTGAGGCCGAATGGATGAGGGGCGAAAGGGAACATTGGTTAAAATACAGTACGATTCCTATATTAAGACCACCTTTGGGACTGTTCAAAAATGCGTCTTTAAGACCACTTTTGAACAGTGCCAAAGGTGGTCTCTGATCAGAGGACACTATATGCAGAAAACACAAGGAAGGAATAACAGCAACCTACTAAATAAGCTTTTTAAAGCAGAATAATAAAAGCTAAAAGGTTGCCTTTGGAAACAAAGGACACATTAAAAAAAAAAGAAAATCCGAGACTGGGTTTTGTTTGTTTGAATTGAGGTTTAATGTCCCCGTCAACACTATGTAGGTCATTTTGTAGACGCTGCTTCCAATTTTGTGGGACTTTTACCCGACATTGAGATAAAATGACATCTCAAGCCCTGCCGCACAATGAAACCAAAAGGCTTATATGTATTGGGCGGTCTGACTCACACCACTTTACCTGGGCAGGCTTAGTCCTTCTAAGAAGTTTACCAGTACTCATGTGTGGTCAGTTTCAGCTCTGCGTGGAAGCACCAGGCAGCCCGACCTATTTATCCAAGCCCCGATGGCGGGGGCGACGGAGACTCGGTTTAATTGAGTCTCTTCATACACATCAATTTAGTTTGCAAGGCTGCATACGCCTCCTAGCCCCGGCTTAAGCCGGATATTCGATTTTCAATGTAACCAGAATGGGCTCAATGATCCCAAAGGAAAAGAAAATATAATCTGCACTATGATGAAGTACGGGGAGACTTTTTACGGCCGCCACACGGTACTGTTAGGACTTATTTAGGGGAAATTCGCTGTATATTTTGTGGATAATGGGAACGAATTCACCTACGAGAATAGTATTTAGGACTATGGGATTACCTCCCTTCTCATTTATGCACGTGTAATTGACGGAAATAAGATTAAGATAAGACAAAAACACGTGCGTTGATGACTTCCGCGTAAAAGCGCCCGCGTCAAGAGGGTCATTCAAGATATGTTTCTAGTGCCAGAATGGAAATAGTTCCTCATTACGGAAACACGCCTGTACACGCCGAAAAAAACGAACATTTTAAGTTGAAAACTTATTTCTGCTCAAAATATAGGTTGTGGTAACTCGTTAGAACCGCCTCATCGAGGCGGTTCTAACGAGTACCCACGATCTATATTTTGGAGCAGAAATAAGAAAAATAAGGCTTACCCCTGTAAACCCCAGTTTTACTATATAAAGGTATGGTTGGAGCTAGGGGGTCAAAATAATATAGGCCTGTTTTCGTGATATTACCCGTGTTTTATCGTGATTAACACATGTTATTATCGTGCTGATGTGAGTATTAATTCATGACGGTTTCGGTCCCCGCCACGACGGTTTCGGCCCCGCCAGTTGTGGCTTGAAGAAATAAATGGACACGCAGAGCTTAATCCGACTGCACACGAGTATACTGGTAAACCGCTTAGAGGATCTAAGCCTGCCAAGGCAAGGCAGTGCGAGTTCGACCGTACATGCTTATAAACCCTATTGGTTTCATTGGGCGAAAGGGCTTGAGATGTCATGTCATCTCAATGTCGGGTAAAAGTCCCACAAAATTGGAAGCAACGTCTCAAAAATGATCTATACAGTGTTGACGGGGACGTTAAACCTCAACCCAAACAATTCACGACGGTTTCATTAATAATTCGCAATCCGCCCTCTTACAACGATACTTTTCGTAAACAAGTCCATGCAAGGAACACCGATATAAACCCCACTTTGTTTAGTGAAAACAGGGGCTTACAGGGGTTTCACAATTTTTCTTATTTTTCCCCAAAAGCGTAGATTGTGGGTACTCGTTAGAACCACCTCAATGAGGTTCTTACGGGCATCCTCAGTCCAGGTTATGCATAGAAATGAGAAAAACAAGAAAAATATCAAAATATTCCATCTGAAAACGCTAGTTCTACGGATATAAAAGACGCCATTTTGTACAGGCGTGTGCTACATGAATCGTGATGCTTGATTCACGATAAAACACGGCGAATGTAAGAAAAATGTATACATGTACTGTATTATTACATGTACACCATACTACTTATTAAGATGTAATTAGAAGCAAAAATAGTATTCTTTATCTATAGCGAGCCTGACGAAAAGAAGAAGAAAATAAAATAAAACTAGATCTGCAGTCGATGGTAAACCATCGCAAATACCCGCTTTTTCTATTAATAACACTAATGACTACGTATTAGCTAGCCAAAACTACATGTAAGTTAAAAAAAAGTTGCAAAGAACATTCTAACTGATAAGAAAAGTTTCAGAAGTGTAACACTTATAGTTTAGAAGATATGGCAAAGTCATACTTTTTGACCTTTGACCTTGGGGTTATGTTGAGGTCCACCTAAAGTATCCCAATTTATTCTATATTCCAACAGCCATCCAATAACCAAGTTTCAGAAGTGTAACTCCAATAGTTTAGAAGATATGGCAAAGTCATACTTTTTGACCTTTGACCTTGGGGTCGAGGTCGCACCAAAAGTAGCCCAACATATTCTATATTCCAAGGACCATCCAATAAGCAAAGTTTCAGAAGTGTAACTCCAATAGTTTAGGAGATATGGCAAATCATAATTTTTGACCTTTGACCTTGGGGTCATGTTGAGGTGAAGGTCACACCAAAAGTATCCAAATTTATTCTATATTCCAATGGCCATCCAATAACCAAAGTTTCAGAAGTGTAACTCTAATAGTTTAGAAGATATGGCAAAATCATACTTTTTGACCTTTGACCTTGGGGTCAAGGTCACACCAAAAGTAACCTGATATATTCTATATTCCAAGGACCATCCAATAAGCAAAGTTTCAGAAGCGTAACTCCAATAGTTTAGGAGATATGGCAAATCATAATTACTGACCTTTGACCTTGGGGTCATGTTGAGGTCAAGGTCACAAAAAGTTGCCCACTGCCCATCTACATTCCATGTACTATCCACATGCAAGTTTCAAAAGTGTAACTTCAGTGGTTGCAGAGGAGATCCAATCACAAGAAACGTGACGGACAGACGGACGGACGGACAGACAGACGGACTGACGCCGGAGTGAACTGTGGTACGAAAACAATATACCCGATTTTTCTTCGAAAAAGCGGGTATAAAAAAAAAAACGAAAAAAGACAAGCAGAAACAAGACCACCCTGCCATTAAGAAAATAGTGAATTTTCGATGGCTCAAACACCGATGGCTCGTTTTTTTATGATTTTGGTATTGGATTTACGGCCCTTTAAAGATTATTTAACTTATTTCAAGCCGATCGTTAATCAGAGGCGAGCGAAACTGATATAACGGAGTAAAAAATAACCTGATCTTCGGTTGCAGAACCTGGCATCCCACATGTGGCCCGAGCGAGGCGCGAACCCCAATGGGTCTATTGTGTTCGAGTAAAGGCTGTAGTTATGCTCTTGAATTTGAACTTCCATTGTTTGGCTTTACCCTTCATCCAGGTACTTTAAGCAAACAATGTACATCTGGATTAGACGCAGCGTCCTATGGCGTCTACATTTGGTCAATACTGAGTATCGAAGTTCCATGTTTGGCGCTATGCATTACGATAACACACCCGTGCGACATAGTGTATTTTTCGCATCTCCAAAATGGCTACTTTTCTGATGAAATTTCTTAATATTTTTCTTATTTATACTGCAAACATAGGTTGTGTCATTGAGACGGTTCTAATGGGTACCACAACCTATGTTTTGGAGCAGAAATAAAGAAAATAATAAATGCTCCCGTAAACCCCAGTTTTTCTCTATATAAGTGGGGTTTAGGGGGTGTTTATTTCAATGACTTGTTCACGTGATGGCATATATGCTAACCAATGTGGGTTCACAAAACCTCTAATGTGCGCGCGGCTGAATTCATTGGTCAGTGGAAATCACATCGACAATAACAATATAGATCTGCATCATTAGTAACCTTGAGTTGATTGCTTAACAATCGACCAAAATTATAGATACAGATATCTCTGATATCTGTGGCCTAATGTGTAGAAGCACTGCTCTTTAACCGATGTGTGTTTATATACAAGGATAACCACAACGTTTGTCTATGTAGAGTGGTGTTTTGATGGGTCATTACGGTAACATACCCATTTCTAATATAGCGTCTATCGTATCGGCAGAACAAGCATTTTTTTCGATGAAAATTTGCGACATTTTACTTACTTCCACTCAAAACATAGGTTGTGGGTACTCGTTAGAACCGCCTCATTGAGGCGGTTCTAACGGGTACCCACAACCTATATCATGGAGCAGATGTAAGAAAAATAATATATCCACAGACTGTATTTGTTTGAAGGTATTGGAGTTTAACGGCCCAGTCAGCACTATGTTAGGTCATTTATGAGCCGGTCAGTTTACCTATCCTCACTTTCCTGGGCAGTCTTATACATGTACGTAAGCGGTTATCCAGTACAGTGCACATTCTTTCGCCAGAAAATCCACATGCTGTAAACCCCAGTTTTTTCTATATAAAGTGGGGTTTAGAGGGGTCTTCCTTTCACGGACTTGTTAAGGTGATATTTCATTGAACACGTGCATGTACCTCTTAACTGGGACCGGCCCCGATAGCTCTGTTGGTAGAGTGTCCGCTCCGGGGAACGGGAGGTCTCGGGTTTGATCCCGGGCCGCGACATACCAAAGTCGTTAAAAATGGTACTAGCTGCTCCTCGCTTGGCACTCAGATTTGGACTGGTCGATCCAGTGTCAGGATAATGTGACTGGGTGTGCTATCATGTTATGTGTCTGGGACATGATACTTCAGTGAGGCAGCACTATAAAAGTGAGCATTGAGCTCCCTGTCGCAACCAGACACCGTCGTGATATGACTGAAAAATTGTTGAAAGCGACGTTAAACCCGAATTCACACACACACACACACACACACACACACACACACACACACACACACACACACACACACACACACACACACACACACACACACACACACACACACACACACACACACACACACACACACACCTCTTAACTGGAGGATATGATTCAAGGTTAGGGTTGGTCACAAACTTTAATCACCTTAATTTCTTTGTCAAAAAAGTCCCATAAAAGAGGAAACAAATAAGAATGGGATGAGTAAAACATGTACCGTGTCATATGATTTGCAGGTGAGTAAGCCTATATTATTCTTTCTCATGCGGAAACATTTATAATTAGACCGAAAACGTTGGTGTGATTTTTTTTTTCTGTGTAATTATACCTGAATATTGTATTTATTATATGGGCCCCGTCAAGCGATTTTGGTACTTATCGCCTATGCGAGCAGCGAAGGTTCAGGCGAGCCTGCGCATCCGCGCAGTCTCACCAGAACCTTCGCTGCTCGCTCATACATGTACAAGCAGTGAATCAAGAGGAACCTTCAGACAGAAAGCCATATCCCTGGCCTCTCTGAATGGCTGGGCATTCGCAGTTAAAAGTTGTCATGACGGAATGCTCGAAGACACAAATTCGCTTGGCGGGGCTCATATGCTCTATGCTGTTTCAAGGCAAAATATGGATCATATCTGTTCATTCAGCATATGAATCGTATCTTAACCTACGCATAAACTAGTGTTAGGTAATGTTTTATTGACACTTAATTTACAGGTGTACGTTGTAAATGTGTCTCGGTGCGTTAGGAAATAGTATTTCTACAAAGGTAAGGCCAGTCTGTTGTACGTGTGTGTATTTTAACCCTTCTCCTGCTGAGCCCGGATATGTTTTATCTTTCAAACAATGTAGATCCAGATCAGATGGCGAAGCCATCTGATCAGGATCTACATTGTCATTCAGATTGTAGAATTGTTGCAATACTTTGCATCAAGTAATCTCATTGGTTAATAATTGGTGGAGGCTGTGGCATATTTTATTATTCAGCAGGTCAAGGGTTAATATACATCGAAACTTTGATAAATCGAACACGGAAGGCCAAATACCATGTTCGAACTCGTTCTTTATATTTGCATAACGAAAACAAGCCTATTCAAATACATTGTAAATTTTATCGCCGAAAACAACTATTTTTAGATGAAAATTTGTGATATTTTTCTTATTACTTGTGTGATATTTTTCTTATTACTCATCAAAATATAGAGTTTGGGTACTCGTTAGATGAGGCGGTTCTAACGAGTACCCACAATCTATATTTTAGGGCAGAAATAAGAAAAATAATGTTTACCACTGTAAAGCCCAGTTTAAATGTATAAAAGTGGGGTTCAAGGGGATCAAAAGTATATAGGTATGTTTTCGTAGCGGTTTGTTTGCATTCAAGTTTAACGGCCCAGTCATGACTATTTTAGGTCATTTTTGAGCAGACCAGTTTACCTATCCACACTTTTCCTGGGCAAGCTTATGCTTAAGCGGTAAACCATTACAGTGCACATTCTTTCGCCAGAAACTGACAACTGCCGTTCTTGAATCAGCGGAAGGGAGAGAATGAAAATATTTCATGATCAATCTACACGAAAGAATGTTGCCGACCCCGGCAGGAATCGAACCCGCGTCCTCCTGAACACCAGTCAGACGCGCATCCGACTGAGCTACCGAGGCCGGCTCGAACTCGTTCTCTAGCCCCCAGAGAATTTGCTCCACATTACGAAAAACACGCCTATACAAATAAATACACAGTACAACTTGCCGCCGTAAGAACGAACTTTTAAGATGAAAAAAATAAAACTGTCATCTTTTAAACAAAAAATGTAAAAATGTAAAAATGCTCAAAACACAGATTGTGGGAAATCGATAGAACCAAAAAAATGAAAATCAAAATATATAATTTGGGAACTCTTAAGACCCGCCTCCGCGAGGCGGGTTTAAAGAGTATCCACATTCTGTTTTTGAGCAGAAATAAGAACTATATAAAAGTAGGGTTTAAGGGGGTCAAAATTTTATAGTCGCGTTTGTTGCGTTCCAAATATCCATATAATTTAGGATAAGTGTTTGAGGTTTCTCTGACTTTGTTTTAAAAGTGCATGTTGAGTGTACTCTAATGAAAACATACAACATTCCCTATTAGATCGAAAACATACCCTTATGTCATCCAACGGCCCTTCCCCATCAGGGCTTGAAGAAATAGATGGGCTGCATGATGCTTCCACGCAGCGCACACGCGTACTGCTAAACCGCTTAGAGGATCTTAGCCTGCGCAGGCAAAGCGGTGCGAGTCCATGCTTATAAACCCTATTGGTTTTATTGGGCGACAGGAATTGAGATGTCATTTCATCTCAATGTCGGCTAAAAATCCCACAAAATTGGAAGCAACGTCTCCAAAATGACCCGCATACAGTGTTGACGGGGACGTTGATCCTCAAATCAAACAAACAAACAAATATGTCATCCATCTTATGTTTCATGATCTGGCGGCATGGTTTCATGTACACGTAACCCTCAGTAGTTCGAACTACACCTATCTCGAATACATGGTCCAAAAGGTATTCGAGTCATTGAAGTTTGATTTTGTTTTGTTTATTTAAGGTTAAACGTCCCCTTCAACACTGTATAGGTAATTTTGGAGACGTTGCTTCCAATTTTGTGTAGAAGAAAAAACCGCGCTATTCTTATTGTTGTGAGGTCGGAATGTTGCGTAAGAGGGTTTCTATAGAATCTGGCCTGGAATCATGTGTTGGATATGCCAAACAGTGTAGACCCAGATCAGACGCCGCAGAACGCGGCGTCTGATCAAGGTCTTATGGCAAACAGCGTAAACCCAGATCAGACGCCGCAGAACGCGGCGTCTGATCAGGATTTACACTGTTTGCTTGCAATACAGGAATAGAAAGGTTAAACGAACCAGTCTACGTCTCCATTCAGGACCATTTTTTCCAGCCTACACTCGGGTAGCTCAGTCGGATGCGCGTCTGACTGGTGATCAGGAGGACGCAGGTTCGAAACCTGCCGGGGTCAGCAACATTATTTCGTGAAGATTGATCATGAAATCTTTTCTACGGTCATTCGCTCCCTTCCGCTGATTCAAGAAGGGCAGTTGTCAGTTTATGGCGAAAGAATGTGCACTGTACTGGTTAACCGCTTATGTACATGTATAAGCCTGCCAAAAATGACCAAAATAGTGTTGACTGGGCCTTAAAACTCCAACCATAAAAAAAACCTCTCAGTGACAATTGATCCAGCTTGTAATGCACATACTTGTAAAAATCAACTCTGCCGACGCGTACTTGTGCAGCAAGTCTCGGTTTCTTCCCCTTTATTTACGCCGTATGGCACTACTTCATGAATAATTATGCATATTACATATTCCCATAATAAGGCATCCTCACGTATTTCCATAATAAGGCATCCGTGAAATGAACACCCCTGTAAACCCCTTTTATACAGCCAAAACCGGGGTTTACAGGGTTTTGCTTAAGACATAGGTTGCGGCCTCTAACGAGCACCCAAAACCTATGTTTGGAGTATGAATAAGAAAAATATCACACATTTTAGCAGAAAAATAACCGTTTTGGAGATACATGTGTTAAAAACTGCACTATGTCACACGGAATGTTTGCAATAAACGAGAACTCATTTAAATGTAAAGCCTAAATATGGGCCCCGTCAAGCGATTTTGGTACTTATCGCCTATGCGAGCAGCGAAGGTTCAGGCGAGCCTGCGCATCCGCGCAGTCTCGCCAGAACCTTCGCTGCTCATTCGTGAAAGCAGTGAATCAAGAGGAACCTTCAGACAGAAAGCCATATCCCTGGCCCCTCTGAGTGGCTGGGCATGCGCAGTTAAAATTTGTCATGACGGAATGCTCGAAGACACAAATTCGCTTGGCGGGGCTCATATGCTAACATGTCGAAAAAGATTACATGTATATGGTCGTTAGGTCGAAAAATCTTTTTATTTTTGTCAACTTAAAATCTTTAAAAGGGCTACATTCTAACCATATTGCATGAACCAGAAAACATTCTTAGTTTAGAGCATTTTAGGAAAGGGCTATTGCAAGTTAACTGGGAATAGCGGCTTGCATAAGTATTACTTTTTCAGTATGCATATGCTTGTTCTAGAGTGATTGGTCGTGTGTAACTCGACTAAGATTCGAATCGTTGCTGTATGACCAAGCATTTCCATATTTTGCACTATGTTATGCATTGTTGACTTAATTTGATATTTTAATCAACTCGTTTTGGGAAGATGTGGATATTTTTCTGAAAGTTTCTGCTAAGGACACCATCAATTTTTTATTTCTATTTTTCTAATCGCCTTTTTTAATTGCTGTTCCAAACACAGATCATGGGTACTATTTAGCCTGGAACGCCTTTTTATGGCGGTATAAAAAAGCATCTTCAAACATAACCACTGGACACACAACGTGAATGCAACACCATAGTAACGTCTTTGTAACGACGTGACGTTGCAGCGACGTTTGTGTGACCTTACCTAGACGTCATGCGCCCGCGGGGAATAAACTGGCCTGCCTTATTGGTGGCACGGACCACATATATATGTTGGTGGCTTTCATAGGAGAACAACACGACCTACGTTTTAGAACAGAAATAATAAGAAACTAGATGGCGCAGTCGATGGTATACCATCGCAAATACCCGCTTTTTCTATGAATAACAAAATGTCCTACTTTTTTACCTTTGACCCTGACGCAATCTTTGGGTCAAGGTCATACGAAAAGTATTCCAATATGTTCTTCATTCCAAGGGCTATCCAATAATCAAGTTTCGGAAGTACAGTCTAAACAGTTTAGAAGATATGATAATATAAGAATCTTATATGGGTGTGAGGGGTGGATTGAAAAAATCCGTCCCGAGGGACACTGTCCGGCATCACGAGGCTTGCCGAGTGATGCCGGACAGTGATCCCGAGGGACGGATTTTTTCTATCCACCCCTCACACCCATATTGGATTCTTTTTCTTGCATACCTTCCATTTCTATTGCGATTTTGTAATGCTGCTGTCACTTCGGTTACCGACGTCCGCCATTTTGTGATGACACAACAGGAATGTTTAGTGACGTCACGCATGACGCCGCCGCACATGAAGTTGTAATCAACCAGTGCATTTATCAAACACGCGATTATATTCGATTTGGGGTCGGAACACCAGGGTCAGAACATAAATTTCTATCCCAGGGTAAAATCACGGATTTCCTTGTCTGGTGTGCAAGAATGTCCTTTCTGACCTTTCACCTTGGAGCCATGTTGGGGTCAAGGTCACAAAAGAGTAGCCCGCTGCCATCTACATACCATGTACTATCCACACGGAAAGTTTCAAAAGTGTAACATCAATGGTTGCAGAGGAGATCCATTTACAAGAAACGTGACGGACGGACAGACGGACTGACGACCACTCAACTCTGGTACGAAAACAATATACCCGATTTTTCTTCGAAAAAGCGGGTATAATAATGTAATCTCTGGAATCCCAACTTCATTACAGAGACATGCAACAAATAGAAAACCACTTCTTGAACTGACTAGTAACAAATATTTAGCATGGAGATTAATTTGATTGCTCAGGCAGACTGAAGTTGTTGTTAGATATCTAAATTAACGAAGACACCTAGGCATGGTTCAGTGTAATGGTAGCTTTGCACTAAATACTGGAGGTACTGGATTTTATCACTTTGGGACAGAGCTTTTAGTTGCAGTCTAAATACCAGGCAGGCTTCCCTTGGATAAATATCCCATGTTTCATTTCAATGTGTTAGAAAAGGATAGTTGTAAGGAAATAAAATGATGTGTGTTTTATAATTATATCTGCAAGCTCAAAGAAATTGTTGCTGATTTTATATTGTCACCTCTCCTTTAAAAAACTTGCTTGTATTCACTGCGAATCTGCATGTAAACAAACATTGCGGACCATAACTTGAAAAGGAGACGGGCAACATGTGGATTTTTTCTCATCAACTTGTTGAGCTAGGATGGCTCTATAAATGAGTAAGGTTTGAAAAGTTTTATATGTGTAGTTTTTGTGGGAGCATGTAAAAGGTTACTATTGTCGCCTATGGACAATATTTAGTGGTAAGCTCCCTATAATACATAGTAGAACTGGGGTTTAAAGGGGCATACATTATTTCTGCACAAAAACATAGATTAGAGATACTCGTTAGTTCCTAGCGTCTTTGTGGAGCAGAAATATGAAAAATATCGAACTTTTTATTTTTTGGTGGTACAATTTTCCACTACAGTCGAACTTCGATGGCTCGAACCCCTTCGGGACCATAGAAATTTGTTCGAAACAGCGGTAGTTCGAGCCACTGTTGCATACTTCCAAAAAACAAAACGGGGGTATTTTTGGACTTCTTTTCGGTGTTCTGTAACATAAATGTATATGCTGTGTGTACTCATTAGAATCGCCTCATTGAGGCGATTCTAATGAGTACACACATCATACATTTGTAAGATAAAAGTAGAAAATCTCCTTAATTATCCCATACTTTTTCTTATGCAGAGGAATTCCCTAGGGACTCAAAAACGGGTTCGACTCAGCCATGTTAAACGAGCCATCGGTGTTCGACCCATCGAAGTTCGACTGTATATTTGAATCTAGGCGTCTTTTTGGTAATGAATATTTCATTGCATTGAGTAGATGTGTTTTAATAATGTTATGTTTTAGCGAGTAGAAAATAATAGAACAATATAGAGAGTCTTTAATCCATTCGCATACATGTAGAACTACATCAGACAACTTATCTCTGCAACCTGCATTTTTGTAGCATATAGCTTATAATATGCCACTTGTTTTTGCTTTAACTGTTTAACTGATAATAGCGGTTTTACGTTAAAACCGCCATTGCCAGTTAACTGGCAATAGCAATTTTAACGTAAAACCGCTATAGCCACTTAACTGGCAATAGCAATTTTTACGTAAAACCGCTATTGCCAGTTAAGTTAACTGACAATAGCAATTTTAACGTAAAACCGCTATTGCCAGTTAACTGTCAATAGTCACTTCGTTTTTTTTATCAAAGTGTTAGATGGTCGTTAACTAAGAAAATCTTTTTTTTTCTGCATGACAGATGGTCGGTAGGTAAGAAAATCTTTTTATTTTTCTGAATGACCATAAGCATTGCAGGATCGGCACATAAATAAATCAGGGTCGTCGGTTAAGCAGAAACACAGTCATTTTTAGGCCTAAATTATTTCAATGCATATTTAAGGAGGCTGCTCTTAAAAGAAAGAATTCACTCTCCGCTTGGAGCCCGTGGGGAGCATTTTTTTGTTCTTTTAAGAGTTGACCCAAAGTATCGGTTTCTTTGTGTGGTGAGGCTTGAGATGTCATTTCATTTCAGTGTCGGGTAAAAGTCCCACAAAATCGGAAGCAACGTCTACAAAACGACCTAAATAATGTTCACGGGGACCTAAAACCTCAACACAGGCAATCGTATGAAATGACAACTCATGTACATTGTAAGATCCTCTGTATAAAAGATACATCATATGACCACAAGTGTAATATAATGTTATTAATCAAGTAATTTCGATTATTGATAATTCTATTAATTGACACAATTAAAAAAACATGATTATTGATTTTTTTACCTCACTTGACCTCAGTTAATATTGAGTGACCTGGTGTTAATACGGTTGACCTCCGATCAATACAGGACAGCCAATTAATACGATTCTTTATTAATTGACTATCCTGTATTGGTCGGACGTCATCCGTATTTACACCAGGTCAACCAATATTAACTGGGGTCAAGTGAGGTCAAAAAATCTATAATCATGCTTTTTTAATTGTGTCAACTGATAAAATTGTCATTAATCAAGTAACTTCATATTGGCCTAGTTACAGGCCCTCGGTCAGCTGTATTGGCCTCGGCCTTTGGCCTTCGGCCAATACAGCAGACCTCGGACCTGTAACTGGGCCAATACGAAATAACTTGATTAATAACATTATATTATTAATCAACCACAATAGTATGCATGTAGCATTCATAAAGCCAAACCGGCATGCACTATACAGATGACAAACAGGGTCAATACGGAAAAAAGAGGGCATATAAGGGAAAAAGAGGGCATATATGGGAAAAAGATGGCATATATGGGAAAAAGAGGGCCAATACGAGAAAAGGAGGACCATTGCGGAGAAAACAGGATCAGTACGACTCTTTATGAAGTAATTAAATAAAATTGTCATTAACCAAGTATTTTCTTATTGGCCCTGTTACAGGTCATTGGTCTTCTGTATTGGACCTCGGCCTTCGGCCTTGGGCAAATACAGCAGATCTCGAACAACAGGGCCAATAGGAATTACATGGTTAATAACATTATATTATCAACTGAGTATCGTGCATTGATCGGAGGTCATCCGTATTAACACAAGGTCAACCAATATTAACTGAAGTCAAGTGTGGTAAAAAAAATCAATAATCATGTTTTTTAATTGTGTCAATTAATAAAATTGTCATTAATCTAGTTTTTTCGTATTGGCCAAGTTATAGGTCCTCGGTCAGCTGTTTTGGCCTCGGCCTTCGGCCAATACGAAATTGCTTGATTAATTACATTACATTATTGAAGTCAATTAAAATTGTCATTAACCAAGTAATATTGTATTGGCCCTGTTACAAGTCCTCGGCCTGCTGTATTGGCCCGATGCCGAAGGCCAATACAGCAGACCGAGGACTTGTAACAGGGCCAATACGAAATTACTTGGTTAATAACATTAAAATATACGTGTAAGAGTCATCTAAACGTAATGGCCATATTTAGGTAATTCAACCATAATTTCGTGATTGCTGGTATTAGATCTTCTTAGTTCCTTAGTATATTGCGTGCTGTGTCTGCCGCAAACGTTATCGAGCCTGACATTGATTTTTGCAATTGAAAACCGTCGTATTAAGCCGCAATAGTCCTAGGATATGATTTGAAACGAGGCCGCTGCAACAGGCAGCATAAACGACATGTGTGGGTCTTGAAATACTGACCATACTGCGCAAATGCAGAACCTAGGCGGAGAGTTCACAATTTACTGTAGATGGCGCTGCATAAGTTTTCTTCTCCGATTAAAGACGGCTCTAATTAGAATTGGGCGATGTGTGTGTTGAGCCGTTTTTGTCCGTTTTCATTGCTATTTCGTTGGTTTTGCTGTTGCCCAACTGTTATAGTAATGCTTATTCAATATCCACTGTTGTGGATGCTGAGTGTTTAATGTATACGTTACAAGAATAGTACACGGTTTGAGGGAATATTGTGTTCGTGTTGGTGATGCCCGTTTGTTTGGATTTAAATGAATTTGTTTGAAAGCGTTACTATGACAACAAAATACAAAGAGGAAAAACGATGGCTCTTCTGAAACAGTTGCCCACATCTGAATCGTAGGCAAAGGTATGTAATATTTTAGTCAGCGTGCCCACTATCATCCTTACATGACTAATTGAAATGCTGTATCACGTGAACAAGTCCGTGAAATAAAGACCCCCTAAACCCCACTTTATATAGAGGAAACTGGGGTTTAAGGGGGTATATATTATTTTTCTTATTTCTGCTCCAAGACATAGGTTGTGGGTACTCGTTAGAACCGCCTCAATGAGGCGGTTCTAACGATAGGTTGTGGGTACTCGTTAGAACCGCCTCAATGAGGCGGTTCTAACGAGCACCCAAAACCTATCTTTTGAGTATAAATAAGAAAAATACCAGGGATTTTCATCAGAGAAAGTAGCCGTTTTGGAGATGTGAAAAATTGCAGTAAGTCGCACGGGTGTGTTATCGTAATGGATAGCACTGGTGGGTTGTTTATCTTTGAGAGTAGTCTGGGAAGATGGTCCCGAACCGGGACTTAGACTCATCATGAAAACACGTCTATATAATTTTGACCCCTTGAACCCCACTTTTATACAGTAAAACTGCGGTTTGCAGGCCTGGGATAAAACCTTGTTTGTCATTTCTGCTTTAAAATATAGATTGTGGGTACTCGTTAGAACCGCCTCGATGAGGCGGTTCTAAAGAGTACCCACAATCTATATTTGGATAGATTGTGGGTACTCGTTAGAACCGCCTCATCGAGGCGGTTCTAAAGAGTACCCACAATCTATATTTGGAGCAGGAATAAGAAAAATATCACAATTTTTCCTTTCAAAATTTAATTTTTTCGGCGATTAAGGTTACAATGTATTTGTAATGGCTTTGTCTAGCCCTTAAATTAAATACATATACCTGTATTTTAAGCAAATAGTGTAATTCCCGAACAGACGCGGCGTTCTCTGGCATAAGATCTGGATCTACACTGTTTGTTATTGTCCCAGCATATAGTCCATGTTTTACAGATTACTCTTTTAACCCACCTTGCGTTCTAGCGCCACAAAACTGTCCCTTTTTAGCCATGAAAAATGCATTATGTCATACATGTGTGTTATCGTATTGCTGCAAATCATTTTTGCTTTACGAGGGGCGTTCATTTAACGTTGTCATTGGAGTTCTACAGGGCGTGTTATTAATCCCATTTACATTTAGTTAACTTCAAGCCTTCGAAGTATTCACCCCCTTGCTCCCTTGACGGAAACAAACTTTTCAAGCCTGTAAAGGCAGAGAAGTAGACCTTTTTAGGTATACCCTGAAAACACTGGTAAATTACACTTCCAAGTGCATTTCGGGACTCAAAGGGTTTTCCTTAATTAAGGAAATAGGAAAAGTCGCAGGGACTAAGGTCTGGGTGAATAAGGTGGATGAGAGAGCTGAACCCATTACGTTAACACGCCTATACAAATACATTGTAATTTTTAGCGCCGAAAAAAAACGAAAAGTTTCAGATAAAAAATTGAGATATTTCTCTACTTTCTGCTCAAAATATTGATTGTGGGCACTCATTAGAACCGCCTCATCGAGGCGGTTCTAACGAGTACCCACAATCTATATTTTAGAGCAGAAACAAGAAAAATAAGGTTTAACCCTGTAAACCCCATTTTTACTATATAGGAATGGGGATCAAGGGGTTCTAAATTATATAGGTATGTTTTCTTGATGTGCCTCTTCCTCTTTCAAGAAGTCTTGGACAAGAATACATTTGTGAGCATGTGCGTTGTCATGGATAAGATACAGTCCTCTTAAACCGGTTGCAAGAGTGCCTTTTCTTTTGACAACACATTTACCTTTGACTGCCTTGCCATTTGTTACGGGAATTCAAACTTTGGATCCATGGCAATTGAAATACCCCATACAAAACTTTTGCCGCGTTTTTAATTCTTTTTGCAATGACAGGGCTTACTTGGTCATTTCGCAGCCACTGCTAGTTTTTGACGCGTCACTGCGGCTCAAAATAATAGATCCAGGTTCATCACCTGTAAACAACCCCGAAATTCAACGTTTGACATTTTTTTTTTTTTTTTTAATTTTTTTTTTCGAAAGATTTTTCGCCATTTTTACACGGATGGTCTTTTATTCTTTGGTCAAGACATGCGGGACCTATCGTGTACAGACCTTCCTAAGTTTCAACCTCTAGGTCAACATCACAAAACACACCTATATAACTTTGACCCCCTTGAACCCCGCTTTTATATAGTAAAACTGGGGTTTCCGGGGGTGTACCTTTGTTTTCTTATTTCTGCTCTAAAATATAGATTGTGGGTACTCGTTAGAACCGCCTCGATGAGGCGGTTCTAACGAGTGCCCACAATCTATATTTTGAGCAGAAATAAGAAAAATATCACAATTTTTCATCATAAAATTTTCCTTTTTTCGGCGATAAAGGTGGCGATGTATTTGTATAGGCGTGTTTTCATAATGAAAATCTTATGAACTGTCCCCCATGAAACATTAACACTATCAGCAACTTCTTACACCGTGAACTTTGCATCTTGATCGGCTATATCCGCCACACATTACGACATCACGCCTATACTAATACACTGTAAATTTTACCGCCGAAAATCGAAAATTTTAAGATTAAAAATTGTGATATTTTTCTTATTTCTGCTCAAAATATAGATTATAGGTACTCGTAAGAACCGCCTCATCGAGGCGGTTCTTACGAGTACCCACAATCTATATTTTAGAGCAGAAATAAGAAAAATGATGAGGCGGTTCTTACGAGTACCCACAATCTATATTTTAGAGCAGAAATAAGGAAAAATAAGATTTACTCCTGCAAACCCCAGTTTTATTATATAAAAGTTGGGTTCAAGGGGGTCAAAATTATATAGGCGAGTTTTTGTGATGGCTGCAACAGTAGCTTTTGTAGCAGCTTTTCTTGGCCGGATCGTTTAGGCCAGTTTCACCACCTTTAAATGTTTATGACACCAGAAAATTGGCCTTTTAGAGAAAAAAGATGCCCCATGAATCAGACACAGTTCACAATATATCTGTGAAACTGAAATATTCAGTTCAACGCAACATAATTTCAATGCTTGCTTTGTTTTCCATTTTGCATAGAGTCATATGACTGAACCAACTTGAACTTTCAATATTTTTGAAAGACTGAACGCATTAAACCGAAATATCATCCTATTATAGTAAACACCCCCCCCCCCCCCTCGTGGGGTCACCGCAGTTTTCTAGCCCGCTACATCATTTACAAACCTTCTTGTTCTAAAGTTGCCCCCCCCCCCCCCCCCCCCCGTTGTTATATCCATTCATTTATGTTAGCTAATAACAGCCAGCTGTTACAATATATAAAACCACATTGCACGCGCCGGGGCACCGCAAAGTCTGTACACGAAGATATATTTTGATTGTTTGTTTGATTTGAGGTTTAACGTCCCTGTCAACACTGTAAAGGTCATTTGGAGACGTTGCTTCCGAATTTGTGGGACTTTTACCCGACATTGAGATGAAATGACATCTCAAGCCCTGTCGTCCAATGAAATCAATAGGGTTTATAAGCATGGACGGTCCGACTCGTGCGCACCGCTTTGCCTGGGCATGCTTAGATCCCCTAAGCGATTTACCAGAACTCGTGTGCGGGTCGGATTCAGCTCTGCATGGAAGCATCATGCGGCCCATATATTTCTTCAAGCCCCAATGTGCGGGGGCCAACACGAAGATATGTACAAGCAGCGCCTGCATGAAGTCAATCTGGCTGATGTCGTCACTTGTCATTCTTAGATATTGTCTTATTTCTAGTCCAAATATAGATTGTGAGTGCTCGTCAGAACCGCCTCACTGAGGCGGTTCAATCGAGAACCCACAATTTAAGTTTTTGGCAATTGTAAGGAAATAAATATCACACCAAACAAGCAAATCCGGGATTTTACCCTGGGGTAGAAATTTAAGTTCTGACCTTGATGTTCCTACTCCAAATCGAATATAATCGCCTATTTGCTCGGGATCACTGTCAGGCATCACTCGGCAAGCCTCGTGATGCCGGACAGTGACCCTCGGGACGGATTTTTCCATCCACCCATCACTACCATATAAGATTCTTATAGAATACCCCCATCAACCTATATTTTCACCACATAAAGTAGGGTTTACAAGGGTGTTGATTACACGGGCTTGTTGATCTGATGGTAAACGGATATGCACGCGCCGGGGCACAATAAAACCTACACGAAAATATGTACAACCATTGTCTGTGCAACAAGTCAGTCTGGCCTTTGTCACCACTTGTCATTCTTATATGGGCCCCGTCAAGCGATTTTGGTACTTATCGCCTATGCGAGCAGCGAAGGTTCAGGCGAGCCTGCGCATCCGCGCAGTCTCGCCAGAACCTTCGCTGCTCGCTCATACAAGCAGTGAATCAAGAGGAACCTTCAGACGGAAAGCCATATTCCTTGCCCCTCTGAATGGCTGGGCATGCGCAGTTAAAATTTGTCATGACGGAATGCTCGAAGACACAAATTCGCTTGGCGGGGCTCATATAACTCAGAGGCTATTGTCTCATGTTAACAGTGGAATCTTTCTTCGCTGGTCGCACAGGTGTTCTTGTAGGTTTTGACCTGCGCTGACCTATATAATTTAAGGAAACTCGGATATGTTTGTCTAATAAACTTATGAAGTTCCTTTAATTTGATGGTCAGTGGCCTTGCTTGCTTGTATTGGAGTTTAACGGCCCAGTCAACACTATTTTAGGTCATAGAAGCTTGAGCCGGTCCGTTTTCCTATCCACACTTTTCCTGTGCAGGCTTTTACGTAAGCGGTTAACCAGTACAGTGCACATTCTTTCGCCAGAAACTGACAACTGCCCTTCTTGAATCAGCGGAAGGGAGAGAATGACCGTAGAAAAGATTTCATGATCAATCTCCACGAAAGAATGTTGCCGACCCTGGCAGGAATCGAACCCGCGTCCTCCTGATCACCAGTCAGATGCGCATCCGACTGAGCTACCGAGACCGGCAAGGGTCAGTGGCCTACTTCATGCAATAGGTATTCTAAATCCACCTATATGCTTGTATGCGCTGACTCGTATTACAAAAGTTTAAAGAAACTCAGATATTTTTTGTCTAATTAACTTTTCTGATGGTCAGTGGTCTGGCCGTGACATGAAATAGGTATTCATAACCCACTCATTATTATTTTCTATAATGATTAGTCTGTGTTTTGTTACAAAATAAGAATCGCCTCAAAGAGGCGATTCAAATGTGCACAAACAAGATACATTTTCAAGATAAAATAACCCTAACTTTTTACGTGTACAGTAAAATTCCTATATTAAGACCATCTTTGGGACTGTTCAAACGTGGTCTTGAAGACCACTTGTGAACAGTCCCAAAGGTGGTCCCTTAAAAGGAGACACTAGGTGTAGAAAACACAAAGAACGATAACTAAAACTTGCTGAATAAGCTTTTTAAAGCAGATTTAGTCCTAAATTTAAGTGGTCTTGATAGCGGAATTTTACTGTTTTATGCACTTGAACAGTGCATTTTCTTTCGCCGATATTGACAACTGCTCTCGTTGCACCAGCAGCAGGGAAAGAATGGCCTATGATCAAACTCTGCGAAAGAATGTAGCCGGACTCTGTGGGTATCAAACTTACTATCCGACTGAGCCACTGAGGTCAGCTTTCATCATTTTAAATGCAGTATAAGCCATCAGAAGAAAAGAAATTTCTTTTATTTCCAAACCAAAGAAACATCACGTGGACAAGTCCGTGAATTGAACACCCCCTTAAACCTAACTTTATATAGAGAAAACTTGGGTTTACGGGGCTATTAATTATTTTTCTTATTTCTGCTCCAGTGCATAGGTTGTGGGTACTCGTTAGAACCGCCTCAATGAGGCGGTTCTAACGAGCACCGACAACCTACGTTTGCAGTATAAATAAAAAAAGTATTAAACACGGATTTTCATCAGAAATATACATGTAGCCCTTTTGTAAATGTGAAAAAAATGCATTATTTCGCACGAATGTGTTATCGTAATGAATTGTTGGATTTTTACAGGCAAGACACGCGAAAGATTGAAAACATACTTAACACCCACTGAGTCAATATTGTTGTAAGTGTTCATTTTGCTGCCAGTTTGGATATGGTTCAACTCTGATAACATAAAGCATTTTGCTGTTTACCATCGCGTTTTTACTGATAAACTTTTTATGAACTGGTCCTGAAACTCATTACGAAAAGACACCTATAAAAATATATTATAAATTTTTCCGCCGAAAAAAAGAAAATTTTCAGATGAAAAATTGTGATATTTTTCTTATTTCTGCTAAATATATAGATAGTGGGTACTCGTTAGAACCGCCTCAATAAGGTTTACTCCTGTAAACCCCAATTTTATTATATAAAAGTGGGGTTCAAGGGGGTCAAAACTGTATAGGCGCGATTTCGTGATGTGTTTGCCTAAAAAATATAAATTTTAACAGTGACTTGCCCGCCATGTATGACGTACACATCTAAGTTATTTTGTATAACGGGCATTACGATAACACACTCGTGCGAAATAGTGCATTTTTCCACAACTCCAAAAAATAGGTTATGGGTACTCGTTAGAACCGCCTCATTGACCTCATTGAGGCGGTTCTAACGAGTACCCACAACCTATGTCTTGGAGCAAGAATAAGACAAATAGTGCATACCCCAGTAAACCCCAGTTTTTTTCGATATAAAATGGGGTATAGGGGTCTTAATTTCACCGACATGTTCACGTGATGGCGTGGAGATATTATTTTTGATCATTCAGTAAGTTGGAGATATAGTTTCAAAAATATGGTTGATTAAAAAGTGGAAGATTTTCTTACTCATGACAAAAATCTCCTGCATGACGATAAAGTTACGTTTAATGAATATCCTTGTAAATCCCACTTTGCAAAGAGAAAATGGGGTTTACAAGGGTATGCTTTATTTTGGTTAAATGGTGGTCTTTCTCAAAAAGGTACTGAAAAAGAGTACCCACATTACATGTCGGCAACGTTGACAATTGTATTTTGTTATTGTTATCTTTTCCTTATTTTATCTCCAAACATAGGTTGTGGGTGCTCGTTAGGACTGCCACATTGAGGCGGTTCTAACGAGTACCCACAGTCTTTGTCTTGGAACAGAAACAAGAAAAGATAATGGTATACCCCTGCAAATCCCAGTTTCTTCCATATACATGTAATGTATGTATTCCAAAACACGCCAATGCAAATACATTGTAAATTTTACCGCCGAAAATCGAAAATTTTAGGATGGAAAATTGTGATATTTTTCTCATTTCTGCTCAAAATATAGATTGTGGGTACTCGTTAGAACCGCCTCATCGAGGCGGTTCTAACGTGTATCCACAACTTATATTTTAAAGCAGAAATAAGAAAAATAAAATTTACCCCTGTAAACCCCAGTTTTACTATATAAAAGTGGGGTTCAAGGGGGTTAGAATTATATAAGCGTGTTTTCGTGATGGGCTAAGAGGGGTGTTGAACGGGGACTGGACACATGATTTCTTGTAAGTTTTTTTATAGTCTACGAGCAGCTAAGACTCTGGCGAGTCTGCGCGTATGCACAGGCATGCCTGAGCCTTTAATAATTACCCTTTTTCTCTGGAGCTGGCGTATCACCATTAAATGTCCCTGTAAAAAGCCATGTAAACCAAAATTGTATATAGAGAAATCTGGGATTTATAGAGGTATGCATTATTTTTTCTTATTTCTTCTCCAAGATATAGGTTTTGGGTATTCGATAGCACCGCCTCAATGAGACACTTCTAACTAGCTATAAAAACTTGTGTTTGGAGTAACATTAAGCAAAATACCATCACATCTTCATCAGAAAAATAATCGTTTTGGAGATATGAACAAATGCACTACGCCCCACGAGGTGTTATCGTACATACAGTTTTAAGTATAAATGTCAAAAGGCCCGTGCCCCATTCGTTTAAAATAGGTTAAAATTACGCAGTGTGGGTCGATAATGTATTACCAAACTAAGACAGCTGGAATGAGTTTGGACAGGTGCACGTCAAGGCTTATATAGTAAGCAGTGAATTTTGCTGTTTAGACACAGATGAGACGCCACTTGTTGTAGCGTCTGATCTGGGTCTGCTATGTTTGTCCCTAAAAAGGCTGCTAGACATATAGTCAGAGTATGGGTTAATGTTTGTGTGTCTGGGGGGTGGGGGGGTGGGGAGGGGGGAACAATGTTACTTTTTTAAAGCGACCTGTCTGCATCCTAGGCATGTGACCATAAATAAAGCAGATTATCAGCTCAGACGCAAGGGTTCGGCAACATTCTTTCCAGGAGATTGATCGTAAAATCTGTTCCACGGTGATTGTATCCCTTTCGCGTGTTCAAGAAGGGCAGTTGTTTGTTTCCGGTAAAAGACTGTGCACTGTGTTGTATTGACAATATCTAACCAAAGAAATTGCCTTAATGGCAGATCATTTCATAAATTGCCTCGTCGAGGCAATTTATTTTTATATAATAATAACGGAGTATGACGTCTGAACCTCTTCAAATATTCCTATGGATTGATATTGACAATAACTAACCCAAGAAACTGTCGAATGCAAGATCGCTTCATAAATGGCCTCACCGATGCAATATATATTTAGAAAAATGTTAACAGACTATATTCAAACCTCTCTGAATATTCCGATCATTTTCGGCATTCGGATTGATATTGACAATACCTAACCCATGAGGCTGTTTTATGCAAGATTACTTTATGAATGGCCTCGCCGAGGCAAAATAATACAAAAAAAAATGAATACGGAGTATAACATCTAAACCCGGCTTTGATCATTTTCGGCATACAGGTTGATATTGACAATACATAACCCGCAAAATTGCCTTATGCCAAATTACTTTACAAACGGCCTCGCCTAGGCAAACTGAAAAACTATTTCGAAGTGTAACTTCTAATCTACTTGGAATATTTTTGACAACTGATATCATACAGATAGATAATGTACAGGTCTAACCAACGCGATTCCTGAATGCCCAATTTCATTATTTTAGCCTCGGCAAGGTAAAAAATTCACCCACTGACACGGTCGTATAACTTCCAAACCGACGTGTATATTTTTATAATGTTTTGCATGCAGATGTAAATTGACAAGATCAAGCTAATGATATTGTCTAATGCCAGATAGCTTTATAAACAGCCTCGCCGAGGCAATTTTTAAAGACTGATTACGGATGTATAACTTATAAACTGCTGGGAAAATTATGATAATTTTTCACATGAAGATAAACATCATCAAGACGTAACCAAGGAGAATGTCTAATGCATGATAAATAACCTCCCCAAGGTAATTTTTCAAAAAACTGATTACATAAAATAACTTTAAAGTCGCCAAACAATTGCTCAAGCCGCAGTTATTGCACGAATTATAGCTCAGCAGAAGTCTTCAAGTAAACTGTAGAACTGCATGGTTGCTGTATTGCTCAAAAACATTGATTGTGGGTACTTGATAAAACTGCCTCGTCAAGGCGGTTCAATAAGAAAATATCACAATTTTGTATCTTAAAGTTTCCATTTTTTTTTTTTTTTGGGCCGAAAAATTGACAATGTATTTGTACAGGCGTGTTTTCGTGATGGTTGTTGCGGGGTTTACACCTTAGCGTGAGTTAATTTCAATATAGGTCTTGTTGCTTTAACACGACTTCTGGCCCAGAACAGCTTCAAACAGCTATGTTCATTGGATCAATATGAGCCTGAATTAAAATACCAATCAGACGCTAAATCAAATTATCAAAGCTACGCTCCATCAGCACTCTCAGTGCTTTGATTCAGTTAATCGAGCCACTGATATGGCAGTTCACTACGGGCCTTCCTGACGTAGTGGGTAAAAGCGGTGACTCTTAATTATTATGCCTCGTTCGTGTCACGTGTGAGACGCCATGTTCTGCAATGTAAAATCAGGTGTTTTATTTTTTCGGTCCGAAAATAAGTGACATAATCTCCCACGATATAAGCGATACCAGTTTTACTGTCGTATCTTTTCTTGTCTGATCTGCGGTTGAAACAGATTGTCGATGTTCGTTAGAACCGCTTCAACGGTTCTAACGAGTACCCAAAATCTATGGATTTGAGCATAAATAAAGGCAATGATGTACAGATCTTTGTAAATCAATTGTTTTTCGTTATTAGTGCTCTTTTTCAGAGGGACCACCACACGGATACATGTATAACGTGGTTACAAATTAATGATTACGAAAACACGCCTATACAAATACATTGTAAACTTTACCGCCGAAAAACGAAACGTTTTTAGGAAAAAAAAAACAATGGGGATATTTTTCTTTTTGCAACTCAAAATAAAGATTGTGGGCACTCGTTAGAACCGCCTCATAGAGGCGGGTCTAACGAGTACCCACAATCTATATTTTAGAGCAGAAATAAGTAAAACAAGGTTTACCCCTGTACACAGATTTACTATATAAAAGTGGGGTTCAAGGGGGCTAAAATTGTATAGGCGTGTTTTCATCACGCTAACACGTCCGTGAAATGAACACCCCCTTACACCCCACTTTATATAGAGAAAACAGGGGTTTACCGGGGTCTACATTATTTTCCTTATTTCTGCTCCTAGACATAGGTTGTGGGTACTCGTTAGAACCGCCTCAATGAGGCGGTTCTAACGAGTACCCACAACCTATGTTTTGAGTATAAATAGCAATAATATCACATATTTTCTTCAGAAAATTGACCGTTTTGGGAATGTAGAAAATGCACTATGACGCACGGGTGTGTTATCGTAATGCGTGTTGTGTATTTCTAGAGCCATGACAGATATTTTATATTATATAAGTATTTCACTCCAAAGCTTAAGGCGAATGCTGTTGTTGTTGCTCTATTAAAGATAAATTCAATAAATACTGCACAAATCGGATTTCCTATGGCATAATATGATGCTGAGGTATTGATTTTCAGTTTAAACATTCCGTGTCACGATAGCAACAGACTGTTGTCACGTACAGCCAGCAAAAATTGTTTATCATATTCACGATTTCGTTGTCGTTCACGACTAAACGATTTCGTTGTCATGTGTGTACGTGGTACATGTATGATGCATCAAGACCAGACATAAATTTAAAGGTGACAGTCATGACTGGAACTGGCGCATGCGCATGCATAACTGAGGAACCGCAATGGATTTCAGATAGGCATCTTTCATCACGCAGTTCTAGAGAAAGCAAGCAAAATGTGTGTTATTTAAGGAATGTGCATAACGATGCATGCATGTTCACAAAAGATTGTTTATTATATAATTATTATGGCTTGTAGCGCAGGAAAATGCATTTAATATCGGTCTGGGTGTAAAAAAAAATTGTTATTGCTTTGTTGTGGTTGTTGCTGTCGTTGGTAAATAGGGAATGTCTTTTTCTGGTTGTGTTAACCCTTATCCTGCTGTTCACGACAATCCCTACCTTTGCAAACAATGTAGATCCAGATCGGATAGCTTCTTCAGAAGCCATCCGAACTGGATGTACTCTGTCATTCAGTTTGTGAATTTAAAAGAAAACAATTTATCATGTAATCTGATTGGCTGATGATCAGAAATGGGTGTGACGAATTAAAATATACAGCAGGACAAGGGGTTTTTTTTTGCCATCGTGGTATTTTCGATTAGTTATGGGGTACACTAAACCATGTGCAAACAAAGGTTGTCAGTCGACACAAAGTTATAAAGCGCAGTCGCTGTTCATTGCTTAAGTCCGCGTGACTTTCACTGACGTGTAGGAAATCCGGATAACAGTAACATGTATTTATAGAAATTGCCCGGCTATTCGTATCCATGTGAGATCAGGGTATTGCGTCAGAGGGCTATCAATATCAATATTGTATATGCAGCAAAATTTCTATATTACGACCATATTTGGGACTGTTCAAAAGTGGTCCTTAAGACCACTTTTGAACAGTCTCATAGGTGGTCCATAATTAGGTGACACTGGGTGTAAAATACACATAGAAAGAATAACTCAAAACTTCTGCCGGCTTCGGTAGCTCAGTCGGATGCGCGTCTGACTGGTGATCAGGAGTGCGCGGGTTCGATACCTGTCGGAGTCGGCAACATTCTTTCGTGGAGATTGATCAAGAGTTTTTTTTTTTTTTTTTTTTTATGGTCATTCTCTTCCTTTCGCTGATTCAAGAGGGGCAGTTTCAGTTTTGGGCGAAAGAATGTGTACTGTACTGGTAAACAGCTTACGTATAAGTTTCCCAAGGAAAAGTGTGTATAGGTAAACTGACCTGCTCAAAAATGATCAAAAATAGTGTTGACTGGGCTGTTAAACTCCGATACAAACAGAAATTTGACTGATATCTAGTAGTACAATATAATTGACTTGCCGGAGATATCGTTTGCATTGGCCTATGGAATGGTCTATATAAAAAAAAGATAAATGTGTGAATTCAGGTGTAGAACAAACAAAGCTTTGGCGAACATGGCCATTTGGTCCACTTGCAGAAAACATGCGAAAGCCACTCTATCGAATCTTCTGGTGGACTCAGCGAATTTGACATGTACCGACGACATGAATGGCCCCGCCTATAGTCAATCATATCTGCGACTACTGTGCCAGAGTCGTTTTAACAGGTCACCATACACGAAATGTAAGCCATGACAGCTCAATCACGCAATACGAGCTTACGATTATGCAACCACTTCGAAAACACGTCTATATAATCTTGAACCCCTTAAACCCCTCTTTTATTTAGTAAACTGGGGTTTACAGGGGCACACATTTTTCTTATTTCTGCCCCAAACCATAGATTGTGAGTACTCGTTAGAACAGCCCCGCAGATGCGGTTCTAACGAGTACCAACAATCTATATTTTGAGCAGAATTACGAAAAATATCACAATTTTTCATCTTAAAGTTTTCGTTTTTCGGCGATAAAGTTTACAGTGCATTTACATGGGCGTGTTTGCGTATTGAACAGGTCACCATTCACTACTTGTGAGTGAGAGTGTGAGTGTTTGAGTTTTACGTCTCACCAACAGCTAAGGTCATACGGAGACGGGATCTCGGTTTACCGACTCATCCGAAAGTTTGGAGAAGCCCGGGGTCGATCCTGCGACCCCTGCTTTACAAGGCGAGAAGCGTAACCACTACAACACGGAGGCTTCTATACACTATTTGTAAGCCATGACAGTTCAAGCACGCAATACTCAATTCTAGCAGACTTACGTTTATGCAACTAACTCTTTATGTGTTGTCATTCTGATAGGTTCAAGGAATTGTTTTTCGTGAAGGAAAATCGTTAACGACTCAATTATTTAGAGAAGATAAGCGAAAATTGATTAAAGGAAAGTAAAGCAGTAGGTTTGCGGCATTTCAAGAAAAACCAGTGCTTCAGCTGAAGTGCACGACCCGCCGGATGCTTTTAGCTTTATGAGTGTTACCATATATGGGTATGGCGGCCATTTTGGTCATGTGACCTGGACATAAAACGGTTCCCCCAATTAATGCGCCTTATCGTAAGAGGCAAAAATATATCTTATACTTTAGTACTGTATTCTGAATCGTTTGCAGGATAAAATCCAACACAAAAGCATATGTGTCAAAGTTTGACCTAGGCACAAAGAAGGTCAAGGTCAACCCAGGGTCACCATTTTAGCAATTTATGATGGGCCTACGTTCCAGATGCTATTTATCAAGTTTCGTGGAAATCTGCACAGTGGTTCTGGAGAAGACTATTTTTGAAGGGTTTTTACCAAATATTGCTTGGCGGCCATTTTGGTCATGTGACCTGGACCCCATGAGGAAATTTTGGTTTCCCCCATCCCGTAGAGGCTCCATATGAAATTTGACTTCAATCGGCCCAACGATTTCCGAGGAGAAGCAGTTCGAAAATTTTCACATTTTTCGCCTCGGCGAGGCTGTACTAAATGGAATGTAATATTTCGCAAGTTCATTGATAAGATCTCATTGATATTTATCAGTATGCCAAAAATTGTTTAAATATTCCAAGCGGTTAAGTCACTATCACCAATTTTCACAAACGGATTACGGACGGACATATAGACAGACCATATATGG
Organism: Lucinisca nassula; assembly: GCA_963580285.1. Classification (NCBI taxonomy): domain Eukaryota; kingdom Metazoa; phylum Mollusca; class Bivalvia; order Lucinida; family Lucinidae; genus Lucinisca; species Lucinisca nassula. Next base: position 76,237,008 of record OY757024.1, on the reverse strand, counting down.
CTTGGCGGCCATTTTGGTCATGTGTCCTGGACCCCATGAGCAATATTTGGTTTCCCCCATCCCATAGGGGCTCCATATGAAATTTGATTTCAATCGGCCCAACGGTTTCCGAGGAGAAGCAGTTCGAAAATTTTCACATTTTTCGCCTCGGCAAAGCTATACTAAATGGAATGTAATATTTCGCAAGTTCATTGGTTAGATCTCATTGATATCTATCAGTATGCCAAAAATTGTTTAAATATTCCAAGCGGTTAAGTCACTTTCACCATTTTCACAAACGGGTTACGGACGGACAGACAGACAAACCATATATGGCTTGGCGGCCATTTTGGTCATGTGACCTTGACCCCATGAGCAAATTTTGGTTTCACCCATCCCATAGAGGTTCCATATGAAATTTGACTTCAATCGGCCCAACGGTTTCCGAGGAGAAGCAGTTCGAAAATTTTCACATTTTTCGCCTCGGCGAGGCTATACTAAATGGAATGTAATATTTCGTAAGTTCATTGGTTAGATCTCATTGATATCTATCAGTATGCCAAAAATTGTTTAAATATTCCAAGCGGTTAAGTAACTATCACCAATTTTCACAAACGGGTTACAGACGGACCCAAAGAAGGTCAAGGTCAACCCAGGGTCACCATTTTAGCAATTTATGATAGGCCTACATCCCAGATGCTATTTATCAAGTTTCGTGGAAATCTGCCCAGTGGTTCTGGAGATGACTATTTTTGAAGGGTTTTTACCATATATGGCTTGGCGGCCATTTTGGTCATGTGACCTGGACCCCATGAGCAAATTTTGGTTTCCCTATCCCATAGAGGCTCCATATGAAATTTGACTTCAATCGGCCCAACGGTTTCCGAGGAGAAGCAGTTCGAAAATTTTCACATTTTTCGCCTCGGCGAGGCTATACTAAATGGAATGTAATATTTCGCAAGTTCATTGGTTAGATCTCGTTGATATCTATCAGTATGCCAAAAATTGTTTAAATATTCCAAGCGGTTAAGTCACTATCACCAATTTTCACTTACGGGTTACGGACGGACAGACAGACAAACCATATATGGCTTGGCGGCCATTTTGGTCATGTGACCTTGACCCCATGAGCAAATTTTGGTTTCCCCCATCCCATAGAGGCTCCATATGAAATTTGACTTCAATCGGCCCAACGGTTTCCGAGGAGAAGCAGTTCAAAAATGTTCGAAAATTTTCACATTTTTCGCCTCGGCGAGGCTATACTAAATGGAATGTAATATTTCGTAAGTTCATTGGTTAGATCTCATTGATATCTATCAGTATGCCAAAAATTGTTTAAATATTCCAAGCGGTTAAGTCACTATCACCAATTTTCACAAACGGGTTACGGACGGACAGACAGAACGACAGATTGACAGATTGACAGACTGACAGAATGACAGAATGACAGAATGACACGGTGATTTTAGGGCACTCTTAGAAAAAACCGACTTCAGTCGGTTGCTTTTTCTGCGGGTCGTGCAATATGCAGTCGAACTACCACCACGCTAACAGGTCACCTTTAAAAAGACAAGAGAACAATGGGCCACTATGCTCAGCTCTGGTGTGTGTGTGGGGGGGGGGGGGCATTGCCCACTGGCAGCCACGTATTTTGATAAACCATGGAAGCCCTAAGTCCAAGGACGCTAAAGATAAAATTTGGACCCTATCAGCCTAGTTCAGAGGTCTGATGTGGCTTGAATGTGTTGTGGCACAGCAACAGATGAGAATTGACAATTTCCAATCTGTGGCAACCAATAGGCCTATAATCATATGACAGATAGGATATTGTTTAAGGAACATTTCTATGAAAGCTTGATAAAATATCTTGAAAAGCGTAATTGTCATGATTTTCAAATTTCCCCGTGGTAAATCTATGGAAATTCTTAACTTGCCATAGCACATAAACTAAAGAACCAAATATCATGAAAACAACAACAAAACAAAATAAAAAAAAATAAAAAAAAAAAAAACAAAAAAAAAAAAAAAAAAAAAAAGAAAACGCACAAAACCTGTAGAAGCGAATATGGTGAATATTTCCATAAAGTCTCAGTCTCATAGAGCATGTGGATTCTGAGGAGATTTTTTTTCTCGCTCTAATTGTGGTTTCCAATGGCAAGCAGTAAAAATGACCAGTACATTACGAAAACACACCTATGCAAATACCCTGTGAATTTTACCCTCTAAAAACGAAAATTTCAGATGAAAAATTGTGATATTTTTCTTATTTCTACTCAAAATATAGATTGTTGGTACACGTTAGAACCGCCTCATTGAGGCGGTTCTAACGAGTACACACAATCTATATTGAGAGCAGAAATAAGAAAATAAGGTTTACCTCAGTAAACCTCAGTATTACTAAATAAAAGTGGGGTTCAAAGGGGTCAAAATTATATAGGCGTATTTTCGTGATGAGGCCTAAAATCATATGCTTAAAAACATTTCTATGAAACTGTTTCCAAACTATCTGCGGAGGCTTGGCAGTAAATGCAGATTTTAATTTTTCCCAATTGCAAGGCTATGGAAACTCTAAGCTGCCACAGCAACCAAACTGAAGAGCCGAATTTCATAAAAAACCAATAAGGCAATTTTGGTGAATATTTCCACAAAGCCTCAGCCTCATAGAGCATTGGTTTCTGACAAGATGATTTGTACAGATAAAATGCAAAGATTCTTTTTCTTTAAAGTCATTTTTTATTAGCTCACCTGAGCACGAAGTGCCCATGGTGAGGTTTTGGCATCAGTCAATGTCCTTCGTGCGTCGTCAACAATTTGATTTAAATGCGAACTCCTCCTAAACCTTTGGGCCAATTTGGTTCAAACGGCACAGTAATGTTGCACGGGTGGCTCCCTACCACAATAGCTAAAACCGTTCCACTCTGCTAAACAAGATGACCGCCAGAGCTAAAAATAGAAAGATCTTTGAACGCCAACTCATCCTGTACCCTTCGACCAATTTCATTCAAACTTTACAGAAATGGTGCTTAGGTGATTCTCTACCAAACTAGCTAAAACTGTTCCGCTCCAATGAGCAAAATGGCCACCACAGCTGAAAACAATAAAAAGCATAGTAAATTTGGTTCAAACTCGAACATCTCCTAAACTCTGGGGACAATGGGATTCAAACTTCACAAGAATGTTGCCAAGGTGACTCTCTACCACAATAGTTAAATCATTCCGCTCTGACGAAGAAGATGGCCACACGAGCTAAAAATAGAAAACATGTCCAAAGGAAAACTGCTCCTGCCTCTTTGGTCAATTTCATTCAATCTTCCTGGGAATGTGGCTTAGATGACACTCTACCATCTAAGATGGTTAAACTGATCCCGGTCCGATGAACTAAATGGTCGCCAGAGGTAAAAATGGAAGAAAAAAAAAAGACATCGTTAAGCTGCTTCAAACGCAAACTCCTCCGTAACCCTTGGGCAAATTTGATTCTAACTTCACAGGAATATTGCCTGGGTAACTCCCTACCAAAATTGCTAAATCGTTCCACACTAACGAACAAGATGGCTACCAGAGCTAAAAATGGAGAAAAAAAAACTCTTTAAACTACAAATACTCCTGTTCCCTTGGGCCAATTTCCATTCAAACTTCATAGGATGTTGTTTAGGTGGCCCTTTTCCACAATAGCTAAAACGGTTCTACTCTGATGAGCAAAATGGCCGTCGGAGATAAAAATATAAAATTATCTTATATTTGCTTCAAACACGAAATCCGCCTTAACCCTGGGGCAAATTTGATTCAAACTTCAGGAATTTTACATAGGCAGCTCTCTACCAAAATAGCTAAAATCCTTCTGCTCCGACACACAAGATGGCCACCGGAGCTAAAAATAGAAAACAATCTTCAAACGAACAACTTCTCCAGTACCCTTGGGCCAATTCCACCCAACCATCAAAGTATTGTTGCTTAGATGAACCTCTATCAAAATGGTTAAAACGATTCCACGCTGAAGAAAAACATTGCCACCATAGCTAAAAATAGAAATAATCTTAAATTTGCTTCAAACGCGAACTCCTCCTCAACCCTTGGGCCGATTTGATTCAAACTTCACAGGAATGTTACGTAGGTGGTTCCCTACCAAAATAGGTTGATTCCTTCATCTAGGACGAAACAGATGGCCGCATAGCTAAAAATAGAAAAACAGTCTTCATACGACAACTCCTCCTATACCCTTTGGCCAATTTCATTCAAACTTCATAGGAGTGAGTGTTTAAGTTTTACGTCTCACCAAAAGAGACGGGGCCTCTTTTTAAAGACTCACCCGAAAGTCTGGAGTATGGATGCTGCGACCCCTGGTTTACAAGGCGAGTAGCTTTACCACTGCACCACGAAGGCTTCTAAACTTCATAGGAATAATGTGTAGATGAACCTCTACAAAAATAGCATAAACGATCCCATTCCGATGAACAAAATGGCCGCCAGAGCTAAAAATAGAAAAATATTGAAAGTTTGCTTCAAACGTGAACTTCTCCTAAACCCTTGGGTCAATTGGATTCAAACTTCACAGGAATGTTGCCTCGGTGACTCCCTACCATAATAGATAACATCCTTCCGCTCTGACGAACAAGATGGCCGCAAAAGCTTAAAATAGAAAACATCTTCAAACGACAACTCCTCCTGTACCCTTCGGCTTATTTCATTCAAAATTTGTAGAAATGTTGCTTAGTTTAGTCTCTACCACAAAGCTAAAACGATCCCGCTCCGATGAACAAAATGGCCATCAGAGCTAAATATTGAAAACCATTTAAATTTTATTCAAACGATCTCCTCCTAAACCCTTGAGCTAATTTGATTCAAACTTTACAGGATGTTGCCTAGGTCACTCCCTACCAAAACAGATAAAATATTTCCGCTCTGATGAACGAGATGACCACCAGAGCTAAAAATAGAATGTACTAGAGACAGTCACACTCAGATGAGCGAATAAGGATCCTCTGGGCCCTCTTGTTTTTAAGGGCGTTTTGGTTTCCATGACAACCAATAAAAGTGAGCATTTGGCCTAGAATCATAGAAATGACTGCTTAAAGAATATTTCAAAATAGCTGCAAAGGCTAGGCAGTAAGTGCAATTTTTAATCCTCCATTATAAGTCAATGGAAACTAAAAGTTGCCATAGCAGCCAAACTAAAGAGCCGAATTTCATAAAATAACACAAAGCCTGTTGAGGCAAATATGATAAATAATTTCATAATGTTTCAGCCCCATAGAGTATATGGTTTCTGAGGAGATGATTTTTTAAAGTACTATTATTATTATTAGTATTATTATTGGCATTTATGTTTCCCTGGCAACCAATAAAATAAGCAGTAGCCCTAAAATCCTATCTCAGATAGTAGATTGGCTAAGGAACATTGCTATGAATGTTTTGTCAAAATATCTGTAAAGGCTTGGCAGTTAATGTCATAATGTCATTTTTTTTTCAATTTTCACCATGATTATAGAAGCCTATGGAAAATTTATGTTGCCATATCAATTTTCCTAAAAAGAAAAAAAGAATCCACTCCCAAGCCAAGGAGGCTACAGATGAACTTAGGGCTCAATCGGCCCAGTGGCTTCAGAGGAGATGTCGGAACTGTTGACGTCAGACGTCAGACAACGACGCAGACGACGGTAGACGACGGTGCAGACGACGACGGACAACTGCCTATCCTATAAGCTGCCCCGGAGACTTCGGCTCTGATAGGCTAAAACTGGGGTGCACAGAGGGTATACATTGTCTTTCAGTAGTAATAAGAACAAGATGTGTTTGTGAAACACGTACTTGTCCCTGGACATGGTCATTTTTTTCAAAGTTGGTCACAGTTCAAAGTCAAGGTCACAGGTCTAGATTTTTTGTTTTAGTGGGATGCCCTTATCAAAGGAAACCTACATGACAAATATGAAGGCTCTGTCCAAAACGGTTCGAAAGTTATTACCAAAATGTTTTTAAGTAGGTCAAAGGTCAAGGTCAAGGTCGCAGGTCAAAATATTTTGCATGAATGTAATGCCCTTGCCACAAAGAACATACATGCCAAATATGAAGGCTGTATCTCAAATGGTTCAAAAGTTGTGACCAAAGTTAACATTTTCTTATAAGTAAGTCAAAGGTCAAGGTCACAGGTCAAAATAGTTCGCATGAATGTAAAGCTCTTGTCACATGGAACCTACATGCTAAATATGTAGGCTCTATCTTAAATGGTTCAAAAGTTGTGACCAAACTGTTATTTGTGTTCTTTTAAGTGGGTTAACGGTCAAGGTCAAGGTCACAGGTCAAAATTGCACGAATGTAAAGCTTTTGTCACAAGCAACAATAATGCCAAATATGAAGACTGTATCTCAAGCGGTTCAAAAGTTATGACCAATCTTATTTTTTTTTAAGAAGGATTCGAAAGTTATGACCAAAATGTTATTTTTTTTTTCTTTTAAGTAGGTCAAAGGCCAAGGTACAGATCATTTTTTGCATTAATGTGAAGCTCTTGTCACAAGAAACATTCATGCCTTAATCTCAAACGGTTCAAAAGTTATGATAAAACGTTAAAGTTGTCCATGTACAAACAAACAAACAAAACAAACACGTCTATATAATTTTGACCCCCTTGAACCCCACTTTTATATAGTAAAACTGGGGTTTCCGGGGTATACCTTATTTTACTTATTTCTGCTCTAAAATATAGATGACTCGATGAGGCGGCTCTAACGAGTGCCAACAATCTATATTTTGAGCAGCAATAAGAAAAATATCACAATTTTTCATCACAAAATTTTCATTTTTTCGGCGATAAAGGTGGAAATGTATTTGTATAGGCGTGTTTGCGTAATGAAACAAACAGACATGGCAGAAACAATACGACGAAAATGCACTATGTCCCACGGGTGTGTTATCGTCATGCATGACTTGAACGCCTTTGCGTCACGAAAACAAATCCGTGAAAGGAAGACACCTCTAAACGCAATAATATGTGGGGTTTAAGGTCGTATACATTATCTGCCTTAATTTTTATCAAACACATTGATTGTGGGTACTCGTGGGTTCAAACGAATAACCACTATCTCTGTTGAATGCAGAAATAAGAAAGCTGTTACACTCTTAGCTCACCAGAGCCGAAGGCTCCGAGGTGGGGGGGACTTATAGGATAGGCTTTTGTCGTTCTTTTGTCGTCGTCGTCGACGTCGTCGTCGTGTGACTTCAACATTTTCAAACGACATCTCCTCTGGAGCCACTGGGTGTACTAGGCCAAAATTTAATCTGCAGTATCCTTGGTCTTGGGGATTGAAAGTTTGTGTTTTTTTTTATGAAATTCGGCTCATTAATTTGGTTGTTATGACAAATTAGAGTTTCAATAGATTTATAATGGGGAAAAATAAATAATGACAAATAATGACAAAACATTCATACAAATGTTCCTTACGCAGTCAACTATTTGTCATATGATTTTAGGTCTATTCCTCATTTACATTGATTGCCATGGAAACCAAAATGCAAAAATATAAATAAAAATACTTAAAAAAATCATCTTTTCAGAAACAATGTGCTCTGTGAGGCTGAGACTTTATAGAAATATTCACCATATTTACCTTAACAGGTATTGTGTTTTTTTTATGAAATTCGGCATTTTAGTTTGGTTGCTATGGCAACTAAGAGTTTTCATTAACTTATAACGGGGATAAACGAAAAATTGCATTAACTGCCAAGCGTTTGTAGACATTTTGACAAAACTTTTATAAAAATTTTCCTGCTGCAATCAACTACCTGCCATGCTGCTCATTTTTGCTGGCTGCCATTGAAACCAAAATGAAAACAACAAAGAAAAAATACTTAAAAAAAAAACATCTCCTTAGAAAGTGTATGCTCAATGGGGCTGAGACTTTATAGAAATATTCATCATATTTGCCTTTACAGGTTTTATTTTTTTTTTTTTTTTTTTTTTATTTTTTATGGAATTTGGCCTTTTAGGTTTGCTGCTATGGCAACTTAAGAGTTTCCATTGACTTATAACGGGGAAAATTGAAAAATGGCATTTACTGCCAAGTCTCTGCAGATATTATGACTATACTTTCATGGAAATGTTCTTTGAGTACACTTCTCTCAGCCATACGCTTTAATGTCAACCTGGGGGTCACCTAGGTTGTGCGGGGCCATGCTCGCCCCCCCCCCCCTCCTTTACTTCATAAAATGCCTTATATCTCAGAAACCTTACACATCCCCACCCCTCACTTTCCCTATATAAAGCCTAACAAATCCTTTTGCGCTATGGAATCGCTTAAACTATATAAGCATAACATCGAGAAAATGGGACATTGTTAAATAGTGAATATCTTAATCACACGTCGTAGAACAAGGCATCTGGTCAGGATTTACGCAATTTGCTCAAAGTAGACGAATTTAAGCGTAAAACATTAAGTCTTAGTACAAATTCGTGATGCGCCACAATTTATGTTTTTCAGAAAAAAAAAAATAAAATAAATAAATAAAAATACGTGTATGCCCTTGTAAACCTCACTTTCCCGATATAAAGTTGGTTTACATGGGTATACATTTCACGGATTTATTAACGTGACGAGTATCGTGTTCATTCAGTTCCAGTCCAACAAAAAGGGGTCATTCAAAGTTATAGTCCTTAACCCATTTAGTTCCGAAAACTCCAAAACGGGTACCAGAGCAAACAGTGCAGGCCCAGATCAGACGCCGCAGAACGCGGCGTCTGATCAGGGCCTACACTGTTTGCAAAAACAGCATCCAATTTCCAAATCAATTTTGAAGAAACCACAGTCTGACACCCCTAAAGTTTGAAATGGACTCCTGCTGTATATAAGGTGGAAGATTCCATTTTGTACAAAAAACGTTAAGAAATAGATGGGCTGCATGATGCTTCCACGCAGGGCTAAAACCGACCCGCACACGAGTACTGGTAAACCGCTTAGAGGATCTAAGCCTGCCCAGGCAATGCGGTGCAAGTCGGCCAGTCCATGCTTATAACTCCAATTGGTTTCATTGAGCGGCAGGGCTTGAGATGTCATTTCATCTCAATGTCGGTTAAAACTCCCACAAAATTGGAAGCAACGTCTACAAAATGACCTTTACAGCGTTGACGGGGACGTTAAACTTCACATCAAACAAACAAACAAACAAAGACACGAACAAACAAAAAGCGTTAAATTCAAACTCGGTGTACAGTGTATCGAACAGAAAATTTCAATTCAATTAGCGAAGACTATTCAGTCCTTAATTAAACCCTAACGCTGCAGCCTAGGAAGGAAATCAGAGCTTTTAAATCACTTGAAAGATCATTTCCTTGTCTGGCATTATCGCCACGTCACGAGAAATAACGCGTAATGTTGAATCGAGCAGCGATTCTTCAAACGCGCATGCGCAAACGCCAAATCCGGTCAGTCAGCTATTAGCTGGCTGTTAACTGTAGATGTTTAAATGTTTTGTAACATTTGTGCAGCGATGTCCAGGCTTGTCTGTCTATTTGCAATTCCATTGTGTGTAATGGGCCTTTTTAAGCTATTTGGGGTAACGCTTAAATATTTGTCTCAACATCTAAGCCATTTCCAAACTAGGTCTATGCATCAATAAGGCTTTTCATCATTCAACAAGTCCGTGAAATGAACACCCCTCTAAACCCCACTTTAAGCCTGCCCAGGTAAAGCTTTGCGAATCGGTCCGTCCATGCTTATAAACCCGATTGTTTTCATTGGATGACAGGGCTTGAGATGTTATTTCATCTCAGTTTCGGGAAAGTCCCACAAAAACTCCAAAATGACCTATACAGTGTTGACGGGGACGTTAAACTTCAATTAAGATGAACAAAAACCCCATTTTATGTAGATAAAACTGGAGTTTACAGAGGCATATATTAGGTTGCTTATTTTTTGGTCCAAGACATAGGTTGTGGGTACTCGTTAGAACAGCCTCGCCGATGATGGGTAGATGTTTCAGCTCATCGATAGTGCGTGACGTAGTTTCGAATGTTTGCCGCGCTCAAACGTCAGCGTTTGATGTGTGTATTGCTGATAAGGATGCTTTACAATTATTTCGACCTTATTTTTTTCTGTTTCTGAAGTTGGAACATTTATTTCTGTTTCATTATGAAAACACGCCTATACAAATGCAATGTAAATGTTACCGCAAAAAAAAAATAAAAATACCGAGAAATTTAAGAGAAAATATTGTGATCTTTTTCTTATTTCTGCTCAAAATATAGATTGTGTAGACTCATTAAAACCACCTGATCGAGGCGGTTCTAACGAGTACCCACAATCTATATTTTAAAGCCGAAATAAGAAAAATAAGGTATACCCTTGTAAACCCCAGTTTTACTATATACATGTAAAAATGGTGTTCAAGGGGGTCAGAATTATACAGGCGTGTTTTCGTGATGGGTTTTGTGAAGCCGTTTTGGATTAGAAAGTGCCTCTCTTGAACTCTAATTTCAAGGTTGCGAAGTTTGTACGAGACTCCAGGCGAGATTTGGGTGCCTGAGTTTGTAAGTTCCAGCCTGTATACAGTAAAGCGCTTCGTGTGTTTGCATTTAACTCTTTTTGTACCAAATGGAGTCTTCCTCCATACATATAGTAGGAGTCCAATTCAAACTGTAGGGGTGTAGGTTGTGTTTCCTTCAAAATTATTTTGGAAAATGGGCTGATTTTTTTTTGTTGCAATCAGTGTAGGCCCTGATCAGACGCCGCGTTCTGCGGCATCTGATCTGGGCCTGCACTGTTTGCCAATTACCCCTTCAGGGCTGTCCGGTACTAAATGGGTTACTGTACTCAGTCGATAAGGCTAACGTCACTTGACGCAAAGACGTCACTAACTTCATAAGCGTGGCGAACGTAAGCAATCGAGGTAACCGTAAAATCCACGCTCAGAAATGACAGATATGCAAGAAAACGAATCACTTACGAGAATACGTGATAGGGATGGGTGAAAGATGCCTGTTGGTCGGGCAGTTGGTTCATGTAGGCACATGTAGACGTTGCTTCCAATTTTGTTGGTTTTTTACCCGACATTGAGATTAAATGACATCTCCATCCCTGCCGTCCAATTAAACCCAAAAGGGTTTATATGCATGGATCGGCCGGCTCGCAGCAGTTTTCCTGGGCATTTTGTTTTTAAAGCATATATTGAATGTTAAAGTTACATTTTCTTTGTGGTTGCGACATTCAGTGTGCTCTTGTGGAAGACCATCTTTGGGACTGTTCAAATGTAGTCTTAAAGACCACTTTTGAACTGTCTCAAATGTGGTACATGTGTATTTATATTGAAATTTACCTGTATTGCTTCCAACGTCTTTGGTCTCTTTCGTAGACAGCTATGTTCTTCAATCATTACTTCATTTTGCGTCGATATGGTGCATATCAACGCAAAATGAAATAATTTATTCGCGTCGACTACGCCAACGCATAATGAAATAAAAAAATCAAAATGAAGAAATTACTACATTGCTTCATTATGCGTTGTAACAATGCGCGTCTGATGTTGATCAGGAGGTCGCTGGTTCGGTATCTGCTGCGTCGGCAACATTCTTTCTTAGGGGTCGATCATGATTTTTTCTACCTTCATTCTCTCACCTCACGTCCAGTTGCCAGTTTCTGTCCAAGGAATGTGCATTGTACGGGATAACCGCTCGTGTACAATGTACAAGCCTGTACAGACAAACTGTGGTAAGGTAAACGTACAGGCTGGATATGATCGAGCAAGTTTTAAATGGGCCTTTTAACTAAGAAGCGAACGTCTGCTTTATATCTTTGTCATTCTTTTAACCCATTTAGTACCAGAAACCCCAAAACGGGTACCCTGGCAAACAGTGCAGGCCCAGATCAGACGGGGCCTACACTATTTGTAAACAGTTCAGCCATTATCCAAATCAGTTTTGAAGAAAACAGAGTCTGACACCCCTAATTTTTGAAATGGACTCCTATATATAAGGAGGAATATTCCATTTGGTATAAAAAGGGTTACTGTTTAAAATGAGCTAGTGCACGACAAATCCTACAAGAACAGTTGAGCGACTAGCGAAGATTCAGCCTGCATATCTGCATAGTCTGGTCAGAGTCTTCACTATTCGCCTGGGTCCACCAGATCAGATTGACCCAGATTATCTTGAGGCTTTCAATACATCCTTGGCTAGGATAATGTCAAATGGAAATGCCCACATATTGGTAGGAGGGGACTTCAATTGTGGTGATATTGAATGGAGCAACCAGCAGGTACCCCATGGGGTGTCGAAAAGGCAAACACAACAACAGCTTTTGGATATAGTAAAAGAACATTGCCTCTCTCAAGTCGTAAATATACCCACCCGGCAAGAAAAACCCCTAGATTTGCTATTTACAAATTCTCCATCCCCCGTTAGTCGTGTCAAAGGGATGCCCCCGATCGGCAAGGCCGATCATGATATAGTTTATATTGAGTATGACATAAAAGCAAAGCGAATCCGACAGGTCCCGCGTAAAATATATTTATATAAGCGTGCGGATATGGATGGTCTGCGAGACCATATGGCGCGATTTAAGGATTCCTTCCTTTCCTCTGACCTCTCTCGCATGTCAGTAAATGACTTGTGGGTCAGTTTTAAGACCGAACTTACGACGGCCATGGAAAGGTACATACCAATAAAAATGACCAAAACAAAGCATAGTGTACCATGGATCGATAACACGATCAAACACCTAATCAGAAGACGTGACAGAATGTACTTTCGTGCTCGTAAGTCTAGCAATCCCGACGTGAAGAACCATTACAAAAGGTTCAGAGCACATGTACAAAAGGTAATTAGAGATGCATATTGGAAGCATGTTTTCAGCATCTTTACCTTTGATGATGAAAATATTGATCCCGAGGGCCCCCAGAAGAATGGAAAAGTTAAGAAATTTTGGTCATTTGTAAAGTCCCTGAAAAAAGAATCATTTGGGATCACTTCACTTAGGGAAAATGGAATTTTGAAAACTTAATCGCGCGAAAAGGCAAATATATGTAATCACACTGGTCAATACATACGCACAGGCTGCGTAGCGGTCGCATAGGCTTCGTATTTTGGACGCATAGGCTTCGATGAAAAATGGCGGATGACAGTTCATCAATGCAGGTAAGAAACGGTTTTTACGTCAATCTAAATATTGTATAGCGTTGTCCAATACTGACATCTGCCTTACGGACCACTTTATTAACGTGCGGCTTCGTCTGTTGCAAGAAAAAGTTTGAAAAACGGAATATAGAAAAATAGACCCCAAAAGAAATTTGGCAGTCAACACAGATTCACCTGTAGTTTCACTTTGGCCCGGTCGCCCTATGTAACTACACGTTTTTGGCTGGTGTTCTGGCCGATAAATTGTGAATAATGATGATGAAATCGAAAAGCTAACATGCAACTTTCGTCACATCTTTTGCGAAAAACAAAAATCTTGATATTTCGATACAACGAACGTAGCTTCGTTACCTATTACAACGCAGAGGCTGCGAACTAAATTTGAAAGCCCTGAATTATGCAGTATAATAACGAACGATATTAAATTAATATCGAGAAATGAGCCAACCAGCGTTAGTTGATGATGCTAAAGACATTCTGCATCATTTATACCAAACACATTTTCATTCTCAGCTATGCAAATACAACATGATTCGAATGCCAAAATCTGTCAAGTTACAATTATTTACACTACCGTTCATAAACTTGGTAAGTCTTCGCCAAATCTGTTAAGTATTAAGCCAAATAATATTTGCACTGTGTGAATTTCTGTCGTGTTTTTATTTCAAGGCACGTGGTTTAGGAATTTACGACAAGCAGGTTACAGAGATGGGAAGACGCATCACGAAAACACGCCTATTAAAATACCACTAAAAAGATAAAAACATTCAGATAAAACATCCTGATAGTTTTGATATTTCTGATCGCCCGGGCCAGGCGGATCTAACGCGTATCCACAATCTGTGTTTCTGAGGATAAATAAGGAAATATAATAAATGCAGAAAATCTGTCAATGTACACTACCGTTCATAAACTTGGTAAGTCTGTCTTCGTCAAATATGTTAAAGGAGACAGGAAAGCGATAATCTGTTACAATAAATAGGTAAACATCAATAAACCCTTTTCTTCTACTGAATACTGCAGGTTTCTAAGCGGTCTGATAAGGATTTTATCGCTGTATAATCTCCAGCCATTTACTCTGCTAAAGAACTGACCTTGAAAATTCCAATTAACCACAGCCATGCCCTGGCGTCATCCATGAGGGATCTAGAAGCTTGGTGTGTACTGAATAGGCAGATGTAGCAATGTTGAGGTTTAAAACAGAAGCTTTAAATGGAGCAAAATAAGCAAGAACTAGCCACTCTTTGAGGGGACTTCACTTTAGATATTCAGCCTTATATGTTTGAGTCCAGGGAAACTTGTGATCAGGAATTTAGTGAGGGAAGCAGCAGCTCTGAAGATAGCTATCTTACATGTCAATCACAACAAATGTCGTCTGCATAGTCATCTGCTGCTTTCTTTCTTTAAATGTTACCTGAACCAATCTAAGTCTGATCCAGTCTGATCTTGGTCCACATTGTTAGCCTATAAGCGAAAATATTATTAAAAAAAAAAGAAAGAAAAATAACTTTAAGAAGATGCAGCAGACAGTATAAACAGGGGCCATTTTACAATTCAGGTTTTTCTTACGGTTGATTCGTGCGTTTTTCCATCCATGCGCACTCATGAGCACTCTTAAAATGGATGTAGCAGTCTTCATTTTTGATGGGTGTTTATGGATTTGCCTAACTGATATAGGAAAATGAAACAGCAACCAAAGTAGCCAAAGCTAGCCATTGGCTCCAGATGAATTCGGCCTAGGTTGGTATCCATTACGAACGGTTGTATGTCAATTCATTATTGGTAGAGAATCCTCTCATGTCACAGCGCATGACTCAGTGGAACCGTTTTGTTTGTGTTGATGTTAACGTCCCCGACAACATCATTCAGGTCATTTTTGAGACATTGTTTCCGAATTAATGGGACTTTTACCCGACACTGAGACGAAATGACATCTCAAACCCTACCGCATATAAAGCATACTTGCAATTGCCTTTACTTTTTGAAAAGGCAAATACTAGATTTTGGGTCGATTATTTATCAATCGTCACAAAGTAAAAAAGTGCAAGTAGCTCTACAGTGCTTAAGTCCACGTGATTATCACTGATTGGTCGGAAATCCAGGGAACTTGTATATAGAAAACAGCAACGTTTATTTTTCTTCGAAGAGACAGCGTGTTGCGTAATACGGAAATCCATAGATCATGGATTGGGTTTTTTAAACAATGTATGTCCAGATCTAATGCCGCAGAACGCGGCGTCTAATCAGGGTCTTCACTGGTTGCTCACATTACATGAATTGAAGGGCCAAACGCAGCGTCTTATCAGGGTCTTCACTTTTTGCTTTAAACTGTAGTTTAAGGGTTAAAGGAAGCAGTTTAAATCCATAAGTAAGCATCCAGCCGACAGAAGGGCCGTAAAGCAAAAACATTTTTTATCTATCTTATCTTATTATATCGAAGAATGATTTCACGAAATGGGTTATTTAAATCATTGCAAGCAAGTATGTTTCTGAATTTATATTCTAAGTCACTATGAAATTCAGATTCTGATAGGCTATGTTGCAGAAGACAGTCTGGTTAGCAAAAAATTATGATGTAAGGACAGGGATTGAAAATAGATCTGAGATAAAGAAAGTCTTGTATTTTTTTTTCTTCTTTGATCCTACAAAGGCTAGAATTGTTTAATGAGCAGATGCTTCTATTGTATCGGAAACGAAGACTGGGATCAGACAGTGCAGGCGCGATTAATGAACCTTTGCTGAAGTTTTGTAGGAGCTGCATGTATTCGAATGAAGCATTTAAATAGAAGTCGGAGAATCACGGAAACATGCCCATATAATTCTGACCCCTTAAATCCAACTTTTATATAGTAAAACTGAGCTTTAAAGGGATATACATTGTTTTCCTTATTTCTTCTCAGAAATACAGATTGTGGATACGCGATAAAACCGCCTCGTCCGGGCGGTTGTAACAAGTTCCCATACACTATGTCTTGAGCAGAACTATTAAACCTATCAGAATGTTTTATCTGAAAGTTTTTTTTTTCTTTTTAGTGGTATTTTAATAGGGGTGTTTTCGTAATGCGTCTTCCCATCTCTGTAACCTGCGAAGCCACGTGCTTTGTAAAAAACACGACGAAAATTCATACAGTGCAAATATTATTTGGCTTAATACTTAACAGATTTGACGAGGACTTGCCGAGTTTATGAACGCTGGTGTTAATAATTGTAAATCGACAGATTTTGTGCATTCGCCTCAAAATGTTGTACATGTATTTGCATAGCTGAAACTGAAAATGTTTTCGGTATAAATGATACAGAATGTCTTTAGCATCACCAACTATTGCTGGTTGACTGATTCCTCGACGTTAATTTAATAGCATTCGCTATTATTCTACATAATACAGGCCTTTCAAATTTAGTTCGCAGCCTCTGCGTTGTAATAGGTAACGAAGCTACGCGCGTTGTATCGAAATATCAAGATTTTTATTTTTCGCAAAAGATATGACGAAAGTTGCATATTAGCTTTTCGATTTCATTATCGTTATTCACAATTTATCGGCCAGAACACCAGCCAAAAACGTGTAGTTACATAGGGCGACCGGACCAAAGTGAAAATACAGGTGAATCTGTGTTGGCTGCCAAATTTCTTTTGGGGTCTATTTTTCTATATTCCGTTTTTCAAACTTTTTCTTGCAACAGACGAAGCCGCACATTAATAAAGTGGTCCGTAAGGCAGATGTCAGTAATGGGAAATGCAATACAACAGTTAGTTTAACGTAAAAACAGTTTCTTACCTTTATTGACGAACTGTCATCCGCCATTTTTCATCGAAGCCTATGCGTCCAAAATACGAAGCCTATGCGACCGCTACGCAGCCTGTGCGTATGTATTGACCAGTGTGGTAATAAGCAGTTTCAATCGGCGTTTACACGTGAAGCTGACGGTGAGCTACCATCAAAAGGTACAAGTCTGTTCCCCTCTATGGGGGACATAACAGTTGACCCCAAAGGGGTCGCAAAACTGTTGGACAAGCTCAACATACATAAGGCATCTGGGCCTGACGGTCTGCATGCCAGGGTGCTTAAGGAATGTAGTGCTGAAATATCTCCCCTGCTGGCCTTTATTTTCAATGAATCACTTGCTCGGGGCACTGTACCAGATGACTGGCGACAAGCAAACGTAACCCCGGTCTTTAAGAAAGGAGAAAAATATGATGCTGCGAATTACAGACCGGTGTCGCTCACATGCATCTGTTGCAAAACCCTGGAGCATATATTAGTTAGCAACATTAACAAGCACCTAGCCTCTGAAAGCATTCTTGCTGACTGCCAGCATGGTTTCCGAAGCCGAAGGTCTTGTGAAACTCAATTAGTTCAGTTCTACCATGACATAGTGAGCAATCTGGATGGGGCCATTAATCGTGGCCACAAACAGACTGACCTGATTATCATGGATTTTGCCAAGGCCTTCGACAAGGTACCTCACAGGAGGCTATTGTACAAACTAGATCATTATGGGATTAGAGGATCCACACTTAAGTGGGTTAGCTCATGGCTCTCTGGACGCACACAACAAGTTGTACTTGACGGCAAAGCGTCGGATCCAGTCCCTGTTTTGTCCGGTGTCCCACAAGGTTCGGTACTTGGACCGGTCCTTTTCTTGATATTTATTAACGATCTTCCTGATAATATCAGGTCGTCTGTTCGCTTGTTTGCTGATGATTGTGTTTTGTATAGGAACATATATACTACTTCTGACTGTCTTATCTTACAAGATGACCTGGATAGCCTAGCACGTTGGGAGGCCGATTGGCAAATGAAGTTCAATGTGGCCGAATGTCATTCAATGAGGGTGTCACGGCACCCTCCAGACAAGCAGATTAAATTCAACTACTCATTACATCAGCATACTTTGGAACATGTCCAATCCGCAAAATATCTTGGTATCACCATTTCTGATAATCTTGATTGGGGTCAACATATTTCTGAGATTACCTCTAAAGCAACTAGGACATTAGGGTTTCTTAGACGTAATTTGGCTTTTGCACCTAGGCAGACAAAAGGTGTTGCATACAAAACCTTGGTTAGACCTCAATTAGAGTATGCATCACCTGTTTGGCATCCCCATGTTAAAACTCAGGTTCAACAGGTTGAGAAGGTTCAGAGGACGGCTGCCCGATGGACCTGCAGGCGATGGCGGAACAGAAGCAGTGTTGGTGAAATGCTCGATGAGCTGGAGTGGCCATCCTTGGAGGCCCGTCGCGAGCAGTCCTCTTTAACCTTCTTTTATAAGATACACTCTGACACAGTGTCTCTTAATAAAGATAAATACTTGACCCCTGTGACTACTTCAACTCAAACAAGGGCATCAAAACTAAACAACAGTCAATATCGTAGGTACCAGGCCTATAGTGATGCCCTGAAGAATTCTTTCTTCCCTAGAACTATTCCTCAGTGGAATATACTTCCCTCCTCTGTGGTAAATGCCAAAACTGCAGAGGAGTTCAAAGCCCGCATGGTGTAGTTTGGGATCCAGAGGTGTGCATTTTAGTACACCTCTGAAAGCAGATTGTAAATAGTTTTAAGAACTCATCCAGTGGGTGTGTTTTTTTTTTGTTTTTGTTTTTTTGCTAAATTCTAAATTTAGCGCACCACCCAACTGAGGTAATGGCCAAGTTTGACCGACTCAGTATATGAAGATAGATAGATAGGGCCTTTCGTAGCCTCTATGCCATAACGAAAACACGCCCATATAATTTTGACCCCCTTGAACCTCACTTTTATATAGTAAAACTGGGGTTTACAGGGGTCAACTTATTTTTCTTATTCATGCTCCAAAATATAGATTGTGGGTACTCGTTAGAACCGCCTCGATGAGGCGGTTCTAACGGGTACTTACAATCTACATTTTGAGGAGAAATAAGAAAAAATCACAATTTTTCATCTTAAAATTTTCATTTTTGCGGCGATCAATGTTACAATGTATTTGTATAGGCGTGTTTTCGTAATGTTATTTAAAAAAACACAGTGAAACGTCGATTACTCGAAAACAGATGGCTCGTTTACCATGGCTGTGGTGCAGTGGAAAAGCATCGGATTTAAGATAGAGAGGTAGTCGGTTCGATCCCAGCAAGCGCCAAGTGTTATTTCATTGAGCAAGATTGCTTAGTACTGGTTTCTACCCAGGAGGAAAAAGAGGGCCACATGGGAGATTAGTACTAGTTTACTAAATGTGTTACCCTCTATAAATAAGGTCGATTATTATTATTATTATCATTATAATTAGTAGTAGTAGTATTTTGGCTAATTATGGCCCCCGCCCATCGGGGCTTGGAGAAATAGATTGGTCTATACGATGCTTCCACGCAGAGCTGAAACCGACTGCACATGAGTACTGGTGAACCGCTGTGAAGGTCTAACTAAGCCTGCCCAGGTAAAGTGGTGCGAGTCGGACCATCCATGCATATAAACCCTTTTGGTTTCATTAAGTAGCAGAGACTGAGGTGTAATTTCATCTCAATGTCGGGTAAAAGTCCTACAAAATTGGAAGCAACGTCTCCAAAATGATCTAAATCATGTTGACGGGGACTTTAACCCCTCTGTAATATAAATAAGGTCGATTATTATTATTATTATTGCTAGAAGCCTCCGTGGTGCAGTGGTTATGCTACTCGCCTTGTACATGTAAACCATGGGTCGCAGGATCGATCCCGGGCTTCTCCAGACTTTAAACCGGATGAGTCTTTAAACCGAGGTCCCGTCTCCGCAAAACCTTAGCTGTTGTCGAGACGTAAAACTCAAACGCGCACGCATTATTATGGCTAATTCGAAATCGCTCTGATGAAGACCCTAAAGAATTCTTTCCATAGCTCCAGATATCCATGCCTTTATGCTAATTTATCGATGTTTGTTTGATTTTATCTTGAAAAGTCTTGTTGTGTGTACTCATTATAAACGCCTCAGTGAGGCGATTCTAATGAGTTCACACAACATGTCTTTATTTTAAAAACAATGTTAAAAAACACATGTATATCCTGTTTTGTGAGGCATGTTGTGTGTACTCATTAGAAGTACTCGTTCGACTATATGTGAAGAACCTTTTCAGCCAGATTGGCGCCAAACTGAACTTTCTCTTTGCTGGCCGCACCAGTGTGTTTGTAGGTTTGCTGTGCCCTGGCTCAAAATGCCACATTTGAAACAATACAGATACCGTCTCATTGATTTTAAGTGTGAAATGTCACAAGTTGTCAATGTTTCTTGAAACAATAGTGCTACATCATCATCGATTTTTGGTCCAAACTTAAAGACATTATGGGCGTTTCATTCGTACATGACATGCTCAAGGATCCAACTTTCAGGTCCGATTCTGCGTCCTCGAACACACACATGTATGTTTTGATCCGTGATACTGCAGTTTGCACAAGTTTAAAAGCGCATGTTAACATGTTCAGTACGCTAACACAGCCGTGCAACATAGTGCATTTTTCACATCTCCAAAATGGCTACTTTTCTGATGAAAATCCGTGATTTTTTTTTCTAATTTATACTGCAAACCGAGGTTGTGGGTGCTCATTAGAACCGCCTCATTGAGGTGGTTCTAACGAGCACCCACAACCTATGTCTTCGAGTGTATATAAGTTAAAGAATGTATACCCCGGTAAACCCCAGTTTTCTCTTTATAAAGTGGCGTTTAGGGGGTGTTCATTTCACGGACTTGTTCCGTGATGTTTATTTACTGTATCATGTCCAATATCCGTACCATATCCGATAAGGCATGGAAGCCCTGGAGGACAATTTTGACTAGCGACTGAAGACTTATTACTTGAGTTTGGCATTTTGACTTACATGTATGACTTTTGAGTTATCCAAGGAAGACCTGGAGTGCAGTTTTGACTTGCAACATAAGACTAACGTATGGAAGCCGATTGGTGGAGGGGGGGTGTGGGGGGGGGGGGGATTTTGACTTGTGACATTTGGACTTGTGACTTATGACTTGCGACTTATGGCTTTTGACTTGTGATCGATGACGGGATCGACGGCGACGATTCCGGTGGGGTAAGCGATTTTGTATTATATTGTTACATGTATTACATATTTATTAATTTATTTATTTATTTATTTATTTATTTATTTATTTATTTATTTATTGTATTATTTTGTTTAAAGAATGCCATTAAAAAGTAACTCTGCTTGGTTGATTTTTATGACTTAAAACGAATGCATTGCGACTTATGACTTTGACTTCTGACTTATCACTTGTGACTTCTGACAACACTTTCGACTTATGGCTTTTTTATGCAAACCTGAAGCCAATGGCGGAATTCGGACAACGATAACGACGATTCCGGGCGGGTACGTGTAACTTATTTTGCTCCTTCTGTATATTGTTTGAAAAATTCCATAATGTAATTTGGCCTAGTTACAGGTTTTGACCCTCGGCCTTCGGCCTCCGGCCAATGCAGAAGACATCGGACCTGTAACTGGGCCAATACGAAATTACTTGATAAATAACACACACAGCGAACGGCGAATGCCCCTTTCCCATTTAGTACCGGAAATCCCTAAAGGGGTACTTGGCAAACAGTGCAGGCCCAGATCAGACGCAGCAGAACGCGGCGTCTGATCAGGGCCTCCACTGTTTGCAATACATTCGGCCAGTTTCCATACAGATTTTGAAGAAAACACAACCTGACACCCCTAAAGTTTGAAATGGACTCCTGCTATATATAAGGAGGAAGATTCCATTTGGTACAAAAAGGGTTATAAAGCTTCTACTTGTGCCGGAATGTGCGAGTCCAAATGATCGAAGTTGGTTTTATTGAACGTTGCATGACCTAGCTTAATTTCTTATCATTTTTCCTTCCTCAAGGGTCTATAAAGAGATCATCTTCATACTTATAACCGTATTAGAGTGCCACAGAAATTCGTAATGTAATTTTTCTTACCGTCAAGGGATGTAATCGTGTTTGTGAGCCAAATTTACGGGATTGTTTCCTATAATAAATATATTCCGCAACATGATTGAAAAGTGTCTCCATGGCCTAGTTGCTAAAAGCGCTCTTACTTAAACATTAGTATCTCAACGCTGTGGGCTCGAGCTTTGCTCGGGTTCATCGACATCCGAGAAGCCAAGAAATGAAGGAGACGGTAAGGTAGTTATTCTCCGAATACATGTACATATGCACCTCTGAGTAACGATCTGCTCGATATATGAGAAGTTATCTTGAAAAGGCCGCAAACTTAAATATAAAATGAAATGTGCAACCACATGATGCGGGTTATAGAGACAGGTCTAACCCGTCTACACATTCCAACAATCCACCGCAGCTCCATCCCACATATCTAAGACTTTTAGTAACAATATAACTATCGTTCTAAAGCTTACGGGCTTACACATTATTTTTCATCCTCAGTTAATCTGACCATAGTATAAACATGCATAATGCTCACCAATGTTAAAATATAAATAAATGAGGGGTTCTTCTGCTCAGATAAGCATAGAATTTTCAATTGCCCTGCTAATAAATTTCAAAATGCCAACAAGTGTTAGCATTTTGACATCCTGTTAACAATACCGTGTAATGAACCCCCTCTAAACCCCACTTTATATAGAGAAAACTGGAATTTATGGGGGTAAACATTATTTTCCTTATTTCTGCTTCCAGACATAGGTTATGGGTACTCGTTAGAACCGCCTCAATGAGGCGGTTCTAACGAGCATCCAAAACCTATGTTTTAAATATAAATAAGAAAAATATAACAAATTTTCAGCAGAAAAAAAATGAGATATGAAAGAATGCATTATATCACACTGGTGAGTTATCATAATGGAATTTATAAGCAGAACAATTTTTACGCTCTAGTGAGTTGAGCATGAAAAAAGTTTCATACCCTCGGAACCTCTCCGGAATTTCTGTTTGCTACTGGGACAGTTTCTTGTGAATTTCATCTGTGCATTGTAATGGCTTTTGCATTATATATAGAACCACAGAATGCTTTATCTTCTTGTTATTTCAGCTTAATTTAGACATTAATTTCCCACAAGATTTGTGTACCATTATTGCTGCCATTCTTTAGATAAACCTATACAGAAAACTGGGCAAGAGAGTAGTTTTCGCTATTCAGAAATTGAAGATGGACAACAAGTTGTCATTTTAAAATGAAATTTCGGAGACAAGCCTTCGGCGAATTTCAAACTTTTCCTATGAAATGACTCTACTATATAGTGTTGTGCATGTATTGTCTGCCTATAATAGAACGGTTCACTGGCACTTAGCATTATAATTCACAAAAAAAAACAATCTCCAACTCGAGGTCATTATCATGAAATTTCTAAACGAGCTTTCTGGTAGTTTCGCACTATTCGTATGAAATGTACATTATTACAATATACATGTACCAGTTGTGGAGCGCATTACGATATACTCTGTACATTTTCCTGCCGTAAAAATGATAAAAAAAGATGAAAAAATTGTGATACATTTTTTTTTCTGCTCAAAATATAGATTGTGGGTACCCGTTAGAACCGCCTCATCGAGGCGGTTCTAACAAGTACCCACAATCTGTATTTTAGAGCAGAAATAACAAAATTAAGGTTTAACCCTGTAAACTCCAGTTTTACTATATAAAAGGCATGTTTGTGTGATGGAATGTCATACAGTTGTGTCAAATATGTTTAACAGGCAATACCCTAACGAACAACGTTTTCATTTTGCATATGTGCACATTATTATTCTAACTTGTTTAAAATAGATTGCAACAATAATTAATTAATTACATAATTACAAAACCAATATCACAGTTTCATCTGAATAAATGTCCGTCGTACAGTCATACAGCCATAATCCATCACGAAAATAAGCCTATATGAATCTGACCCCCTTTGAACCCCACCTTCATATAGTAAAACTGGGGCTTACAGGGGTAAACCTTATTATGCCCCCCCCCCCCCGAATCGAGATTCCTGGGACATAGAGTTTTCGGTCTGTCTGTCTGTCTGTTTATCCGTTCGTCCGTTTGTCTTTCTACAAAAACCTTAACATTAGGCATAACTTTTGAATGGTAATAGATACAGCTTTCATATTTTACATGTGTATACCTGATCACAAGACCTTTTTCAGTGGTACCATAATTTTTTATCTCTTGACCTTCACCTTGACATTTGATCTAATTTTTCCATTTTTTTAAGCATTAACATTGGCCATAACTTTCGATTCGTAAGCGATAGGGATTTCATATTTCATGTGCATTCCTTGTCACAAGACCGTTCTAGTGATACCATAATTTTTGACCTTGTGACCTTGACTTTTGATGTTTGACCTACTTTTTTAAAGTACTCTAACATTGGTCATTACGTTCGATTGGTAAGTGGTAGGTCTTTCATATTTCACATGTGCACTCCTTGTCACAATACCTTTCAAATGGTACCATAATTTTTCACCTCATGACCTTGACTTTTATGTTTGACCTATTGTTTAAAAACTTTAACATTGGCCATAACTTTCGATTGGAAAGTGGGAGGGCTTTCATATTTCACATGTGCATTTCTCGTCACAAGACTTTCTAGTGGTACAAAAATTTTTTACCTCGTCACCTTGGCCTTGGTATTTTTTTCTTATTTCTGCTGTTAAATATAGGTTGTGGATACGTGTTAGAACCGCCTCGATGAGGCGGTTCTAACAAGTACCCACATTCTATATTTTAGAGCAGAAATAAGAAAAAAATATCACAATTTTTCATCTTAAAATTCTCATTGTTTTCGGCGATAAAGGTTAGAATGTATTTGTATAGGCGTGTTTGTTGGCATGTTTGCGCGATGAAATGTCATACACTTGTGTCATATGTTTTGTTTGTTTGAGGCTTAACGTCCCCGTCAAGCCCTGCCGCCCAATGAAACTTAAAAGGGTTTATTAGCATGGACTCGCACCGCTTTGCCTTGGCAGGCATAGATCCTCTAAGTTCGTGTGCGGGTCGGTTTCATCTCTGCGTGGGAGCACCAAGCAGCCCATCTATTTCTTCAAGACCCGATTGGTGGGGGCCATTGTGTCATATGTGTTAAAAAAGCAATACCCTCACAAACCATGTTTTCATTTTGTATATGTGCACATTATTATTCTAACTTGTTAAAACATAGATTGCAGCAACCAGCATGCAAAACAGTTTCATCTGAATAGATATCAGTCCTACAGCCATAAACGATGGCATTGCGTTGCATGATTGTGTCATTCAAAATCCAAGCTTTCTTGGTTAATGATGACATTTTATGTTTCTCGTTTCAGCTTCTGTAAGCATAATGGATGTTTATTTCTTCGAGAATCTGATTTGGAACCTATGGTTATTGTCTCTGATGTTCCTACAAACATTTTCATCACGCACAGCATCGTTGAATGATATAGTGAGTATTCGAACCAGCTCCTGAGAAAAGGGCTCGTTTATCTGTCTGTCTGTCTGTCTTCTGCCTGTCTGTCTGTCTGTCTGTCTGCCTGTCTGTCTGTCTGTCTGTCTGCCCGCCTAACTGTCTGTCTATCTGTCTGCCCGCCTAACTGTCTGTCTGTATGTCTGCCTGCCTAACTGTCTGTCCGTTTCTTTGGGGTTAAAGGGTAATGAGAACACCTTCAGGGAAGGCAAATCCTGCAAAAGTATTGTTTGTCTCCCATGTAAATAGGGGTCAACTCTTAAAGACAGAATTTGCTCCTTATTGCTCCTAAGGAGCCAATTCTTTCCTTTAAGAGTTTACCACTTTTTTCCATTGGATAGAGCTTATAGAAAAGCGAACAGGAACTTGAGTTCCGAAAGATGTCTCCCTTTGAAAAATGGCAGGAAAATATGCCAGGTGTTCCCATTCCCCTTAATATAGGAATGAATTTCATTTTTGCGGATTTTCTTCATGGAGTTTGTGAGTGATTCGCCGGAGTTTAAACATCGATAACATTCGCAAAAATGATAATTCATTCCTTATAATTCCAACTTTGTCATCAAATGTTAAAAATGTCACCAAAAAAATGGTACATTTTAGGAAATCTTTCGAAAAAGTAAGAAATGAACTTACCATTGACCACGGCGGAATGATTATTCAATTAGATGCTGTCCTATTTGAAAGAAATCCAAGGGGGTGGGAAAAAAACGTCAGATCTATAAATTCAGTTTATTTGTCTTCTTACGTTTATGTTTTTAATAGTTTTCCATCTTTTAATAGAACGCTATTGATGTCGCTTCATAAACAATGACGTACATGTAACGCTCGGATTCTACATGTGCTCTTTGACGTTAAGTTATACTACTACCTGTCGCTGTGTGAAATAGTTCTGAGATTCTTGTTCACTGAATTTATCTAAGTATAAATCTTTTATTTCAACCAATCAAATCGCTCGAAATGTACATTGAGGTGGAGAATTGGTATTAGTGGCTCAACCAACACTGTTTAGGTCATATCGAGCCCATCAGTTTACCTAACCAAACTTTTCCTGGGTAGGCTCATACATAAGCTACAGTGCATATTCTCTTGCATTAAGAACTGTTCGTCTTTGTTTCTTTGTTTGTTTGATTTGATGTTTAACGTCCCTTCTGTCAACACTATTAAGCGCATTTTGGAGACGTTGCTTCCAATTTTGTGGGACCTTCATCCGAGATTGAGATGAAATGGCATCTCACTGAAACCAGTAGGGTTTATATGCATGGACGGTCAGACTCGCACCATTTTGCCTGGACGGGCTTAGATATTCTAAGCGGTTTACATGTCGGTTTCAGCTCTGCGTGGAAGCATCATGAAATCCAATCTATTTCTCCAAGTCCGGATTCACAGGGGTCTAGAACTGCTCCTCTTGCACACCAGATAATGAAATCCATGTTTTTTTTTGTCTGGGTAGAAATTCTGTTCTTACCCTGGTGTTCTTATCCAGGGACAGGGGAAAAATCGAATATTTACACGTATTTGGTATGCACTGGTTGAATAAGACCTCATATGCACCGTAACTATGGTTGACGTCACAGCAAGTTACGCGACGTCACTTAACATCAAACCATTGTCAACACAATATGGCGGACGACGACAACTGAAGTGACTGCATTGTTAAAAATCCAGACATGCAAGTTATGTAAGAAAAAGAGACTTACATGGTGCGAGGGGTAGATAGAAAACCCGTCCCTCGGAATCACAGTCCGGTATCACTCGGCGAGCCTCGTGATGCCGGACTGTGACCCTAGGAACGGATTTTTCTATCCCCCCTCACACCCATGTAAGATTCTTATATTCATGAGTCAGCGGAAGGGTGAGAATGACCGTAGAAAACTTTAATGACCAATCTCCACGGAAGGAGGTTCCGGACCCTGGCAGATATCGAATCCGCGACCTTCTGAGTTCATTAGAAAAGGGCATCCAATCAAATAACATGGATACTCATAAATTGTTTTGTATAAGTTTATGTGTCGCCAAAATTCTTATAAATTCGAAAAGGGGACATATCGTGTATGCGGTCTGCAAATTCTCAGTCGTGAATATGTTCAACAATCCCCTGTCTGTAACATCCACGTTTTGGCTTTTCAAACCCGAGTTTGACTGTAGGTTTAACAGTTAGAGCATACATTTCAACATTCTGAAAACGGTTCCAATTGAGCCGCATCATAAGAAGATTTGTTTTAACACATAAACGAAAAGCAAAGGACATGGTCAGACTGTCTGGGTCGGGCTTTGGCTGTCAGCCTGCGGCTTCTGTGGACATTGGATTTGTCATTTCGACCCAATCTTCTATTATACTGAATAATATTATCTCTATTGGATAGAGGCCGGCCTCGCTGGCTCTGTCGGATGCATGCCTGGTTGGTGATCTAGTCTCGGGTTCGACCCAGCCTGATCTACATCATTCTTTCGTGGAAATTGATAATGAAATATCTCTTCATTTTCGCTGATTCAAAGAGAGCAATTGTCTGTTTCAAACGGGCGTATGAAGGTGTACTGAACTGGTTAACTGCTTAATGTGTAATAAGCATGTCCAGGAAAAGTGTGGTACATGTATGGGTAACTGATCATTGGCTCGACATATCATAAAACGTGTTGACTGGGCCGTTAAACTCCAAATCAAACAAACAAACGAACAAAACTGGACGAAGGACGCCTACTACACGTTTTCGTGTGACGGACATAATGTTGTGTAATTTAGAAGAAATTTACTGTTTCTGGGATGTGCTGGACAGGATTGATAGATTGTTTAGCCACCCACTGTCTGTCAGTCGCCAACTAGTATTTTGAGCAAGAGCATGATTAAAGCTACAATATGACCACTGCGAAAACCTAGGACTTTCGTCAGTCTGCACAATCATACAATGTGGCAAGGACTTTTATAGCCCGGGGGGGGGGGGGGGGCTATAAAAGTTTCATGCTATCAGCGAAGACTCTGATCAGACTGCTGGTCGCACAAGTCTTGTTGTAGATTGCGTCGTGCACTGGTCCATATGAAGAATGCCTCGTTTCTTGAAAATACTAAATCCGTCTAGTGCCAAAATGTTCTTTAATTATCTCTTTGGCCTGGAAAGCCAGAAATCGTCCTGCTCGCCTGCGAAGTCTGATCATCAATTTACGTATGAACAAGAAAGTTCTGAGACTAAGATCTTCCAGCAAATCATGGACGGTTCTTGTGCGATCGTTCATGCTAATCCAGGCGTTTATTTTTATTTTTATTTTTTATTTATTTATTTAATATTATTAATTTTTTTGTGAAGATCGTCAGATCCATTGTTCTGTAGTAGGACGACATCGAGATACATGTAATGGGAAATAATGTTGTCTTTTTTTTTTTTTTTTTTTTTTCGCTCAAGGCATTTCTGTTCAAATATGAAAATAACTGATATTATTGTACTCTAAACATAGATAGTGAAAGTTTGCTGGAACCGCTGATTATTCGTGTACCAACAATGTATGTTTTACATCACGAAAACACACCTATATAGGTTTGCCCCCCTTGAACCCCACTTTTATATAGTAAAACTGGGATTTACAGGGGTGAACTTATATTTTCTTATTTCTGCTCAAAATATAGATTGTAGCTACTCATTAGAACCGCCTCGATGAGGCGGTTCTAACGAGTACCCACAATCTATATTTTGAGGAGAAAAAAAGAAAAATATCACAATTGTTCATAAAAAAATCGATTTCTCGGTGGTAAAGTCTACAATGTATTTGTATGGGCATGTTTTCGTAATGAGAGCAAAAAATATATATATAAAAAAAAATAAATAAATAACATGACTATTAGAATTTTTCATGAGTACGGATTCGGTATAGGCATCGAGGGTTGGCCGGGCCGATCATAACCGAGGCTATCCCACTGACTAACAAGAACGCCGTCATTCTGTTTAGTTCTTGAATAATATATAGAGTTTATTACTCAGCCAATTTTAAATATGGGATTTATAAACCGAGGGAGGTTGAACATCCGATAAAGAAACGAGTGCGCTTGCGCACGAGTTTCTTTATAGGATATTCAATCTCCCGAGGTTTATAAATCCCATATTTAAAATGGGCTGAATCAATAAACTATATATTACATGTATTTGATAGAGCTGATGGATCATTTTGCATCTAATTCTGTTTACAGTTCACTGTTAACATACAGTCTATGCAAAAGGTAGTGGGCGCAGTGACACATAAGCTGACTGAAACAAAAACTGTATAGACGCCATCTTGAAAGCGGTTCCTATTGTAATGCATGAAGATGGAAGAAATAAAGTATTATAATGATAAAACAATTAAAAATGCGAGAGAACGGTCACCAAACGTACCCCTCATTCTGTAGTTATGTCCAGATAATCTGTATTCCAACCTTGCATCCTACTCGAACGTCACGCATTCTGAACGTTTGCTGATATCTTCTCAGACGCCATTGAGATGACGTCATGATTCACGTCGACGTGTCTGAACTTTCCCGCGTTTGAATATAGCGATTTCATTGCAAAAGCAGTACCTTGTTTCTTGTGTCAAAAGTAGTTCCAGCCAGAAAGAATTATTTCCCCAGCTAAGAGGAAATATTTCTCCTTAGCTAAAAGGAAAATATCATGTTTTTGTCTGATAGAAATCATGGTATTTCTCTGTTATGCATGTAATATTATGTAGTTATTCACTGGCCGTCGCCGAGCATAATCTTAGCATTAGGATGGTGGCCGATTATTAGAATACATGATCTGATAACGTTACTGCGTTACTTCAGTGTTCAAGGAAAACGTTTTATGACTTTGAAAAACCATATTTCTTACATGCTTTTCAATGAATGATAGAGATTTATCAGTGAAATATAAATCGATATTTTCACTGTTTCAAACAGTGAAAATACGATTTTTTATTTTTCACTGTTTGGGACTACTTTTTTCTCCAAATCTAACTCTAATTTCAATTTTATCTTTGTCAGATAACTGAACAATACTGAAATGTGTTCTAATTGACGCATAGCCCGTTCATGTGTGACGGGGACGTTACTGACGTCATTTATGACGCTGACGTCACGTCTTTTGTCGCGCGACGTTAGACTTGCCAGCAACTTCTTTTGAAAACTACTCTCTCAATTATTTCATTAATCATTCATAATAATACCATCCCAGGCCATTTCTCAGGTGCAAACTTTCAGTTTACACCCAATAGTATACCCACTAAACACGACGGACACCACTAAATTGACGCGAAACGAACAGGAACAAAGATAATTTTCTCCGAATGTGAGCGACACCATTAAAGACGCTAAATATTGCCTTTTGAAGCATGTAAGAAACAGAAAATTTGATTTTTTCAGTGCAAGATCAAATTTTATTTCACTCATGAACACCAAAACTGCTATTTTCACTCGTGGCTACGCCACGAGTGAAAATAGCAGTTTTGGTGTTCATTCGATGAAATAAAATTCGATCTTACACTGAAAAAATCAAATATCCTCTATAAGTTACCCACGTATACCATTTACGTATTCAGACACAGTGACTCAACCTCGTGTCAAGTTTGAGTGTCTGTCAGGTTGCACATTGTAGCAACATAGGCTGACGTTGACAACATGCTCAACCCTTATCCTGCTGAATAAATTAGTAGCACGAACATCCATGTTGAACCATTTACCAATACAATTACATGTATTTGATATGATGTATTTATTCAATTCAAAAACTGCATGGCGGACATTGCGGATCCTGATCAGATGGCTTCTATGGTTTAGATCCTGATCAAATGGCTTCTGAAAGATCAGGATCTACACTGTTTGCAAAGGTAGGGGTTGTTATATTCTTTAGGAAATGGGTTAAGTCTATGATTGGATTACGAAAAGACGCCTTTTCAAATAAATAGTAAACTTTACCGCCGAAAAAAAAGGAAAATTTTAAGTAAAAATGTGATATGTTTCTTATTTCTGCTCAAAATATAGATTTTGGGTACTCGTTAGAACCGCCTCATCGAGGCGGTTCTAACGAACACCCATAATCTATATTTTAGAGCAGAAATAAGGATGAGGCGGTTCTAACGAATACCCACAATCTATATTTTAGAGCAGAAATAAGAAAAAATAAGGTTTACCCATAGAAACCCCAGTTTTACTACATAAAGGTGGGGTTCAAGGGGGTAAAAATTATGCAGGCGTGTTTTCGTAACTGGATCAAATTCGGAGATGATACATTCTTTGTCAGTTTTAATTACTTCCAGCTGGGCCATGAATATTCATGTAATTGATCGGCCCAAAGTGCTTTTGTTTCCAATTATAGTTCCTAAGAGACTGATGAGCTATGTAACTGTTAAAAATTGAGGCTTTTGTCTTTTTGAATTATGGCAAAATGACAAACATGGTACAGCACATATAATGGCAGAGGACCCTCGTTATAACGGCAGTATTTGTTCCATACAAGAATTTGCCGTTGTAAAGAATCCCAGTTAGGAGTATGACAGGTAATAAGAGGCCTCATCTCCATCATTACCCCAAGAAACAAATGTTATAGACATTTGTTAGAATCGCCTCGGTGAGGCTATTCTAACAAATGTCTATAACATTTGTTTTATGAAGTATTAGATTACAAGACTCTTTTATGACTATGGACTCGATTTGTGATTTCCAAACCGAGGGAATCCAACGCCGCTCGGAACTGAGGCTAAGCCTTTAGCTAAGTAGTCGCTCCATTAAAATTGCCGTTATAACGAGTTTTGTCGTTATAACGAATGTCGGTGTAAAAAGGGTTGACTACATACAAACGTGTACAGTCAAACTGCAACAGCTCGAATAGTTTCTGGACCATAAAATTGGTTCGAGACAGGGACTTTTCGGAATCCTGAGGGTAAACTATTGTTCCATATAATGAGACACGGTTGGGATTACATATGGATGTAGTTTCGTTCTTCCGTTCATCTCTATCATAAAATTTCCGTTTGTTTGTTTGTTCGATTTGAGGTTTAACGTCCCCGCCAACACTGTAAGGGTCATTTTGGAGACATTGTTTTTAATTTTTTTGTGAGTCTTTCACCCGACATTGAGATGAAATGACATCTCAAGCCCTGTCGCCCAATGAAACCAATAGTGTTTATTAGCATGGACGGTCCGCCTCGCACCGCGGTTCCTGGACAGGCTTAGATCCTCTAAGCGGTTTACCAGTACTAGTGTGCGGGCCGGATTCAGCTCTGCGTGGAAGCATCATGCAGGCCATATATTTCTTCAAGCCCCTATGGGCGGGGGCCGATAAAATTTCCGTTAGATGTACCATTTCCGCACACACATTTCTCTGTTTCAGGACTACCTTACAAAATATGGCTACCTCAAAGAAAGTGATGCGAAGTCGGAAAATCTACTCTCAAGTGAATACGTCAAAAATGCTGTTTCCCAGTTCCAACGAATGGCGGGGCTTTCAGTTACAGGTGTGTCAAGTTGTCTTGCTCCGAGATATAGAGAATACCAGGTGAGTGTCTTTTGATATCAAGTTTATCAGGCAAGGCTTCGAGAACGCTTGTAGAATCGCGAGGCTTGCCGAGCGATTCTACATGCGTTCTCGAAGCCGAGCCTGATAAACTTGATATCAAAGGACACGAATCTGGTATTCTATTTATCAGTTTATCCCAATATACACTTACATTTTTGCCATTTTTTTTTCAGTTTTGCCAGTTCTAAGAAGTGCAATGTCACGTTGACCTGGTAAAACTCACTTGTCCTGAGATAGCAGATGTTTATCAGGTCAATGTGCTGCTGTGCAATTAATATAGGAGGTGACTGATAAAATCTTGCTCCGAGATATCATTGTCAACAGGATAACACTTCTATGTGAGATATGTGTGATATTTGTCATGTCGAAAAAAGGACCATTTTCTGATGAAAATTCGCGATAATCGTCTTATTACTTCTTCAAACATAGATCGTAAGTGCTAACAAGTTTCCACAATCTATATTCGTGAGCATTTTGGAGCACAAATAAGGATAATTATTATTATATTATATATAGATAAACGTTCTTCCATTAGTTTAGAGAAAAATATAAGACGAATGACATAATTAAATGTCTACCTGGTCATGAGGCATTATTTTCTATAGTTTCCAAAATTAGATTCTCTATGCGAAATTGTTTTCTAAAATTAGACTCTGGAATTATACGCTACGTAATATTGAGCTGTCCCTTGTTCTGTTCTTTTACCTGCATCAGAACCAGAATGTCAAATGACCTTTATACATCAGGCATTTCCAGCAGTGCAGTAAACGTATTTTTCCCTGATAATGACGAACGAAAACAGATAACATATAAGAATCTTACATGGGTGTGAGGGGTGTATGGAAAAATCCGTCCCGAGGGTCACTGTCCGGTATCACGAGACTTGCCTAGTGATGCCGGACAGTGGTCCCGAGGGACGGATTTTTCTATCCGCCCCTCACTCCAATGAAGGATTCGTTTTTCGTTTTTTTTTCTTGCATACCTTCCATTTCTGAGCGTCGGTTTTTAATACTGCAGTCACTTCGTTGCCGACGTCCGCTATATTGTAATGATACTACAGTAATGTGTAGTGACTTCACATGACGTGCTGTGACGTCAACAATAACGGCATATGAGGTCGTATTCAACAAGTGCATTTATCAAACACGCGAAAATTTTCGATTTTGGGTAAGAACACCAGGGTTAGAATAGAATTTCTATCCCAAGCTTAAACTGTGGACTTCCTTATCTAGTGTGCAAGCAACAAACTTACACTTGTAGTTTGACCCAGTTTAAAGTAATTATATAATGTCACTCGAGCTTGTTATCGTAATGCGGTATTCTGAGGGCTTACTTGTAGCTATCCGTATCCCATAACACATACTTAACATGAAAGTTAACCCGCTTTATACGGGAGACCACGCGGGTACAATGGCAAAAGGGAAGGCAAATGAAACAATTGTTGACTATTGAGTCATAGGACATGACGTGATTTCGACCAGAGAATACCAGTATTGACCTCGGCTTTGCTTCGGTCAGTATTCGGTCAGTATCGGTATTCTCTGGTCAACAACACATCATTAAAATCCCACAGTTCCCTAAATTGAATGGTGACGGATTTATTATTCTAATTTATATAATCAGTTAAGGTACAAAGATCAATGAGCAAAGAATTTATACTTTTTTGTATGAACGAATCGCGTGGACAGCCACACTTTATATAGAGAAAAATGGGGTTATACCCACTTTTTTTATTTCTGCTCCGAGACAAACATTGTTGGGTACTCATTAGAACCGCCTCAATGAGGTGGTTCTAACGAGCACCCACAACAAACGTTTGCAGTATAAATAAGAAAAATAGCACGGAATTTTCCTCTGAGGAAAATGCACTAGATCGCACGGGTATGTTATAATAATGAAGAGTAACTTTTTAAAGTTCAAAGCAGTAAATCAATTTAATAGTCCTGCTCATAAATATTAAAATGTTTTATCATATGACGTCGCGCCTGAGAGTGCAATAACGCCATGTAATAAACCAAATATGCAAATTAGTTAGATACGCCCCGTAACGTTACACGTACGACGTCCTTAACAACGACTCGAATAATAATAGCGGCACACATTTTTGTCAAGAAATAGTGAAAATAAAATGCGTTTTCAATGTCATATGATAATTAGAATCTTGCATTCTTGTTCATGTATTATTGAATTTATTTAACTCTTGGCGGAAAAGGTATAAAATGCTCGACGAAGCCCCTCATTTTATCCCTTTTCCTCAACTCGTTTTTATAAATTCAATAATACATGAGCACGAATGTTAAGAGCCAATGCTAACACATTAGGAAAACACGCCTTTACAAATACAACCTGTATTAAGCAACCACCTTTGGGATATTCAAAAAGTGATTGCTTAAGACAGATGCTTGCTTAACATAGGTGGATTTTAATGCATTTTCCTTTTATGGGAACTGAATACCTGCTTGCTTAAGACAGGTTGCTTGCTTAATAGAGGTGGCCACTTAGACAGGTTTTACTGTACATTGTAAATTTTACCTCCCAAAAATGAAAATTTTAAGATGAAAAATTGTGATATTTTTCTTATTTCTGCTCAAAATATAGACTGTTGGTACCCTCAATCTATATTTTACAGAAGAAATAAGAAAAAATAAGGTTTACCCTTGTAAACCCCAGTTTTTTTCTATATGAACGTGGGGTTCAAGGTCAAAATTATGGTGTTCTTGTTTTTACTTCAAAACATAGATTGCGTATTCTTTTGACAACCACCCCACCGTCTGAAGCGGCGAAAACAAACATACAATTACACTGCATGTTTTGGTGATGATTTTGTGGAAATGCAAGAAGAACGTTTTATTGCCTTTTTCTTCTTTTACCAGGCATTCTGGATGAAGAGACGCAGAAAACTATGGAGCTTCCACGATGTGGCGTCAAAGATACTATAGGAACAGGAAATAGAGCAAGAAGAAAACGATATGCATTGCATGGTGGGTAAGACAAGTAGCTATGTTCTTTGGTCGTATGTTTTCCTGGGCAATCATTCAAAGGCTCGTTCACGAATCCAACCAAAATTTGCAGTGTCTCACGTGTGTCAAGGTTCATCCGAGGATGGTTATTATTATCCCCACGCTTTTAAAGAAAGCGTTGGGGATACTGTGAACGCCTCCGTCCGTCTGTCCGTCCGTCCGTCCGTCAATCACACCATCTCCTCCTTAAACGCTGTTCAGAATGAAACCCGATTTGGTACATTGCATCCTTACATGATGAGAGCGTGCGAGAGCAACATTAAAATTGTCTCCGCCCAGAGGGGGAGAAAGCGTGGGGATTTGCGATGGCTTGCCATCGACTGCTCGCTCTAGTTCGGTGTTATTTTTGACGCGAAATCGTAGCATTACAGACCTGGGAAACATCGTATAACCCTGGCACGTGCATCGAGTGAGGATCCTGTGGCGTTTGTACGATTTATATGACAACCGTACGGTAATCGTGTCCACAAAGCGCATTATGCGCACGGTCTGCGGGCGTTGATATCGTGTTACTCGCACGTGAATGACACACGAATGGCACGTGACTTGCACGATTTGCCTATCATACTGGGCACATACGACTATCTGGCGATTTTAGATAGTTTTTTTTTTTTTCATTTTACGACCTCTTCAAAATTATTTCACTCATATCGAGCCGATCGTTAATAAGAGTAGGGCGAAAACCGGAGTACCCGAAGAAAAACCACCTGACCTTCCGTTGCAGAACTTTGTGTCTCACATGTGACCCGAGCGAGGCTCGAACCACAGCGGTGAGAGACCTAACGAATAAGAGTCAGCGCTCTTATCCACTATGCCACGGAGGTCCGTTCATGCCCAACAATTAATGGCCGTGAAAATAAAAAATAACCTATAACATGCCACTCACAACAATTGTCGCCTGTTTTGTCGTCTGTTGGTAGATTTAAAAGATTTTGCAAACAGTGTAGACCGAGATCAGACTGCTCCTCTAGGAGCAGTCTGATCTAGGTCCACACTGTTTGTCTGTATGCAAAAATATTTCTAAAAAGTTTGCAAAAAGATTCAGCAGACGACATAAGCAGACGACATTTTCAGATGTAGTTTTTTCTTGTCGTCTTTTGGGTAAATTGTTGAAGAATTGTGTTGTTTTTCTTATTTCTGCTTCAAATACAGATTGAGGTGCTCGTTGGAATTGCGGCTTCGAAGTGGCGGTTTTGAGTACCAACAATCTATGTTTTGTCTTGAAGAGCTTGCTTAAATGTCCAATAGTTCTATAAATGTGTAACTAAAGAACATAAGTAGATTAAATTGGTGTTTAAGGGCCTCCCTGGCACAAATCTGTTCAAACTTTGATGAGCCTAATTTCATCTTGATTTGAAACTTCATTCAAAATATCTTTACATCATGTCAACCAACTACCAGCCAAGAATAATTCAAAGTTCATAGTGATGTACATTACAGCGCTGTCCAATCAAAATACATCCCAAATGTCAATCAAACCTAAAAATGGAAAAACGTGTTTATGAACTTGAATGGGACCAATCAACAAATGATCAATGTATATTGCCTGTTCCAGTTTTGTGGTTTGATTTGAGTTTTAACGCCTCGTCAACACTATTTAGGTCGTTTTGGACACACTGCTTCCAATGTTTGGGGACTTTTACCTGCCATTGAGATGAAACGACATCTGAGTCCCTGCCGCCCAATGAAACCAACAAGGCTCATATGCATGGCCGATCCGAGTCGCATCACTTTGCCTGGCCAGGCTTAGACCTTCTAAGCGGTTTACCCGTAGTCATTTGCGGTCGATTTCAGTTCTGCGTGGAAGAATCGTGCAACCCAATCTGTTTCTCCAAGCCCCGATGGGCGGGAGCCATGATCCAGTTTTATAATTCTTGAATGGATGACATATTCGTGCCAAACTAGCTTAAATGAAAGGTACGTCACATGATTTCGAACAGATTTGTAGCCACATGTGTAATGGGTAAGAGCGCTGACTATTAATTATAAGGCCTCTCACCGCTGTGGGTTGGGGCCTAGCCCGGGTCACAGGCGAGCCGCCAAGTTTTGCAACGGGTACTCCGGTTTTCGCCCACCTCTGATTAATGATAGGCTCTAAACAGTGAAAAATAAATTTAAATGGCCGTTAAACCCAAGCCCAAAAGTAAATACTAAAAAAATAAATAACTGGTTCTCTGTAGTAAACAGTATCATTCCAGGAGATTGTACATGTACAGCGAAATTCCGCTATTAACACTCCCTAAAATTAAGACTCAATCTGCTTTTAAGGCTTCAGTCATTCTTATGAAATTGTAGTTTTGACCATTTGTGGTGAATTTCTTCTCGAAAGTTACAATGTAATTGTATGTTTGTTTTCACCACCTCAGACGGTGAGAATATCTGCAATCTGTGTTTTGAAGTAAAATGATGAACACCGTAGTAAGCCACGTTTTCCGATGCAAAATTGGCTTTAACCGGAAATCTCAAAACGGATATTCTGGCAAACAATGCAGACCCAGATCAGACGCCGCAGAACGCGGATCTGATCAGGGCCTACGCTGTTTGCAAAATATTCAGCAATTTTCCATTCATGTACATTTTGAAGAAAACGCAACCTGTCACCCCTTAATTTTGAAATGGACGCCTGCTTTATATAAGGAGGAAGATTCCATTTGGTACAAAAAGGGTTAAAGGATGTTGATTAAACAGAGTTGTTTTTCACTTGTTGTTTGTGTTGAAATTTTACGTCCCCATCAACACTATTTGAGCCAGCGCACGACAAAACCTACAATAAGACATGTGTGCCCAGCGAAAAATCAGATCAGCCTGCGCATCCATATAGTCTTACCAGAGACTTCTCTTGCTGCATGAAGGAGCAATGGGCCCTTAGTTATCCTTAGAGTACACAGTAAAGACTCTGATCAGACTGCACAGAGTCTTCGCTGGGCGCACATGTCTTATTGCAGGTTTTGTCGTGCGCTGGCTCAAAATTTTAAGTAATTTTGGAAACCTTGCTTCCGATTTTGTGGAACTTTAACCCGACATTGAGATGAAAAGACTTCTCAAGCCCTATCGCCCAAAAAACGCTATGTTTTAAGACACACATTTGCCTGGACAGGCTTTGATCCTCTAAAAGTACTGTGCTGAAATGTTCGGCTGGTTTCAGCACTATGCGGAAGCACGATCGTGACAGCCCAATCTTATTTTCCTAACCCCGATGTGGCGAGGCCCTTCAAAGAGTTGTTAAAGTGATGTTTACTCAATCACCCGGCTTACTAAAATACTATCTTTAGAACTCATTGAGGCGAGTCGGTTGCCCCCGCCCATCGCAGCTTGGAGAAATAGATTGGGCTGCATGGTGCTTCCACGCAGAGCTGAAACCGACAACACACAAGTACTGGTAAACCGCTTAGAAGGACTAAGCCTGCCCAGGCAAAGTGGAGTGAGTCAGACCGTCCAATGCATATACGTGTAAGCCTTTAAGTTTCATTGGGCGGCAGGGGTTGAGAAATCATTTCATCTCAATGTTGGGTAAACGTCCCACAAAATTGGATACAACATGTCCAAAATGACCTAACTAGTGTTGACGGGGACGTTAAACATAATTTCAATTCGAAGCGGTTCTAACGAGTTTCCATAGGGGTGATTGGGTGGGACAAAGGTGACGTGTAACCTGCATCATTGTGCGTTTGACAGTTACGCAAGACCTGCTGTCCTTGCAGCAGGTATTGGTAGAGGGGGAATAATGTATATCTTCTGTTTCTACACTTCCATTCATTTTCATCTTTCTCCTCTGTCCCTAACTTTCATCTCATCTACTATCTCTCCTATCTTCAAACAAATCGGCCCCCGCCCATCGGGGCTTGAAGAAATAGATGGGCTGCATGATGCTTCCACGCAGAGCTGAAACAGACCCGCACACGAGCAATGGTAAACCACTCAGAGGATCTAAGCCTGCCCAGGCAAAGCGGTGCGAGTCGGCCCGTCCATGTTAATAAACCCTATTGGTTTCATTGGGCGAAGAGCTTAAGATGTCATTTCATCTCAAGGTCGGGTAAAAGTCCCACAAAATTGGAAGCAACGTCTCCAAAATGACATTTACAGTGTTGACAGGGACGTTAAACCTCAAATCAAACAAAAAACAGCTTCAAACAAAATTACCCACACGGGATGAAGTGCCGTTAAACCCAAAACAAACAAAACAAAACAAACGAGTTCCCAAAATATATGATTTTAAACATGAACATACAAAACAGTCTGTGCACTTCTGAATCCCAAGTTTTTCTCAATGTAAAGTGTAATCTTAAGGAGTGTTTATTACACGGACTTGTTAATCTTTTATAAGCTTGAACGTATTCCGCAATAAAACAGAAAATGTCACTAACGGCGGCTTTCCTCAGAAATTTTGCATTGATCGTTTTCTTTGCACTGTGAGTTGGAGCTAGTAGTTTGTTTTCGCCAAAGTCTCATAGGATTTATGTATAGTGTCTTTCTTAATTACAATTGAATATTCTATCAGAAATTTAAATATGCGTTAACGTACAGAACAGAAGTCGTCACGAAAACACGCCTATATAATTTTGACCCCCTTGAACCCCACTTTTATATAGTAAAACTGGGGTTTCTGGGGGTATACCTTATTTTTCTTATTTCTGCTCTAAAATATAGATTGTGGGTACTCGTTAGAACCGCCTCAATGAGGCGGTTCTAACGAGTGCCCACAATTTATATTTTGAGCAAAAATAAGAAAAATATCACAATTTTTCATCATAAAATGTTCATTTTTTCGGCGATAAAGGTGGCAATGTATTTGTATAGGTGTGTTTGCGTAATGGCAGACAGTGATCAGGAATCGATACAATCAACCCACAGCTCCAATCAGAGACATCAAAGGGAAAGAAACACAAACATGAACAACAGACCCTAATGGGAACATCAATAGTGGAAAGCCAAAAGGACAGTTCCTTTCCCACAAAATGGCCAATAGGCTATCCAAAACAAAATAATATAAGCGATACAAACACCCAAAGACAAACAATAACAAAAATAAATCGCGATAGAAGAACCTCATTGAAACGTGGTGTGTGTGTGGGGGGGGGGGGGGGGGGGGGCGGGGTGTGAGAGGCTTAAATCCATTTTACGTGGCCACAATCCTCGCCCTTATTTCCGTCGCGATTTAGACAAATACTTTAATTCAGTCCACATGAAGGCCTCCTAGTTATATCAGTGCAACATCTCCGTGAACACAAAAATCAAACAACTGCAGAGATGAAACAACGATGAGGTCTCGACAGAAAGAAACCACTGAAATGCTAGAGCAAAAGAAGACCAACAGTTAGACTCCGATGACCCGACTTGAGATAAAGCATCAGGCACCAAACAACATTACATGTACATAAAATTAGATACTGTCTAATTCTCAGTTAGCCTTTACGCCCGAACCGTCATAGAATCTGAGGCCTGAGCCACCGGCGTACAATTAAAATGGGAAGTAAAGGTGTCAACCGTGATTGGGTTAACTTCAATGCATGCAGCACGTGGTATAACATTAATGTTTTACCCTATCATTTTATATGGAAGAATGATTTTACGAAATTTGGTGCTGAAGTCATTGCATTTATGTATTTGTCTGAATTTAAATACTAAGTCACCATAAAATTCGGGTTCTGATAGACCTTGTTGCAGAAGAGATTAAAGTCCAACATTGAATTTTGAAATTAAATCGGAATGACGTCTATACAATTTTGAAAAGGCTTTGCGTAGTTTATGATATCGATAACCCTGATCAAGTAGTAGTTTTAGGAACAGTAAAAAGTGGGTTTACAAGCGTATTTAATTGTTACCACAATGATAAAACATCTCTTTGCGCTCTCAACCACTCATGTAGCTCGACTTTCGAGGGCAAATTTGATAAAATTGGCGTTGATTATAACTGTACGAAAGTGGTATTCAATGGTATATACATTATTCTCCTCACTTGTGATAAAAACATAAATGATGGGTACCCTTTAGAACAGAACTTAAATGATGGGTGCCCGTTAAAAAAGTCTCAATGATGCAGTTCTTACTGGCAGCCACCATTTATGCAGCAGAAGCAAAACAAAAATGAAATAAAAATATGATCTATAAAATGCTAGTTCTAAGGAATTGTGAGAAGCCACAATCGCATATAGTGTGTTATGGTAAGAATACAGTTTCCGACATCTAATTAAGATACGCCTATAATAATACATTGTACCACCGAGAAAATGATAATTTTCTGATTAAAAAATGTTGATATTTATTTTCTTATTTATGCTCAAAATATAGATTGTGGGTACACAATAGAACCGCATAATCGTTGCGGTCCTAACGAGTACCCAAAATCAATGTTTTAGGATAAAAAACGGTTTACTCTGTCTCTGGTCAGGCTCATCGGAGTCTAACTGTTGGTTTTCTTTTGCTCCAGCATTTCAGTGGTTTCTTGCTGTCGAGTCCTCACCGTTGTCTCACCTCTGTGGTTCTTTGATTTCTGTGTTCACGGGGGTGTTGCACTGATGAGTTAGGAGGCCTTCATGCGGACTGAACAAATTATTTGTCTAAATCGCGACGGAAGTAAGGGCGAGGATTGTGGCCACGTAAAATCGATTTAAGCCCCCCAGTGGAAATCTTCCACTGACCGTTCCAAGGCGGCTCTTCTGTGGCGATTTATTTATGTTGTTGTTTGTTACTTACTGTGTGTATCACTTGTGTCTTTTAATTTTGGATGGCCATATGGCCATTTTGTGGGAAAGTAACTGTCCATATGGCCTTCCTTTGTTTAGGTTTCCATTATGGTCTGGTCGCTTAATGTTTGTATTTCGTTCCCTTTGGTGTCTTTTATGGATGGAGTAAGTTAATTGTATCAATTCCTGATCTTTGTTTTACTTCTACTTTACCCCTGTAAACTATCGTTTTATTTCATACAATGTTCCAAGGCGGTTCTTCTGTCGCAGTTTATTTTTGTTATGGCTTATTTTGTTTTGGATAGCCAATTGGCCATTTTGTGGGAAAGTAACTGTCCTTTTGGCTTTCCCCTATATTTGTTTCCATTAGGGTCCAGTTGTTTCATGTTTCTTTCCCTTTAGTGTCTCTGATAGGAGCCGTGGGTTAATTGTATCGGTTCCTGATCATCGCCTTCACTTCTATTATTCAAGGGGGTGAAATGTATTTAGGCGTGTTTTCGTGATGAAAATACCAATGCAATAACACACCCATGCGATGTTTCAATAGTCTTGCATGAATATGGATTCGATATTATAAGAATCTTATATGGGTGTGAGGGGTGGATGGAAAAATACGTCCCGAGGGACACTGTCC
The DNA here is from genome assembly GCA_963580285.1 of Lucinisca nassula. NCBI lineage: Eukaryota > Metazoa > Mollusca > Bivalvia > Lucinida > Lucinidae > Lucinisca > Lucinisca nassula. The sequence continues at coordinate 76,193,671 of OY757024.1, read as the reverse complement.
GGCATCACGAGGCTTGCCGAGTGATGCCGGACAGTGATCCCGAGGGACGGATTTTTCTATCCGCCCCTCACACTCATATAGGATTCTTTTTCTTGCATACCTTCCATTTTTAGCGCGGGTCTTAATGCTGCAGTCACTTCGGTTACCGACGTCCGTCATTTTGTGATGACACAACAGGAATGTTTAGTGACGTCACGCATTGTAATCAACCATTGCATTTATCAAACACGCGATTATATTCGATTTGGGGTCGGAACACCAGGGTCAGAACATAATTTTCTATCCCAGGGTAAAATCACGGATTTCCTTGTCTGGTGTGCAAGAACATAAATTTCTATCCTAGGGTAAAATCACGGATTTCCTTTTCTGGTGTGCAAGAATATAAGAATCTTACATGGGTGTGAGGGGTGGATGGAAAAATCCCTTACACTCATGTAGGATTCTTTTTCTTGCATACCTTCCATTTCTGATTATGGATTTGTAATACTGCATCACTTCGGTTTCCGACGCCCGCCATATGGTGATGCTTGTGTTTTAACCATGTTTATAAGTTTGTGCTCAACTTGAGCTATCGGTGTACACTTTATTGTATTTCAGTTTATGTAAACTTTTATTATATAAAGCGGAAATGAGAACTCGATTGTATAATACTTATTCAAGATAAAAACTAGGAGAAAGAGTTTGAGCGCATGGTGGTCTAGCAAACTATTTCTGCACCGAATTTTAAGCGATTGCACGACCCGCAGAAAAAGCGACCGACTGAAGTCGGTTGAATTTCTAAGAGTGCCCTAAAATCACCGTGTCATTCGGTCATTCTGTCAGTCTGTCAGTCTGTCTGTCCGTCCGTAACCCGTTTGTGAAAATTGATGATAGTGACTTAACCGCTTGGAATATTTAAACAATTTTTGGCATAGTGATAGATATCAATGAGATCTAACCAATGAACTTGCGAAATATTACATTCCATTCAGTATAGCCTCGCCGAGGCGAAAAATGTGAACATTTTCGAACTGCTTCTCCTCGGAAACCGTTGGGCCGATTGAAGTCAAATTTCATATGGAGCCTCTATGGGATGGGATAAACCAAACTTTGCTCATGGGGTCCAGGTCACATGACCAAAATGGCCGCCAAGCCATATATGGTCTGTCTGTCTGTCCGTCCATAACCCGTTTGTGAAAATTGGCGATAGTGACTTAACCGCTTGGAATATTTAAACAATTTTTGGCATACTGATAGATATCAATAAGATCTAACCAATGAACTTGCGAAATATTACATTCCATTTAGTATAGCCTCGCCGAATCGAAAAATCCGTAACCCGTTTGTGAAAATTGGTGATAGTGACTTAACCGCTTGGAATATTGAAACAATTTTTGGCATACTGATAGATATCAATGAGATCTAACCAATGAACTTGCATAAAATAACATTCCATTTAGTATAGCCTCGCCGAGGCGAAAAATGTGCAAAATTTTCGAACTGCTTCTTCTCGGAAACCGTTGGGCCGATTGAAGTCAAATTTCATATGGAGCCTCTATGGGATAGGCGAAACCAAAATTTGCTCATGGGGTCCAGGTCACATGACCAAAATGGCCGCCAAGCCATATATGGTATGTCTGTCTGTCCGTCGGTAACCCGTTTGTGAAAATTGGTGATAGTGACTAAACCGCTTGGAAAATTTAAACAATGTTTGGCATACTGATAGATATCAATAAGGTCTAACCAATGAACTTGCGAAATATTACATTCCATTTAGTATAGCCTCGCCGAGGCGAAAAATGTGAACATTTTCGAACTGCTTCTCCTCGGAAATCGTTGGGCCGATTGAAGTCAAACTTCATATGGAGCCTCTATGGGATGGGGGAAACCAAAATATGCTCATGAGGTCCAGGTCACATGACCAAAATGGCCGCCAAGCCATATATTGTAAAAACCCTTCAAAAATAGTCTTCTCCAGAACCACTGGGCAGATTTCCACGAAACTTGATAAATGGCATCTGGGACGTAGGCCCATCATAAAATGCTAAAATGGTGACCCTGGGTTGACCTTGACCTTCTTTGTGCCTATGTCAAACTTTGATACATATGCTTTTGTATTGGAAAATGTGAGAATGCATTTTATTCTGCAAACGATTCAGAATACAGTACTAAAGTATAAGATATATTTTTGCTCCTTACGATAAGGCGCATTTATTGGGGGAACCGTTTTAGGTCCAGGTCACATGACCAAAGTGGCCGCCATACCCATATATGGTAACACTCATAAAGCTAAAAGCATCCGGCGGGTCGTGCACTTCAGCTGAAGCACTGGTTTTATTCCATATTCAAGTTTGCCATTGTTGCAAAGTGGTTCCTGCCACACGGAAATATTTTTCAGTGCGAAATAGTTCCCCTTTGAAAACAGCAAACTAGTTGGAAATGGTTTCTCAGGAAAGGCCACAATCCAAGAACGCAGCCGACTCAAGTCACCTATAGAAAGTGACACATAGGTTCACACAAAAACAGACAAAACATGAACCAACGGTACAATGCCAAATAACAGTTAAGCCACTGCAAAAACGACCACCTTGGGTCGGTCAGTAGCAAAACTACTGGGGGCTTCAACTCCGAGTTTATAAATTTCAACCCTCGCCCTCAGTTCTAGTACATTACCAAACAAAAAAACAATAACACATTGAACCGCATGGAGTCTTTCTATGCAATTTTATTTCACCTAGAGAGTGGGGGTTTTCTCATTCATGACGTCATATGATACGTACTAGTACCTTTATATATCACTTGCTGTTTCAACTGAAACGTTTTGATATATGACTCATTTCTGTACTGAAACAGGTCATTGAATCTAGACCGAACTGTATCAGTGAGGCGACCCTTACGAACACCCTCAATTTATGATACAATTATTATTACTTGATAATGTGCAAAAACCATGTCCGTTTCATTGGCGTTGTAAAGGCTAATACAGACCAAATTAAAACAACATAATTAGTATACTGTATTGACACGCAACCAACGAATGTGTGTGCGCACAGCTTCGTCAGACGTGTGAATAACTTTTTCAGAACACTTAACTTCACGACGGCTTGTTAAAAGGGAATGTGTGGCGGCCGTAAAACGTCGATTCACTATGGAATTCAGGAAATATTTGAGGATCACTGATGATGCCTAATTGGCCGAAACTAGCTAGTCGGGCCCAGAAGTCTTGAATACTCTATAGTTTTCAGTTCTGTGCTGTAGTCTTTGTTTCCAAAGGATTACCCCTTTTTCAGAACATTTATATTGGGGGCCTGTGAAGACTGTGGTCCGACTGTGTTGTTGCAAAGGTTGACCAGGGGGATCACATAACATAATTACACATTACGAATACACCCCTATACCAATACATTGCAAATTTTATCTCCAAAATTGAAAATTTTAAGATGAAAAAATGTGATATTTTTCTTATTTCTGCCCAAAATATAGATTGTGGGTACTCGTTAGAACCGCCTTATCCTGGCGGTTCTAACGAGTACTCACAATCTATATTTTAGAGCAGAAATAAGAAAAATAAGGTTTACCCCTGTAAACCCCAGTTTTGCTATATAAAAGTGGGGTTCAAGGGGGTCAAAATAATATAGGCATGTTTTCATGATGATGTATACCGTTTTGAAATTTTTGCTGTCGGCACCGCCTCCGCCCACCGGGGCTTGGAGACACAGATTGGGCCACATGGTGCTTCCAAGCAGATCTGAAACAGACCACACACTTGAGTACTGGTAAACCGCTTAGAAGTATTAAGCATGCCCAGGCAAAGTGATATGAGTCAGACCGTCCAATGCATATACACCTTTTGGTTTAATTGGGCTGCAGGGCTTGAAATGTCATTTCACTCCATTCTGGGGTAAAATTTCCACAACATTGGAAGCAACGTTTCCAAAATGACCCACATAGTTTTTACACGAACGTAAAACCTCAATGCAATCAAACAATTTGCTGTCGTCAATATAGATTTGTTACGGGCAATTCAAAACGTAAAGATTATCTGATGTAAAGTTGCCTTATTATATACCCAGAAAATGTCCCGTTTACTTTGTACAGAAGTTACCGGTCAGTATTTTTCCATATTGCCCGTAGTCAAGTTCATATATTGCCCGGAGATAAGCAGTCACGTTCACAATAGAACTACTTTCAAATTTGTCCATTTCGATACTAAAAATCGGCAGCCATCTTGTCGTGCGTATCGACTGAAAGAACGTAAAACAAAACGAATATAGGTTCTGACAAAGTGCATAAACCGCATTTTATGCTGTCAAGTATGACCTACCTGCAATCTGTTTAGAGTTTCAATACTTTCTTCTAAAAAATCGGGAGTATTTTGAAAGAAATATAACCGACGCTTCGGAAAAAAATGGCGTCCTATGTTTGGTAACGTCAATGTTTTTAATGACATCACATCCACCAACGTTAACGTCGTCTTCACTTTGGCGCCGTTTGGCGTGTTTTTTCAACGTGTAGGGAGACACTTAACGACCTTCATTATTTTCCATTTCAAACCACTTAAAGATGTATAATCTGATTTTACGTTCAGAAAGTCATACCAGGCAATCCTGGATTCAGCCGACATTTGAATTTTTGGGTATATAATAAAAAGGTTATTGACTTTATATTGTGAAATATTCGGCACTCGTTCATATGGCGAAGACGCACTCGCAAGCTCGTGCGTCCTTCGCCATATGAACTCGTGCCGAATATTTCACAATATAAAGTCAATAACCTATAAATATTTTACGGTGACGATGACGCAAAATGCAATTATTTTCTACAATTTGCGTTTCCGATACCGTGACTTTACGAATATATAGAGGATATTTACTTTTTTGAGGTGGATACCAAAAATATTTCATCGAGTGTGTTGAAAACATAATAATTTTCACGAGTGCGAAGCACGAGTGAAAATTCGGATGTTTTCAACACACGAGATGAAATACTTTTGGTATCCGCCGAAAAAAAGTTAATGTTCTTTTTATTTTATAATTTATTAGGACACTTACGGTAATTGATCGACCCGAGACGGTGACGTCACGATTTTGATCTGGTTACATGACGTCACAGCTGTCAGTTTCAAAGCATAAACAAATCGCCATTTTGGATTCTGCATTTTTAGTTCAAAGAATGCATTTAAAGGTATGTTACAGAATGCGTTGTGCTTATTTGAAGTCCATTTTATTCTTGAAGGCTCTGAGTGACATGCACCCAGCCACTGTCTAATCGATTCCGTGTAGCGGTCGTCGCGACCGGTTTAATAATAATAATAAAAAAAAAAAAACACGCTGGTTTGAGCACAGATTTCCTGTCACAAACTCTACCTCAGCCATTCAGTGAACTGGTACGCCTTTTAGACCATTTGTAACAAAGACAGCTAAGCCTAAATCTGTGAGGGAACATTTAAATTGTGCCCGAGATGTGTGTCGGCAAAAGGGACATGTTCAAAATCACAGCGCTGCTGTTGTCAGCTATTGCACCTGTTCATTCAATTTTAATGCCACCCGTAACCCTTAAAAATATGTTCTAATGGCATGAGGAATTATTATTCTTGGTAAATAAAAGGAAAATTTACCTTTTTTCGACAAGAACGTAAACAAAAAAAAGTTCCGGCACGCTACAGTGAAATGATATAAATGGTATCAATCACATGAGAAATGATACGATATCATTTCACTTGTGATTGATATCATTTTTATTTATTTCAGATATGCATTCATTTCACTGCTAAGTATAAAATAAATGACGTTATTACACTCTCAGACGCGACGTCATATGATAAATGGTGATTCAGAATTGCTCAAAGTGTTGCATTCTCATTTCTTACATGCTTTTCAATGAATGATAGAGATTTATCAGTGAAATATAAATCGATATTTTCACTGTTTCAAACAGTGAAAATACGATTTTTTATTTTTCACTGTTTGGGACTACTTTTTTCTTCAAATCTAACTCTAATTTCAATTTTATTTTTGTCAGATAACTGAACAATACTGAAATGTGTTCTAATTGACGCATAGCCCGTTTATGTGTGACGGGGACGTTACTGACGTCATTTATGACGCTGACGTCACGTCTTTTGTCGCGCGACGTTAGACTTGCCAGCAACTTCTTTGGAAAACTACTCTCTCAATTATTTCATTTATCATTCATAATAATACCATCCCAGGCCATTTCTCAGGTGCAAACTTCCAGTTTACACCCAATAGTATACCCACTAAACACGATGGACACCACTAAATTGACGCGAAACGAACAGGAACAAAGATAATTTTCTCCGAATGTGAGCGACGCCATTAAAGACGCTAAATATTGCCTTTTGAAGCATGTAAGAAACAGAAAATTTGATTTTTTCAGTGCAAGATCAAATTTTATTTCACTCATGAACACCAAAACTGCTATTTTCACTCGTGGCTACGCCACTCGTGAAAATAACAGTTTTGGTGTTCATTCGATGAAATAAAATTCGATCTTACACTGAAAAAATCAAATATCCTCTATATCTCAGATGAGAAATGATACGATATCATTTCACTTGTGATTGATATCATTTTTATTTGTTTCAGATATGCATTGATTTCACTGCTAAGTATAAAATAAATAGAGGATATTTACTTTTTTGAGGTGGATACCAAAAATATTTCATCGAGTGTGTTGAAAACATCATAATTTTCACGAGTGCGAAGCACGAGTGAAAATTCGGATGTTTTCAACACACGAGATGAAATATTTTTGGTATCCGTCGAAAAAAAGTTAATGTTCTTTTTATTTTATAATAATTTATTGGGACACTTACGGTTATTATTGATCGACCCGAGGCGGTGACGTCACGATTTTGACCTGGCTACATGACGTCACAACTGGCGATTTTACGTGGCCACATTCTTCGCCCTTACTTCCGTCGCAATTTAGACAAATAATTTGTTCAGTCCGCATGAAGGCCTCCTAACTCATCCTAACTAAAACCTGAAAAATCCATATTACACCACAGACATATTTTTCATAAGCAACACCAATCATTCATTCTAATTAACCGTCACATGAAAAAAGAAGGCTTACAATATGCATTAGGATACATGAAATAGCACATTTTTCATCATATGTTTTTGCATTATATTTGCTTGTTTATGAACGATACTAGTTAGAACAGCCTCGATGAGTAATCTATTTTTTGGGCAGAAAATAGAAGATAATACGTATCCCTGTAAGCCACAATTGTCTCTTTTACATGTACATGTATTTTTAACGTGATAGTATTTATAACCCCCATCACGAAAACACGCCTATATAATTTTGACCCCCTTGAAACCCACTTTTATATAGTAAAACTGGGGTTTCCGGGGCATACCTTATTTTTCTTAATTCTGCTCTAAAATATAGATTGTGGGTACTCGTTAGAACCGCCTCCATGCGGCGGTTCTAACGAATACTCAAAATCTATATTTTGAGCAGAAATAAGAAAAATATCACAATTTTTCATCATAAAAGTTTCATTTTTCCGGCGATAAAGGTGGCAATGTATTTGTATAGGCGTGTTTGCGTAATGGGTTGCGCGTGAATGTAGATCAGTCCGCCAAAATGCACAGACCAATGTTGGGAAGGAAACTATGTACGCATTAACCCATTTTGTACCAGAAACCTCAAAAACAGGTACCCTGGCAAACAGTGCAGGCCCAGACAGTTTGCTGAAAGTTCAGTCATTTTCAAAATCATCTTTGAAGAAAACACAACCTCGCACCCCAAAATTTTATAATGGACACCTGCTAAAAATAAGGAGGAGTATTCCATTTGGTACTAAAAGGGTTAACAAATACCTCTCCTCATAATGGTAGGGCGCTAATTTTCCTGCACTGAATACGAGATGTTAGAGATAAGTTTTGCAGCATATTATAATTTGTAATAGACCACTTGACAAATTGAGTGTGCTGTTAATTACCATGCAGCATATGCTGCAAGTTAATGACTCAGCTGTATGTTGAATTGCAACAACTGTTATGCATGTTAGGCATGTTTTACACTAGGCCACGACCAGTTGAAATATGTGAATGAGCATGAGCGACATCATGCGTCGCGCTAGGGTTTGGCCACTCGCACTTGAAAAGTTAATCGATTATCAGTCCTGTCTTTGTGAACGATAATCGATTAGTAATCACTGTAGATTTGGTCATAATTTTACCTATCTGGCTTTCTATCTGAACATGACTCCTACCATATGTTGTACTTTACCACATATATTTGAACAGACAGATAGGCATAACTTTGGGTGATAAATTGTACTTATCAAATGATCGATTGCAAACAAATCAGTAATGATAATCATTTTTGTGGAAATTATCGATCGATTAATCGATTACCTTGTTGATCCTGCCAGTCTTAGTCAGCGTGCTGGCGCGCAATCGGGCATTCGCACTCTTCGACGAAAAATATCCATTGCATCAAATGCCGTTAGGACGATTTTTGGATCACCTTTATATTTGTTATATTGAAGTGACCTGTGACATACCGTCGGTCTTCAGTGTCTCAAAAACCTTCGGGACTATTCAAATTTGCTCGAGACGCCAGCCAGCTTTCATTGTACTGGTCGGTCTTCTCTAACTGCAGGCCGGACGGTTGCGCCACTGATTGGTGATCAGGGGCCAGTTTCATCAAAGCATTTGCGACGTATTTTCGTCTTAAAAAGATCGTACGAAGTTCTTACGACAAAAATCCTGTTTCATCAAATGTTAAAGATCTGCGATGTTCGCAGATTTTGTCGTAATTCTGAGATGAATATTTAGACATCGCACATTGAAATTTTCGTCTTAAACTTTGGACATGTCACGACCATACGGGCATCATAGGTTAAAGCTCTTGAGTAACATTGTAAAAAGGGCGGTACGTAATATACCATTTCGCTTACCTTCGCAGATCACGCCCATTAGTTATATAAGTCCATGCAATGAAGACCCTCGAATCTGACCCCTTTGTTATAATCTTTAGTTTGGGTTTTGGGTGGGGATTTTCTTAGTTGTTTTTTTTAGAGATTGAGGGTACTCGTTAGAAGCCCCTCTTGATAACTGGTTTACCGGTTAGAAGGTAAAAGCCTGCCCAAGAAAAGTGGTGCGAGTGGGACCGCTCCTTAAACCCTGGCGGTTTCTTCGGTCGGTAGGGTTTATAATGTCACTTCATCTCAATGCCGGGTAAAAGCCCCACAAAATCGGGAGCAGCGTCTCCATAATGGCCTAAAATATATGTACATTGACGGGGACTTAAGAACCAACGCGTTCAGGTAGTTTCTAACGATTAACCACAATCTGCGATTAGACTTTTGATTAAAATGAAGACTCAGTGTACCTCAAATTAACACATCAAACTAGAATTGTCAATACGACACATATGCCCCCCGCCCAGGGACCATCATCACCAAGAAAAACAGCATGTTGCCAACAACAACAACAACAAAAAAGACAGTATTGCTCGGCTGGAAAACTGTCCTTCAGAACATCGGCGTAGGTGTGGGTAATGGCGTTTGTTTGTTTGTTTGATTTGAGGTTTAACGTCCCCGTCAACACTGTAAAGGTCATTTTGGAGACGTTGCTTCCAATTTTGTGGGACTTTTACCCGACATTGAGATGAAATGACATCTCAAGCCCCGCAGCCCAATGAAACCAATAGGGTTTATTAGCATGGAGGGTCCACTCGCACCGCGGTTCCTGGACAGGCTTAGATCGTCTAAGCGGTTTACCAGTACTAGTGTGCGGGCCAGATTCAGCTCTGCGTGGAAGCATCATGCAGCCCATATATTTCTTCGCGTTTAAATATTGGAAAAAACGTGTGTATCATCATACCAGATATGAACAAAATACATAAAAAAAAATAAATTATCAAATGTGACATTGACCTTGAGTTTTGATTTTCCTGCCCTTTCAAGGTTATTTCGTTTATTTCGAGCCGATCATTAATCAGATGCGGGCGATAACTAAACGGAGTAGCCGGAGAAACGACCTGTATCTTTCGTCATATCAAATACGAACTAAATCTATTAAATGGGTTGGGAAATGTGAGTTCTTATTAAAAAAAGTTGACACTAAAATTCTAAGTCTGTGACCTTGACCTTGAGGCTATGGGCATTGGCGCGATTATGCTGAAAATTATGAGTGTGACCTTGACCTTGAGGCCATGGGCACTGGCGCGGGTATCTGAATAAAACTTGTATATCTATCATCGTACCAAATATGAACCAAATCCATTATATGATTTTAAAAATAATTTCAATATTTAAAGTTTTCTAAGTCAATAACTTGACCTAGAGGTCATAGGGGCCAGTGTATTGCTGAATAAACCTTTTGACCTATACATACCATCACCATTTCATCATATACTCTGGAAAATATGAGCTCTTAAAATTTTAGGTTCTTCCTGGTACAATGCCTTAACCTGAGGTTACAGGATCACGTACGTACACTCCGTGCGGAAGGACGTACGTACATGGGCGTACGTTCGTATGTACGAAAACCTTGAATGTCGACGGCGTGGGGACGGGGTCGTGGTCTTGCGTACTGTCATTTCGTCTATGTGCAGGCAATTGGATAATTGTGTATACATGTAGCTATATAATTTAAAATCAGTCATGCTGTACATAGTATCTATGTTGCAAATGAACTGAATTATTTTTCATTGAAAGGCTTGACGGTTGGTTGGTTGGTTGGTTGATTGGAGGTTTAACGTCCCTTTCAACACTGTATAGGTCATTTTGGAGACTTTTACCCGACACTGAGATGAAATGACATATCAAGCCCCGTCGCCCAATGAAACCAATAGGGTTATTATACGCCACTACAGCTGGTACCTAGGAATGCGTGGCGGCCGTAAAAAATCTCTCTGCCCTACATCATAGTGTAGTTTATATTTTCTTGTCCTTTGGGATCACTGATTCCATTGTGGAATTCTGAAAATATTTAAGGGTTACTGATGGTTCCTCATTGGCCGAAACGAGCTAGTCCGGCCCAGAAAACATGTACACTTCATATTTTTAAGTTCAGTGGTGTATTCCTTGCTTCAAAAGGATATCCCTATTATAGAACATATTTATAAGCATGGACGGACCGACTCGCACCGCTTTGCCTGGGCAGGCTCGTGTGCGGTCGGTTTCAGCTCTGCGTGGAAGCATCATGCAACCCATCTATTTCTTTAAGCCCCGATTGGCGGGGGTCGAAAGAAAGGCTCGACGGCCTGACAGACGAACAATCAATAAAAAAATATTTGCTATAGACCTGTCACCATTGCCAACAACAAACCGGAACTGAAAACTGATATACGTAAAAAATACGAATAGTAACGTTATATGCGACATCCTTATTAAACAACATCATGCATTGACGTTTTGTGTTAAAATCGTGCATAAACTGTGTTTTAAGTTCATACGATAAATTGAATCTTGTATTTATGCTCTTGCATTTCTGGATAAAAAAAAGCGTGAAAAAGGAATAAAATGCTCTGCGAAGTCTCACGTTATCTAATATTATAAACAACTCAACAATACACGTGGTCCGCCCATCCCCATCCCCAGCTCTACCCCCACCCCGCCGCCCCGCATTTACTGACAAACGCGCTCGTAAAAGGTTCATTATGACAACGTTAAATCAACGCTTGTCTGACGTCACGACGTCCAAAAAACAGACCAACTCACCATTGTTACAGTGGGAAATGGGTCCAGATAATAAATATCTGTATCTTACGATAATGAAATGGAAACACAAGTTTGAAACAACGTAGAATCAACGTTGAACCACGTTGATTCAACGTTGCTTGTACTGAATATACATCTAGGTCCACCGGACCAATAATCTTAAAACGTGTTATCTACTTTACACGGCTATTTCAAGACGGCACGTGATCACGCATGTGACAATTAGTGGCCCTGTTTAAGCGCATATTCAAAATTGCGACATATTTTAGTGAAACGCAAATTTTGCTCGTGCGAACACTTTGCGATGTTTTGATGAAACTGACGTACGCAGTTCTTTAAAAAGTGCGTAAGAACAATTTAAGATTAATCGTACGATGTTTATTGATGAAACTGGCCCCAGGAGGTCGCAGATTCGATACTTGCCAGGTTGGTAACATTCCTTCGCAGGAAATGATAATGAAATCTTTTCAACGGTCATGCTCTCTCGCCTTCCGTGCAGTTATCGTTTTTTTGTATGCGAGTATCTTTGATTGCATGGCTACATATACATGTAACGCACCGATTCGTACGAAGACCTTGAGCGACTTTTCAAGCCAAAGTAAGGATACAATGCACAGTTACATGCATGTGAGTGAGTGTTTGAGTTTTACGTCCCACAAACAGCTAAGGTCATACGGAGACGGGACCTCGGATTAAAGACTCATTCGGAAGTCTGGAGAAGCCCGGGATCGATTATGCGATCCCTGGTTTATCAAGGCGAAGTAGCGTAACCACTACATCACGGAGGCTGCTGTTACTACATGTAATACATAGTTTTGATATAATATCGAAAACAAGTCCGTGAAACGAAGACCCCTCTAAACCCCACTTAATATAAAATGGGTTTACTGGGGTATACATTATTTGTAGTATTTTTGCTCAAATACATAAAATGTGGGGATTGAGGCAGTTCTAACGAGTTCCCGCAATCTATGTTTTGAGCAGAAATACGAAAATGTCAGAATTTTTATCTGAAAATTTTCATTTTTTGGTAATAAAATTTTCAATATATTTGAATAGGCATGTTTTCGTAATGGTTAAAGCAAATATATCTTCAATTGCATGGCTACATTAACGCACTGATATGCCCCCGCCCATTGGGGCTGGAAGAAATAAATGGGCTATATGGTGCTTCCACGCAGAGCTTAAATCGACCGCAGACGAGTAAAACCGCCTAGAGGATCTAAGCCTGGCAAGGCAAAGCGGTGCGAGTCGGACCGTCCATGCTTATAAACCTTATTGGTTTCATTGGGCGACAGGGCTTAAGATGTCATTTCATCTCAATGTCGGGTAAAAGCCCTACAAAATTGGAAGCAGCGTCTCCAAAATGACCTATACAGTGTTGACGGGGACGCTAAACCTCAAATCAAATAAAAATAATGCACAGATTCGTACGTAGACCCTGAGTGATTTGTTTGTTTGTTTGTTGTAAAGGTTTATAAGCATGGGCCGACCGAATCGCTCCGCTTTACCTGGGCAGGCTTATTTACCACTACTCGTGTTCGGTCGTTGCATCATACAGCCCATTTATTTCTTCAAGCCCCAATGGGCGGAGTCGATGACCCTGATAGACCGAAGAACAAAATACACAGTTACATGCATGCAATACATAGTTTTGTCTCCGCAATTATGAATCGCGCATAAGCCATTAACCATCAGCTTATTTTTGTAATGTTTTTCCATTGCATCAAGATAAAATCGGCCAAATTATTGTGTCTTAATGCTGTCTATATCCCGTAATGCCTTCTGACGTCGAATATATTTCCAATTCATACGAGTGAAACGTGCCAGGCAAAAGTGGGTCTTTCATCACGAAAACATGCCTGAAATTTTTTTCCAACAAAAACAAAAATAAATTTTTCAGATAAAAAAAAAAAAAACTTTTTTTTTTTTCATATTTCTTATCAAAACATTAGAACCGCTTCGGCGAGGCGGTTCTGACGAGTACCAACAACCTATGTTTTTGAGCAGAAAAAAAATAATCACGGTTAAGTCCTGTAAACTCCAATTTTACTATATAAAAGTGAGGTTTGATGAGGTTAAAATTATATAGGCGTGTTTTCATGATTCGACAATGGTGCTCAGCGAGAACTCAATTCTGCCTGCGTAGCCACATTGTTTGTGGATACTCGCTAGGACCGCCTCACAGAGGCGGCTCTAACGGGTACCAACAACCTATGTCTTGTCCTATGGATTCGACAATGGTGCTCAGCGAGAACTCAATTCTGCCTGCGTAGCCACATTGTTTGTGGATACTCGCTAGGACCGCCTCACAGAGGCGGCTCTAACGGGTACCAACAACCTATGTCTTGGAGCAGAAATAAAAAAGTATACCCCTTAAAACCCAGTTTTCTCTATATAAAGTGGGGTTTATGGGGGTGTTTGTTTCAAGAACTTGTTCACATGATGAGAATCTTCGCTGGGCTCATCTGCCGTAAGTCACCTTGTCACCTGTCTGGGCCGATCTATCAACCAAAATCCTAAAATGGTGAAACTGAATATGACGAACAAGATATTATCATGAGACTGTAGCACAATAATCATGTTTATAGCGATTTACAATATCTAAAAGTCATTTATAAGTCTGCACCATACTTTGTTTTTGTCTTATGTTCCCAAATGCAATTTACTATAACGGAATTTTGGTGAAATCTTTCTTCTTGCTTTTGTATTGTATCACTTAGGGAGATTGGGACGCACAAAGCGAAAATGTGTCTTCGAGCACACGCGCCAAGCGAAGTCTCCGGTCAGCCTGTGCTTCCGTCCAGTCTCATCAGAGTATTTCACGAATGATCATTGAAAAAATGTTCTCTCCAGGAGATAACTGTTACATGTACACAGGCACTTTTGCCAAATAGCACACCGTATTTCTAGTGATATTGTTTTTGTTTGTTTGTTTGTTTGTTTGTGTGATTGGTCTATTTCAGGTTTAACGTCCCAGTCAACACTATTTAAGTCATTTTGGAGACGTTGCTTCCTACTTTGTGGGATTTTTATCCGACATTATGATGAAATGACATCTCAAGCCCTGCCGCCGGATGAAACAAATTGGGTTTATATGCATGGAGGGTCTGTCTCGCACCACCTTGCCTACACAGGCTCTGACCTTCTAAGATGTTACATGTAACAGTACTCATGTGCGGTCAGTTTCAACTCCGCGAGGAAGCTTCATGCAGCCTAAACTATGTCTCCAAGCCCCAGTGGGCGGGCCCCATGATATTATTTATATATATCATATTTCGATGGCTCGAACACGGATGGCTCGTAAACCATGTCTATTGAACCCATTCTTGAGTCCCTGTGGAATTCTTCTTCAAACGAAATAGTGCGGGATAATTAAAGGGATTTTCTACTTGTATCTTGCCAATGTAAGCTATGTGTACTCATTAGAATCGCCTCGATGAGAACACACAGCATACATATTTATTATAGAACATCGAAAGATGTCCCAAAATTAAACTCGTAATGCCTCCTGGCAGTAACACTCAGTAGCTCGAACTTCTGTCTCGAACAAATTTTCATGGCCCCAAGTGTGTTTGAGCCATTGAAGTTAAACTGTGTTCTTTAATTTCAGGCAGTAAATGGCCAGTTCGGGACATAACATACAGAATATCTCATTACTCAAACAAGGTCAGCATTCCAGATGTACAGTCCGAAATACAGAGAGCATTTGATGTAAGTTGAATTTCATTAGAAAGAATAATTTGAGGCAAGAAAAGATATGACACAAAGTGCCATATCAAATGAGCCCCGCCAAGCGAATTGGGGTCTTCGAGCATTCCGTCATGACAAGTTTTAACTGCGCATGCCCAGCCATTCAGAGGGGCCCAGGATATGGCTTTCTGTCTGAAGGTTCCTCTTGATTCACTGCTTGTATGAGCGAGCAGCGAAGGTTCTGGCGAGACTGCGCGGATGCGCAGGCTCGCCTGAACCTTCGCTGCTCGCATAGGCGATAAGTACCAAAATCGCTTGACGGGGCCCATTTGTGATTGCATTGTACTATTTTGGAAAGGAACATGCAATTGAATCTGATTACTAAATCGTTCAGTTATAAACTTATAAACTAGAATTATTTAACCGTGTCAACATGAACACTGAATGTACAGTATAAAATTCAACAAGACGATTGTCATGTCAGTTTGATCATGTTTGTGAAAAACTGTGTTGAATTTAACAGTGTAACAGGGTTGGATTCGACAATGACTGTTCAGTGGGCACAGTCTTAAGGATGTTACAAACCGACAAACGCAATCAGCAACGAGACTGGTCTTCTTCATACTTAGCGTCCTCCTTTTAAACACCAAGAACAACACGAGTCCATTAATGCATGCCGTGTGTGTTTAAACATTATTATTATTATAATTATTATTATTATTATTGTTATCATCATTATCAACTGTATCATCGTTGTCTATTATTATTATTATTATTAATGAATTTTCAGCAAGTGTTTATTCATTTTTTTTTAACTTTAAAATTATAATAATAATAATAATATTAATAATAAAAAGAAGAAGAAGAAGAAAAAGAATCCAAATCATTGTTCATGCTGCAGAAGTAGCAGTAGCAGTTGAAGTAATAGTGGAAGTAGTTGTACGTATAATTATTATAATCATCGTTTTGATTATTGAAATAATTATTATCATTATTAATGTAGTAGTAGTAGTTGTAGTAGTATCAGTGGTAGTAGTAGTATTGGGAGTAGTAAAAAGGGTAGTATTGTTTGTTTGATTTGAGATTTAAAGTCCCCGAAGATACTACTTCCTTAATATTGGTTTCTGTCCCGAAAGCCATGCTTTTAACAAACGCTATATTGTCTATTCAAAACTATTGTGCAAACTTGGAATTACAAAGATCTCAGTCTGATAAAAGCTTTGCTCGGTGAAGTGGAATAAAGCCATTTGAAAGCTGGCATAACTTCCTCTCTAGAGATATTAAGCATAAAAAGTTATCACCGAAAGACGCGGCAACATATAGATGTATTACATGCAGTGGTCAACCATAATATGGGCCCCGCCAAGCGATTTTGGTACTTATCGCCTATGCGAGCAGCGAAGGTTCAGACGAGCCTGCGCATCCGCGCAGTCTCGCCAGAACCTTCGCTGCTCGCTCATACAAGCAGTGAATCAAGAGGAACCTTCAGACAGAAAGCCATATCCCTGGCCCCTCTGAATGGCTGGGCATGCGCAGTTGAAATTTGTCATGACGGAATGCTCGAAGACCCAAATTCGCTTGGCGGGGCTCAAATAATTTGTTTCATTCACTGAACACTATTTTTCCTTTCCAGTTATGGAGCAAAGTCATTCCACTCACCTTCACGAGACGCGACTATGGCAACGTCGACATTATCATCAAATTTGTCTCAGGGGCTCATGGCGACAACACTCCATTTGACGGAAATGGACAGACACTTGCGCATGCGTACTTTCCACAGTATGGCGGCGATGCTCACTTTGATGAAGACGAGCTCTGGACGGTCCATGCACCTACTGGTATATATGATAAATTGATAAATTTATGCTTTGTCGAAGAGAAAACTTTTATTCGAACTTGTGTACCCAGTGAAGACTCAGAACAGCGTGTGCATCTTAGCAGCCTGATCAGAATCTCCGTCATGCGCAGTCTGAATCGACGTTGATCCGATTCACGCTTCTTCCTATAGACATGCAAGCTGTTTTTTTTTTTTTCAGCATAACTACAGTATAACAAATCCGTATAATGTGCAACCCTATAAACCCAATTTTGTATAGAGAAAATGGGGTTTACGGGGGTAGATTATAAGAATCATATATGGGTGTGAGGGGTGGATGGAACAATCCGTCCCGAGGGACCCTGTCCGGCATCACGAGGCTTGCCGAGTGATGCTGGACAGTGATCCCGAGGGACGGATTTTTTTGTCCACCCCTCACACCCGAATTGGATTCTTTTTCTTGCATACCTTCCATTTCTATTGCGAATTTTAATGCTGTCACTTCGGTTACCGACGTCCGCCATTTTGAAATGACACAACAGGAATGTTTAGTGACGTCACGCATGACGACGCCGCACATGACGTTGTAATCAACCAGTGCATTTATCAAACACGCGATTATATTCGATTTGGGGTCGGAACAACAGGGTCAGAACATAAATTTCTATCCCAGGGTAAAATCACGGATTTCCTTGTCTGGTGTGCAAGAAATTATCTGCCTCATTTTTAGCTCACTGCACGTAGTGACGAGGTGAGCTTTTGGGATCACTTTTTGTCCGTCATGCGTGCGTCCGTCCGCGCGTCCGTAAACAATTTCTTCAAACGACATCTCCTCCTTAACCACTAATCGGATTTTGACCAAACTTCACAGGAGTGATCATTAGGTGGTCCCCTTTCAATGTTGTTCAAATGGTTCCGGTCCGTTGCACGTCTAGGTCACAGGAGCCAAAAATAGATTTTTTTTTCACCGAAAACTTAAAAAAAAATCTTCTTCTCTGAAACCACAATGCCCAGGTCTTTGATATTTGGTATGAAGCTTTATCAAGTAGACCCCTACCAAGATTGTTCAAATTATAGTGCTGGGGCTAAAAATGCCCCCGCCCCGGGTCTCTTTGGTTTTACATAGGATTATATAGGGAAACTCTTTAAAAATCTTCTTCTCTGAAACCGCAAGGCCCAGGTCTTTGATATTTGGTATGAAGCTTCATCTAGTTGACCCCTACCAAGATTGTTCAAATTGCAGTGCTGGGGCCAAAAATGCCCCCGCCCCGGTGCCCTTAGGCTTTACATGGGCTAATATAGGGAAACTCTTCAAAATCTTCTTCTCTGAAACCGCAAGGCCCAGGTCTTTGCTATTTGGTATGAAGCTTCATCTAGTGGACACCTACCAAGATTGTTCAAATTATATATTATTGTATAATTGCATAGGGCTTGGGCCAAAAATGCCCCCGACCCGGGGCCCTTTGGTTTTACATAGGCTTATATAGGGAAAATCTTTAAAAATCTTCTTCCCTGAAACTGCAAGGCCCAGGTCTTTGATATTTGGCTTCATCTAGTGGACCTCTACCAAGATTGTTCAAATTATGGACCCGAGACCAAAAATGCCCCCGCCTCGGGGCCCTTTGCATAGACTTA
The DNA here is from genome assembly GCA_963580285.1 of Lucinisca nassula. Classification (NCBI taxonomy): domain Eukaryota; kingdom Metazoa; phylum Mollusca; class Bivalvia; order Lucinida; family Lucinidae; genus Lucinisca; species Lucinisca nassula. Next base: position 76,174,838 of record OY757024.1, on the reverse strand, counting down.
TATAGGGAAAATCTTTAAAAAATCTTCTTCTGTGAAACCACAAGGTCTTTGATATTTGGTGTGAAATATCATCTACATGTAGTGGACCTCTATCAAGATTGTTCAAATTATTCCTGGGGCCCAAAATGCCCCGCCCGAGACCCTTTGGTTTTACATAGGCTTATGTAGGGAATATTTAAAAAAAAAATCTTCTTCTCGGAAACCGCAAGGCCCAGGTCTTTGATATTTGGTATGTAGCTTCATCTAGTGGACCTTTGCGAAGATTGTTCAAATTATAGCCTTTGTTGATATTTGGTATGAAGCTTCACCTTTTTAGACCTCCCTCAACATTATGCACATATAGCCCTGGAGTCAATAATGGCCTTCCAAGGGGCCAACTTGTTACTCTATGGATCAGGTGAGCGATCCAGGGCCATCATGGCCCTCTTGTTGTCTTAAAACATAGAGTGTGGGTACATACGATTATGTAAAACCAGGAAGGGGCATTTTTAGTCCCAGGACTATAATTTGAACAATCTTGATAGAGGTCCACTAGACGAAGCTTCATAGCAAATATCAAACACCTGGACCTTGCGGTTTCAGAAAAGAAGATTTTTAAAGATTTTTCATATATAAGTCTCTGTAAAACAAAAGAGCTCCGGGAAGGGGCATTTTCGATCCTAGGGCTATAATTTGAATAATCTTGATAGAGGTATACTAGATGAAGCTTCACACCAAATATCAAAGACCTAGGCCTTGCGGTTTCAGAGAAGAAGAATTTTAAAGATTTTTCAATATATAAAAATAGAAATGAAGGCAATGACCAGGAATCGATACAATCAGCCAACAGCTCCCATCAGAGACACCAAAGGGAAAGAAACACAAACATGAAACAACAGACCTAATGGAAACATCAATAGCGGAAAGCCAAAAGGACAGTTACTTTCCCACAAAATGGCCAACAGGCTATCAAAAATAAAATAATATAAGCGACACAAACACCCAAAGACAAACCATAACAAAAATAAACCGCGACAGAAGAACCGCCTTGGAACGGTCAGCGGAAACGAATTCCACTGGGGGGCTTAAATCGATTTTACGTGGCCACAATCCTCGCCCTTACTTCCGTCGCGATTTAGACAAATAATTTGTTCAGTCCGCATGAAGGGCTCCTAACTCATCAGTGCAACATCTCCGTGAACACAAATAATCAAACAACCACAGAGATGAAAGAACGGTGAGGACACGACAGCAAGAAACCTCTGAAATGCTGGAGCAAAAGAAAACCAACAGTTAGACTCTGATGGGCCCGACGAGAGATAGAGCATCAGGCACCAACCAACATTACCTTGAATTAGATCTCTCCAATTCTCAATACGCCTTTACGCTGGAACCGTTATAGACTCTGAGGCCTGACCCACCGGCGTGCAATTAAAGTGGGAAGCAAAGTTGTCATCCGTGATTCTGTTAACTACCATGCATGCGGTCTGTCGTATAACATTTATGTTTTACCCAATCTTTTTATATCGAAGAATGATTTTACGAAATTGGGTGCTGAAGTCATTGCAGTTATATATTTTTCTGAATTTATATACTAAGTCACCTTAAAATTCGGGTTCCGACAGACCTTGTTGCAGGAGAGATTTAAGTCCAAATTAAATCAGAATGACGTCTATAACTTTGCGCAGTTTATGGTACCGATAACCCTGATTAAGAAGTTTAGCCGTTAACAATTTTTACGAGTGTTGAAGTCAGTTACATGACTACCGTCTATGTAAAACCAAAGGACCCCGGGGCCGGGGCATTTTTGGCCCCAGGGCTATAATTCGAACAATCTTGATAGAGGTCCACTAGATGAAGCTTCACACCAAATATCAAAGACCTAGTCCTTGCGATTTCAGAAAAGAAGATTTTTAAAAGATTTTTCCATATATAAGTCTATGTAAAACTAAAGGGCCCTGGGGCGGGGGACATTTTTGGCCCCAGGGCTATAATTCGAACAATTTTGATAGAGGTCCACTAGATGAAGCTTCACACCAAATATCAAAGCCTTTGGCTGTGCGGTTTCAGAAAAGAATATTTTTAAAGATTTTTCATATATAAGTCCATGTAAAACAGGTGGACCCCGGGGCGGGGACATTTCTTTTTACCCCAGGGCTATAATTTGAACAATCTTGGAAGAGGTCCACTAGATGAAGCTTCATACAAAAACATGGGCCTCCTGGTTTCAGACAATAAGATTTTTAAAGGTTTTCCCAATATAAGGCTATGTAAAACCGGTGGGCCCCGGCGTGGGGGCACTTTTGGCCCCTGGGATATAATTTGAACAATCTTGGTAGAGGTCTACCGGATGAAGCTTTATACCAAATGACAATGGCCTGGGCCTTGTGGTTTCAAAGAAGAATATTTTTTTTAAGTTTTCAGTGAAAAACAAAAACTATTTTTGGCTCCTGTGACCTAGATGTGCAACGGACCGGAAATATTTGAACAACTTTGAAAGGGGATCACCTAAGGATCATTCCTTTGAAGTTTGGTCAAAATCCGATCAGTGGTTGAGGAGAATACATGTATATGTCGTTTGAATAAAGTGTTTACAGACGCATGCACGCACGGACTGATGCACGAACGACCTACAAAATGTGATCAGAAAAGCCCACCTTGTCACTACGTAACAGGTGGGCTAAAAGATATGAAAAACGCAATTTTAGCCCACAGGTGTTTTGTTTGTTTGTTGATTTGAGGTTAACGTCCCCGTCAACACTGTAAAGGTCATTTTGGAGACGTTGCTTCCAATTTTGTGGGACTTTTACCCGACATCGAGATGAAATGACATCTCAAGCCCTGTCGTCCAATAAACCAATAGGGTTTTGATTTTTATTTGCCTTCACTGCAGCTGGTGTTGTGCCGTGTGGCGGCCGTAAAACGTCTCCCCGTACATCAACCATAGTGCAGTTTATATTTTACTTTTGGTCCTTTGAGATCAGCGTGAATATTCTGAGAAATCGGAATTAAATTATTGGTTTAGACTCATATTCTAGACAGGTTTGTAATTATTTGGACCCCATTTTGATTTATATCAGTCTTTGAATCGACTGCCTATTCGAAATTCGCAAAATTGCAGTATGTTTCCTCTGGCTTTCTTTGCCGGATCATTACAGGGTCACTGATGAGATTTTTTAGCCGAAACTACGTAGTATGACCCATCTTCTTTCTTATGAATGTTAGACTTTCGGATGAGTCTTTAAACCGAGGTCCCGTCTCCGTATGACCTTAGCTGTTGGTGGGACGTAAAACTAAAGCTCACTCACTCACTCTTATGAATGTTTTCATTGCTCTTAAAGGAACTCATTTTTTATTTTTATTTGCCTTCACTGCAGCTGGTGTTGTGCCGTGTGGCGGCCGTAAAACGTCTCCCCGTACATCAACCATAGTGCAGTTTATATTTTACTTTTGGTCCTTTGAGATCAGCGTGAATATTCTGAGAAATCGGAATTAAATTATTGGTTTAAACACATATTCTAGACAGGTTTGTAATTATTTGGGCCCCATTTTGATTTATATCAGTCTTTGAATCGACTGCCTATTCGAAATTTGCAAAATTGCAGTATGTTTCCTCTGGCTTTCTTTGCCGGATCATTACAGGGTCACTGATGAGGCTTTTTTAGCCGAAACTACGTAGTATGACCCATCTTCTTTCTTATGAATGTTTTCATTGCTCTTAAAGGAACTCATTTTGATTTTTATTTGCCTTCACTGCAGCTGGTGTTGTGCCGTGTGGCGGCCGTAAAACGTCTCCCCGTACATCAACCATAGTGCAGTTTATATTTTACTTTTGGTCCTTTGAGATCACCGTTAATATTCTGAGAAATCGGAATTAAATTATTGGTTTAGACTCATATTCTAGACAGGTTTGTAATTATTTGGAACCCATTTTGATTTATATCAGTCTTTGAATCGACTGCCTATTCGAAATTCGCAAAATTGCAGTATGTTTCCTCTGGCTTTCTTTGCCGGATCATTACAGGGTCACTGATGAGGCTTTTTTAGCCGAAACTACGTAGTATGACCCATCTTCTTTCTTATGAATGTTTTCATTGCTCTTAAAGGAACTCATTTTTTATTTTTATTATTATTAGCATGGACGGTCCGCCTCGCACCGCGGTTCCTGGACAGGCTTAGATCCTCTAAGCGGTTTACCAGTACTACTGTGCGGGCCGGATTCAGCTCTGCGTGGAAGCATCATGCAGCCCATATATTTCTTCAAGCCCCTCTGGGTGGGGGCCGAGCACACAGGTGTGCTATCGTAATGGTATGAATTGGTATCCAGGTGGATTTGTGACTTCTCTGACTGCCTGTTTCCGAGGATAGATGCCATCTTTTAACCCTCATTGAAGTATGAACAACATGATATAATGGGCAAAATAATTAACTGAAACTTTGCTCGTTATTCGATGCTCTTCATACTTCAATGAACGTTTGTTTGTTTGATATGAGGTTTAACGTCCCCGTCAACACTGTAAAGGTCATTTTGGAGACGTTGCTTTCAATTTTGTGGGGTTTTTCCCGACATTGTGATGAAATGACATCTCAAGATCTGCCATCCAATGAAACCAATAGGGGTTATTAGCATGGACGGGCCGCCTCGGACCGCTTTGCCTTGGCAGGCTTAGATCCTCTAAGCAGTTTACCACTACTAGTGTGTGGGTCGGTTTCAGCTCTGCGTGGAAGCATCATGCAGCCCATATTTTTCTTCAATCCCCTCTGGGCGGGGGCCGAGCTCACAGGTGTGCTATCGTTATGGTATGAATTGGTATCCAGGTGGATTTATGACTTCTCTGACTGCCTGTTTCCGAGGATAGATGCCATCTTTTAACCCTCATTGAAGTATGAACAACACGGGATAATGAGCAAATTAATTAACTGGAACTTTGCTCGTTATCCGATGCTCTTCATACTTCAATGAACGTTAAATAAATTCACTTTTTTACATATACAGTAAAATTCTGCTATTAAGACCACCTAAAATTAAGACTAATTCTCCTTTATAAAGCATATTTGAAAGTTTTCAGTCATTCTTCCTGTGTGTTTACTGCACTCAGTGTCTTCTAGAAAGAGACCACCTTTGGTACTGTTCAAAAGTGGTCTTAAAGACCACTTTTGAACAGTTCCAAAGGTGGTCTTATTACAGGAATTTTACTGTATTTACATTATTTGTCATTCTTTTTTTGACGAAAAGCAGTTTTTCTATAAACAGCGGAAGAGCGCAGTTGACATCATAATGTCGCCATCATCAAATAATATTGGAGATAACCATGGTTTATTAAACGTCCTTAATGATTGTCCCGTGTGTCAGTTTTTTTTATTGAAGTATGAACAATATTACGTCCCAATAGTAATCTATAGGGGTTTATGTAAATGCTCTGAGGTAGTAAATAGTTACACTTGTTGCGACCCATTTGATTTCACCCTTCCTAAAACTCGCCTTCTCAAATACATTTAAATTGTATCGCCGAAAAAAAAAAAGAAAATTCTAAGGTGAAAAATTGTAACATTTTTCTTATTTCTGCTCAAAATATGGTGTGGGTACCCGTTAGAACCGCCTCGATGCTCTAATGAGTACCCATAAAATATATTTTCATTGCGAGAACATGCCTATACAGATGCATTGTAAGCTTTACCACCGAAAAAAGAAAAAAATAGCTGAAAAATTGTAATATTGTTCTTATTACTGCTAAAAAATATAGATTGTGGGTACTCGTTAAAACCGCCTTAATCAGGCGGTTCTAACGAGTACCCACAATCTATATTTTAGAGCAGAAATAAGAACAATAAAGTGTACCCCTGTAAACCCCAGTTTTACTATATAAAAGTGGGGTTCAAGGGGGTCAAAATTATATAGGCCAGTTTTCCTGATGTAGAGCAGTAATATGAAAAATAAGGTTTACATCTGTTAACCCCAGTTTTACTATATAAAAGTGGGATTCAGGGGATCAGAAGTATATAGGCGTGCTTTCGTGAACGAACATGCGCCGGCCTAACAATGCCTTTGGACATACATAATATATGTGTCATTTGGTTTTGCCATTTGCGAACTGCCAAGTCACCTCCATGGCCTTCGCTGTTTGGTAGTGCATCACCTCCAGTTAACACACATACATCACGAAAACACACATATATAATTTTTACCCCCTTGAACCCCACTTTTATATAGTAAAACTGGGGTTTACAGGGGTAAACCTTTTCTGCTCTAAAATAAAGATTGTGGATACTCGTTAGAACCGCCTCGGTGAGGCGGTTCTAACGAGTACCAACAATCTATATTTTGAGCAAAAATAAGCAAAAATAACACAATTTTTCAGCTAAAAATGTTCATATTTCCGGGGCTAAATGTACAATGTATTTGTATAGGAGTGATTTCGTAATGAAATGTCAACTTTTGCTGGTCTGTGTAGCTGAGCGGACCTGTTTGTGTCTTAACAGGTCGCAGACCCAAAAGACATGTCTCTTAAATGGTTGTATATAAATTTTCTTCTTTATTTTCAAAGCAAAGGTTGTGTGTAGTAACACAGTTTAAAATTAACTCACCTGGAGCGAAGTCACTTTATGCCGTGGCCTGTTGTCCGTCATCCGACGTTAACTTTTGACATTTCTGATATCTCCCCCCAAACTGGAAGGCAGATTAAGCTGAAACATATACCTGGTGGGGGGCATCCTGGTGACATTGAGATTCAGATTCGCCAAAATGGTTCAGTTCGAATTTCCAAGATGGCTGCCATCGCGGCCATCTTCAAATCCTCCAAACGAAACCTCCTCCGAAACCGAAGGTCGAATTGAACTGAAACTTGATAGGATGCATCAGGGTGACATTTAGATTCAGATTCGTTCCAATATCCAAGATAGCGACCATGGCGGCCATCTTGAAATCCTTCAAACGACATATTTTCCTTAACAAAAGGTCGAATTGATCTTATACTTGATGGGATGCATCAGGGTGACATTTAGATTCAGATTCGTTCCAATATCCAAGATAGCGACCATGGCGGCCATCTTGAAATCCTTCAAACGACATATTTTCCTTAACAAAAGGTCGAATTGATCTTAAACTTGATGGGATGCATCAGGGTGACATTTAGATTCAGATTCGTTCCAATATCCAAGATAGCGACCATGGCGGCCATCTTGAAATCCTTCAAACGACACATTTCCTTAACAAAAGGTCGAAGTGATCTTAAACTTGATGGGAGGCATCGGGCTAACATGGAGATTCAGATTTGCTAAAATTGTTCCGTTCGGGTATCCAAGATGGCCCCCATGACAGCCATCTTGATTCAAACGAAATCTCCAACCGAACCAAAGGTCAAATTGAGCTGAAACCTGATGAGAGGCATCAGGGTGGCATGGATATCTAGATTTGCTTAAATTGTTCCATTTCGATATCCACGATGGACGCAAAGGCGGTCATCTTGAAATTGTTCAAACGTCACCCCCTCCCAAACCAGAGGTCTGACCAAGCTGAAAGTTGGGGGAGGGGCATGTTGGGGCGACATGGAGATTCATATTTGCTAAAATCATTCCATTCCGATCATAGATGGCCGTCATGGTGGCCATCTTGAAATTCTTCAAACGGCACCTCCTCCCGAAACAGAGATTGGATCGATTTGAAACTTCATGAAAGGCTTCGGGGCGAAATGGCGATTCAGATTTGCTAAAATTGTTCCGTTCAGATATCCAAGATGGCCACTATGGCGGCCATCCTGAAATTCTTCAAATGACATTTCTTCCCGAACCAAGGTTGGAATAAGCTTAAACTTAATGGAGGCATTGGGGTGATATAGAGATTCAGATTTATCTAAAATTGTCCTGTTCGCATATCGAAGATGGCTGCGCATGGAAGATATCTTGGAATTCTTCACAAGACATCTGGTCAGATCAAGCAGAATCTTGATGGGAGGAATTTGGGCGACATGAAAATTCGGATTTGCTAGAATCGTTTTCCGATATACAAGATGGCCACCATGGCGGCCGTCTTTAAATTCTTCAACCTGCGTCTCCTCCTGAACAAAAGGTCGGATTGAGCTGAACTTGATTGGATGCATCGGGGCAACATGTAGATTCAGAATTGCTGAAATTATTCTGTTCTGTTATCTCAGATGGCTTCCATGTTGGCCATCTTGTAAATATTCAGACCACATCGAGATGGAATGAGCCGAAACTTGATTGGAGGCATTGGGGTGACATGGAGATTCAGGCTTCTTAGAACGAACCATTCTGTTCTGATATCTCCGATGGCTGCCACCACTGGCCATCTTGAAATCTTACATGTAAAACCACATCTGCAACAGAATTGTCTGTTGCACTGCGGTTGAAATTGGTGGTTGGCACTAAGGTGACATGGAGATTCAGAATTGTTCAAAGTGTTGCATTCTCATATCTCAGATGGCGGCCATCTTGAAATTCTTCAAAGCACCTGTATAATTATTACATATAAGATTTACAGGGAGCGGCAGCTCAGGTGTTGCCAGTATATGTCAAACTCGCTGAGTCCACAAGAAGATCCGCTTTTCTGCAAGCGGCCATATACACCATAGCTTTATGTGGCAGTTGTATTCACATATTTGGTTGACTTTGTATACTTTTTGATAACAGAATATGCCAAAGGCTGTTGCAAACGAGAGCTCTGGCCTGCCACACTATACATTTCCACTCTGCATCAACATCATCTCTTCCTGAATCCTAAATCAGACAGAGCTGTTCAGAAACTTAATCAGAAGCATCCAGATTATTTAAATATGCAGATTCAGAATTGCTAAAGGCAATGTTATCTGATAGACAAAATTGCCACCAAGCTGCACTGTAATATCTGATAAGCCTCATCCAGGTGAGCGATTTTGGCCACTTGGGCCTTTAGTTAATGTTTGTATGGTAGAACTAAACATAAAGACAAAAACATCATCATCAGAAAACAAATGTCATTTTAGGGTATTTTAGACATAAAATGGAGGAAAATATCTTAATAACAGACATGGCCCAGTTGTTCAAAGCATTGTTAGCTTAACGAGCTCGTTTGTGGTCATATTGTTAACTGTTCTAACAAGTTTATTATGTAAAATTTTGGTATTTTTGCTGAAAAAATGTGAGCAGCTTTTGCATTTGCAAAAATATTAGCATAGTTGCCATAATAAATGATCAAAGTTTTAACGATACGTTAACTAACGACGTCGTTAGCTTTGAACAACTGGGCCCAGATGTTTAACTTAAATGTATCACTGGTTTCCAGGTGTTAATCTGTTTCAAGTAGCCGCTCATGAGTTTGGGCATTCCTTAGGTCTTGCGCACTCCGATGTCAGATCAGCATTGATGGCGCCGTTTTACAGAGGCTACGACGAGGAATTCAAACTTGACCAGGACGATATATCAGCTGTACAAGAATTATATGGTAGGTCATTATTTGCATAGTGCCATCGGACAATGCGACGATTATCGAATAGACCTATTATTGTTTACATTTACTACTAATGCATCACGTTCTTATGAACGGACCTTCGCGGCCCAGTGGGAAAGAGCGCTGACTCTTAACCATTAGGTCTCCCACAGCTGTGCATTAAGGAAACACGCCTATTCAAATGCATTGTAAATTTTACCGCCGAAAAACGACAATTTTCAGATGAAACATTGTGATATTTTTCTTATTCCTACTCAAGATATAGATTGTGGGTACTACAATGTATATTTTAGAGCAGAAATAAGAAAAATAAGGTTTACCCCTGTAAACCCCAGTTTTTCTGTATAAAAGTGGGTTTGGAGGGGGTCAAAATTATATAGGCGTGTTTTGGTGATGGATTCGAGCCTCGCTCGGGTCATATGTGAGACGCCAAGTTCTGCAACGGAAGATCGGGTGGGTTTTCTCCGGATACTCCGGTTTTCGCCCACCTCTGATTAACGATCGGCTCGATATGAGTGAAATAATCTTGAAAGGAGCGTAAAACCAAAACCAATAAAAAATTTAGCTCTTGAAAATATATTTGGGTAATATACTAGGCCCACAGAGTGTTGCGAACTTTCAGTCATAGCGAAGATTTTCGAAAAGGCCTATCATTGCTTTGCCTATAACACTTATGGATCACGGTATCACGTTCTTATACATCCTGACAAACGCAGCATTATGGAAACTATGGTATTTTACCCATGCTTTATGCTTCTACGTTTACTTGAAAGAACTCATGCATTGAAAATATCATTAATGGTACATGATTTAACAAAATCTTTGAAAAATGCCACAAACAGAACAATCACATTCAAGAACATAAACCTTTGTTCCTATAAATCGAGACTTAGCACCAGATCAGCCCCGAGGTTGTAAAACATTTTTTCATGCTCATCTCACCTAAGCATGAAATTTGTCCTGCTCATAAATTGAGCCAGCGCACGACCAAACCTACAATAAGACATGTGCGCTCATCGAAGACTCAGATCAGCCTGCGCATCCCTATAGTCTAACCAGAGACTTCTCTTGCTGCATGAAATAGCATTGGACCCTTAGCTACCCTTAGAGCGCAAAACGAAGACTCTGATCAGACTGCGCGGATACGCAGGCTGATCTGAGTCTTCGATGGGCGCACATGTCTTATTGCAGGTTTTGTCACGCGCTGGCCTTTGAATATTTATAAGCAGGACAAGCAACATTCTTTGCTGATTTGAGCAGACAAATTGCCTCATTTGTTTGAACGTTAATAATTATACATGTAAGCATTCCAAATGGCATGCTTAAGTGAGCTGAGCATGAAAACAGTTTTATATCCACGTGGCCAGGTGAAACATACATGTATAATAGAGATAATTTAGGGACATCTGCTCGATGTTAAAAATATAACTACATCTTTTTGTACTCATTAGAGATTCAAATGAATTTACATAGCCATTATGATAACAAACCCGTGCATACTGCAAGTTTTCATATCTCCAAAATGGCTACTTTCTGATGAAAATTTGTGATATTTTTCTTATTGAATCTCATAGCATAGGTTGTGGGTGCTCGTTAGGACTACCTCATTGAAACGGTTCTAACGAGTACACACAACCTATATCTTAGAGCAGAAATAAGAAAATAATGTATACTCCCGTTAACCCCAGTTTTCTGTATAAAGTGGGTTGTACGTAGGTGTTCATTTCACGGGCGGGTTATCGTAATGAAACCCTTTCAAAATGAAAGAAAAACAATGAAAAAAAGAAACCTTTGTTATTTGGAGCTATGGAAAGGCATTTTAGGGAGTCATCAGTGAGTTTAAATCAGCCGTGGCCAAGGAGCTATCGTTTTTTTTTATTCATGGAAAATGCATTGTTTATTAGAAGATGTGTTGATCTACCAGTATGCTTTACATTAGTAAACGGCAAGGCCTGCAGCAGGTAAAGGTAGAGGAGAAGTGTTATTGTTTCTTCTGCTTCTACACTTCCATTCATTTTCCTCTTTCCCTGTCCCTGACTTTCAACTCCTCTACTATCTCTTCTATCTCTTTTCTCCCTTTCTCCGGGAGACGACACAAAATGACCCAAAAGGGATGACGTGTCGTTAAAGGCATTTATTCTTGATTATTGAGTACTATCATTTCATTACATAATATTATATACATGTAGCCCTTAGTGCACTGAAGAGAAGTCCCCTGTCTTCAACAGGTAAGGAGTATCATTCGGGGAAAATCAATCCTTCCTGATGCCCAGGACTTCCGTGGAGTGTGGGCCATGTTTGCTGATGTTGGCTCGGTGGGGGGCGCCTATAAGTCCGCGGGTTGGCGTCGCTTGCCTGATGCCTCAAGTTGACCTGTCTCATGCGCTACGTCGGTCGATGTGTGCTCGGAGAGGGATGTTCTGTGTTTGACGGGTCTTGTCCTTCATCCGTTTCGGTTTCAGAACTTTGGGATTTAGACACACTGATGAAGATTAAATATCAGAAAGGCCTATGTGTCACTAAATTTGGTATAGTTACGCCTTAATTAATAACTGCTGACTGGAGTGTACGTTGCTGATTTTCCCCTTAAGTGCTCCAGTCAGGGGATTAAATAAGAGCTACTATTTACCCTATTAAGGGCTGCCTTCGATCTACTTCAGACAGTATATCACAAGGGGCAATAAAACAATTATGAGCACACGGTGTGTTCTACTGTTACAGGAATAAATGCCTTTAAAGCCAAATCAGGCAATCAAGCAATTTCATTAGTAAACATCTCGCTGGATACGCATAAGACAGGAAACGCGATTTATATCCCTTGAATGTTCTTGCTTATTGCAGGTAAAAAGAAGGTCCACTATATAACTCCAAGACCACCGTATTTGTATACGACTAGAACGCCTTTAGTTCATATTCCTCAGATATGCCGGGACGCTTCTATAGATGCAATAACTAAGACTAATGATGGATTAACTTATATTTTCAAAGGTATGTTGCAATGTGTTTACATATTTTATCACATGGCGTCGCGTCTGAGAGTGTAATTACGCCATGTAATATTTTTGATAATCCACTAGTGGATTAAATATGCAAATTAGCTAGATACGTCCCGTAACGTTACATGTACGACGTCCTTAACGACGTCACTTTTACTCACGGCGGACTATTGACATTTTTGTAAACAATCGTGAATAAAATGCGTTTTAAATGTCATTTGATAAATAGAATCTTGCATTCGTGCTCATGTATGAACACTCATGTAAGATCCTCTATTAATTAATTTATTAACAGTTCTATACATGAACTTATGTGATGTTTATGAAATGAATATTATATACTATTGTGGAACACTTAAAAGCAAATTTAATGAACTGAGAAAAACTCAGGCTACAAGAAAGCGCTAGATATATTACATGTGATGTATATAAAGGGAAATGGGTTTTAATGATAGATATATTAAAACAAATCACACCTTAGCCAAAGCACAGATCGATGGTATCCAGTATGAGGAGCATTATTTTGCATAGGTGTGATTTGTTTTATTTAAATATGAGTATGCTCGTGTTGATTGCTCTGATGAACATGACAACCGTGGATTCATTTGGTGATCGTCATTGCTGAAATACGAGCATTTATAACAAAACGTCTAAAGCACAGAGGCCTAAAATAATCTGAGGTTGCGCCAGCTACGTTTGTTTGTTCACATATGGTTAATTTTAGGGCACATACACTGAATTATAGTTTATCAACGACCTTTGTGAGTTCAACGTTCAAGCATGATAAAACTATTCCATGTTTTAGGGGAAGCATGTTTCGGATTTCTTTTGTCACAGTTTTTTGAAATTATAAATAAGTTTTTAGCTCACCAGAGCCGAAGGCTCCGGGTGAGCTTATAGGATAGGCAGTTGTCCGTCGTCCTCGTCGTCGTATGTCTGGTGTCAACACTTTTAAACATCTTCTCCTCGGAAGCCATTGGGCCGATTGGGCCCAAATTTTATCTGTAGCATCCTTGGGTTGGGTGATTGACGGTTTGTGTTTTTTTTTATGAAAATCGGCTCATTAATTTGGTTGCTATGGAAACTTAGAGTTTCCATACACTTATAATGGGGAAAATTAAAACATGGCATTTACTGCCAAGTCATTGCATATATTTTGACAAAACTTTCATAGAAATGTTTCTTGAGTAAACTTCTCTCAGCCATATGCTTTTATGCCAACCTGAGGGTCCCCCAGGTTGTGCCGGGGCCATGCCCCACCCTCTCCACTTCATAAAAGGCCATATATCACAGAAACCATTCAGATCCCGACCCCTAAACCATATATATTCATGTTCCTATTGATAAGACGCATTCAGTGACACCAACCTGGGGGTCCTAAGGGATGCGCCGAGGCCATGCCCCACCCCCTCCACTTAATAAAAGGCCCAATATCGTGGAACCCATTCAGATCCCCACCCTTAAACCATATATAATCTTGTTCCTTATGATAACACCCATTCAGTGACATCAACCTGGGGGTCCCCGGGATGCGCCGGGGCCATGCCCCATCCCCTCAATTTCATAAAAGGCCCAATATCTCGGAAACCTTACAGATCCCCGCCCCTTAACCATATATATTCTTGATCCTTATGATCAGACACATTCATTGACACCAACCTGGGGGTCCTCAGTGATAGGCCGGGGCCTTGCCCCACCCCTTTACTTCACAAAAGGCCATATATCTCAAAAAATCTTCAGATCCTCACCCCTAAACTATATATATTCTTGTTCATTATGATAAGACGAATTCAGTCACGCCAACCTGCGGGTCCCCAGGGATGTGCTGGGGCCATGCCCCATCCCCTCATTTTCTTAATCTCACAATATCTCGGAAACCCTACAGATGGCTACCCCTAAACCATATATTCTTGTTCCTTATGATAAGACACATTCATTGACACCAACCTTGGAGTCTTCCGGGGCCTTGCCCCACCCCTCCACTTCACAAAAGGCCTTATATCTCAGAAACTATTCTTAGCCCCAACCCTAAACCATATATATTCATCTTCCTAATGATAAGACGCATTCAGTGACACCAGCTTGGGAGTCCCCGGGGCATGCCCAGGCCATGCCCCATCACTTTACTTCATTAAAAGCCATATATCTCAGAAATTGTTCAGATCCCCACCCCTAAATTATATACTTGTTCCTTATGATAAGACTCGTTTAATCACACCAACCTGGGTGTCTCTTTGTGCTGAGGCAATGTGCCCCGCCCTTCCACTTCATAAAAGGCTTTTGTGTCTTTTTATTTTGGATGGCCATATGGCCATTTTGTGGGAAAGTAACTGTCCTTATGGCCTTCCTTTGTTTAGGTTTCCATTATGGTCTGGTCGCTTAATGTTTGTGTTTCTTTCCCTTTGGTGTCTTTGATGGGTGGAGTAAGTTAATTGTATCTATTCCTGATCTTTGTTTTACTTCTACTTTTTATATTTCAGAAACCATTCAAATCCCCACCCCATAGTCATATATGTTCTTGTTCCTTATTATTAGCACACCTACTGTAGGGGGGTCCTCAGGGGCCATTCCTATCCTTTCCACTTCATAAAAGGGCCTCAAATCTCAGAAACAGTTCAGATTCCCACCCCTAAACCATATATATACTTGGTCCTTATGATAAGACACATTTAGGGACAACAATCTTGGGCTTTCCTGGAATCAACAGGGCATGCCCCAACCCCTCTACTACTTAAGAGGCCTTACAGATCCCCACTGCTGAACCATATATATTCTTGTTCCTTATGATTAGACGCATTTAGTGATATCAACCAGGGCCCCATTGGGTCCATGCCCCACCCCTCTACTTCATAAAAGGCCTAATGTTTCAGATACTGAGTCCACATTGGTGCTCATTTGGACATGGGGGTTCATTTGGTAGATTAAAATGATATCATGTTAAAATACATGGCTGCCATTGGGCAGTGCCCACCTGAGCTCGTGTGAGCATAGTGGCCCATGCGCCTCTTGTTTGATATTACCATTATGTAGAATTCGTGGCCAAGTGGTTAATATGGTGCAGTACAATCCTCAGTAAAACTATGTAGCCCAATATGAAATCCCAACTGAAGGCGATTTACCTAAAACGCAGACTAATGCAAAATTAGAAGTGCATTCACGTCTCGCTGCGTTTTGAAAGACTATAATGGGTATCGCCATTAAGAATGTACAACAAAGATGTCAAGCTTGTACTGTATACTTTGCTGTTTATGCGCTGGCAGTGCGCTTATGTGTGCTTCATACGCAAATTCTCGACCTTGTACTATAAGCTCTACTCTGTAGCCGCTGATTTATTGTGTCTAGAGGTAGATCTTGAATGGCTCGACTACAGATGGCTCTTTCACCATGGCTAATTCGAACTCCATTACCATTACGATAACACATCCGTGTCATACAGTACATTTTTCATAACTCAAAAAAGGTAATTTTCCTGATGAAAATCTGTGATATTTTATGCCCCCCAACCCGAGAATCTTTTTTTCGGGGGGGGGGGGGGGGTGCATATAGTATTTGTCCTGTCTATCTGTTTGTGTGCTTGTTTGTCTGTCCGTCACAAAAACTTTAACCTTGATCATAACTTCAAAAGTATTTGACCTAGCCCAATGAAACTTCACACACTTATTCACCATCACAAGGGCTAAATTCTGACCAAGAGCCATAACTCTGTTGTCATTTTTGGCTGAATTATCTCCCCTTGAAATTTTGCAAAAACTCAGAAATTGGCTCCCACGGGTGGGGGAGGGGGTATTGGTCACCTATAGTGACATATCTTGATCTTATTTATATTCAGAACATAGGTTTTGGGTGCTCGTTAGAATCGCCTCATTTAGAAGGTTCTAACGAGTACCCACAACATATGTCTTGGAGTAGAAATAAGGAAAGTAATGTTTACCCCTGTAAACCCCAGTATTCTTTATATAATGTGGGGTTTAGTGGGGTTTTATTTGACGGACTTGTTCACGTGATGGATAATACAGCCGTGCAATATCTTATCTCTACAACTGACACTAGATGAAAAGGTTTGATATTTTTTTCTTATTTCTTGTCCAAATATAGATTGTGAGCGCTCGTTAGAACCTGTGAGCGCTCGTTAGAACCGTCCCGCCTCAATGAGGCGGTTCTAACGCGTACGCACACGGTGTTTTTGAACAAAATTAAGGAAAAAATGAAAACCCATGTAAACCCCACTTTTCTCTATAGAAAATGGGGTTTAGATGGGTCTTTCATTTTACGGACTTGTTAACTTGAGGATCTTTTGTTGCTAAGATATTCTTCCATCGATTTTAGTTAACTCATATTTAGAGATAATAAAGGGATATTGTTCTTGTGAAAATATGTTTTATGTGCTCATAAGAATTGTCCCTTTAAGGCAGTTCCTATTAGCACACATGGCATATCCATATTTAATAGACTATTGAAAAGGTATTCCATAATTCATCACGAAAACACGCCTACATATTTCTGATCCCCTTGAAGCCCACTTTCATATAATATAACTGGGTATTACAGCGGTAAAATTTTTATTTTTCTTATTTCTGCTCTAAAATATAGATTGTGAGTTATCGTTAGAACCGCCTCATCGAGAATCTATCTATATTATCAGCAGAAATAAGAAAAATATCACATTTTGTCATCTTAAAACTTTCGTTTTTTCGGCAGTAAAATTCACAATGTATTTGTGAAGGCGTGTTTTCGTAATTATTCCCAATGTGCCTTCTGGCATAGTGTTATGTGTAGCCCGCAGTTACTCGAAATACCGCTGTCTCAAACAAATTTTCCGTACCAGAATAGTCTTCGAGCCATTGAAGTTTTATTGTATAGTGTTGCAGTATGCAATATCTCCAGATAAGGTGCTTTTTTCATCCTAAACGTAGTGTTTTTTTTTTCTTATTTCTGCATGAAAAGATATGTCAGCGAGGCGCTTCTAATGAGTACCTACAACATACGTTTTCGTGCAGCAGTAAGAAAAATAATATTCTGATACCCACTCTTATCTGGGGCTATGCGTCGCTATGCTATTCTAATGGACGTTTTTATGACATTTAATTTTCACCCTCTAGGTGAGCATTACTACAGATTAAATGAGCACGGGTTTGATCCTGGCTACCCACGGCCAATATACTGGGACTGGGGTTCAGTTCGGGGACCCGTAGATGCTGCATTAACATGGCCTAATGGTTGGACATTTATTTTCAAGGTACATGTTTACACATACTTTCATAATATTATAATCGCTCCTTGAGCCATACTTGTAGATGTGAATGATACAGTAACCAGGCATGGGCACAAAGTGAAATAGATTACTCTAAAACTCTAAAACCGGATACAGTCGAACTTCAATGGCTCGAACACCTTTTGGACCGTGAAAATCTGTTCGAGACACGGGTTGTTCGAGCCACCAAGGGTTACTGCCAGGAGGCATAACGGGGTTAATTTTGGAACATATTTTCAGTTTTCTATGAAAATTGTATGTTGTGTATACTCATTAGAATCGCACTTCGAGGCGATTCTAATGAGTACACACGGCATACATTTGCAATATCAAAGTCGAAATTCTCCTTCATTATGCCGCACTACTTCTTATATTGAGGAATTCCCCAGGGACTCAAAAATGGGTTCGACTCAGCCATGGTAAACGAGCCATCGGTGTTCGTGCCATCGAAGTTCTACTGTATTTCGTTACTAAAATAGATAAAGCGGATCACGACATTTTAAACGAAATGAAAATACCACACACCATACAAAAGACAGCAGGTAAACTCACCATTGCTAAATACAGTAGAACTTCGATGGCTCGAACACCGATGGCTCGTTTACCATGGATGTGTCGAACCCATTCTTGAGCCCCTAGCGAAATCCTCTACATAATTAATAGTGGGGGATAATTAAGGAGATTTTAGTCTTTTATCTTGCAAATGTATGCAGTGTGTACTCATTAGAATCGCCTTATCGAGGCGATTCTAATGAGTACACACAGCATACATTTTTATTATAGAACACCGAAAAGATGTCTAAAAATATCTCGTTATGCCTCCTGACAGTAACCTCAGTGGCTCGAACTACCCCTGTCTCGAACAGATTTTCGAGGTCCCAAAGGTGTTCGAGCCATTGAAGTTCGACTGTAATCAAAAGGCTTCGACGCAGAGCTGAAACCTATCGCACATGAGTACACTGAAATTCCACTATTAAGACCACCTAAAATAAAGACTAATTCTGCTTTTAACTAATTTAGTAAGTTGCAGTATTTCTTTCCTCGAGTTTTCTGCATACAATGTCCTCTGTTCAGGGACCATCTTTGGGACTGTTCAAAAGTTGTCTTAAAGACCATTTTTGAGCAGCCCCAAAGATGGTCTTAATGCAGGCATTTTACTGTACTGTTATATTGCACTCGTGCAGCGGATAGAGGATATTTGATTTTTCAGGGTAAGATCGAATTTTATTTCATCGAATGAACACCAAAGCCAGTATTTTCACGTTTGGCGTAGCCACGAATGGGAATACATGTACCAGTTTTGGTGTTCATAACTGAAATAAAATTTGATCTTACACTGAAAAAATCAAATTTTCTGTTTTTTACATGCTTCTAAACGGCAATATTTAGCTTCATTAATCGCTTCACACACCCTCGGAGAAAACTAACATTGTTCCTGGTCGTTTCGTGTCAATTTCGTGGTGTCCAGCTTGTATATTTGTTGTAATATTGGGTGTAAACTGAAAAATAGCCCGGGATGGTATTATTATGAAAGATTACTGAAATAATTGAGAGAGTCGTTTCCAAAAGACGAACGTCGCGCGACACAATACGCGACGTCAACGTCCAAAATGACGTCATTAACGTCCTCGTGACGTGTGAACAGGCTAAGCGTCAATTCTAACACAGTGCATCACTTTCCAGTCATATGACAATGGAAAAACTGATCACAGAATTAGATCTGCAGAAAAAAAGTAGTCCCAAACAGTGAAAAATAAAATTGATATCAGTCACTGTTTGAAACAGTGACGATAACGTTTTCGATTTCACTGAGAAATCTCTATGCACCTACTCTCATGGCAGCAGATTAAAAATGCGAGTTCATGATTTTTTTGCTATGGGACAATAAAATATTATCAGCACTATGATGAAAGGCCGTACGGGGCATTTTACGACCGCCACACTTTCCCTTTAGAAGCCGCAATTTAATTCTCTGAGCCCGTGTATAACAGCAGACTACACGTGTGAAGTCCGTTATACTTGAGGCATCTGTTGGCCCTTGCTCGTCCATACAGTGATAAACCATTATTAAACATCCGCGTGATAAAATGGTACAGAGGACCCGCGTCATAACGACGGTATTTGTTCCCTATTATTATGTCGTAATAAATAATGTGCCGTTATAAAGAATCCGAGTTAGGAGTATGACAGATAGTAAAAGGCCTTTTCCCAATTATTACTGCAAGAAACAAAGAGGCATTAGACTGCAAGACCCTTTCATGACTATGGACTCGATTTGTGCATTTCGAACTCGAGGGAAGCCCACCCAGCCCGGAACTGAGGCTAAGCCTTTAGCTAAGTAGTCATTCCATTGAAATTGCCGTTATAACGAATTTTGCCGTTATATCGAATGTCGCTATGATGAGAGTTGACTGTTCCTTTCATAGCTGCAGAGCTAGCGTTTTTCAGCTGAAATATGTTACATAGTTATTTTTTCTTCTAATCATGGATTGTGGGTGGTCGTTAGAACCGCCTCATTATGGCGCTTCTAACGAGTATCCCGAATTATGTCAATGGGCAAAACTTCTATTTATATGTATATCCAACAATTTTTCTATTCAAAGTGGGATGTCCCCGGAGTATATATTTCTCAACTTTTTCGTTTCGCTAGAGTTTCATGTAGACGACTTTTAATAATAAACTTCTTACTGCTAAGCTTCTTAAACAGGGCTACCAGTATCATAAACTTAGGAACGCTGTTTCTATATTTTGTCGACGGTACTCTAAACTAGTTGAAAGAAGACACTTCTGCAACAGTGCATTCAGAACCAGAGTTTTATGGAGATTTGGTTTATAAATTTCAAAACAATCATGAAGAAATCGATTCAAAAGGAAAATTAATCGCCATAAAAGAATGGGGTACAATATAAGTGATATGCGAGAATCAGCTTGCCTAGATTTTGACCCAGTCATAGATGATGACCATGCTTCCCTTTTTGCATTGCACGACGTGTGTGTGTGTGTGGGGGGGGGGGGGGTCATGTCTCTGACTCGATGAAGGCCCCATTTTAAACTTTAAAAGATTAACTTTATTAGTGCTTGGGTGCCTGATGATTTAACTTTGGTTTGACTCTTCGTGGTCTACCTTGTGGTTTTCGTTAGCTCCAGCTTAAAGGGTGTGTTAAGCTATGAGCCCACATCTTTAATTCATCACAATTATTCAATTTAATTTGTATTTCAGTTTGCTTTCATTACGATAACACGTCCGTGTAGTACATTTTTCCATACCTCAAAAAAACGGTAATTTTAAGATGAAAATTTGTGATAATTTTCTTATTTATACGCCAAACATAGGTTTTGGGTGCTCGTTAGAACCGCCTCAATGAGGCGGTTCTAACGAGTACCCACAACCTATGTCTCGGAGCAGAAATAAGAAAAATAATGTTTACCCCCGTAAACCCCAATTTTCTCTATATAAAGTGGGGTTTAGGGGGGTCTTTATTTCACGGACTTGTTCACGTGATGAGTCCTCATCTTTAATTCATCACAGTTATTCAATTTAATATGTATTTCAGTTTGCTTTCATTACGATAACACGTCCGTGTGGTATAGTACATTTTTCCATACCTCAAAAAACGGTAATTTTATGATGAAAATTTGTGATAATTTTCTTATTTATACGTCATACATATGTTTTGGGTGCTCGTTAGAACCGCCTCAATGAGGCGGTTCTAACGAGTACCCACAACCTATGTCTCAGAGCAGAAATAAGAAAAATAATGTATACTCCATAAACCCCAGTTTTCTCTATAGAATGTGGGGTTTAGGGGGTCTTTATTTCATGGACTTGTTCACGTGATGAATTTGTATTTGTCAATTGATTGAGTTAGTTACCTTCAGGTGGACCGACTAGTTTGTGTATTGTAAATGATATTAGAACCTAGGCTTAAGGTTGGGTCCATAGAATCGATTTAAACTCCCAAGTGGTTCTCTCTACTGACCGTCCTAAGGCGGTGGTTCTAATGTTGTTTATTTTAAATGTAGCTTTGTATGATTTTGCGACGGGGATTTTCATGCTGTATGTGCTTATGGTTGTATGATATTATTATTATTATTTATCATATGACGCCGCGTCTGAGAGTGTAATAAAGCCATGTAATAAATTCGATAATCAACTAGTGGATTAAATATGCAAATTAGTTATATACGCCCATCACGTTACATTAACGACGTCCTTAACGACGTCGCGTTTACTAATGGTGGAATATAGACATTTTGTTAAACAATCGTGAATAAAATTCGTTTTAAATGTCATATGATAATTAGAATGTTGCATTCGTGCTCATGTATTATTGAGTTTATAAAACTCGCTGGGGTAAAGGGATAAAATGGTCGGCACAGTCTCGCATTTTATCCCTTTTCCTCAAATCGTTCAATAAATTCAATAATACATGAGCACTCATGTAAGATCCTCTATTTGGCAAAGCCTCGCATTTTATCCCTTTTCCTCAACTCGTTCAATAAATTCAATAATACATGAGCACTCATGTAAGATCCTCTGTTTATTTAATTTTCATTAATTGTGCCTGTTGCACCTTGATCATCTCTTGTGGTGAAGCGGGAGTTGATTGCTGTGCTGTTTGTGATTTGTTTGTGTTTTCTTTTTTTTTCCTCATTATTAGTTACTAATAATTGATGGTTTTGTTTTGCTCCATTATCGAGGATTGTGGCAACGTAAAATCGATTTAAGCCTCCCAGTGGAATTCGTTTCCGCTGACAGTTCCAAGGCGGTTCTTCTGTCGCAGTTTATTTTTATTATGGTTTGTCTTTGGGTGTTTGTGTCGCTTATGTTATTGTCCTTTTGGCTTTCCGCTGTTGATGTTTCCATTGGGGTTTGTTGTTTCATGTTTGTGTGTCTTTACCTTTGGTGTTTCGGATGGGAGCTGTGGGTTAATTGTATTGATTCCAGATCATTGCCTCCACTCCTATTTTACTCATCCTCTTGGTGCCATTGGTAGGCTGTTATCTTTGATGGTGGCTTTTCCTGGGCATCAATTTCTATATTTCACAAGTGTGTCCAAAATGGACATGTAAACGTGATGAAAGAAACTGGTGTGGCTGTATGGTGCGAATGCATATTGCAATCCACGTCGCTCGCACGCGCCACATTGCATCTTATGGTATACCCAGACACTAAAAGTCTGTTTATAAAAGTAAAATTTTTTCGTTTCGGAAACGCTGTTTTCAGACAGCTGACATCCATCGTTTGTCGCTGGCTCGCCAAAAACCTCCGTTAAGGTTTTAAGTTCTTCATGGTGTATTCAATATGTTTTTATCAATTCCCCACTCCACTGGGTCAGTTTATATCACAAAACTGAACTGTCTTTCATTTTGAGAACACAGCGGTGCATACTTAACGGCCAGTCACTGTCGCCCTGTCGCCCACGTGTAATTTGTTTAAAAATAGAAAGAAAAAGTATTTTGCACGCCATATGAAGAAGAGAAAGACTTAGTGACATAAAAGCAATCGACATGGGACGAAAATCAAATGACGTGTGTAAGAAACTGCAAAACAATGCTGTAGTTTGTATTATGTATCTGACAGTTTCTCATTGCTTTACTGTTGAAACATTGGTTCAGTTACATACACCGAATGGTTGGTGACATCGGCACTCTAAATGATGTCATTTAAACTAACCTACGGTAGCTCAGTCGGATGCTCGTCTGACTGGAGATTAGGAGCACGCAGCTTCGATACCTGCCGCGGTCGGCAACATTCTTTCATTGAGATCGATCATAAAATCTTTTCTACGGTCATTCTCTCCTTTCCGCTGATTCAAGAAGGGCAGTTGTCAGTTTCTTGCGAAAGAATGTGCACTGTACTGGTTAACCGCTTATGTATAAATCTGTCCAGGAAAGGTGTGGACTGGTAAACTGACCGGCTCAAAAATGACCTAAAATAGTGCTGACTGGGCCGTTTAACTCCAATACAAACAAACACACCAACAAACATACCTGTCCCATAACCTAGCTGTACTTTTCAGGCATGATTACATCGTGTCATTAGCTCGCCTTACGAAAGTAAGGGGGAGCTATTGCAATACCCCCGGGCGTCCGTCGTCAGCGTCGGCGTGAGCGTCGGCGTCAGCGTCCGCATTTGGTTAAAGTTTACCTGCAAGCAATTATATGTGATGTTTAACAAGTTTATTTTGAATATATAATTAACAATTGGTAAAACACAATATTTACAGTATCATTGTACTTCATTTTACAGGTCTTTTGGCTTTAATTGGTCTTTTTGAGAAGTTAATATTTTCCTCTGTATTACCTCCCTTACTTCCCTGTGTTAAAGTTTACCTGCAAGCTGCGTGAGTTCAAATCCCGGGGGAGGCATGTTTTTTTATGCCCCCGGAATCTAAGATTCTGGGGGGCATATAGTTTTTGGTCTGTCCGTCTGTTTGTCTGTTTGTCCGTTTGTCTGTTTGTCTGTTTGTCCGTTTGTCTGTTTGTCTGTTTGTCCGTTTGTCCGTTTCTCCGTCTGCAAAAACTTTAACATTGGGCATAACTTTTGAATGGTAAGTGATACAGCTTTCATACTTCACATGTGCATTCCTTGTCACAAGACCTTTCAAGAGGTACCATAAATTTTGACCTCGTGACCTTCACCTTGAGATTTGACCTACTTTTGGCCTCATTTTTAAAAACTTTAACATTGGCCATAACTTTTGATTGGTAAGTGATAGAGCTTTCATATTTCACATGTGCATTCCTTGTCACAAGACCTTTCTATTGGTACTATAATTTTTGACCTCATGACCTTGACCTTGGCATATGACCTACTTTTTTAAAAACTTTAACATTGGCCATAACTTTTGATTGGTAAGTGATAGAGCTTTCATATTTCACATGTGCATTCCTTGTCACAAGACCTTTCTATTGGTACTATAATTTTTGACCTCATGACCTTGACCTTGGCATTTGACCTACTTTTTAAAAACTTTAACATTGGCCGTAACGTTTGATTGGTAAATGGTAGAGCTTTCATATTTCACATGTGCATTCCTTGTCACAAGACCTTTCTATTGGTACTATAATTTTTGACCTCATGACCTTGACCTTGGCATTTGACCTACTTTTTAAAAACTTTAACATTGGCCGTAACGTTTGATTGGTAAATGGTAGAGCTTTCATATTTCACATGTGCATTCCTTGTCACAAGACCTTTCTAATGGTACCATAATTTTTGACCTCATGACCTTGACCTTGATGTTTGACCTACTTTTTAAAAACTTTAACATTGGCCATAACTTTTGATTGGTAAATGGTAGGGCTTTCATATTTCACATGTGCATTCCTTGTCACAAGACCTTTCTAGTGGTACTATAATTTTTGACCTTGTGACTTTGACCTTGATGTTTGACCTACTTTTTAAAAACTTTAATATAGTCCATAACTTTTGATTGGTAAGTGATAGAGCTTTCATATTTCACATGTGTATTCTTTCTCACAAGACCTTTCCAGTGGTACCATAATTTTTTACCTCGTGACCTTGTGGCCTCAACCGTGACATAATTTAGTGATGGGGCTTTCATATTGCACAGGCGCTGTCCGGGGGCATCGGTGTTTCACAAACACATCTTGTTTTTTTTTTTTTTCTTCTTTTTAAAAACTCAGCGGGTCTTGGGCTCAAGGACAAGGTCACTGTGGCTATTTTTAGAAAAACATTGTCATTGCTCTAGCGCCTTCATTTATTGATGGATTTTAATATAACTTGGGTATAATGATATCTCGAGTGACTTTGACTTTCAGGGACCGGGACTTAAGGTCAAGGTCAATACTTTCAGGGTCACAGGGTCAAGATCACTGTGGCTTTTTTAGAAAAACATTGTCACCGCTCTTGCACCTTAATTTATCGATGGATTTTAATATAACTTCACACAAATGTTGGGTATGATCATATCTCTAGCAAGTTCAACTTTCAGGGTCTGGGGCTGAAGGTCAAGGTCACTGTTGCTATTTTTCAAAAAAATTTGTGATCGCTCTAGTGCCTACATTTATGAATGGATTTTAATATAACTTTACTCAAACGTTGGGTTTGATGATATCTCGAGCTGGTTCGACTTTCAGGGTCTGGGGCAGAAGGTCAAGGTCACTGTGGCTATTTTAAGAAAATCTTTTTCATCGTTATTGCGCCTTCATTTATGGATGGATTTTAATATAATTCCACACAAATATTGGGTATGATGATATCTCGAGTGACTTTGATTTTCAGGTTCCGGGGCTGAAGGTCATGGTCACTGTGGCTATTTTTAGAAAAAACTTTGTGATCGCTCTAGTGCCTACATTTATGAATGGATTTTAATATAACTTTACACAAATTTTGGGTATGATGATATCTCGAGCGAGTTCGACTTTCAGGGTCTGGGGCTGAAGGTCATGGTCACTGTGGCTATTTTTAGAAAAACTTTGTCATCGCTCTTGCACCTTCATTTTATTGATGGATTTTAATATAACTTGACACAAATGTTTGGTATGCTGATATCTTGAGTGACTTTGACTGTCTGGGTCAGGGGCTGAAGGTCAAGGTCACTGTGTCTATTTTTTAGAAAAACTTGATCATTGCTCTAGTGTCCACATTTATTGATGGATTTTAAGATAACTTCATACAAATGTTGGGTATGATAATATCTCAAGTCGGTTCAACTTTCTGGGCCTTTGGCTCAAAGTCAAGGTCACTGTGGCAATTTTTAGAAAACTTTGTCATCACTCTTAAGTACCTACATTTATTGATGGATATATTGTAATTTTACGCAAATGCTAGGCTAGGCTTTTTTTAATTTGTCTTGCACGAGGGAATTTGTATTGACAGTGATGCCTTGTTATTACTTGGAAGTTTGTAGATTTTTTTTATTAAATATAGATGTCTTTTTCATCTTTTTTTGCAGTGGAAAGGCTTGAAAACAGGATGATTAGGGGTACTTTTTGGTTCTCTTTCATTTGCTGCAGTCTGTTGGGCTTTTTCAAAAAAGAAAAAAAAATGATAACTTGCCCTCATGCATCTTAGGCCCCAAAGGCGAGCTATGTTGTCTTCTGACAACTCTTGTTTTAAATGTTGCAGTTGTCAATAATTTATAATGTCAGTTGAAGGCTGATTAAAATTATTGCACGCACCTGGGACCACCCACACAATTAATCAATGTATTGTGTTTCAGGGCAACTATTACTGGAAATTCCACAATTTACAAATGATATATGGTCCCAAGAATATTACCGAAGGCTTTGACGGTTTACCAGGCAATCTAGATGCTGCTTTTGTCTGGAGTGGAAATGGTAAAACTTATTTCATAAAAGGTATAGTACGAGATTTTACAATGATCAAATTCTGGCCATCATTGTATTAGCTTCATGAATACAGAACATACACTAGATTAAAATCTGAATGCAAGAATACTTTCTCTGTTGAATGCAAATGCGTTCTTGAGTAGTCATGTTATGTATTGTTATTTTTGGGGCCTTCAAATGCTATTAATCTTACACAGGATATTTATGAGCTGAGAATATTTAATCACGGGAGCTTTATCTTCAAACAACCACAGATAAATATTACTTAGACAAAGGAATATAAATTAAACCACCTGAATATCACTTAGATGAGCTAACTGCAATTACCATATTATCTATAGATGTCAGATTTTGCGATGATTATTATGATTAACGAGGGGTTTTCGGAAACTTCTGAGACTTTCTGGATATCTTGAATACTGTTCATTAGATAATGAAAGTTTGTGCACTCACTGAAACACGTTTGTCATGATTTTAACAAAAGCACACACAAAGCGTCATCGTCATAGTAACGTTACATTGCAGCTTAGCTTCAGTTTTAATAAGAAACCATTTTACAAAGTGTATTGCATTTACAAGTGTATTGCAGACTGACTGTGGTCAGGCATCATACGAATTAACAAGTACTGTATCACAGTGTTATCTTGAAAGGTTGTGGTGCTGGTAAAATTCTAAGTATAACTGTATTATTTTTTTCTTTTGATGATTCGAATATAAATAACTGTAGATATTCCTATAGTCGGAAACAGAGGACCTAAGAATTTCGAACGACCTCTTGACCCAATTTTAACCCTCTTTGTACCAAATTGAATCTTCCTTCTTATATATAGCAGGAGTTCATTTCAAAATTAGGATGTCAGGTTGTGTTTTCATCAAAACTCATTTGGAAAATGGCTGAA
This sequence comes from Lucinisca nassula, assembly GCA_963580285.1. NCBI lineage: Eukaryota > Metazoa > Mollusca > Bivalvia > Lucinida > Lucinidae > Lucinisca > Lucinisca nassula. The sequence continues at coordinate 76,146,950 of OY757024.1, read as the reverse complement.
CTTTTAGTGAACAGTGGAGACCCTGATCAGACGCGTCTGATCTGGGTCTGCACTGTTTGCCAGGGTACCCGTTTGTGGTTTCCGGTACAAAATGGGTTAAAGTACAAATTGATACACGGCTAGGGTAAAGTTTCAAAATACCATCAAAGTCAAAACAAACAGAGACTTAAATTTTATTTGTTTACATATTTTAAGATTTGTATTAAATTTCAGGAAACAAATACTGGCGTTACTTTGGCAACCGTATAGATTATGGTTACCCTAAAGAATTACATGTTTGGCGGGGTCTACCTGATAGAGTGACCGCAGCACTCCAGTGGAAAAATGGAAGGACTTATTTCTTTTCAAGAGATAAATATTACAGATATAATGATCAAGTTTTTGATGTTAGTATGAAAAACATCCCCAAACAAAATATGGTATATCTATTTATCATATGACATCGCGCCTGAGAGTGTAATAACGCCATGTAATATTTTTGATAATCCACTAGTGGATTAAATATGCAAACTAGGTAGATACGTCCCGTAACGTTACATGTACGACGTCCTTATCGACGTAGCGTTTACTAATGGCGGAATATGGATCTTTTTGTAAAAACTGGTGAATAAAACAGCGTTCTAAAGGTCATATGATAAATAGAACCTTGCATTCGTGCTCATGTATTATTGAATTTATTAAACTCGCTGAGGAAAAGGGATAGAAAGCTCGGCAAAGCCTCGCATTTTATCACTTATCCTCAACTCATTTAATAAATTCAATAATACATGAACACTCATGAAAGATCCTCTATGTAATTACATAACGTATTCGAAAGCTTCATGAAATTTTGAATGTTTTAAAAGTGACGAAAATGACCAGGAATCGATACAAATACCTCACACCTCCCACTCAAGTCACAAGAGGGAAAGAAACACACACATAAAAAAACTTCACCACAATGGAAACGTCACAAGCGGAAAGCCAAAAGGACAGATACTTTCCCACAAAATGGTCAAAACGGCTATCAATAATCAATAGGTAGTAGCAATACATACATGCAAAGACGAACTATAACAATAATAAACCACGACAGAAGAAACCCCATGATGGATTACTATAATGTGACGATGGTTTTCGAAAATCGATATCGAAATGAGGCCTTCATGCGGACTGAACAAATTATTTGTCTAAATCGCGACGGAAGTAAGGGCGAGGATTGTGGTCACGTAAAATCGATTTAAGCCCCGAAGTGGAATTCGTTTCCGCTGACCGTTCCAAGGCGGTTCTTCTGTCGCGGTTTGTTTTTGTTATGGATTGTCTTTGGGTGTTTGTGCCGCTTATATTGTTTTATTTTGGATAGCCTATTGGTCATTTTGTGGGAAAGTAACTTTCCTTTTGGCTTTCCGCTATTGATGTGTCCATTAGGGTCTGGCGTTTCATGTTTGTGTTTCTTTCCCTTTGGTGTCTCTGATGGGAGTATCGATTCCTGATCATTGTCTAACGATCATTAGGGCCCCGCACTGAAAGTGTGGGTGCCCTATAGTAATCACTCTGTCTGTCTGTCTGTCTGTCTGTCTGTCCGTCCGTCTGTCCGTCCACAAATTTCTGATAGCGCTGCCGGGGCCCTAGTCAGTTTCACTGACAGCTCTAGTTATCTAAAGAGCGACTACTCTAGCAAATCCTAGTTTGCATCCATGATATGCTTACCTGACTTGGGAGAATGAATCGGTAATTGCATTGATACTAATGTTGGTGCATGTCATCCCGAGATGGGAAATGGCCTTGAGCTAGTGAGAGAGTGCACAGTTGCGCAGCATTTTTTCGTGTGACGTTGCAATGTGCCATCACTAAAGGCAACATCATATATAACTGTACCATTTGAAGGCAGTCGAGAAAGCATGCAGTATAAAGTAAGCGTTGAAACTCGCAACGAAAACTCGCCTATAAAATGTTGATCCCCTTGAACCTCACTTTTATATAGTAAAACTGGGGTTTCAGGGGTAAACCTTATTTTTATTGTTTCTGCTCTTAAATATAGATTTTGGGTACTCGTTAGAACCCCTCTTTGAGGCAGTTCTAACGAGTACCCACAATCTATATTTACTTTTTGGGTACTCGTTAAAACCGCATCAATAAGGCAGTTCTAATGAGTACCCTCAATCTATATTTTGAGCAAAAATTCTGAGCAAAAATAAAAAAAAAAAAAAAAAACAATTTTTTCATCCTAAAAGTTTCATTTTTCAGCGATATAGGCTACAATGCATTTGTACAGGCGTATTTTTGTAATGACACGCTTATTCCCGTGTTTTATCGCACAGTTTTAGTCAGTATATACTGGTTTATAAAAACGTACGTCTGTGATCCACAATTTTCCATTTAGTTTTTGTTTGATGCTCTCCAAGTTCCATCATGTTAACATATCATGTAATAGAGGCCCCTGTAAGCCCCACTCGGTATAGAAAAACATATGCACTTTGTTCACTATTTCTGTACCAAACGGCCCCCGCCCATCGAAGCTTGAAGATATAGATGGGCTGCATGATACTTCCACGCAGAGTTGAAACCGACCCGCACACGAGTACTGGTAAACCGCAAAGCGGTGCGGCAAGGACCGTCCATGTTTATAAAAAATAGAAGTGAGGGCAATGATCAGGAATCGATACAATCAACCCACAGCTCCCATCAGAGACACCAAAGGCAAAGGAACACAAACATGAAACAACAGATCTAACGGAAACATCAATAGCGGAAAGCCAAAAGGACAGTTACTTTCCCACACAAAATGGCCAATTGGTCATCCAAAACAAAATAACAAACAAACCCTATTGGTTTCATGAGGCGACAGGGTTTGGGATGCCATTTCATCCCAATGTCGGTACGTCCCACAGATTAGAAGCAATTCTCCAAAATGGTGTTGGCGGGGACGTTAAACCTCAAAACAAACAAAAAACAAAACAAAAAAGTTACGAGCACGAACAGCTTGTGTCTGGAGTGCATAGATTGTGGCTGCCTGAATGTTTTGTAGTATAATTCATGACATTATATGTTCGGAGTATAAATCAAGACTTTTTCACAATTAAACCGATTTATACACATGAAAGAACGTTTTGTGTTGTAATCTGTATTGTAATGATAAACCTTTTCGTCTTACCTTCCTGTGATCGTTGTCATTACGATAAGATACATCGGGACACCTCAATTAAGACCACCAAAAATTAAGACTAATTCTGCTTTTACAAAATAGAAGTGAAGGCAATGATCGCGAATCGATACAATTAACCCACAGCTCTCATGAGAGACAGCAAAGGGAAAGAAGCACAAACATGAAACAACTAGACCCAAATGGCAACATCAATCGCGGAAAGCCAAAAGAACAGTTACTTTCCCATAAAATGGTCAGTTGGCTATCCAAAATTAAATAATATAAGCGATATACACAAACGCTTATTTAGTAGGCTAAAATTATTCTTTCTTTGCGTTTTCTGCATATAGTGTCCTTTGGTCAGAGACAACTTTTGGGACTGTTCAAAAGTGGTCTTTTGAACAGTTCCAAAGGTGGTCTTAATATAGAAATTTTACTGTAATTGCAGCATGTGTGCTCATTAAGATTGAAGGTGCTCTTTAGTATTGGGGTCAGCTCACGAAGGCAAGCAGCAAAAGCTGAGGCGCTTAGCAATTGGTACTCGTAGGCATAAGGAAGAGACACAGATGTACCTCCCCGCAAAACTGATTGATTGATTGTTTTGGGTTTATCGACGTCAACCCTTGTGGGTCATTTTGAAAGAGAAAGAGGCGATATTAGAGGATATGAAAATGGGAGACTGAGGAGAGATAGGAAAATGAATGAAAGTGTAGAAACAGAAGAAATAACAACATTCTCCTCTATCCTTTCCTGCTGAAAGGACAGCAGGTCTTGTCCAGCTGTAAGCCAATATCAGCTGGACGCCCCAGTGACGCAAGATAAACGCCACCTTTGACTCACCCAACCAAACCTACCTCCATGCAATAAAAATATGCGTCTAGACGTATTACTTGGCTGTGTGCGGGTACTTCTTCAGAAAAACACGCCTAAATTATTTTGATCCGCTTTATCCCCCTTATCTATTTACAGGAGTATGTTTTTCTGCTCAAAAATCATAGATTGTGGGCACTCCTTAGGAATACCAAGGGTCCTTTTCTAGTGAATTGTGTCATTTATATATGTTATGTGTTATTTATATTTTTCAGATTGACTCCGGTGGATACCCTCGGGAGATTTCCACCTGGTGGCTCGGGTGTCCTGAAAAAAGTCAAATCATTGAGTTTGACAGAAAGCACTCTAATAAATATAATAGCAATCATAACAATGTAGAAACAGATGTGATTATTCTCGGCTCAAACCGTGGGGAGGATAGAGATAACGATGAACAGTGGATAACTGTGCAAGACACTGATTCAGTGCTTGGTCAAAAAAGTGCTTCAGTAAAACAGCATTGTGTAGATATTATAGTATTAGGACTTTCAATTGCATCTATACACTTTATTTTGTTAGACACTTCATGATGATATTTATGATGTGTAAGTTTTCATTATTTAAGTTGTCTTTCCTGTTACATGTATTGTTTCAATCATATCTCCATCACTATGGTCGAAAGTCCAACTGCAATGACCCGAAAATCTTCGGAGCCATCGAAATTTGAATGTTAGTCATGGCGCTAGGTTGCGGCATAATGAGGCAAATTTAGGCATGCCTCAGGCTTGTTTTATATCAAATAACGATTTTTATCATATGACGGCGCGTCTGAGAATGTAACAACGCTATGTAATAAATTCGATAACCCACTAGTGGATTAAATATGCAAATTAGTTAGATACGCCCCGTAACGTTAAATGTACGACGTCCTTAACGACGTCGAGTTTACTAAGGACTGAATATTGACATTTTTGTAAAACAAACGTGAATAAAAAGCATTTTAAATGACATATGATAAATAGATAGAATCTTACATTCGTGCTCATGCATTATTAAATTTATTAAAGGAAGAGTCTATTGGCAGACGTCTGTCAATAGCAGAAAATCGGTAATTGTGCTATTGCCAGACGTCTGGCATTAGCAGAAAGTCGGGTAAAATGCTATTGCCAGACGTCTGTCAATAACAAATTTTCGGGAAAAGTGCTATTGCCAGATGCTACCTAATTTATATATGATGCGTTTGGTAAGTTATAGCAATGCCTGAACAATTCACGATTTTACATCTATGCAAAGATTTCATGAATGCTACCGACCCTGCCAGCAATTTTATTTTCTGATATGCCTCTTTACTAAAACACACAGACACTGGCTCTTTTCACAGGTGAAGGCAGCGGATACTTTTATCATCCCATGTGCAGGTTAAAGATCCCTGCCGTAATTACATGATTACTGTGTAGGCTTTCATCCTGCAATTCAGGATTTTACATCTATGCAAATAATAAATCCGTGAAAATGAAAGCCTGCACATATGTAAAGAACCGGCACTGTGTGTTTTATTACATTTGTCCTGGAAAAGCTTAGACAGTCTAAGCCATCGCCAGTACTAAGCGCCCTTCCTTCTGCCAGATAACCACAGATGTCCTATTTGGACCAACGAAACGAGGATTTTTTTTTTCACGGAAAAAAAACGAGCTGGACCGGTGGATCGAACCAGCACCATCCTTGTTTGTTTGTTTGATTTTGTGTTTAACGTCCCCGTCAACACTATTAAGGCCATTTTGGAGACGTTGCTCCCAATACACGACATTGAAAAGAAATGACATCTGAAGCCATGTCACCCAACAAAACCAAAAGTGATAATATGCATGGATGTTCCAACACCCACCGCTTTGCCTGAACCGGCTTAGACCTTCTAAGCGGTTTACCAGTACCAGTGTGCAAGGTCGGTTTCAGCTCTGCGTGGAAGCACCGTGCAGCCCAATCTATTTCTTCAAGCCCCGATGGGCGGGCGCGACGCACCATCCTTGTCTCCGGTCGATTGCCAAACGCAACCCGCCTTGAATAAAGTAGAAAGACCACGTATCGAGTTTGTGTACATATTTCCACCCTCGACATTTGAAACACCGGTTACGTTGCAACAAATCCCTGAAACATATTTAGTCGCAGAGGCGTTTTGTTTGTGGTATAGTGGTTATGATACTCGCCTTGTGAACCAGGGGTCGACGTATCGATCCCGGGCTTCTCCAGACTTTCGGATGTGTCTTAAAACCGATGGCCCGTCTCCGAATGACCTTAGCTGTTGGTGAGACGTCTGGCAATAGCATTTTTATCGAGTATCTGCTATTGACAGACGTCTGGCAATAGCATTTTTACCGACTTTCTGCTATTGACAGACGTCTGGCAATAGTATTTTTACCGATTTTCTGCTATTGACAGACGTCTGGCAATAGACACTCCGTTTATTAAACTCTTTGAGGAAAAGGGATAAAATGCTCGGCAAAGCCTCGCATTTTATCCCTTTTCCTCAACTCGTTTGATAAATTCAAAAATACATGAACGCTCATCTAAGATCCTCCATGTTATGTTCTCATTAAAATCGCCTTCTTGAGACGATTCTTATGACTACAGACAGCATACATTTTCAAGAAAAAATAAGAAAAGCTCCCAAAACATCTTGTCTTGTGCTACGAAAAAAAAAAAATTCGTACGGTATGAAGAGTGAACCAGCTATGGTACATACGGACCCGGTTTTCAAATCATTGAAGTTTTACTACATAACATCATTTGTATTTTTAAACTGTCTAGAAGCAAATCTAATGATAAGTTTTTGTGTGTAAACGTCATCTCCGGACTGCACTATGTTTCTGGAAACAGCTAAAAGTATCACGTTACCAATTCCTTGTAATAAGTACCCCTCTTAATCCAACTCTGTATGGAGAAAACCGGAAGTATACAGGGATATACATTTCCTTCTTTATTTATGCTCAAAAACATAAGGTGTGGGTACTCACTCATTAAACACGTTCTATGAAAAGGTAATCGTTTGGAAGAAGGGACAACACAGGACTAAAAACTGTCGAATTGACAAGTTTTTTTCTGGACCAAACTAGCTAGTTTCGGCCAATAAGGCCTTATCAGTGACCCTTAGATATTTTCAAAATGCCAGTGGAATTGATGATCCCACAGGACTAGAAAATATAACCCACACTATGATGATGGGCAGGTAGACTTTTTACGACCACTACACATTCCATTAACACCAGCTACGGTGAAGTATAGCCACTTCATTGTTTTGTTTGTTTGAATTGGCGTTTAACGCTCTAGTCAAAACTATTTTGAGCCGGTCAGTTTACCTATCCACACGTTTCCTGGGCAGGCTTATACGTAAGCGGTTAACCAGTACAACGCACATTCTTTCGCCAGGGACAACTGCCTTCTTGAATCAGCGGAAGGGAGAGGATGTCCGTAGAAAAGATTTCATGATCGATCTCCGCGAACGAATGTTGCCGACCCCGGCAGGTATCGAACCCGCGTCCTCCTGATCACCAGTCAGACGCGCATCCGACTGAGCTACCGGGGTAGGCAACCACTTCATCAAGGTGCTTCTATCGAGCAACCATAATCTATGTTTGTATTAGAAATAACAACAAAAATCATCTGATATGCTACTTAAGGAGGTTTTCATCAAGAAAACACGCCTATATAATTTTGAACCCCCGAACCCCACTTTTATATGGTAAGACTGGGGTTTATAGGGGTAAACCTCATTTTTCTTATTTATGCTCTAAAATATAGATTGTGAGTACTCGGTTGAACCGCCGTTCTAACGAGTACTCACAATCTATATTTTGAGCAGAAATAATAAAAATATCACAATTTCTCATAAAAAAAATCGATTTTTCGGCGATAAAGTTTACAATGTGTTTGTATAGGCGTGTTTTCGAAATGAGCTCCCGGATGTGCTATCATACATGTAACGGAAGTGGTATCATAATGATATTAACCCATAACATACCAAACACTTGTCGTCTGCTTTGCCGCCTCCGGTTACCCTAAAAGTCATTTTTTTGCAAACAGTGTGTATTGAACAGTTGCAATAAGAATGCCTTGACTGCCATGCAGTTGTGTGTATGTGTTATTGACTGAAGACAGTTTACATTTATTTGTTAAGTCATATATGTAATAAAATTATTTGAAAACAAAATGAAAATCATTGTGATTTATTAGCAAAATTTAATGCGGAACCATGCCGTCCAACAAAACCCTTCACAAACATCATGTTTACTTGGCGTCTTACCTAATCATTTTCGCGCAATTAACTCATCACGAAAAACACGACTAGATAATTTTGATCCCTTTGAACCCCACATTTATCTAGTAAAACTGGGGTTTACAGCGGTAAATTATATTTTCCTTATTTCTGTTCTAAAATATAGAGTGTGGGTACACGTTGGAACCGCCTCAACGAAGCGGTTCTAATATGTACCCACAGTCTATATTTTGAGCAGAAATTAGAAAAATATCACAATTATGCTACTGAAAATTATCGATTTTTCGGCGATAACGTTTACCAATATCCATGTACATGTATTTCTGTAGGCGTGTTTTCGTAAAGTTTATTGGTCAAGACTGATCACGTGGACACTATCAGTGAATACCGGCAGTATGATTAAAGTTTGGTTTGCTTGTCAATAGACCCTAAAAGCACGATGTCACACCACCATGAAGAATCTCTCAGAAGCGTCATAACTCAGGAGTAAATCAGCTTGGGAAACGCCATGCATTCCGCCCTCAATTATTATGTTTGCCTCCAATATGAATATCTCTATGCTATTTGGATAAACCTTACGACACACCATATGGTTTGTCAACAGTATGGGCATTCAATATATTAATGAATATAATGTAAATACATAAATGCATAATAAATAAATAAATAAATAAATAAATAAATAAATAAATTGATATTACTACTACTACTACTGAGACTTTCGGATGATACTACTACTACTACTACTACTACTACTACTACTACTACTACCACCACTACTACAGCAGCCTCCGTGGTGTAGTGGTTACGCTACTCGGATCGCAGGATCGATCCCGGGCTTCTCCAGACTTTCGGATGAGTCTTTAAATCGAGATCCCGTCTCCGTATGACCTTAGCTGTTGGTGGGACATAAACTCTTACACTCACTCACTCGTTACCACTACGACTACTACTACAACCCTTTTTTACTCGGAAGCCATAGAACACTTGTGAGTTATTTCACCGTAATCGATCAGAAAAATCAAATAAACTCTATTTATTGCTAAATTAATGTACTCAATTGAGTGAAACATGCATTTGCAGTTTAATTGTCAAGACCTTCGGACCTCTCCTTAAGTTCAAGAAATTTCAGTGCGCATGCCCACGTGATTATCACTGACCGATTAACTTATACCGCGTGTAAAATAAGGTTAAGGTTTTGTATACTGCCTAACCTTTAACAGATTAAGGGGAATGGGAACAACTTCAGGGGAGACAACTCCTGCAAAACATTTTTGTCTCCCATGTCAATAGGGGCCAACTCTTAAAGGAAAGAATTTGCTCCTGAGGAGAATTTTTTTTCTTTTAAGCGTAGACCCCTTTTCAGTGGGACAGGGCTTATACAAAAGTGAACAGGAAGTCCCGAAAGTTGTCTCCCTTTGAAAAATGGCAGAAAAATCTCCCAGGTTTTCTCATTCCCCTTAATAGATTATTTCACCCAATAGTTTTGGAGAGGTCCAGTTTGAATATACTGGGTGCCACGTTTATTTTCATTACGATAACACACGCGTGCGACATAGTGTATTTTTCACATCTCCAAAATGGGTACTTTTCTGATGAAAATCCGTGATATGTTCCTATTTATACTGCAATCATAGGTTGTGGGTGCTCGTTAGAACCGCCTCATTGAGGCGGTTCTAACGAGTACCCACAACCTATGTCTTCGAGCAGAAATAAGAAAACTTATGTTTATCCCCATTAACCCCAGTTTTCTCTATATAAAGTAGGGTTTAGAGGGATATTAATTTCACGGACTTGTTAACAGGATGATTCGTTTTGCATACCGTCGGCTGAAGGGCATTTGCAGAGTTTTGCAGGAACTTGATGATTATTTTCCTTTAACTCAAAACTAATAATAATATGGGTTCTGTGCAAACGGCTTATGATTCCTCATTCTTTGTTGAATGTGCACATGCATTTTTGAAATCGTTTGGTCTTTTTTTCCACATATTTGGAAGAATCCTTTAACTGTATAGCTTATAGTAAAGCTACTGAGTGAAGCGACAAAACTGATGAATATTTTGTCACAGCTTTACCAACAGCTAAGGTCATACGGAGACGGGATGTCGACCTCGGTTTAAAGACTCATCCGAACGTCTGGAGAAGCGCAGGATCGATCCTGCGATCCCTGGTTGACAAGGCGAGTAGCATAACCACTACCCCACGGAGGCTTCTAAATTCATGGCCCGCTCCGAGGAAGGGAGGTCACGGGTTCGATCCCGGGCCGCGACATACCAAAGTCGTTAAAAATGGTACTAGCTGCTCCTCGCTTGGCACTCAGATTTACGGGGTAGAGCTAGGACTGGTCGACCCAGTGTCAGGATAATGTGACTGGGTGTGGTATCATGTAATGTGTCTGGGACATGATACTTCAGTGAGGCAGCGCTATAAAAGTGAGCATTGAGCTCCCTGTCACAACCAGACATCGTCGTGATATGACTGAAAAATTGCTGAAAGCGACGTCAAGCCCGAATCCACACACACACAAACACAAACACAAATTATTATTTTTACTATGTGTAAAAGGGTGTTAACACGATCATATAAATGTCGTAAAACAAAATTAAATGCAAATTATTCCTTTTTAAAATAAGTATACACTATCCCTTTGTCTTACATGTATTTACTTTACCTTTACTGGTGGTCAGCAGTCAGCCATGGTCACAAAGGTCGATGTCCGTACATGTATAAGTGACGTGGAGTTTTACATGCACATTAATTACAAATGTACATGTTTGTTTGTTTGTCTATCTGTTTGCTTGTTTGTTTGATTTTAGGTTTAACGTCCCCGTCAACACCGTATAGGTCATTTTGGAGACCTTGCTTCCAATTTTGTAGAACTTTAACCCGACGTTGAAATGAAATGACATCTCAAGCCCTGTCGTCCAATCAAACCAATAGGGTTTATGAACATGAACGGGCCGACTCGCGGCAGGCTTAGATCCACTAAGCGGTTTATCAGAACTCGTGTGCGGTCGGTTTCAGCTCTGCTTGGAAGCATCATGCAGCCCATCTATTTCTTCAAGCCCCGATGGGCGGAGGCTGAACGGCTAAATGCAACAGACCATGTTCGGTGTCATTCTGAAAATTGTCCCAGCCTGCTCGCAAAGACAATCGACCCACCAGAACTGGGGAATGGAAACACCTGGCACATGTTGCCGCCATTAATCAAAGAGAGACAACTTTCGGGACTTCCTGTTCGCTTTTCTATAGGCCCTGTCCCAACGAAAAAGGGGTCTACTCTTAAAGGAAAGAATCTGCAATTTGCTCCTCAGGTATCGAACCCGCGTCCTCCTGGTCACCAGCCAGACGCGTATCCGACTGCGCTACCGTGGCCGGCTATAGATATGCACTCGTGAGCGAATATTTCACAACGTAAATTTAATAACATTGAATATACATGTAAATATATACCTTTCAAAATGCGACATAAAAAAGTGACTGATCATGTCACAAAATATGAATAACATCGGATCGAGAGCAAAGTAAGTGAACCTTGGGTCCACTCAAACTTTGCTCGTGGCTGCTCACATTTCAATATTTTAATATTTCATATAAATTACCTTTATTATAAAATTTACATTGTTTTCCATCCATTAGGTGACAAAACATTCGGGTCTAAGGGCTAAAATTTAAACAAGAAAATTGCACGCAGTTGTCCTGGCAACCGCTGAAGAGCGGTCGTCATCACTCCTCATCACGAAAACACGCATATATAATTCTGACCGCCTTGAACTCCACTTTTATACAGTAAAACTGGGGTTTTCAGGGGTAAACCTTATTTTTCTTATTTCTGCTCTAAAATATAGATTGTGGGTACTCGTTAGAACCGCCTCAGTGAGGCGGTTCTAACGAGTACCCACAGTCTATATTTTTAGCAGAAATAAGGAAAATATCACAATTTTTCATCTTCAAATTTTTGTTGTTGACTTTTCTGAGGTACAATTTACACTGTATTTGTATAGGCATGTTTTCGTAATGTCCAGTCATATTGAAGAGAACCATGGTTTATTCTGACGCCACTTAATGACTATTTGACTACATGTGAGTCAATTATTCATTTTAGAAATGATTTTTATTTTTCTTATATACGCAGTGGGTCGCTCGCAATGGGTTCATGTATACATTGCTAGCGAACAGAAAATATGCTTTGCTTCAAAAGCGAGCAGTTCAATGTAGCGGGCCGTCAGAGGTCCATGGTCGTTTTTGCTTGTTTGATTCCCGTCAACACTATACAGGTCATTTTGGAGACGTTGCTTCCAATTTTGTGGAACTTAATTTTACTCGATATTGAGATGACCATCGACGTGAATACATACAATGTAAGTGTACATGTTCTTGCAACACACAATCGAAATCCATTACGAAAACATGCCTACACCAATACATTGCAAACTTTATCGCCGAAGAAATGAACATTTTGAGATGAAAAATTGTGATATTTTTCTTATTTCTGCTTAAAATATAGATTGTGGGTACTCGTTAGAACCTCATTGAGGCAGTTCAAACGAGTACCTACAATCTATATTTTAGAGCAGAAATTAGGAAAATAAGGGTTACCACGGTAAACCCCAGTTTTACTATATAAAAGTTGGGTTCAGAGGGTCAAAATAATAAAGGCGTGTTTTCGTGATGCATCTGTAACTTTGGTAATATTTTTTAAAAAAATGTATATGCTTTATTTTGAGAAAAGTATAGATACATGAACTTATTTTTCATTTTAACTAGGGTGAATGTCTCAAACCTCCATAAATGCCTTTACAAATTGAAGTATGCCTGGAGACTTTTCTTTTGTTCTTCACTGATGTCCAGATTAGAAGTCCTAGTGTACTTTGGAGGGAGGAGCCCACAAACCGTACTCTAACTTCTAATATCTGGAAGTTAGAGTATGGTTTCTGGGCAACGCCTTCCTGATTATTTGTACTGTGTTAACTTGAAGCCGCCATGTTGCATCAGCGTGTATAGTCACTCGGTTCAAATTTGTCACCATATTTAACATAGATATTCCGGTACTGAGGAAATCATTAAAGGGAGGTAAATTAATTACGTGTACCTCGCATTAAAGTTTAATCACATTACAAAAACTGGATCGCCCAATCGATGGTATACCATCGCAAATACCCGTTTTTACTATGAATGACATTACAGATATGGCAAAGTCATACTTTTTGACCTTTGACCTTTGGGCCATGTTGGGGTCAAGGTCACAAAAGAGTAGCCCACTGCCATCTACATACCATGTACTATCCACATGCAACGGTTCAAAAGTGTAACTTCAGTGGTTGCAGAGGAGATCCATTTACAAGAAACGTGACGGACGGACTGACGACCACTCAACTCTGGTACGAAAACAATATATCCGATTTTTCTTCGAAAAAAGCGGATATAATAAGCCTGACCAAATATATTGAAAATTGTACCTCCAAAAATGACATTTTCTGATGAAAAATTCTGATTTGTTTTTCATATTTCTGTTCAAAAATACATTGTGGTTTATTAATACTCGTTAGAAACGCCTCGGCGATGAGATTCTAACGAGTACCCACAATATATGTTTTGAGCAGAAATAATAAAATAAATGTACACCCCTGAAACCCTAAAGATCCTGTCAGTGATGGTGGCCTTTTTTAAAACATTGTTTTTAAGTCTTAAGTACTAGGCCTGTTCTAGTGGGCCAGAAAGCTAATCGGACCTAACCCCAAGCGTCTGTGCTTTATTTACGGACAAAAAACCTTTTATTTCAATAGATTGGCTAAACAACGGCCCGGCAGGCGACATGCGACATGGGGGCCATGTATCGCAGGTCCATGTATTGTCGAGTTGCATACCCGCCAAATACCCGACGACGGCAATCTACAAAGGGCTACGATTTGCCAAATCAATAACTATGTGGTGGCTAGGATTAATGTGAGAATGATTGAACGCACGCACTTACGTGCAGTATGTAGTGTATAAAAAAGCTGGTATAATAAGCCTATGTACGCGTGCTTGCGTGCGTACAAACGTGCGTGCGTGCGATGACAATGCAAGCGATGTAGATTGATATAGTTCTAATTATTCTTCAAACTTGGCATGATGTTCTTAGTTAATACCAAACAAACATTCAGATCTTTTCTTGTGGCCGGTTAGGCAATCATTTGCTACATGTACATGCACAGTGTTTCTAATCTTTAGCAAATATAATATCAGTTTTCTCTAAAATATGGTTACTCATTAATTTTATAGTTCTATAACCTCTGTCCATCATAATTGCTGCCACTGTATTTACACTCGCAAATTTTCCCTGTAATTCAACTGTTACTAATTTCACTTGAATTTTATCGAACGGAATGGATTTCAAAATGTCACTTTCTTGTCCATTAACGTCGATACATAACACGTCTATTGTGTCAATAGCATTGGATAATAGTATAGATTCTATCCAAAAGCATGGCGTCCTTCGTTGTTTGCCATCTTCGTAATATTCCAGTGAAGTTTGATTCTTGCTCGTCTGAAATGCCAAAAAGAATTCATTACGATAACATAATGCAGTCTTTCATATCTCCAAACTAGTTACTTTTCTGATGAAAACTAAAGTTTGTGATATCTCCAAACCTAGGTTGTTGGTGCTCATTAGAACCGCCTCGTCGAGGCGGTTCTAACGAGTACCCACAACTTATGAAGCCGTTCTAACGAGTACCCACAACCTATGTGTTGGAGTAGAATAATAAGAATAATAGGTTATACCCCTGTAAATCCCAGTTTTCTCTGCATAAAGTGTGGTGTTCATTACGTGGACTTGTTAACGTGTTGCATGTAGCAAAACTGTCACTTAGCATGTCATCAAATCCTGGAACAAAGCGCAGTACTATCATAATCCTACAACAATACTGCAATAGCAGTAATATGCATTGTACTTCTCGCCAACAAAACAGAAGTGAAGGCAATGATCAGGAATCGATACAATTAACCGACAGTTCCCACCGTCCGCCATGTTTGTTGTTGGTGTTGTTGTTGTTGTTACTTTTCCAACCCTCATACCGAGTTTGATTAAACTCGACTTAACTCTAGTAGTCGCAAGGTTCCTACTCCGCACATTTTGGTGTAACTGTAGTTAACTCTAGTTAACTCTGGAAGATCAACTGAACTTGTCCATTGATTGAGAACCGCCTCCAAGCGGAGGTTCTAATGAGCACCAACAAGCTACGTTACTATTTGAACAATCTTAGTAGGGCCCCAGTGCCGTATGATACACATCAAGGTTCAAGATCAATGGCCTTTTGGTTCCTTAGTGGAAGATTTTGGAAGTTTTACGACGAAGCCGACGGTGGATCACGGACCACTATTTATTCTACCCGGAGCCTGCAGCCATGGTGATTTAATAATAAGGAAAACATGTGTTTCACGTATACTCGCACAGGGGTATATTCATTATTAACTGTAGTGAACCCAGCATTTTCGAAGGAACGAGAGTACTTATCAGATTGATTAGGCATTTCGGCTAATGCAGAGATCTGAGATTTAATAGATGAATACCTTTCGATCTGACAATCTTTGTTACAATTCCCTGGTCAGTGAACGGGCTATGATCGCGTACTTTAGAAGGAAATCGGAAACAAGCAAATCATGAGAAATAACACTCCCATTCAGATTTTGATTCGGGTCTTTTTGTTCATTTTAAATATAGAGACTTCGCCTTACTGCAGGTACAGAGAAAAGACAAATCAATATTGCATTTTGTTAGGCATATGTATCTTTTGGACATCGATGAACGACTGTAAAACAAATCAATAACCAGTGCTTCAGCTGAAGTGCACGACCCGCCGGATGCTTTTAGCTTTATGAGTGTTACCATATATGGGTATGGCGGCCATTTTGGTCATGTGACCTGGACCTAAAACGGTTCCCCCAATAAATGCGCCTTATCGTAAGGAGCAAAAATATAGCTAATGCTTTCGTACTGTATTCTGAATCGTTTGCAGGATAAATTGCATTCTCACTTTTCCAATACAAAAGCATATGTGTCAAGGTTTGTCCTAGGCACAAAGAAGGTCAAGGTCAACCCAGGGTCACCATTTTAGCCATTTATGATGGGCCTACGTCCCAGATGCTATTTATCAAGTTTCGTGGAAATCTGCCTAGTGGTTCTGGAGAAGACTATTTTTACCATATATGGCTTTGCGGCCATTTTGGTCATATGACCTGGACCCCATGAGCAAATTTTGGTTTCCCCCATCCCATAGAGTCTCCATATGAAATTTGACTTCAATCGGCCCAACGGTTTCCGAGGAGAAGCAGTTCGAAATTTTTCACATTTTTTGCCTCGGCGAGGCTATACTAAATGGAATGTAATATTTCGCAAGTTCATTGGTTAGATCTCATTGATATCTATCAGTATGCCAAAAATTGTTTAAATATTCCGAGCGGTTAAGTCACTATCACCAATTTTCACAAACGGGTTACGGACAGACAGACCATATATGGCTTGGCGGCCATTTTGGTCAAGTGACCTGGACCCCATGAGCAAATTTTGGTTTCCGTCTTCCCATAGAGGCTCCATATGAAATTTGACTTCAATCGGCCCAACGGTTTCCGAGGAGAAGCAGTTCGAAAATTTTCACATTTTTCGCCTCGGCGAGGCTATACTAAAAGGAATGTAATATTTCGCAAGTTCATTGGTTAGATCTCATTACTTTAGTACTGTATTCTGAATCGTTTGCAGGATAAAATGCATTCTCACTTTTCCAATACAAAAGCATATGTGTCAAAGTTTTACCTAGGCACAAAGAAGGTCAAGGTCAACCCAGGTTCACCATTTTAGCAATTTATGATGGGCCTACGTCCCAGATGCTATTTTTCAAGTTTCGTGGAAATCTGCCTAGCGGTTCTGGAGAAGACTATTTTTGAAGGGTTTTTACCATATATGGCTTGGCGACCATTTTGGTCATGTGACCTAGAGCCCATGAGCAAATTTTGGTTTCCCCCATCCCATAGAGGCTCCATATGAAATTTGACTTCAATCGGCCCAACGGTTTCCGAGGAGAAGCAGTTCGAAAATTTTCACATGTTTCGCCTCGGCGAGGCTGTACTAAATGGAATGTAATATTTCTCAAGCTCATTGGTTAGATCTCATTGATATCTATCAGTATGCCAAAAATTGTTTAAATATTCCAAGCGGTTAAGTCACTATCACCAATTTTCACAAAAGGGTTACGGACGGACAGACAGACTGACAGACTGACAGAATGACACGGTGATTTTAGGGCACTGTAGAAAATCAACCGACTTCAGTCGGTCGCTTTTTCTGCGGGTCGTGCAATCTGTCAGTTACCTTCAAATGTTGCCTCTTTACGCTATTTTTCTTAGAAGCCCCACGGCTCCCGCCCATCGGGGCTTGAAGAAATGTATGGGCTGCATGATGCTTCCACGCAGAGCTGAATCCGACCCGCACACGAGTACTGGTAAACCACTTATAGGGTCTAAGCCTGCCAAAGCGGTGCGCAAGAGTCGGACCGTCCATGCTTATAAACCCTATTGGTTTCATTGGGCGACAGGGCTTGGGAAGTCATTTCATCTCAATGTCGGGAAGTCCCACAGAATTGGAAGCAACGTCTACAAAACGACATTTACAGTGTTGACGGGGACTTTAAACCTCAATCAAACAAACAAACAAGCTTGAAGCCAATGCGTTCAAGACCAGAAGTCGTGAAGCCTATAAGTATATTGACCAGTGTGAATATTGATAATGTCATTTTAGAACCATCAACGAACACTTATTTTATACTCATCACGAGAACATGCCTATATAATTCTGACCCTCTTGAACCCCACTTATATATAGCAGAACCCAGGTTTACAGGGGTAAAGTTTATTTTTCTTATTTCTGCTCTAAAATATAGATTGTGGGTACTCGTTATAACCGCCTCGATGAGGCGGTTCTAACGTGTACCCACAATCTATTTTTTGAGCAGAAACAAGAAAAATATCACAATTCTCCATCCTAAAATTTTCATTTTTTCGGCGATAAAGGTTACAATGTATTTGTATAGGCGTGTTTTCGTAATGTTCACCTACTTTAACACACGCATTTAGCAACTTAGCATGTCTTCTCTTCTCTACAAGCTGCCTGAATCTTGTAGGGTCGGGTTCAATGAGAAGACCATCCCACTGTCTCTCCCTCTCTAACATCAAGGTCGTAGACTCGCTTGCACCATCGCCGGCACCAATCTCCACGAAATATCCATTCAGCTTAAATATAAAAACTCAATGAAGTTAGCTGTAGTTTCATGTAAGCACAGATAAGATAGACCAGGCGGAGCCATTCAGGTGTTGTCAATATATGTCAAATTCGCCGAGTCTACCAAAAGATTCAGTAGAGTGCATTTCGTATGCTTCTTACAAGCGAACCAAATGGCCATATTCGACACAGCTTTGTGTTTGTTACAGTTGAATTCATGCAATCGGGAAACCTGGTTTACCTTTCTGTTTATAGAACTTTTCAAAGGCAGGTGCAGACGATAGCTCCGCCTTGTCAACTCATCTGCGACTACTAAACAGTCTGCCGATAAATAGATGGCAGTGACGTAGCTGACTATGTTACATGTAGCTATTTTACCGTTGGCACTGTTCATAACAAAACATGTGGTGACGTCACTGTCTACTATTCCTCGACGGACACTTACATTTTACAATCGTTTTAGCATCAAGTTACCAAGACATTGTACAGTAGAACTTCGATGGCTCGAACACCGATGACTCGTTTGCCATGGCTGAGTCGAACTCGCTCTAGAGCCCTAGGGAAATCCTCTTCACAAGCAATAATGGGTGATCATTAAGAAGATTTTAGTCTTTTATCCTGCAAATGTATGCTGTATGTACTCATTAGAATCGCCTCACCGAGGCGATTCTAATGAGTACACACAGCATACATTTTCATTACAGAACATTGAAAAGCAGTATCTCGTTATGCCTCCTGGCAGTAACCCTCAGTGGCTGGAACTACCGCTCTGTCGAATAAGTTTTCATGGTCCCAAAGTGGTTCGAGCCATCGAAGTTCGACTGTACATGTAATGACCATCTTTGTAAGCTCAAATTTATATAGACTGGGTACATTTTTCTGAATTTTAAATACATGTTACTGTAATATGTGCCAATACATGTACAATCAAACATAGGCTTACATGAATGATTTCAATGACCGCAAACATGTCAACGTAATGTGTTGTTATGGAACATATGTCGGTTAGAAAAAGCGTAGTCTATTCGACAGATTCTTAACTGTCATCAGTGTGCTACAATTGGTGTATTGTAGCATTTTTCAGATGTTTTATATCATATATAATACTAGTACACGTATATATTGTTCTTATTTCTAGTCCGAGCATAGATTGTTGGTGCTTGTTAGATCCGCCTAATAGACCATGGCTGCTCGCTAGGAGCGCTTCAATGGGGCAGTTCGAACGAACATCCACAATCTATGGCTTTGGGTAGTCATACCCCTGTAAACCCAAGATTTCTCTATAAAAAGTGGGGCTAAACAGGCGTGTTAATCTGATATGGATCGCTTGTAAATCATAAAGAAGCATAGACAAGAATTATAGCTGTAATGCAGTGAAAACGGCTTTGCGTACTAGAGATGTTGGCTCCTAAATAGAGGATCTTACATGAGTGCTCATGTATTATTGAATTTATTAAACGAGTTGAGGAAAAGGGATAAAATGCGAGGCTTTGCCGAGCTTTTTATCCCTTTTTCTCAACGAGTTTAATAAATTCAATAATACATGAGCACGAATGCAAGATTCTATTTATCATATGACATTAAAAGCGTATTTTATTCACGATTGTTTACAAAAATGTCAACATTCCGCCGTTAGTAAACGCGACGTCATTAAGGACGTCATACATGTAACGTTACGGGACGTATCTAGCTAATTTGCATATTTAATCCACTAGTTGATTATCGAAAATAATACATGACGTTATTACACTCTCAGACGCGACGTCATATGATAAATGACGTTATTACACTCTCAGACGCGACGTCATATGATAAATGGAGGTAATGATAAAGTCACAAACCTTGTTTTTGAAATAGATATCAAGCTGTACGGCTCGTCCTCGTGATCTGTCCACGCGCCCTGCGTCTGATAAATTATAGGAACCATCCGCTGAGACCCTAGTTTCAATAAGATTCTTGATATAACTTATAAGTCTCTCATCATGAACTGGTAAGTCTCCACGTTCATACACCTCTGTAACGTGTGTGTAAGTCGCATTGCTCTTGCGTTCTACGAGCTGTGTACTAGTTTTGATGATTTCAATGCTATAGTGTTTTTCAAAAGTTGTTACTTGCAGTTGTGTGTTGATGATAAACAGAAAGGCAGCTCCGATTATTACTATTAGAATGTACCGCTTCTGATGTCGGGATCGAAATAGCATCATTTTGTCTTAGCTGATTATGGGAGAACCTGAAATTAAATCAAAAATATATTTTAGCCAGCGCATAAGATTGAGGTTTAACGTCCCCGTCAACACTGTATATGTCATTTTGGAGATGTTGCTTCCAATTTTGTGGGACTTCCACCGGCATCTCAAGCCCTGTCGCCATATGAAACCAATAGGGTTTAAAAGCATGGACGGCCCAATTCGCACCGCTTTGCCTGGGCATGCTTAGATCCTCTAAGCGGTTTACCAGTACTCGTGTGCGGTCGGTTTCAGCTCTGCGTGGAAGCTTTATGCAGTCCATCTGTTTCTCCAAGCACCGATGGGTGGCGTCCGCCAGCACATAAGAAAGGGTATTATCGCACGGGCCATCAGCAATGGCTCGCAGACATGTAGATGAGATATTGACTAGTAGATGCGAAACATCATGTCCATTAGACGAATGCGCACACGCAGTGGCAGAAAAAAAACGAAGTCTGCTAAGGGACCTTTTCTTATGCGTCGACTCATTCTGCATTCCGCCGGCGGGTCGGGCCTCCGGCTCTATGACAGCTCCCGCCAAAATATGTTCTATTAAAGGGTTATCCTTTAGAGGCAAGGAATACACCATAGAACTGCAAAATATTAAGTGTACATGTTTTCAGGTCCAGACTAGCTAGTTTCGGCCAATTAGGCCTCATCAGTGACCCTCAAAAGTTTTCAAAATTCCACAATGGAATCAATGATTCCAAAAGACAAGAAAATATAAACAACACTATGATGATGGGCAGGGAGACGTTTTACGGCCGCCACACATTCCCAGACACCAGCTGTAGTGGCGTTAAATATGTTCTACGAGGGTAGGCTAAAAAGTTCTGAGCCTGACCAAGAAGCAGGCATCGAACAGCCATGAAATTTTGTATTCATTAAATCCAAACCTTTATTACTTGATTTGACTCAAATGAGTTCAAGTTTACCTGCAATAACGTAGAAATTCTAGACTTTTGAAAACTGATACTAGCACGTTTTTGAGAAAATGGACAAAATCTGGCATCGTGGTGTCATCAAGTTCCTCCATAAAAAGGGGTTAGCTCCTAAGGCAATCATGCCGATATGGTTGCTACATTAGGGGATGATGCTCCTTCGTATGCAACCGTGAAAAGGTGGGCAGCAAATTTTAAGATGGGCAAGGACAGCCTTGAAGATGGTGACCGGTGTGGATGACCCACAACGGCAACAACTGAGGATACCATCAGCCAAGTGCACAGGGCCGTGATGGATGACAGGCGTTTAACTGTGAATCAGTTAGCTAACATTGTTGGTATCTCTCCCGTGAACGAGTAGAGAATATTCTACACAGTGAATTAGGGATGTCGAAGGTTTCCGCCAGATGGGTGCCACGGCTTTTGACGCCTGACCAAAAGTTGACCAGACTGAACCTGTCACAAGCCAACTTGGCTATTTTTGAAGCAGACCAAGATGGTTTTCTTGACCGTTTTGTCACTCAGGATGAGTGTTGGGTTCACCACTTTGAGCCAGAGACCAAAAGACAATCCATGCAATGGTAGCACCCTGGCTCACTCCCTCCAAAGAAGGCAAAGGTCGTCTCCTCTGCAGGGAAGGTGATGGCATCTGTGTTCTGGGATGCCAAGGGTATAATATTCATAGATTACCTTCAAAGGGCATAACAATTAATAGGGAGTATTATGCAGATCTGCTAAAACAATAGCGAAAAGCAATTAAGGCTAAACGACCCGGAAAATTGACAAAAGGGGTCTTGTTCCATCAGGACAATGCACCTGCTCATAAATCGGTTGTCGCAATGGTTGCTGTGCATGACTGTGGCTTCACACTTGTCGATCACCCTCTATATTCACCTGATCTAGCTCCATCAGATTATTTCCTGTTTCCAAACATGAAAAAGCACTTGGCTGGGCAGCATTATCGGTCAGACGAGGAGGTGATAGCTGCTGTGGAGGAGTTTTTCAGGGACCAAGATAAGACCTTCTATACCACTGGGATCCAAGGACTCCAGCATCGCTGGAGAAAGTGTGTGGACAGGAAGGGAGACTATGTTGAACAATAAGGCACTTTCAGCATGGACAAACCATTGGATCTTGGTCAGGCTCAGAACTTTTCAGCCTACCCTCGTATACAAGGTTTATCCTTTGGAAGCAAGGAATACACCACAGAACTGGAAAATATGAAGTGTACATGTTTTCTGGTACAGACTAATTAGTTTCGGCCAATTAGGCCTAATCAGTGACCCTCAAATATTTTCAAAATTCCACAATGGAATCAATGATCCCAAAAGACAAGAAAATATAAACTACACTATGAAAGACTATTAAGTAGGTCGGTTGATTCTTGATCGTACCATCGGAGTCCAGCCGTCGGTTCATGTCGGTTATTTCATGCTGTCGAGTTTCATATCTGAATTTGTTTGACTTTAATGTTCTCGGAGATGTTGGTTGCACTGATGACAAGTAACCTTTCACGTGGACTGAACAAATTTCTTGTGTAAACCAAGACCGAGCTAAGGGCGAGGTAGTTGGTACTTGGCACGTGTAATCGATTAGAGCCCAATCCCCTTTTTAATACTGTTATTGTTTGTCTTTGCATGTGTGTGCTGGTAATATTTTCTATTTTGGTTAGCCATTTGGCCGTTTTGGGGCTATAAACTGTCATATTGGATTTATTTTTGGACTGTTAGAAACATGTGTGCGATACCGTTGCTTTTAATTAAACTTTATTACATTCACCTTTATTACACCCAACATTGTTTGGGTCATTTTGGAGACGTTGCTTCCAATTTTGTGACATACTACCGACATCGAAAGGAAATGGGCGATGACTGACGAGCAATGTAAAACGTCTATTCAAACAAACGTTCTGGTGAAGTGGGAACAATGGGTAAGGTCACAGAGACGCTGTTTCGGATTTTCGTTTAATCCAACAACTCAAAAAAAATTCATGCTCAGGAGTACTATAAACGCCGAGTTATCGAAAATACCTGCAGGACATTCGATCCTCGTCAGTCATCGTCACAAATCGTTCTGCAAGGTTACATGTACATTAAAAAGTCCACCCACAAGTAGAAAAATTGTTGACCGGACAAGAAAAAAGGACCCTTGTTTTGCCTCTGACCTCAAAGTATGACATTGACCTTGGAGGTACCGACCTGGGTCTTGTGCGCAACGCATTGTCTTATGGTTGTTAACATTTCTGCCAAGTAAGTTTAAAATCCATCCAGGAATAAGAAAGTTATTACCTGAAAACCAAAGAAAGACACTTTTTGCCTTTGATCTCTAAGTATGACCTTGACCTATGAGGTCCCAACCAGGGTCATGCGCGCGACACGTCGTCTCATGATGGCTAACATTTCTGCCAAGTAATTTCAAAATCCATGTAAAAATTGGAAAGTTATTAATCGGACACGATTTCCCCTTACATGCATACACACTTTTGTGAACGACAAACTTCCATGGGAAATAACTCGAAAATGAAAAATGCAAGAGCTATAGTTCCTACATTCTGCACGTCGTCTAATGTTGATTACTATGTTTTATATGAATTTTCGTGAAGACAGCTTGACATAGAGCGGTATAGATTTTGAAGCAGACAGATGGACGCCTGGGGGAAAACCAACATGTCTCCCCTATAAGTGTGGGTGGGGGGAGGGGGGGGGGGTGGGGGAGGAAGGACATAATTATTATGATTGCTAATTTAAAACTTAAACAAGGATCAAATCGTTTTGTAATATACATATCAGTAACAGGGTCTAGTGTTGCGGAAAATGATACAACCCAAACCTTAAAACGATTATGTACTCGTATTTATTCTGGTAAGTTTGTTTTGTTTTTTGTTTGAATTGAGGTTTAACGTCCCCGTCAACACTGTGAAGGTCATTTTGGAGACGTTGATTTCCAATATTGTGGGGCTTTTACCCGACATCGAGATGAAATGACGTCTCAAGCCCTGTCGCCGAATGAAACCAATAGGGCTTATAAGCACGGACGATCCGAGTCGCACCGCTTTGCCTTGGCAGGCTTAGATCATCTAAGCGGTTTACCAGTACACGTGTGCAGTCGGTTGCAGCTCTGCGTGGAAGCATCGTGCAGCCCATCTATTTTCTTCCAGCCACGATGGGCGGGGCCGCTATTCTGGTAAGATGTGAAGCACTATGTCCAAATAGTCTTCATTTTACAATATATTTTAATTATTTTAGAAGTCGGTAACCTGAAAAGGGACCACACTGCACAGGTGATTATTCTTTAGAAAACAGACCAGCGTAATATTGTTCTGTTGCGTTCAATGCCAACTGTCTATACCTTTGAAATAATGTTGACGCCTCTTTATTTTAAGTATATTCTTGAGTACTGTTTTGTCCGGATATTAGTGAATGGCCGTTATGTAAAAGTTGGCCTTGTTCCCACCACGGTACAGTTCGTGTAATACATGCCCATTGAAAACCCCCTCTTCATGAAAGAAAAGTGGGATTTACAGCGCGCACAGTATTTCCTTATTTTTTTCTCAAAACAGTATCAGAATTTTATCATCCGAAAAAAATGCTTCTTCTTAGTGGAGTCTTGAAATGTTACACTATATCAACCAAATGTGTTTTTCAAACCCTACGTGAACCATGTGCATACCGTATTTTGAAGTTCAGTCAGATATGGCTTGGACAAGCCTTTTCCGCAAATAGAGTCATGCGAGTATCAACGTCATGGTGATCTAACTTCCATATATGACGTTTGTTTTGTGTTGAGGTTTTCTGTCCCTGACAACACTATTTAGGTCATTTTAGGGAGGTTGCTACGAATTTCGTATGACTTTTTCCCGATATCGAGATGATATGACATAAGATTTAACTATTTAAGATTTTTATACATATCAAACTAACTTTTTACTTTTAATATCCTCATAATTCTTCATGCTCTTTAACCATTAACCGATTGACGCTTATTATCCACAAAGAGGGTTGACGCGTCGTTAAACACGAAATCATCATCATCATCATCATCATGAGATGATATGACATCTCAGACCTTCCCGCTAGGGTTAACAGAACTGTCTGACTTGCACCACTTTTCCTTGACAAACTTAGCGGACTTTCTAAGCAAGTTCGGTCGGTTTCAGATCTATGCGGAAGCACCATGCATTCCAGTCTATTTCTCCAAGACCCGATGGGCGGGGGCGGTCTCTTTCAAAGTTGCGCATGTAAAGCTGTCAAAACTAGTAGTTCGTCCATGTCTGTATTTTCAAGGGAAATAATTTGCGCTTGCGCAATTAAAGGTAACCAAAGTCACTCGACACTGCATTTTGATCCGTCTGGTTAACTCATAACGCAAAACACGCCTATACAAATACATTGCCACCTTTATCGCCGAAAAAAATGAAAATTTTATGATGAAAAATTGTGATATTTTTCTTATTTCTGCTCAAAATATAGATTGTGGGCACTCGCTAGAACCGCCTCAACGAGGCGGTTCTAACGAGTACCCACAATCTATATTTTAGAGCAGAAATAAGAAAAATAAGGTATACCCCCGGAAACCCCGGTTTTACTATATAAAAGTGGGGTTCAAGGGGGTCACAATTATATAGGCGTGTTTTCGTGATATGTAGTGTCAAATATGATGTAGAGACGATCGAGCTGACGTCAGCAGCCGCCATTTTTATTTTTCGGTGGTACATACATGTGCATGCTTCGGATTTAACCAGACTTCAATGACAAAAATCTCTAAAGCAAGCGAAGAATGTTAACAAACAATCATTTCTATTCACCATATTTGCATTTTTTGCTAGCTCCCAGCTTGCACATTGTCAATAATGGAAACACAGGTAACCAGACCCCCCCCCCCTGACCTGGAAAGGTCAGGGGGGGGGTCTGGTTCCCTTTTTTTCTAACACTGATAACCTTAAGACTAGGAACCAGCAGATTAATGCAAATAAGTTGAATTGTAGAACATTATCAGCGCAAGAAAAAAAGAAAATTCGGTTTATGGAGTCATGGTAAGCATCGAGGCTAATACCGCCATTATTTGGCGCTAAATGGCGCTGTAGATAATTGTTTTTTTTTTTTGTTTTTTTTTTTGTTTCTAATGTCTGAGTTCCTCTGCAAATGACTAAACATGTATTCTTCGTTCATAGTCCTGTGATTCTTTTCTCGACCTATGAACTCGCAGGGCGCCTTTCACTTATTATTTGTTCACAGATAAGAACGCAGCCGGGTGGATATTAAGTGTCATTTCATCCCTTGCGGCATTCACAGTCGGTCTAATCCGTAACAAAGGGCATTCGCGGATTTAGTTTATTTGCTTTAAAATGTTTGAGTATCTGCTTGTTAGTAAAGCGTAATCAGCTTATACAGGAACACTTGTTGTGATTTGGTGGACAATTATACCAACTCATTACGATAACACACCCGTGCACCATAGTGCATTTTATCTCATCTCCAAAATGGCTACGTTTTGATGAAAATCCGTGACATTTTTCTTCTTTATACTGCAAATATAGGTTATGGGTGCTCGTTAGAACCGCCTCAATGGTGCTCGTTAGAACCGCCTCATTGTGTCTTGGAGTTAAAATAAGAAAAGTAATATTTACCCCCGTAAATCCCAGTTTTCTATGTACAAAGTGGGTTGTAAGGTGGTGTTCATTTCACGGACTTGTTCACGTGATGTTATTTGCGATTTAATTAAGGTTTCACAGGTGCTGCGGGATCCCCCCCCCCCCATTTCCACCCCATCGGGGCTTTGAGAAATAGATTGAGCTTCATGATGCTTCCACGCAGAGCTATAACCGACCGCACATGAATACCGGTAAACCGCTTAGAGGGTCTAAGTGTGCCCATATACTCGTAAGCCCTTTTTATTTGTTTTGGCGGCAGGGCTTGAGATGTCAACTCCTCTCAATGGTGAATAAAAGTACCACACAATTGGATGCACCGTCTCCAAAATGACAAAAAATAGTATTGATTAGGATGTAAAACCTCAAATAAAAAAAACATGAATGTATGACATTTCGGCCAGTGAACCTTTCGGCCTAGGATATTTCGGCCTATGAAATTTCGGCCTTGGACGTTTCGGCCAAGATTTTTTTAAATGTGGACGTTTCGGCCAAAGTGTAATTTGTTCTAATAAAAATCAATTACAGTCGAACTTCAATGGCTCGAACACCTTTGGGGATCTCGAAAATCTGTTCGAGACAGGGGTAGTTCGAGCCACTGAGGATTACTGCCAGATACTTTTTAATATCCTTTCGGTGTTCTATGGTGAAAATGTATGCTGTGTGCACTCATTAGAATCGCCTCATCGAGGCGATTCTAATGAGTACACACAGCATACATTTGCAAGAAAAAAAAAAGACTAAAATCTCCTTAATTATCCCCCACTATTTTTTTATGTAGAGGATTTCGCTAGGGACTCAAGAACGGGTTCGACTCATCCATGGTAAACGAGCCATCGATGTTCGAGCTATCGAAGTTCTACTGTAGTTATATCGGAAACAAGTGTCATTTTTTCTATACAATTGATTAAACAAATTTCTTTTAGAACATGGTAACAAGTTATAAAATTGTTACCTCACTTTTAAGTTAAAAAAGTGGTTTTGTTTGTTTATTAACGCAGTATTAAAGATAGATGAAATATGGAAAACATAGTAAAATATGACAGTTTTTAAAGCAAAATTATGCTAATATATGAAAGAGGTATGTTTGAAGTTAAAGCACATCATTATACAGTTACAGGTATTACATTCATTAAAGTCTCATGAACAATTTCTAAATGTTCGGATGACCGCCACTGACGAATGTTGTAGCTAACACCTCTCAAGAATGCGACTATGGTCTTGCTGTCAGATCTTCTGTCTTTACATAAGTTAAATACTGAACATGTATGTTTAAACTTTATCTGCAATGAATATAGCTAATGTACACCCCATGTACATGCATACATTTTTGTCCGAAACATCCGTTGCCCGAAACATCCTAGGCCGAAATGTTCTATGCCGAAATGTCCCAGGCCGAAAAGTCCACTGGCCGAACCGTCCGTCCACCAACAATCAAACAAACAAATGAATCAGTACATGTAAAACTAGGTATCCATTTAAAACGACACAGTTATGCAAATATGTGATTATTATCTTATTTCTGCTATAACATAGAGCGTGGGTACTCGTTAGAACCGCCTCAACGAGGCGGTTGTAACGAATACCCATAATCAATGTTTTGGCAGTAATATTTACTCTACGTTTTTTTCTGTGTTTGAGGTTTAACGTCCCGTCAACATGATTTTCGTCATTTCGGAGACGTTGCTTCCAATTTCGTGGGACTTTCGCCCGACACAGAGATGAAATGACACCACAAGCCCTGCCGCCAAATGAAACCAATAGGGTTTAAATGCGTGGACGGTCCGATTTGCACAACATCGCCTAGGCAGGCTTAGATCTTCTAAGCGGTTTACCAGTACTCATGTGAGGTCAGTTTCAGCTCTATGTTGAAGCACCATGAAGACCAATCTATTTCTCCAAGTCCCGATGGGCGGGGCCTATTGACTATAAGATACACGCCCCCCCCCCCCCCCCCCGCCCATCGGGGCTTGACGAAATAGGTGGGCTGCATGATGCTTCGTCGCAGAGCTGAAATAGACCACACAGGAGTACTGGTAAACCGCTTAGAAGATCTAAGCCTGCCTAGGCGAAGTTGTGCCGAATCGGACCGTCCACGCATATAAACCCTATTGGTTTCACTGGGCAGCAGGGCTTGTGGTGTCATTTCATCTCAGTGTCGGGCGAAAGTCCAACAAAATTGGAAGCGACGTCTCCAAAATGACCTATACAGTGTTGACGGAGACGTTAAACCTCAAACCAAGCAAACGAAACTATAAGATACTATTTACTGTGTTCCCGTGTAAACCCCAGTTTTCTGTATATAAATGGAAAATCTTACATGACTGTTCATGTATTATTGAATTTATTACAGGAGTTGAGGAAAATGTGTAAATATTCCACTGTTAGTAAACGCGTCGTCACTAAAGACGTGTAACGTTACGTGGCGTATCTAATTAATTTGCATATTTAATACACTAGCGGATGACCGACTTTAATACATGGCGTTATTGCATTCAACGACGCGACTTCATATGATAAACTTTGGAGTTTATAAGGCTGTTCATTACACTTACGTGCTGATGAAATTACTGATATCAGGTTAACGGTCCAGCTTAATGAACACATTCGTAATTCTTATCGTCAAAACAAACAAATGTTGTTCATATTTTTTGCTAAAAGAGAAACATAGATTATTACATGTAGAACCCATCAGCACCTACAATGTCTGTTTTTTGGGCAGAGATAAGGAAAATATCAAACGCATTTATTTGAAATAATGCTAGTTTCTGCAAACATGAACGTAGATTGTGGGTACCTGTTAGAACCGCCTCATTGAGGTGATCCGTACGAACATCCATAATTCGATCAGAATTAAGAGCACATGCCTCAAATAATTCAAATGAAAAAGGTAAAAATGAATAGCATAATACATGCACCTTTCGTATCTCCGAAACGAACATTTTCTATTAAATACTTTGATAATTTACTTACTAATATTCCAAACATAGATTGTGGGTGCTCGCTAGAACCGCCTCATTGAGGCGGTTCTAACGAGTACCCACAACATATTTCTTGGAGCAAAAATATTAAAAATATGTTATACCCTCTGAAAACGGCAGCAGTTTTCTCCATATAAAGTGGGGTTTACGTAAGTGGTCATTCCACGGATATGTTAAAGTGATGACTGGCTCTAAAAAATGTTAATAGACAGTATAAGCTCGATTGAATTTCTTAAATTGCTACTGTAAAAGAGAATAAAAAGCTAAATTTCAAAATTCATATATAAATAATAATCACATTTATTAATATCTGAGAGAAAAAGAAGAACAGAAAAAAAATACCGAATCGTAATTATCCAGTCTACCACTTCCTATCTTCTTTTCACACCTATCTCTACCGAAGCGAGACTCGATTACATTGCTTAAACGATCTTTAAACAAATTGTATAAAAATGCGCCAGTGCACGGAAATTTCAATCAAATACTATACAATCTCAGACAGCGTGCACTGTCTCCCAAACAGCCTGCACAATTTTACGGTGCCGTTATTTAATTGGTCAGAAGTCCGTGTAATGTTCATGTACGCCCATGTAAATCCAACTTTAGATAAAGAAAAGTGAATTTGACAAGTTTGTGGGTACTCATTAAAATCGGCTTATTGAGAGTTTGTTTGATTTGAGGTTTAACGTCCCCGTCAACACACTATTTAGGTCAGTTTGGAGACGTTGTTTCCAGTTTAATGCGATTTTTATCCGACATTGAGATGAAATAACAGCTCATTCCCTGCCACCCAATGAAACCAGTAGGGTCTGTATGCATGGACTCGCACCACTTTACCTGAGCAGGCTTAGACCTTGTAAGAGGTTTACCAGTTCTCGTGTGAAGTCGGTTTCAGCTCTGCGTAAAAGCATCGTGCATGCCAGTCTATTTCTCCGAGCACCGATGGGCGGGGGCAAGTCAGAAATCCGTGTAATGTACATGCCCGCCCATGTAAATCCAACTTAGTTTCAGATACAGAAAAGTCAATTTCACTTTACTCTTGCTTAAAAAAGTTTTTGGGAAACTCGTTAGAACCGGCTCATTGAGGTGGTTATATAAGCACCCCAAGCAGAAATAAGGAAAATATAAAAAAAAAAAACATCAGAAAAAAATGCCATTTTGGAAGGCATGAAAATACGGAATACATTACGAAAACACGTCTATATAATTTTGACCCCTTGAATCCAACTTTTACGTGTATATAGTAAAACTGGGGTTTACATGGATACACCTTATTTTTCTTATTCCTGCTCTTAAATATACATTGTGGGTACTCGTTAGAACCGCCTCGATGAGGCGGTTCTAACGAGTACCCGCAATCTATATCTGAGCAGAAAAAGGAACATATCGTAATTTTTATCTTAACATTTTAGTGTTTTTGTTTTCGGCGGATAAGTTCAAAATGTATTTGTATAGGCGTGTTTTCGTAATGCAAGTCACGAGACTGTTATCCAAATTACGAAAACACGCCTATTCAAATACATTGTGAAATTTACCGCCGAAAAAAAAATGGAAATTTTCCGATAAAAGTTGTGATATCTTTCTTATTTCTGCTAAAAATATAGATTGAGGGTACACGTTAGAACCGGGTACACGTTAGAACAGCCTCGAAGAGGCGGTTCTAACGAGTACATGTACCCACAATCTATATTTTTGAGCAGAAATAAGAAAAATGCTGTTTACCTCTGTAAACCCCAGTTTTACTATATAAACGTGGCGTTCAAGGGTGTCAAAATTATATAGGCTTGTTTTCGTGATGAAATGCCGTTTGACACTTTGATTCTTTCATATCTCCTTTTTATGAAAAATTATATTACTCTTATAAATACTTAAAACATAGGTTGTTTTGTTTTGTTTGATTTGAGTTTTAACGTCTGCGTCAACTCTGTTTAAGGTCATTTTGGAGACGTTGCTTCCAATTTTGTGGGACTTTTACCCGACATTGAGAGCCGGCCTCAGTGGCTCAGTCGGATGCGCTTCTGACTGGTGATCAGGAGGACGCGGGTTCGACTCCCGCCGGGGTCGGCAACATTCTTTCGTGGAGATTGATCATGAAGTCTTTTCTACGGTCATTCTCTCCCTTCCGCTGAATCAAGAAGGGCAGTTGTCAGTTTCTGGCGAAAGAATGTGCACTGTACTGGTTAACCGCTTACGTATAAGCCTGCCCAGGAAAAGTGTGGATAGGTAGACTGACCGGCTCAAAAATGACCTTAATAGTGTTGACTGGGCCGTTAAACTCCAATACAAACAAACAAAACCCGACATTGAGATGAAATGACATCTCAAGCTCTGTCGCCCAATGAAACCAACCAATAGAGTTTATTAGCTTCGACGGTCCATAGATTGTAGGTGCTCGGTTAAACCACCTCATTAAGGCGGTTCTAACGAGTACCCACAACGTTTATCTTGGGGAATAAGAAAAATAACGATTACCCCGTACATCCCCAGTTTTCTCTCTATACATGTACATTGTACTTATAGTGGGGATTACGGGGGTGTTCCTTTAAAGGACTTCTTAACGTGACGGTTGCAGTTATACATTTGGACAGGACATGGCCGACTCTCTCACTGCCAAGGGAATGACATTTTTTTCATACGTAAACGTGTCCTATTTGTCACTTACTTACGCTACAAATATCGAACCACCACATTGTATGATACTCAACAATCAGTTTTGATCAAGAATACAACGGCAAATGACGATTTAATCACCATCTTTTGTCTATCAAGTGAATTCATGGTACGGACTTATGACGTGACATCATATGAACAATTCCGTATAATAAACAGCGCTCTTAACTCCACTTTATATACAGAAAACTGGGGTTTACAAGGGTATACATTAATTTCTTAATTTCTGCTCTAAGACATGATGTGGGGACTCGCAATGAGGCGGTTCTAGCGAGCACCTAGAAGCCTCCGTGGTGTAGTGGTTACGCTACTCGCCTTGTAAACCAGGGATCGCAGGATCGATCCCGGACTTCTCCGGACATTCGGATGAGTCTTTAAACCGAGGTCCCGTCTCCGTATGACCTTAGCTGTTGGTTTGACGTAAAATTCAAACACATTATTATTTCTAACGAGCACCGAGCACCCACAATCTTTGTTTTGATAACAAATAAGAACAATAGTGCAAACTTTCATAGAAAAAAGTCACCTTTTTTTGTAGAAATGAATGAAAGAATGCACTCTTACGCATTACGAACATATATACAAATACATTGCCACCTTTATCGCCGAAAAAAAAATGAAAATTGTATGATGAAAAATTGTGATATTTTTCTTATTTCTGCTCTATAATATAGATTTTGGGTACTCGTTAGAACCACCTCGATGAGGCGGTTCTAAAGAGTACCCACAATCTATATTTTAGAGCAGAAATAAGAAAACTTAGGTATACCCCCGGAAACCCCAGTTTTATTATATGAAAGTTGGGTTCCAGGGGTCAAAATTATAAATGCGTGTTTTCGTGATGGCACGGTTGTGCTATCGTAATGCAATACCCTAAGACACTTTATCTGAATGTACCGGCCCCGATAGCTCAGTTGGTAGAGTGTCAGCTCCGGGGAACGGGAGGTCACGGGTTCGATCCCGGGCCGCGACATACCAAAGTCGTTAAAAATAGTACTAGCTGCTCCTCGCTTGGCACTCAAATTTACGGGGTAGAGCTAGGACTGGTCGACCCAGTGTCAGGATAATGTGACTGGGTGTGGTATCATTTAATGTGTCTGGTACATGATACTTCAGTGAGGCTGCACTATAAAAGTGAGCATTGAGCTCCAAGTCGCAACCAGACACCGTCGTGATATGAGTGAAAAATTGTTGAAAGCGACGTTAAACCCGAATTCACACACACATTTATCTGAATGGTCCATCACATTCGGTCCCAAAGAAAGGCTAATAAACCCTTTTTGTTCCAAATGGAATCTTCTTCCTTATATATAGCAGGTGTCCATTTTAAAATTTAGGGGTGTCCGGATGTGATTTCTTCAAACTTTATTTGGAAAATGGCTAAACTTTTTTGCAAACAGTGGATGCCCTGATCAGACGCCGCGTACTGCGGCGTCTGATCTGGGCCTGCACTGTTTGGCGGGCTACCCGTTTTGGGGTTTCTGGTACTAAATGGGATAAAAACTATTCACAAAGTGAAACTGTTGTACATGTATAATGGGGTGTATCAAAAGGGAAATAATTGCGGTTAAATGACGATTTATATCGGAAGCTGTTAAAAAACCTGACTTGGTCTTGAATCGACCCGTAACGCCCGGTCGACAAAGAAATGTTCTGTCCGTCCGTCCATCCGTCCGTGCGACCGACCGACCTTCGGAACGCCCGTCCGCCCAATCGGCCTCCGTGGCCTATTGAGTAAGAGCGCTGATTCTTAATCATGAGGTCTCTCACTCGGGTCAAATGTGAGACGCCAAGTTCTGCAACGGAAGGTCAGGTGGTTTTTCGCCGACTCCTTATTAACGATCGTTCCGAAATGAAATAGTAAAAGGGCCGTGTCACCATCCCCTTTCGTCAGTCTGACTGAATCTTTCCTACCCTGTGTTACATGTTAGAATCTTCCGTGGTGTAGTGGTTATGCTATTAACCTTGTAAACCAGAGGTCGCCGGATCGATCCCGGGCTTCTCCAGACTTTCGGATGAGTCTTTAAACCGAGGTCCCGTCTCCGTATGATCTTAGCTGTTGGTGAGACGTAAAACTCAAACACCCACTCATGTGTCACGTGTGATATCCATGTATTACCTGTATTACGCATGTGGACATTTGATTTTTAATGGTAAGCCGCTATCCACTGAAGATGATAAAATTCTGTACTATTTTTAATGGCTTCTTATGAGAAATGATATAGCTCAGTTGGTAGAGTTTCCGCTCCGGGGAACGGGAGGTCACGGGTTCGATCCCGGGCCGTGACATACCAAAGTCGTTAAAATGGTACTAGGCACTCAGATTTACGGGGTTGAGCTAGGATTGGTCGATCCCAGTGTCAGGATAATGTGACTGGGTGTGGTATTATGTAATGTGTCTGGGACATGATACTACAGTGAGGCAGCACTATAAAAGTGAGCATTGAGCTCCCTGTCGCAACCAGATACCGTCGTGATATGACTGAAAAATTGATGAAAGCGACGTTAAACCCGAATTCACATACATGGGAAATGATATATTTGTTAGATTTATTCATACAAGATGACTTTTGGTGAATTTTCATTTTTATTTGATTTTACGCCCTTGTTATGTACATGTATAACCCAAATGTAAACATTGTGTGCGGGAATGAAACGGCAAACAGTATTACACATTGCTTTGTTTGATTTGAGGTTTAAAGTCCCCGTCAACACTTTAAAGGTCATTTTGGAGACGTTGCTTCCAATTTTGTGGGACTTTTACCCGACATTGAGATGAAATGACATCTCAAGCCCTGTCGCCCAATGAAACCAATAGGGTTTATCAGCACGGGCGGTCCGCCTCGCACCGCGGTTCCTTGACAGGCTATTATGCATTATGCATTGCGATAACATAGTGCATTTTTTCATATCTGCACAATTGTTATTTTTCTGATGAAAATTGATGACATTTTACCATTTTTCTTATTTATACTTTAAACTTGCGTTGTTGGTGCCCGTTAGAATTGCCTCATTGAGGCGGTTCTAACGAATGAGGCGGTTCTAACGAGTACCCACAAACTATGTCCTGGAGAAGAAATATGAAAAATAATGTATACACCTTTAAACCCCACTCTAATCTATAAAACGTTGCGTTTAAAGGGGTATTCATTACCCGGACTTGTCAGCATGATGGTCTCATGCATCGAAGCATACATTACGAAAAAAATGCCTGTACAAATACACTGTAAATCTTACCGCCAAAAACGCCCCCCGCCCAAAGGGGCTTGAAGAAATATACGGGCTACATGATGCTTCCATGCAGAGCTGAATCCAGCCCGCACACTAGTACTGGTAAACCGCTTAGAGGATCTAAGCCTGTCCAGGAACCGCGGTACGAGGCGGACCGTCCATGCAAATAAACCATATAATTCGTCTCCTAGGTGCAATAACGGTGTAACTGCCATTATGTCAAAACGGCAGTTACACCTTTATTGCACTAAGCAGACGTATTGGTTTCATTGGGCGACAGGGCTTGAGATGTCATTTCATCTCAATGTCGGGTAAACGTCCCACAAAATTGGAAGCAACGTCTCCAAAATGAGCTTTACAGTGTTGACGGGGACGTTAAACCCCAGATCAAGCAAAACAAACAAAACTTACCGCCAAAAATCGAAATTTTTAAGTAATAAAATTGTGATATTTGCAAAATATAGATTGTGGGTACACGTTAGAACCGCCTCATCGAGGCGGTTCTAACGAGTACCCACAATCTATATTTAAGAGCAGAAATAAGAAAAATAAGGTTGTCCCTAGTCAACCCCAGTTTTGGTATATAACAGTGGGATTAAAGTGGGTCAAATTATATAGGCGTGCTTTCGTGATGCATGTTTCACAAATATCAGACTCTTTCTTCCGCATCAGGATAATACGTTTGAGTGAGATAGTGTATGTAGTCTTTCATATCTCAAGCAGAAATATTTTTGCTGATAGAGATGTCACATATTTTGTATATTCAAGGTGCTTGTTAGAGTCGCTTTAATGATAACCCCAGATTTCTCTATATAAAGTGGCGTTTATAGAGGTGTTCATTACATGTATACATAGAGGTACCTCGGGATCCGTTTAAGAAACTCGTGCTTCGCCCTCGTTTCATAATCGAAATGTTCTACCTCACTGGGTTTATAAATCCCATATTTCAAATAGAAAAATGATTATTCTGTATATTACATGCACTTCCATAGACTTTTAGGGCAGTTTGGATCTTGAATAGACGTTCCGAATCCGTGACGTTTGAGTCGGATAGGAAAACATGGTCATTACCTTTGAATCGAAAGTACGTTTTGCTTTCTTTAATATCACATTTTAGTTGTTCATCTCTGATACATTTTGTTCCTTTTTTGTCAGTGCTTTCAAAAGGCGCCCACCCAGTTTCTTCTGTAACACTACGCTGATAGAACCGTTAACATGAGCTGTAAACAGTTAAATGTACCGAAATTCAGATCCAATATTCAAGATCCAAACTGCCCTAAAAGTCAATTGAAGTGCATGTACATGTAATATACAGAATATCCATTTTCGTCCCAGAAAATGCGATGACGTCATGAATAACGTCGACGTGAATGAAACTTTCCCGCGTTTGAATGATCTCACTGCCCAATCTTGTACAAAAAGTAGTTCCAGATAAAGTGATTTATTTTCCCGGCTAAGAGGAAATTTGTCTTCTAAGCAAAAAGGAAATTACCAAGTTTATGTATGGTAGAAACCATATTATTTCTCTGTTATGCATGTACATTTGCATATCACGTTATTGCGAAAAGGCTATTTTACGACCAGGAAAGGAACCCATATAATATATGGATGTACAAAACCACATTTTCTCAATAAAAGGTGGGATATTCGGGTGTCTTCATTTCACGGATTTTCAAGTTAATGGGCTTATCGTGGACGAAAAAAACACTCACAAAAATAAAAGCCAAATTAGGGGGAATGGGAACACCTGGCAGTTTTTTCCGCCATTTTTTCAAAGGCAGACAACTTTCGGAACTTCCTATTTGCTTTTCATAAGCTCTGTCTCACGGAAAAAGGGGGTCAACTCTTAAAGGAAAGAATTTGCTCCTCAGGAGCAAATTCTTTCCTTTAAGAGTTTCCCCCTATTGACATGGGAGACACAAAAACTTTTGTACGAGTTGCCTCCCTTGAAGGTGTTCCCATTCCCCTTAATATGATACTTACTTTTTTTTTGTTTTTTCTTTTTTAAAATATATAATTTAACTTCCTCAGTTCAATTTCATATTGATTTTAGTCCACATAAACAAATTATGAATGAAAAAGTGCGAGACAGTTTTATTCCTACCAATTTTTATGCATGACTGTGATATTGTCGCGGTAAATGCACTTAATTGAGATAATTTTGTGTTTGAGTCGTGTCACGAGAGAACTCGCCTCATGCTCGAACCAAATTTAAATCGGTCTGTGGATACGCATTCATTTCAGAACATTCGCTGTCTCATAGATGCTTTTTTTCTGATGGTAGGCAAATTCGCACGACCAGCAGTCAAGACTGGCCAAAGGGACAGGAATGTATATATGTAAGCACTGTCACAAATGTACCCTGATCACTTTGCGCGAGTAATTTTCTGATTAGAAAGAATATGGTGGTGGTGGTGGTTGGGGCAGTATTTGTTTAGCTCCACAGCAGACATGGATAAAGTCTTGAATATTCAAAGCTTCAAGCGAACATTGAAGGCTGTGATCAGACTGCACAGAGCCTTCGCTGGCGGCTCATGCCCTAAAACATGTTCACGTTTTTGTGAAACTAGGCTTATTAACGATTACCTACAATCTATATTTTGAGCAGAAATAAGAAAAAATATCACAAGTTTTCATCTTAAAAGTTTCGTGTTTTTTTTTTCCGACGTTAAAGTTTACAATGCATTTTTATACATCACGAAAACACGCCTATATAATTTTGACCCCCTTGAACTCCACTTCTATATAGTAAAACTGGGGTTTCCGGGGGTTTACCTTATTTTTCATATTTCTGCACTAAAATATAGACTGTGGGTACTCGTTAGAACCGTCTCGATGAGGCGGTTCTAACGAGTGTCCACAATCTATATTTGGAGCAGAAATAAGAAAAATATCACAATTTTTCATCTTAAAATTTTCATTTTTTCGGCGACAAAGGTGGCAATGTATTTGTATAGGAGTGTTTGCGTAATGAGATGGCCATGCAGCTTCAATTTAATATGTAAATTGTAAAAAAAAAAAAAACAAAAAAAAAAAACAATCATTTTGAAACTCTGACTGGAAGTCGACACGGACAGACGAAATATCCGGGTTTCCCATGTATAAGATTTTCGTAACGAAAAATAACCTCATGCAGAGCGCGCAATCGATGGCACGGCATCGTAGATCCCCACACTTCCTCCACATGACCTTTTGACCCGTTGAGAATAAAAATCTAAAATGAGAAGGCCTCTTTGCACGGATCCAAACGTTACGTTGTTCTTTCACGCCCTCGTCGTGCAAGGAAGTCATGTGCCAAATTTGGCTGCATTCCGCCCATTGGTTTAGGAGGAGGTCGCGTGACGGACGGACCGACGGACGAACGGAGGTGTTCACAATATCCCCAGCTTGGGGATAATGAAATGGGATTACAATTTATTTTCAGCTGTTTCTGTAAAACATATAAGTTGAAATGAAAGTAAATGAATGTATAAACTCGGACAAAAAATAAGCATCGCTGTGATTAACTGGGGCCCCCGCCCATTGGGGCTTGGAGAAATAGATAAGTCTGCATGGCGCTTCCACGCAGAGCTGAAACCTACCGCACACGAGTACATGTAAATCGCTTAGAAGTGGGCAACTTGGTGCGAGTCGGACCGTCCATGCTTATAAACCCTATTGGTTTCATTGGGCATCAGGCCTTGAGATGTCATTTCATCTCAATGTCGGGTAAAAGCCCCACCACATTGGAAGCAACGTCTTAAAATGACCTAGATAGTGTTGACAGGGACGTTAAACAAACAAACTGTTATCATCACGTGAACAAGTCCGTGAAATAACCACCCCCCTAAACCCCACTTTATATAGAGAAAACTGGGGTTTAAGGGGGTAAACATTTTTCTTATTTTTACTTCCAGACATAGGTTGTGGGTACTCGTTAGAACCGCCTCAATGAGGCGGTTCTAACGAGCTCCACAACCTATGTTTGTAGTATTTATAAGATGAATATCGCATATTTTAATCAGAAAAGTAGCCATTTTGGAGATGTGAAAAAATGCACTATGCCATACGGGCGTGTTATCATAATGTTAACTGCCGTTGTATCAGGTTAACAAGTCCGGGTAATCAACACCCCCCCCCCTTACCCCTTATTAAATAGAGAAAAGTGGGGTTTAGGGCGGTATTCATTATTTTCCTTGTTTTATCTCAAAATATATATTGTACGTACTCGTTTGCACCGCCTCAACGAGGCGGTTCTAACGAGCTCCTATAATCTATATTTGGATAAAAAATAAGGAAAATATTATAATTATATCTCCTGAAAAATGCTTGTGCTAGAGAAAAGATATACAGTAGAACTTCGATGGCTCGAATACCGATGGCTCGTTTACCATGACTAAGTCGAACTCATTCTTGAGCCCCTAGAGAAATCCTGTACATAAGAAATAGTGGGGATAATTTAAGTGATTTTCGCTTTTTTTACTTGCAAATGTATGTTGTGTGTACTCATTAGAATCGCCTCGATGAGGCGATTCTTATGAGTACACACAACATACATTTTCATTATAGAACACAGAAAAGATGCAAAAAATATCTATTAATGCCTCCTTGCAGTAACCCTAAGTGGCTCGAACTACCCCAGTCTCAAACAGATTTTCGAGTTCCCAAAGGTGTTCGAGCCACTGAAGTTCGACTGTACGTCAGTTTACATGTAGCACACGGCTTTGTTATCGTTACGGTATAACTCTCCACCCATGCCTATAAACCCTATTGGTTTCATTGGGCGACAGGCCTTGAGATGCCATTTCATCTCAATGTCGGGTAAAAGTCCAACAAAATTGGGAGCAACGTCTCCAACATGACCTATACAGTGTTGACGGGGACGTTAAATCTCAAATCAAACAAAAAACAAACAAACACAATTCTCTGTCGTTTAAGTCTATATGTATTTTTAATCGGCCTCCGCCCATCGGGGCTTGAAGAAATATATGGGCTGCATGATGCTTCCACGCAGAGCTGAAACCGACCCGCAAACTCGTAAACCACTTAGAGGATCTACGTCTACCCAGGCAAGGCGGTGCGCGAGTCGGACCGTCCATGCTTATAAACCCTACGACAGGACTTGAGATTTCATTTCATCCCGATGTCGGGTAAAAGTCCCACAAAATTGGAAGGAACGTCTCGAAAAGGACCTTTACAGTGCCGACGGGGACGTTAAACCTCAAATCAAACAAAACAAAATATGTATTTTTAACATCTAC
Organism: Lucinisca nassula; assembly: GCA_963580285.1. Lineage (NCBI taxonomy): Eukaryota > Metazoa > Mollusca > Bivalvia > Lucinida > Lucinidae > Lucinisca > Lucinisca nassula. The sequence continues at coordinate 76,105,556 of OY757024.1, read as the reverse complement.
TGAAGCGACGCTAACAAAGACCACAACACTTAATTTAACGCTCTTATAGTTTTACGTATAATTTATTTTAGCTGTCAAAAGTTAATTTATTATCATACATTAAAATAACTTTTTAAAGAAGATTTCTATCTTTAAGTGGACTTTAAAGAAGAAAACTAATGATGCGATTTTTGCTTTTACTTCTTTAGTGCATGACGTTAACGAGTTTTAGCAACATTAAATCCGTGTAATAAACCCGCGTGTAAACCCCACTTTTTATACGAAACTGGGGAATACAGGGAATAACACATCCGTGCGACATAGTGCATGTTTTTACATCTCTAAAATGGCCACTTTTCTGATGAAAATCAGTGATATTTTTTCTTATTTTTGATGTGGGTGCTCGTTAGACCAGCCTCATTGTGGCGGTTCTAACGAGTACCCACAACTTTTGTCTTGGGGCGAAAATAAGAAAAATAATGTATATCCCCGTAAACCCCAGTTTTCTCTATATAACGTGAGGTTTAGGAGTTGTTAATTTCAAGGACTTGTTCGAGTGATGCATTGTTTTCCAATTTTCGCTCAAACCATAGGTTGAAGGTACACGTTTGAACCGTCCCGATGAGGCCTTTCTAACTAGCACCCACAATCTATGTATAGACTAAAAATAAGAAAACAGAATATACATGTAACAAACGTTCGCAATTTCAGAGATGCGAGAGACGCTAGTTTACGCCACGGGAGCGCTATCGTAATGATATCATATAACATCATGGTCTCCCAAACATTTATTGTTTATGGTCAGCCCGTGTGGGTCATTTTTTGTCATCTCCCACAAAAAGTAGAACAGATATAGAAGAGATAGTAGAGAGATACATATTAAAGAGAGGGATAGGGGACAAAAAGTAAATGAATGAAGATGTAGAAAAAGCACAAGAGCTCAATTAGTAAGTGATGTTCAATTGTCGTTAAGTTTGGGTATCAGGGGAGCCATCTTTTTGGGAGAGTGCTGGTTCATGTAACACGACTCGCCATTTGTGCATCTGTAAGGTAATTTATCATAAGACGTCGCGTCTGAGAGTGTAATAACGTCATCGAATAATCCACATCGATTATCCACTAGTGGATTAAATATGCAAATTACATGTAGTTAGAGACGCCCCGTAACGTTGCATGTACACGACGTCCCGTTTACTAATGACGGAATATTGACATTTTTGTCTACAAATCGTGAATAAAATGCGTTTTTTAATGTCACATGATAAATAGAATCTTGCATTCGTGTTCATGTATTATTGAATTTATTAAATTCATTGCGGAAAAGGGATAAAATGCTCGGCAATGTTCATGTATTATTGAATTTATTAAATTCGTTGAGGAAAAGGGATACAAAGCGAGGCAGCCTCGCATTTTATCCCATTTCCTCAACTCATTTAATACAATAATACATGAACACTCATGTAAGATCCTCTATTTGTTGTATAGGTAACATTTATTTATAGAACATAGTCTCGCTATTCTTATTGCTGTGAGGTGAAGAGCGTTGCGGTGAAGAGAGGGGTACATGTATCAATAAGATCTGGGCTGGAATCATGTGTTTGGTTTGATCAACAGTAGACCCAGATCAGATGCCACATTCTTCTTCGCTCGTTCGGAATGCTTTTGCACGTTTTACTGGCGCGCATTTTTTTCTACTGAAAGTCTTTTGAACTTCATCTGCAATAAAATCCGATTTCAACCCTTGTTCTGCTGAATATTCATATATGCCACACCCACTACCGATTATCAACCAATCAGATTACTTGATGCAAATTATTGCAACACATTCACAATCTGAATGGCAAACAATGTAGATCCTGATCAGATGGCTTCATCAGAAGCCATCTGATCTGGATTTTCATTGTTTTGAAAATAAGGCATATCCGGGCTCAGCAGGACAAGGGTTAAGTCCGTTTATGGTAATACAATCTTACACACGTGGTCATTTCATGTGAAATTAATGACACTCGCAGAAGGCTTGTTTCATAGATTTCATATGAAATGCCCATCGGCGCAGGATTCACCATAATATTACCAATTTTCAACGGAATTATATCCTGTTTAGAAAATTGAAACGTATGTCAATGATGCAGCACTAATGAGTACCCACAATCTATACATTGACGCAGAAATGAATGAAATACTGAATACTATAAAAATCTGATATGGGATTCTGTTGTAGATGGGCGTTTTCAACCCGAGGGATGACCATGCTGAGCGGAACCGAGGCTATGCCGAGGTTTCGCTCAGCACGGTCATCCCTCGGGTTGGAAACGATCATCTACAACAGAACCCCATATTGGATTCTTTTTCTTGCACAACAGATCCCAAACATTTCCTTTTTATTTTGTGCCAAATAGCAGAACTACAGACAGTATTTCTTTTCTTCTTTTTAAGATTTCATGCAAAAGTTCTGTATTCAGTTTCCTTTAACAATGAATGAGTCAAATAATTATCATTCTTATTAACTTTTTTTATTTCGTTTTTTTTTTGTCGGTTACTTTTGACAGCTCGCACATGTACAGATTATTATTGCGGAAGTTGTTCCGGCAGTTGAATAGAATTGAAGTGCACTTATGTTAGTTGCCTGGGTCCGAACACCAGGGTCAGAACATAAATTTCTATCCCAGTGTAAAATCGCGGAATTCCTTGTCTGGTGTGCAAGAATCCTGTTTACCCCATGCTGTATCTGTGCTATTGTTGAGTGTTGTATTGTATATGAGCTTAAACAAGTTTGGGGAATTGGAACACCTGGCAGATTTTCCGCCATTTTTTAAAGGGAGACAACTTTCGGGACTTCCAGTTCGCTTTTCTAGAAGACCTGTCGCACAGAAAAAGGGGTCTACTCTTAAAGGAAAGAATTTGCTCCTCAGGAGCAAATTCTTTCCTTTAAGAGTTGATCCCTATTGATATGGGAGACAAAAATACTTTTGCAGGAGTTGACCCCCCCCCCCCCCGCCCCCCTTGAAGGTGTTCCCATTCCCCTTAACATATATTTAAATAAAAAATAAATAAAACCCATGTTTTATCTACAAAGTGTGGGGTTTCCTGGCGTGTTCATTACATGGACTTGTTAACGCGATTTTAAACAATGAGATAATAACGCATACCTTTGAAAGCTCGACTTTAACTATCGGCATATGAAGATGGCATAAGACTGTATAGTTGAACCCGATTTCACTTTTCCGAGTTTCTTCCCTTTGACGAGAAATACTCGTGCTTGATGCACGCATTTACAAAACGCAGCTGACTGAAATCTATTGAGGTTTTATGCCCCATGCTACACTATTAACGCCATTTTGGAGACGTTGCTTCCGATTTTTGGGGGACTTTTATCCGACACTGAGATTAAATGACATCCCAAGACCTATCGCTCAAAGAAACTGCTAAGTATAAGGTTGAAGCGACGACCGAACTTGCAACACTTTGCTGGAACAGTCTTAGACCGTCTACGCGTTTTGTCCGTTTCAGCTCTGTGCGTAAGCTAAATGAGGCCCAGACAAAACTGATGGAAATTAATCCTGTGCGCAAAGCCCCAAAAGAAAGTCATCAGGGTCATTTCCTTGTTTGAATAGAAGTCGACCCTAGCTGAAACTTGATGTGAGATGGAGATTCAGATTTACTAAACTCGTTCTGTTCCGATATGGTGGCCATCTTGAAATTCTTCAGACGACATCTCATCCCGAACCAAAGGCCGGATTGAGCTGAAACTCGATGGGAGCCATCGGAGCGACATGAAAATTCAGATTTGCTAAAATCGTTTCGTTCCATGGCGGCCATCTTGAAATTATTCAGTGAACAAATGAAACGTCGGATTGAGCTGAAACTTGGTGGGAGGCATTGGAGCGACATGTAGATTCAGATTTGTTAAACTCTATCCGTTCGCTATCCGAGATGGCTGTCATGGTGGACATCTTGAAATTCTCTAAACGTCATCTCCTCCCGTACCAAAGGACGAATCCAGCTGAAACTTAATGGTATGCATCGGGACTACACGGAGATTCAGATTTGCTAAATTGTTCCTTTCTGATATCCAAGATGGCCGCTCTTGAAATTCTTCAAACGATATCTCCTCCCGAACCAAAAGTAGGATCGAGCTGAAACTTGAGGGGAGGCATCGGGGCAACATGGCAATTCAGATTTGCTAAATCATTCCGTTCCCATATACAAGATGGCCACCATGGTGGCCATCTTAAAATACTTTAAATCCTTTAAACGACATCTCCTCCTGAACTCAAAGTCAGATTGAGCTGCTACTTGAAGGGGGTGGTGGGATAACAGAGGTATTTAGATTTGCTAAGATATGCAAGATAAACACCATGGCGGCCATCTTTAAATTCTTCAAATAACATCTCCCAAACCAAAAACAAGATTGAGCTAAAACTTAAGGGGAGGCACTGGGGCAACATGAAATTTCAGAATTGCTTAAACCATTCCCTTCCGATACCCATGGTGACAAAGTAAAAATTTTAAAGGATATATCCTCCACTGCTGAAAGTCAGGGTGAGCTGAAATTTGATGAGAGCCATCACAGAGACATGATGATTCAGAATTACTAAATTTATTCCACACCAATATCCAAGATAGCCATCTTATAATTCATCTCCGCGGAACCTGCCCATCGGGGCTTGAAGAAATAGATTGTCTGTATGATGCTTCCAGGCAGATCTGTTACCGACCGCACACGAGTACTAGTAAACCGCAAAGCTGATCTAAGCCTGCCCGGGCAAAGCGGTGCAAGTCGGACCGTCCATGCTGATAAACCCTTTTGGTTTCATTCGGCGACAGTGTTTGAGATATCATTTCATCTTAATGTCGGGTAAAAGTCCCACACAATTGGAAGCAACGTCCTCAAAATGACCTAAACAGTGTTGACGAGAACGTTTAACCTCAAATCAAACAAACAAACAACATCTCCTCCCGATCAAAAAGTCTAATTTGGGAGGCATTGAGGCGACATGGAGATTCAGCATTGCTAAAATTATTATATTCCGTTCCGTTATCCAAGATGGCTGCCACATGCCACATTACGATAACAAATCCGTGTGATATAGCGCTGTATTTCACATCTCCAAAATGACTACTTTTCCGATGAAAATATGTTATATTTTTCTTATTTATACTGTAAACATAGGTTGTGAGTGCTCGTTAGAACCGCCTCATTGAGGCGGTTCTAATGAGTACCCACAACCTAAGCCTAGGAGCAGTGATAAGCAAAAATGTATACCCCTATAAACCTCGTTTTCTCTATATAAAATGGGGTTTATTTAGATGATTTATTAAATATTGATAATACCTATTTTGATCGTTTGATCAGTCAGATTTACCCCCTAGAACTTCAGTTAAATAAAGCAAATTCTTCTGATACCGAGGCCCCGTTTTTGGATTTACATCTATCTATTGTAGATGGATTTGTTTCGTGCAAAATTTATGATAAACGCGATGACTTTGATTTTGAGATTGTAAATTTTCCCTTTTTGGATGGTGATGTTCCTCGTGCGCCATCCTATGGCGTTTATATTTCGCAATTAATTCGATTTGCTAGAGTGTGTAGTCATGTAACTGACTTCAACACTCGTAATAAATTATTAACGGCTAAACTCCTTAATCAGGGTTATCGGTACCATAAACTACGCAAAGCCTTTTCAAAATTTTATAGACGCCATTCTGATTTAATTTCAAAATTCAATATTGAACTTAAATCTCTTCTGCAACAAGGTCTATCGGAACCCGAATTTTATGGTGACTTAGTATATAAATTCAGAAAAATATATAACCGCAATGACTTCAGCAACCAATTTCGTAAAATCATTCTTCGATATAAAAAGATTGGGTACAACATGGATATTATACGACAGACTGCATGCATGGTAGTTAACCCAATCACGGTTGGCAACTTTGCTTCCCTCTTTAATTGCACGCCGGTGGGTCAGGCCTCAGATTCTATGACGGCTCCAACGTAAAGGCTTAATGAAAATTAGAGAGATAATGTTGGTTGGTGCCTGATGCTCTGTCTCTTGTCGGGCTCATCGTAGTCTTACTGTTGGTTTTCTTTTGCTCCAGCATTTCAGTGGTTTCTTGCTGTCGAGTCCTCACCGTTGTCTCACCTCTGTGGTTCTTTGATTTTTGTGTTCACGGAGATGTTGCACTGATGAGTTAGGAGGCCTTCATGTGGACTGAACAAATTATTTGTCTAAATCGCGACGGAAGTAAGGGCGAGGATTGTGGCCACGTAAAATCGATTTAAGCCCCCCAGTGAAAATCTTCCACTGACCGTTCCAAGGCGGCTCTTCTGTGGCGATTTATTTATGTTGTTGTTTGTTACTTACTGTTTGTATCACTTGTGTCTTTTGGTTTTGGATGGCCATATGGCCATTTTGTGGGAAAGTAACTGTCCTTATGGCCTTCCTTTGTTTAGGTTTCCATTATTGTCTGGTCGCTTAATGTTTGTATTTCTTTCCCTTTGTTGTCTTTTATGGGTGGAGTAAGTTAATTGTATCAGTTCCTGATCTTTGTTTTACTTCTACTTAGTAGGGTGTTCGTTTCACGGACTTGTTATCATGATGATGGTGGCTATCTTGAAAATCTTCAAACCACGTCAAGTTGAATTGAGTCGAAACTTGATGGGAGGCATTGGGGTGACATGGAGATTCACACTTGTTAGAACCAATCTGTTCTGTTATCCCACTGCTTCCACGGTGGCCATTTTGAAAATCTTCAAACCACATCCGCTCCCGAATGGTCAGTTGTATTAAGTTGAAATTTTGTGGAAGGCATTTGGGACAGGGAGATTCACAAATGCAGAAACTGTTGCATTCCGATATCCGAGATGGCTGCAATCTTGAAATTCTTCAAAGCACATGTATAGTAATTGCAGATAAGATTGGCAGGGCAGGGCAGCCCAGATGCTATCAATACATGTAAAATTCACTGCGTCCTCAAAGATTCTGTATAGAGTGCCTTTCGCATGCTTTGTTTGCAAGAGGCCATATACATCATAGTGTTGTTTGTGCTGCAGTAGGATGGCTTGGTTTACCTTTTTGTTAATAGAGTACATGTTTTCCAAAGGCAGGTGCAAACAATAGCTCCGCCCTGGCAAACTATACACCCCCGCTCTGCATCATCATCATCATATCTCCATGTGAGTGTTCAGACACTTAATCTGAGGCATCAAGTCAACGTGATGCCGGTTCAGAATTGCTTAAGGCAATGTGATCTGATAGACAAGATGGCCATCAATGCACATGATCAGCCTCATCCAGATGAGCGATTTCTGGTCCATTTGGGCCTCAAAGTCCAAATATTTCAAAATATTAGAAGATATAAGATGAAAGCTTTGCGATTGTGTTATTCAGTTGCCTAAAGTTAACTACAGTCGAACTTCGATGGCTCGAACACCTTTGGGACCATGAAAATCTGTTCGAGACAGGGGTAGTTCGAGCCACTGAGGTTACTGTCAGGAGGCATAGCGAGATACTTTTAGACATCTTTTCGGTGTTCTTTAGTGAAAACGTATGCTGTGTGTACTCATTAGAATCGCCTCAACGAGGCGATTCTAATGAGTACACACAGCATACATTTGCAAGATCAAAAGACTAAAATCTCCTTAATTATCTCCCACTATTTCTTATGTAGAGGATTTCGCTATGGGCTCAAGAATGGGTCCGACTCATCAATGATGGTAAACGAGCCATCGTTGTTCGAGCCATCGAAGTTCTGCTGTACCTAAATTACCAAAATTAATGGTTCAAAGTGCAAAATGCTTAAGTTAAGGGACCTGTATCCAAAGGAATGTTGCATCAAGATGGAAACCAGAGGCCTATGTGATATTCCAAGGCACTAAAACTAAGTTGTCAAAACATGTTTCAGTCAGTGGGCTAAGAAAATGTCAATCTTCAAAAATCATCACGTTCATGTATCCACCGTTAATTGGGTTCCCGAATGTAATTAAATGTCAGGGTTTCAACGGACTTCTGAACTCGAGGATTATGGCCACGTGACGTCCATTTGGACCCCCAGTAAAACATGCCTGCTGACCGTTCCGGGACGGTTCTTCTGTTGTAACCAGTTTATTATTGTTAAAGTTTGACTTTACATGTACACGTATGTTTTGCAAATTTCTTTTTATTTTGCATAGCCGTTTGACCATTTTATGGGAAAGTATAGTAGCCGCAGATAAGATTGACTAGGCGTAGCTGTGGTTTGCACCTGCCTTTGGAATGTTCCATTAACAAAAAAGCTAAACCAAGTTGACCGATTGTGCGAACTCAGCTGTAACACAAGCATAGCTGTGGCGTATATGGTCATTTGGTCCGCTTGCAGAAAGCGTGCGAAAGGCACTCTACCGAATCTTCTGGGGGACTCAGCGAATTTGACATATATTGACAACACACGAATAGCTCCGTCTAGTCAATCTTATCTGCGACCACTATAACTGTCCATTTGGCTTTCCGCTTGTGAAGTTTTCATTATGGTGAAGTTGTTGTACTTTTGTGTTTCTTTCCCTTTGATGTCTTGGATGGGAGGTGTGAGGTAATTGCATCAATTCCTAGTCATTGCTTTCACTTCTATTTTGTAAACTGTATGGGTTGAAAAAGAGTTCCTGCTCAAGTTTGAAGACGAGCAAGAGTCTTGATATTTTTGTACCAGAAACTAAAGGCACTGTACATTGTCGAAGCAGCGAACACAAAGGTAAATATTAGACTGCGCGCAGTCTGATCTTCACCTTTGGTGTCCGTAAACGGTAAAACATGTTTTCAACTGACCTGGGTCTCATAATGGGTTTACTATAATCACAAGAATACGCAATCTGTTTATATGGTAAAATTTTATTAACTATTTTACAAATTTCAACAAACATTATTCAATTGTTTATTTATTACTAACAATGAGTAAAACAATTATTGAATAATTTGCTGACATATTTTTGTTATCAGCTTATATGAGTAAACATGTATTGAATGTATTTTTGAACTTGAAGCAAATAGTGACTGGTATATGCACCCCCGCCCATCGGGGCTTGGAGAAAGATTGGGCTGAACGGTGCTCTAGGCAGAACTGAAACTGACCACACATGAGTACAGGTAAACCGATTATAAGGACCAAGCCTGCCCAGGCAAAGGGATGTGTGCCAGACCGTCCAATGCATAAACATGTAAGCCTTTTGGTTCCATTGAGCGGCAGCGCTTGAGATAACATTTTATCTCAATGTCAGATAAAAGTCCCACAGAATCGGAAGCAATGTCTACAAAATGACCTAAATAGTGTTGACGGGGACGTTAAACCTCAATTTAAACAAACAAAATGGCTGGTATTGTATATGGATGATAGTTATAACCGTCCCCTCGTACATATACATGCATATCATAACTGGGATAACACACACCCGTGGCGCCCACACCTATCGGGGTTTGGAGAAGCCGTCTGGGCTGCGTTTTGTTTCCGCGCAAAGCTGAAACCGACATATTTATCATTTTCTGACCCCATTTTGGACGCCATTATTTCTTACGGACATGTTTTCCTAATGTCGTCTCAGTATCTCGAAATTTCGACTTCCTAACTCGTAATTTCGACTAAGTATACTTAGTATCACGAAATATTGACATACTATCTTAACAATTCGACTGATAACGCGACATTTCCACTTACTTTCCAGAAATTTCGACATATTATCTCGAAACTTCGACATTTTCTGGTAATTATTATGTCGAAAGTTCGAGATAGTAAGTCTAAACTTGGAGTTACTCGTATATTTATCATTTTCTGACCCCATTTTGGACGCCATTATTTCTTACGGAAATGTTTTCCTAATGTCGTCTCAGTATCTCGAAATTTCCACTTCCTAACTCGTAATTTCGACTTAGTATACTTAGTATCACGAAATATTAACATACTATCTTAACATTTCGACTGATAACGCGACATTTCTACTTACTATCCAGAAATTTCGACATATTATCTCGAAATTTCGACATTTTCTGGTAATTTTTATGTCGAAAGTTCGAGATAGTAAGTCTAAATTTGGAGTTACTCGTAATAAGTCGAAATTTCGAGATACTAAGTCGACTTCGAGTTCATAAGTCGAAAATGAGAGTTAATACGTCTAAATGTCGAGATAATAAGTCGAAATTTCGAGATATTTAGTCGAAATATCGAGTTAATATGTTGTCATTTCGAGTTAATAAGTCGAAATTTCGAGAATGTAAGTCGAAATTTCGAGATACTAAGTCGAAATTTAGAGTACCAAGTCGTAAAATGGTTCACAGACCTGGCCCATCGGGGCTTGAAGAAATAGATGGGCCACGCAGAGCTGAAACCGACCGCACACTTGTACTGGTAAACCGCTTAGAGGATCTAAGCCTGCCCAGGCAAAGCGGTGCGAGTCGGACCGACAGTGCTTATAAATAAACCCTATTGGTTTCCTTGGGCGACAGGGCTTGAGATGTCATTTCATCTCATTGTCAGGTAAAACTCCAACAAAATTGGAAGCAGCGTCTCCAAAATGACCTATACACTGTTGACGGGGACGTTAAACTCAAATAAAACACAAACAAACAAACAAACAAAATAAAACAACGCATGGAATAGGAATGGTGCAAGAACTCAGTACCCCTAGGAGATGGCAAAGAATTTGAAATTACATTGAGCCATTTATGAAGTCCGTGTTATAAAAACCCTTGTAAATCCCTCTTTATAAAGATAAATGTTGGGTTTACAAGGATGTATATTTGGCCTTGTATTTGCTCAAAGTTTAAAGTATGGAAATTCGTTAGAATTGCCTCATCATCACGCCAGCAAGTCCTTATAATAAACACCACTCTTAACCCCACTTTATATAGAGAAAACAGGGTTTTTCAGGGGTATACATTATTTTCTTATTTCTTACTTCTGTTCCAAGACATAGGTTGTGGGTACTCGTTAGAACCGCCTCAATGAGGCGGTTCTTACGAGCACTCACAACCTATTTTTCGAGTATAAATAAGAAAAATATTGGGAAATTTCAATAGAAAAATGACGTTTTGGTGATACATGTATGAAAGTATGTACTATGTCACACGGGCGTGTTTTCGTAATGTTACCGCCACAATGTTGGTGCGCTTAAGACTCGTTGAGGCGCTTCGAACGAGCATCGCAATCCAATTTATTGATAACATCACGCAAACATGCCTATATAGTTTTGACCCATTTAACCCCACTTTGATAAAGTAAACCTGGGGTTAACAGGTGTAAACCTTATTCTTCTTATTTCTGTTCTAAAATATAGACTGTGGGTTCTCGTTAGAACCGCCTCCATTAGGCGGTTCTTACGTGTACCAACAATCTATATTTTCAGTAGAAATAAGAAAACTATCGCAATTTTTACATCTTAAATTTTTCATTTTTACGGTGGTAAAATTTTCAATGTATCTGTATAGGATTGTTTTCTTAATAACGAAAATATTGTAAACCACTTTAAACCCCACCTTCCAATATAAAGTGGGGTTTACAAGGTTACATGTATTCATTACACGAACTTGTTAACGTTATGGAACAATTTTATTTGCAACAAAATTGAAAAAAAAAATCACTTTAAGGGGAATGTGAACACCTTCAGGGGAGGCAACTCCTGCAAAAGTGTTTTTGTCTCCCATGTCAATAGGGGTCAGTTCTTAAAGAAAAAAAAATGCTTCTTTCCGTTAAGAGCAGACCCCTTTTTCTGTGGGACAAGCGAACGGGAAGTTCCGAAAGTTGTCTCCCTTTGAAAAATGGCGGAGAAATCTGCCAGACGTTCCCATTCCCCTTAATAACATTTTCACTTAACTCTGTGATAATGTACCATCGTGTGATTTCGGTTCTGACAGAATCACACAAGAGGGAAAAGAAATACCCAGTGGCGATACATAATTACCTTGTATGCAAAAAAGATGATGGTTAGAAAACAGCAATAACAAAAACCACAAGAACCGTCAGCAGTAGAAATATGCTAAAAGTCAGTAAATGACGACAGTAAATGACGACAAATGATGACGACGAATTATGATTCCATATTCTTTAAATAGTTCAAACATTGCCATGTTCTGACTGGTATATGTATATATAAGGTACCTTCCTTGTCGTTTTACGAGAAAAATAAATATTTTTATTTTATCGGATTGCATGATCTGCTGGTATATCACGAGGGGCAATAAAACAATTATGAACACACGGTGTGTCCTACTGTTACAAGAGAACGGGTTCAACACAGCCAAGGTACACGAGCTACATGTATCGGAGCACGAGCCAATGGAGTTCAAATCGTATTTTTATTTTAAAAGTCAGACTTTTTGTTTTCTTGGCGCGGGGAGTTGGGATGGTTTTACGGCCCTTTCAAGATTATTTCACCTATTTCGAGCCGATCGTTAATCAGATGTGGGCAAAAACCGGCCGGAGAACCCGGATGAAACCACCTGAGCTTCCGGTGCAGTAAGATGGATTTAAAAGGGATATGGAATGTTAGGAGTGAATACAAGGAATGCATTAGCATAACAACAGAACAATATGGAACTAACTTAAATAGGCTTTCAGAATATTATACCCTCACAAATTCCCACATTTGGTGCAGGGGGTTCTATTGGCACCTGAAGGTCTACATCATATTAAAAAGTCCTAGTGATGAACAACCCCGGTAAACCCCACTTCATATATAGAGAAAATTGGGGCATGTGGGACAATTGTAATCCGCCTATTACCTGTGTCCGATTTTATCCGCGCGACAAATTGTATAGAAATTAATAGGGCACGTGAATCTTAGTTTACAAGGGTATACATTATTTTTCTAATTTCTGCTCAAAGACATAGGTTGTGGGTACTCGTTAGAACCGCCTCAATGAGGCGGTTCTAACGAGTACCCACAACCTATGTTGGAGAATAAAAATACACCATTTTTGTGAGAAAAATAAGCGTTTTGGAGGTATAAAAGAATGCTCTATATCACATGGATGTTTTATCTTAATGCAAATAATAAATGATTCAGCTCATGGTGAAAAGATGCTCATCACATAGGCGACCAACATAGGCTCAGGCGAGCATGCGCACAAGCGCAGTCTGGCTAGAGCCTTTGTTGTTCTCGGATAAATACATGTACAAGAGACCTTGAGGAAGCTCCGTGCAAGATATCATCCAACTAGCACTATTACAATAAAAATCCAAGAATAAGACCACCTTTGGGACTGTTCAAAAGTGGTCTTTAAGACCACTTTTGAACAGTCCCAAAAGTGGTGTCTTATAAGGAGACACTGCATGTAAAACACAAAGAAAGAATAACTGAAACCTTCTCAATACGTTTTTACATGTAAGGACAGATTGCACGACCCACAGAAAAAGCGACCGACTAAGTCGGTTGATTTTCTAAGAGTGCCCTAAAATCACCGTGTCATTCTGTCATTCGGTCTTTCTGTCAGTCTGTCAGTCTATCAGTCTGTCTGTCCGTCCGTAACCAGTTTGTGAAAATTGGTGATAGTGACTTGATCGCTTGGAATATTTAAACAATTTTTGGCATACTGATAGATATCAATGACATCTAACCAATGAACTTGCGAAATATTACATTCCGTTTAGTATAGCCTCGCCGAGGCGAAAAATGTGAAAATTTTCGAACTGATTCTCCCCGGAAACCGTTGGGCCGATTGAAGTCAAATTTCATATGGAGCCCCTATGGGATGGAGGAAACCAAAATTTGCTCATGTGGTCCAGGTCACATGACCAAAATGGCCGCCAAGCCATATATGGTCTGTCTGTCCGTCCGTAACCCGTTTGTGAAAATTGGTGATAGTGACTTAACCGGTTGGAATATTTAAAGAATTTTGGCATACTGATAGATATCAATGAGATCTAACCAATGAACTTGCGAAATATTACATTCCATTTAGTATAGCCTCGCCGAGGCGAAAAATGTGAAAATTTTCGAACTGCTTCTCCTCGGAAACCGTTGGGCCGTTTGAAGTCAAATTTCATATGGAGCCTCTATGGGATGGGGGAAACCAAAATTTGCTCATGGTGTCCAGGTCACATGACCAAGATGGCCGCCAAGCCATATATGGTAAAAACCCTTCAAAAATAGTCTTCTCCAGAACCACTGGGCAGATTTCCACGAAACTTGATAAATAGCATCTGGGACGTAGGCCCATCATAAATTGCTAAAATGGTGACCCTGGGTTGACCTTGACCTTCTTTGTGCCTAGGTCAAACTTTGACACATATGCTTTTATTGGAATATTTAAACAATTTTGGCATACTGATAGGTATCAATGAGATCTAACCAATGAACTTGCGAAATATTACATTCCATTTAGTATAGCCTCGCCGAGGCGAAAAATGTGAAAATTTTCGAACTGCTTCTCCTCGGAAACCGTTGGGCCGATTGAAGTCAAATTTCATATGGAGCCTCTATGGGATGGGGGAAACCAAAATTTGCTCATGGAGTCCAGGTCACATGACCAAAATGGCCGGCAAGCCATATCTGGTAAAAACCCTTCAAAAATAGTCTTCTCCAGAACCACCGGGAAGATTTCCACGAAACTTGATAAATCGCATCTGGGACGTAGGCCCATCATAAATTGCTAAAATGGTGACCCTGGGTTGACCTTGACCTTCTTTGTGCCTAGGTCAAACTTTGACAAATATGCTTTTGTATTGGAAAAGTGAGAATGTATTTTTTTCCTGCAAACGATTCATAATACAGTACTAAAGTATAATATATATTTTTGCTCTTACGATAAGGCGCATCTATTGGGGGAACCGTTTTAGGTCCAGGTCACATGACCAAAATGGCCGCCATACCCAAATATGGTAACACTCATAAAGCTAAAAGCATCCGGCGGGTCGTGCACTTCAGCTGAAGCACTGGTTTAGTCTTAATTTTAGGAGGTCTTAATAGCGGAATTTCACAGTAGTTGTTTGGGCATGCGTATTTGGATAATAAAAAATCGGAGAATGCTAAGAACCATTCTTTGTGCGTCGACTCACATATAAAATCTGAACAAAACAAAAATCTTTATTTTTACGAATTTGGAGGGACATGTACATTTTAACTCATTCTTACCTGGAAAACCCCTAAAACGGACATTGACAAACAGTGCAGACCTTTTTTCAGACGTCGCATTACGAAAATGTATCTGCACTGTTTGATTCCAGGAAAAACAACAGAATAAATATGAAATAACAGACCCGGCACCGCTTATATGACAAATGGACTTGTCCAACATATGCATGTACATGTAACAATGGTAGAGCCCACCAGTATACAATTGGTTAAACACATTATGGAAAATATTTTTCAAGTCTTTGGTACTTATAGTAAATTAGTGTAAATCAAAACAGCTGCGGTGAATAATCACAAAAAAGGCCATTGATCATCACGAAAACACGTCTATATAATTTTGACCCCCTTGAACCCCACTTTTATATAATAAAACTGGGGTTTGGAAGGATAAACCTTATTTTTCTTATTTCTGCTCAAAAATATAGATTGTTGGTACCCGTTAGAACCGCCTCGATGAGGCGGTTCTAACGACTACCCACAATCTATATTTTGAGCAGAAATAAGAAAAATATCACAATTTTTTATCTTAAAATTTTCGATTTTCGACGGTAAAATTTACAATGTATTAAGATATGCGTGTTTTCGTAATGTTTAAAATTTGCAATATTTGTGTTCATAAGTTAGACTTACTATATTAATGTACTTAACTGACTGGTCTTTCGATTCATTTTCATTATTTTTTTGTGTAGTAATATCATTTATATATTAGTTTAGTAAAATATTGGGTGGTTGTCTAGCATGTCATTAATCAACATTTAAATTTTACACAAGTATATATAAATTCTGAAATAACAAAGAATAACATCAGAATTACCCGGTACACCATGAGCCACATATAAGTGTCTCCATTTCATCAAGAAAACACGCCTATAAAATGTTGACCCCCTTGAACCCCGCTTTTATATAGTAAAACTGGGTTTTACAGGGGTAGACCTTATTTTTCTTATTTCTGCTCTAAAATATAGATTGTGGGTACCCGTTAGAACAGCTTCATCGAGGCGGTTCCAAGGAGTACCCACAATCTATATTTTGAGCAGAAACAAGAAAAAAAAATACACTTTTTCGTCTTAAATTTTTCATTTTTTCGGCGATAACGGTTACAATGTATTTGTAAAGGCGTTTTTTCGTAATGTAAGCGAAACAGGGTCAAAGAAATATGGCAAGCACGACCGAAAAGACACATGCAACAGCCTTACACGTATCTACATGTACCCAGCCAGCAAAGAATGTCGGACCAACATCGGGCCGACAGCGATATGACGTCAACGTCGTATCGCTATCGGCCCGACGTTGGCCCTCTGTTTTGTGTTAGCTGGGTAGTCCTGTCTGATTTTCGCAATTCACTTGAAAGTCACAATCTTTGTTGTGGAATGAATACGGGAAGTAATGTATACCATGGTAAATTCCACTTTTCCCCTATATAAAGTGGACTTTACAAGGTGTTAATTGGTGTTGACGGACTTGTTTACGCAATTAAGATAAATGGCTTCACACTGTTTCTGAGAAACAACAGTGCGTATTGCTTGTAGCAAAATAAAAATAATTTTTCTGAAAGCATGAAAATAGTAATAATAATTATTATTATCATTATTATTATTGTTATTATTATTATTGAATATATGGAATCACGTTAGCAAGTTTGTGCAATGAACGTTCTTGAACCCCCCCCCCCCCCCCCCCCCCAAGTTTTTAAAGAGAACACTTGGGCTGTCAGGGGTATACATGCACATTACTTTTCCTAGTTTTGCTCAAAAACATATATTGCAGGTACTCGTTAGAGCCGCCAACTTTGTTTGGTATACAAGATACAACAATATCGGGAATAAAATGTCTCTTTGAAGCCAAGAAACTACTCACTTTGCTCGTATCAGGAAAACACTATAGTGCTGTCTTCCCATTACTATAACAAACTCGTGTGACATTGAGCATTCAAATGGTTACTTTCCCTGATTGGATGGAAAGTTGTATTGTTTTTCTAATTTCTGTTCCAAACATAGGTAGAAGCCTCCGTAGTGTAGTGGTTAGCCTTCTCGCCTGGTGAACCAGGGGTCGCAGGATCGATCCCGGGCTTCCCTAAACTTTCGGATGAGTTTTTAAACCGAGGTCCCATCTCCGTATGACCTTAGCTGTTGTCGAGACGTAAAACTCAAACACTCAGCCACTCCAAACATAGTTTGTGGGTGCGTTAGAACCGCCTCGACGAGGCGGTTCTAACGAGTACCCACAACCTATGTCTTGGAGCAGAAATAAGAAACATATCGTATACCCCCGAAAACCCCAGTTTTCTGTGTATAAAGTGGGGTTTAAATGGGGGTTCATTGCATGGACTTGTCATCATGTTGCATGCCAGTATAAAATAACATTTTTCCGAAGACATTTTAATCTTGCAATAAATAAATAGTATTTTTGCTCGTCGGAATCACCTAGATAAGGTGGTTCTAAAGAGCACACAGGTTGTATGGGTTTGGGCTAAAAAGTTATTCCTGACAAATAATAACGATAACACACCCGTGTGACATACATGTAGTGCATTCCTTTATCTCTCCAAAACTGCTATATTTCCTACGGAACCCGGGAAGGGACATGATTTTTTATTTTTATTATGTTGTGCGAACAAGATAATATCTTGAGCGGACAAGATATTATCTTGTTCGGACAATATATTATCTTGTGCGGACAAGATATTATCTTGTGCGGACAAGATATGATCTTGTTCGCACAACATAATATCTTGTGCGCACAAGATATTATCTTGTTCGCACAACATAGTATCTTGTTTGCACAACATAGATCTTGGGAAGTTGTTCGGACAAGATATTATCTTGTGCGGACAAGATAATATCTTGTGCGGACAAGATAATATCTTGTGCGCACAAGATCTATGTTGTGCAAACAAGATAGTATCTTGTGCGGACAAGATGATATCTTGTTCGCACAACTTAATATCTTGTGCGGACAAGATAATATCTTGTCTGCACAAGATAATATGTTGTCCGCACAAGATAATATCTTGTCCGCACAAGATATTATCTTATGCGCACATGTTTAAAGTAAAAAAAACAAACAACAAAATCATGTCCCTTCCCGGGTTCCGTACCCGTGTGACATACATGTAGTGCATTCCTTTATTTCTCCAAAACTGCTATATTTCCTGTGAAAAATTGTTTATTTATCTTATTTATACTCCAAACATAGGTTGTGCGTGCTCGGTAGGCGGTTCTAACGAGTACCCACAACCTATGTCTTGGGACAGAAATAGGCAAAACAATGTTTACCCCTGTAAACCCCATTTTTCTCTATATAAAGTGGGGTATGCAAGGGTATTCTTTTCACGGACTTGTTAACATGATGTTTTCGCTACAAAATACAAAATTGGGGTTTCCAGGATGTTTCTTTAACGAACTTGTTAATTACAGGTACGTGTAACAGTCGGCCCCCGCCCAACGGAGCTTGAAGAAATGGATGGGCTGCATGTTGCTTCCAAGCAGAGCTGAAACCGACCGCACACGAGTACTGGTAAACCGCTTACAGGATCTAAGCCTGCCCAGGCAAAGCGGTGCGAGTTGGACCATCCATGCTTATAAATCCTATTGGTTTTATTTGGCGACAGGGCTTGAGTTGTCATTTCACCTCAGTGTCCGGTAAGACTCCCACAAAATTGGAAGCAACGTCTCCAAAATGACCTATACAGTGTTGACGGTGGTATTAAACATCAAATCAAACAGTAAATAGAAGCCTCCGTGGTGTAGTGGTTACGCTACTCGCCTTGTTAACCATGGGTCGCTTGATCGAACCCGGGCTTCTCCAGACTTTCGGGTGAGTCTTTTAACCGAGGTCCCGTCTCCGTATGACCTTAGCTGTTGGCGGGGCGTAAAACTCAAACACTCACTCGCTCAAACAAAACATGTAACAGTTCCAAACCAAAGATTCAAACACGTTTCTCTAACACAGAAGATTCAACTGAATCTGAGCAAACGCATCATGGTGCTAAAATGAGTACTCGATGGCAGCTGAACGAATGGTTTTGGTACGGATAAAAAGAGAATTTGATAAACTTGAATTTCCTATGTCATATGATCGACTCCCGACTGATTTGTTCGAACGGGTTCATTCTGTCGTCCGTGCTTTCTGTACTTCCGATGTCACTGGTACACATCTGCATTTCTAACTCTGAAAGTCTGTTCTCAATCTCCCATTGTTGCTGTTTCAGTTTGGTTGCCATGGAAGCATTTTCCGACTCCACTGTTGCTAGCCTCTCCCTGAGCCGCGTTATCTCTTGCAACATGGAATCATGAGAAGCGTCATTATAGAATGAAATGGGGCTTCCCATTTGTACAACAGGGGAAGCTTGGATATTTACACTTTGTTGTGATGGTCCGCGCGCGGAACCAGCAGTAGAGTGAGATATGTTGGAATTATTTGGCGAAACGTTTCTCGACATAGCGATATTTGGTGTAGAAGATGGAATGTAGGCCCCAGAGGCACAATAGGGGGACAGGAAAGTCATCTGGGGTTGCTGAAGATGATTAGTCTGTACTTGAGAATATGGCGAATATGGAAGGTGCATGGATGTTATTTGAGCAGGACCACGTGGTAAATAGTCATGCGCTATATCACGTGATGAATAGTCTGTATACATATTTACGTTCGTCGAGCACATATTCGGATTCGGCATCTGAAAATGTGTTTGTTGCACACCGGGGGTTACCGGAGGACTGAAATGAAACATGGGGGTATGCCCCTCAGTAACCACAGGGGACCGGATGGTCGGAGAGCCAGTAAGGAATGAGGTAACACTCGACACAGTTCGTAGTTGTGTATTTTGCGGCTGCATCCCTTCCGCCGTATTATTGTGATCCTGCAGCTGAACTCCTTCGTCAGTACCCTCTTCAGGGGGTACGTCTGGGTCCGCAGGGTCTCTGGAAGAACTTTGAGTCGGAAGACTTGATGGCAGTGTATGGTGTCTTGTGATAGACATCGCTGCCATGGGGATTTTACCCGTAGACTCCACAAGCCCAGGGGTACTTTTACTTCGCTTCAGATCAACTGAAAGAAAAAACAATTTGTTCATTACATATAATATGCAATTCAAATCTGAGCTGAACACAAGATAAGGCGGATTTAGAAAAGACTCTGATGAGCATGCTCACTAAGACAGTATGTTGTTTGCACACTTCTTTTATAGACGCTCGGTTATCCATTTAACGGCGAGACAAGATCTTATTTTCTTGCCTTGCTTCTAAATGGATAACAAAGCTTATATGCATGTATATGTTCTGCGCAAAGTAGGCATCGGCACAATTCCGGAATTGTCCTGCACAAAGTGGGAATTCTCACTTTATTGCGCAAAGTGAGAATTCCTACCCTGCGCAAGACAATTCCGGAATATTTTTGTCTTGCGCAAAGTGAGAATCGGGACAATGTAGGAATAATTATTTTGTTCTGTATTTATTTCATGACTTATTGCATTTATGAATCCTATTATTTAATTATTAATAATTATAAATTCTTGAGAAGTTTATTACACGTGCAAATAATTTGAAAACAGAATAGAGGCATGCAATTTGAGATCATATTTCGTGTAAAGATATCTGGAAGTAATTGAACTAGAATGATATGTTCACATGTTAATTATGTTGCAATACGACAGAGGGGCGTAAATCATTATTCCGGAATTGTCCCGATTCCCATTTTGCGCAGAACATATACACCGAAGATTTCTGTGCCTCGAACACTGATGTCTCGTTTACCATGCCTGAATTGAACTTGTTTTAAGTCCCAAATAAAACATAGGGATACTTTTGGGCGTTTTTTTCCCTTATCTTGAAAAGGTATATTTTGTGTACTCATTAGAATCGCCTCAATGAGGCGATTCTAATGAGAACACAAAACATACCTGTATACATATATTACAGAACATCAACCTGGAGCTCTAAATTACCCTCAGTGCCTCAAACTGCATCTGCGTCGAGCAAATATTAAGGTTCTCACCGCTGTGGGTTCGAGCCTCGCTCTACACATGTGATGGCCCCCGCCCGTTCGGGCTATGAGAAATAGATTGGGTTGCATGATGCTTCCATGCAGCGCAGAAACCGAGCGCAGATGAGTACTGGTTAAACCACTTAGAAGGTCTAAGCCTAACAAGGCAAAGTGGTACGAGTCGGCCCCGTCCACGCATATAAACCCTATTAGTTTCATTTGGCGGCAGGGATTGTGATGCCACAAAATCAGAAGCAACGTCTCCAAAATTCCCTAAATAGTGTTGACGGGGACATTAAACTTCAAATCAAATAAACAAATATCTACACATGTGAGACGCCAAGTTCTTCAACGGCAAGTCAGGTGAGTTTTCTTCGGGCACTCCGGCTTTCACCAACCTGCTAGAAATAAGCGAACTAATCATGAAAGGACCGCAAGGCCAAACCAAAATGATCAAAAAGAAGCTTAAGCTAAACCATTCGGACTGTACTAATATCAGAGTGTATGCATACATGTAAGCAGACTTATGTGGGTCTTCGCTGCTCCACTTTGTTATTGCGCGGCGTATGCTATGTACAGCCTCATAATGTAGAGAATCTTACAGCCGTGGTCATTTTATATGAAATTAATGAAAGTCGTCGAAGGCTTAATTGAATTAAAGAGCCTCCATTGAGGTATGCCCATTTTTAAGCTCACCTGAGCCGAAGACTATGTGGGGAACTATTGTGATCGGTCACTGTCTGTCGTCGTCGTCGTCGTGAATCCGTACGTCCGTTCACAATTTCTTTAAATGGCATCTACTCCTAAACCACTGAACAGATCCTAGCCAAACTTGGCAGAAAAGATCATTTGGTGGTCTTCTTTCAAAGTTGTTCAAAACATTCTATTGGATAAAGAACTCGGGTTGTCATGGCAGCAAATAGGGGAAAATAAGCCAAAACCTCTAAACATTTTCTTGTCTGAAACCAGAAGGCCCAGGTCTTTGCTATTTGGTAAGTAGTTTCACCCAAAGCTCCGCTACCGATATTATTTAAATTATAGCCCTGGGTCAAAATTGGCCTCATGTTTTACATAGACCCTTATAGGAAAACAAAATCTTTAAAACTCTCCTTGTTTGAAACCAGAAGTCCCAGGTCTTTGATATTTGGTATGTAGCTTTAGCAAGGTGAGATTATTAAAATTACAGCCCTGGGGCCAAAATGGCTCTACCAAGGGGTTCACATGTTTTACGTGGACGTCTATAGGAAAAAAAACTTAAACAATATTCTTGTCTGAAACCAGAATGCTCAGATCTTTGGTATTTGAAATGTAGCTTTATGTTACCTCTACCAAGGTTGTTCCTATTATAGCCCTGGGGCCAAAAATGGCACCGTCCCGGGGCCCGCTTGTTTTACATAGACTTATATACGAAAAAAAAAATAAAATAAAATAAAACTCTTCTCGTCCAAGGCCTTTGATATTTGGTACAGAGCTTCGTCTAGTGGATCCCTGCTAAGAGTGTTCAAAAATGCCCTTGGACCAAAAATGGCCCCACCCTAGGCGTCAGATGTTTTACATAGACTTCTCCATTGCGGTATGCCCATTTTTAAGCTCACCTGAGCCGAAGGCTATGTGGGGAACTATTGTGATCGGTCACTGTGCCTGGTTGGCGCCTGATGCTCTGTCTCTGGTCGGGCCCATCGGAGTCTAACTGTTGGTTTTCTTTTGCTCCAGCATTTCAGT
Source organism: Lucinisca nassula (assembly GCA_963580285.1). Taxonomy (NCBI): domain Eukaryota; kingdom Metazoa; phylum Mollusca; class Bivalvia; order Lucinida; family Lucinidae; genus Lucinisca; species Lucinisca nassula. The sequence goes on along the minus strand of OY757024.1, from coordinate 76,082,779 downwards.
GGTTTTTTGCTGTCGAGTCCTCACCGTTGTCTCACCTCTGTGGTTGTTTGATTATTTGTTTTCACGGAGATGTTGCACTGATGAGTTAGGAGGCCTTCATGCGGACTGAACAAATTATTTGTCTAAATCGCGATAGAAGTAAGGGCGAGGATTGTGGCCACGTAAAATCGATTTAAGCCCCCCAGTGGAAATCTTTCCACTGACCGTTCCAAGGCGGTTCTTCTGTGGCGGTTTATTATCCCCTCGCAACAACGTTGCGAATGGGGATATAGCATCGGTGCCGTGCGTCCGTGTGTTAGTGTGTGTGTGTGTGTGTGTGTGTGTGTGTGTGTGTCCGGAACCTTGTGAGCAGGATAGAAGACACAGTATTCATCGTAGAAGCATCAAACCTTCCACAAATTTTCACCATGTACAGAGGATGAACCCTATTAAATTTCAAGGTCAGGGGTCAAAGGTCAAGGTCACAATGGACTTGACCTTGAAAACCTTGTGAGCAGGCTAGACGACACAGTATTCATCGTAGAAGCATCAAACCTTCCACAAATGTTCACCATGTACAGAGGATGAACCATATTGAATTTCAAGGTCAGGGGTCAAAGGTCAAGGTCACAATGGACTTGACCTTGAAAACCTTGTGAGCAGGCTAGACGACACAGTATTCATCGTAGAAGCATCAAACCTTCCACAAATGTTCACCATGTACAGCGGATGAACCCTATTGAATTTCAAGGTCAGGGGTCAAAGGTCAAGGTCACAATGGACTTGACCTTGAAAACCTTGTGAGCAGGATAGAAGACACAGTATTCATCGTAGAAGCATCAAACCTTCCACAAATGTTCACCATGTACAGAGGATGAACCCTATTGAATTTCAAGGTCAGGGGTCAAAGGTGAAGGTCACAATGGACTTGACCTTGAAAACCTTGTTAGCAGGCTAGACGACACAGTATTCATCGTAGAAGCATCAAACCTTCCACAAATGTTCACCATTTACAGAGGATGAACCCTATTGAATTTCAAGGTCAGGGGTCAAAGGTCAAGGTCACAATGGTCTAACATATTCAGATTAGATTTTCATGTTAATGAATGGTATGCAGTTGCGAGGGGATGCTACGCTTGCGTTGCCTTGTTTATGTTGTTGTTTGTTACTTATTGTGTGTATCACTTGTGTCTTTTTATTTTGGATGGTCATATGGCCATTTTGTGGGAAAGGAACTGTCCTTATGGCCTTCCTTTGTTTATGTTTCCATTATGGTCTGGTCGCTTCATGTTTGTTTTTCTTTCCCTTTGGTGTCTTTGATGGGTGGAGTAAGTTAATTGTATCGATTCCTGATCTTAGTTTTACTTCTACTTTCTATAGGGACACCATTTAACAATCTTCTTGTCGGAAACCAGAAGGCCCAGGTCTTTGATATTTGGTAAGTAGTTTCATCTAGTGGACCTCTACCAGGAGTGTTCAAATTATAGCCACGGGAACAAAAATGGCCCAGTCCCGGGGCCCACTTGTTTTACATAGACTTACAAAGGGAACAGCTTAAAAATATTCTCGTCTGAAACCAGAAGGCCCTGGCCTTTTAGATTTGGTACACAGGTTCGTCTAGTTTACCCCTGCCAAGATTGTTCAAATTATAGCCTCTGGACCAAACAAAGCACAACCAAGGGGCCTACTTCGTTTTCATAGATTTATATAGGGAGAATCTTTAAAAATCTTCTTGTCTGAAACCGGAAGGAGATCCGTATCAGGTGGACCGATTGCTCTGTATGTATACAATATACACACTTGTTAATTAATAAATGGCGTGACGATAAAATGCATGTTTTGAGGCTGAACTGGTTTTTGTTTGTTTTGAGGTTTAACGTCCCCGTCAACACTGTGAAGATCATTTTGGAGACGTTGCTTCCAATTTTGTGGGACTTTTACCCGACATTGAGATGAAATGACATCTCAAGCCCTGTCGCCCAATGAAACCAAAAGGGTTTATTAGCATGGACGGTCCGCCTCGCACCGCGGTTCCTGGACAGGCTTAGATCCTCTAAGCGGTTTACCAGTACTAGTGTGCGGGCCGGATTCAGCTCTGCGTGGAAGCATCATGCAGACCATATATTTCTTCTAGCCCCTATGGGCGGGGGCCTAGGCTAAACTGGTAAATATGTTAAGTATCTACACGTGTAGCCGGTTATTGTACTAATATCGGCGAGTATTGTCCGTTGCTTGGATATCGAATCTCATTACGATAACACACCCGTGCGACACTGTGCATTTTTTTCACATCTCTAAAATGGCTACTTTTCTTATGAAAATCCGTGATATTTTTCTTATTTATACTGCACTCATAGGTTGTGGGTGCTCGTTAGAACCGCCTCATTGAGGCGGTTCTAACGAGTACCCACAACCTATGTCTTGAAGCAGTAATAAGAATAATATTGTTTACCCCCCATAAACCCCAGTTTTCTCTATATAAAGTGGGGTTTAGAGGGGTGCTCATTTCACGGACTTGTTCACGTGATGCATGCCCATCGATATCTCAACGCAGGCCATTTTCACCAAAATCTATGCAATAGCCATATAATTTTAAAATGTATAGTAGGATATAAAAAAACTTTTCCGACCAATTAATAATGATTGCTTTTAGATTTTTTTGCATGTTTTGCCATGCAAAACAGTTTTTTTTTTCTTAATTTGCATTACGATAACACATCCGTGCGAATACGAGTGCATTCTATCATATCTCAAAAAACTTAATTTTCTGATTAAAAATTATGTAATTCTTATTTATACTAGGTTGGTGGTGCTCGTTAGAACCGCCTCGTTCTAACGGTTACCAACAGCCTATGTATTTGAGCAAACAAACGAAACAATAATGTATACTCAGTAAAACCCCAGTTTTCCCCCGCCCATCGGGGCTTGAAGAACTAGATGGGCTGCATGATGCTTCCACGAAGAGCTGAAACCGACCCCACACGAGTACTGGTATCTAAGCCTGACCAGGTCGGACCGTCCATGCTTATAAACCCTATTGGTTTCATTGGGCGACAGGGCTCGAGATGTCATTTTATCTCAATGTCGGGTAAAAGTCCCACAAAATGGGACAACGTCTCCAAATTAACCTTTACAGTGTTGAGGGGGACGTTAATCCTCAAATCAAACAAACAAAACATTCGTGCGAAATAGTGCATTCTGTCATATCTCAAAAACTATTACTTTTCTGACAAAAATTTTGATATCATTCTTTTTTATACTTAAAACATAGGTTGGAGGTGCTCGTTAGAACCGCCTCATTGAGGCGGTACTATCGAGTACCAACAACCTATGTCTTGGAGCTAAAATACGAAAAATAATGTATACCCCTGTGAAAACACATTTTTCTCTATATAAAGTGCGGTTTGAGGGTGTTCATTTCACGGACTTGTTATTATAATAACGTGATGACTCGTGTGCATATCAAGTTGTAAGATTTTATACATGTACCCACCTGTTTTACAGGTCTCTGTAGCCTAGTGGATAAGAACGCTGACTCTTAATGATTACATGTAGGTATCTCACCGCTATGGTTCGAGCCAAGCTCTGCGACGGATGGTCAGGTGGTTTTTCTCCGGGTACTCCTGTTTTCGCCCTCCTCTGATTAACGATAGGCTCGATATGAGTAAAAACAATCTTGAAAGGGCCTTAACCCCCCACCTTTCGCCCTCCTCTGATTAACGATAGGCTCGATATGAGTAAAAACAATCTTGAAAGGGCCTTAACCCCCCCCCCACCTTTCGCCCTCCTCTGATTAATGATAGGCTCGATATGAGTAAAAACAATCTTGAAAGGGCCTTAACCCCCCACCTTTCGCCCTCCTCTGATTAATGATAGGCTCGATATGAGTAAATACAATCTTGAAAGGGCCTTAATCCCCCGCCTTTCGCCCTCCTCTGATTAATGATAGGCTCGATATGAGTAAATACAATCTTGAAAGGGCCTTAACCCCCACCTTTCGCCCTCCTCTGATTAATGATAGGCTCGATATGAGTAAATACAATCTTGAAAGGGCCTTAAACCCAACCCCCCCCCCCCCCCAAAAAAAAAGTACCCACCTGTTTCGATTGGCTTCTTTTTCGTCTTTTCAAGACGCATCACAGCTATACTTTCAAGTTTCACTCTTGCAGCCGGGTACTCTTTTAATACATCCCATAAATCCTTTTTCGACAGTCTGAATAAGTCAGAGTACCCGACAGACCTCACGGAAGCAGTTCGTCTATTTCCGGACGTACCCATATTTAGAATACTGATTTCACCGAAGTAGGAGCCTGGCTTGAGTGTTGCTAAAACGGTTTTACCGTTGTCGCCAACCACGTGCAATCGACCTCTGTTTACTATGTACATTTCTTTGCCTACTTCGCCTGCAATAAAAGGAAACAAAAACATAAATGGTAATGTACACGTGTGGCACAATGTATTCTTCATGTATTATTTGAGCCCCGCCAAGCGAATTTGTGTCTTCGAGCATTCCGTCATGACAAATTTTAACTGCGCATGCCCAGCCATTCAGAGGGATCAGGGATATGGCTTTCTGTCTGAAAGTTCCTCTTGATTCACTGCTTGTATGAGCGAGCAGCGAAGGTTCTGGCGAGACTGCGCGGATGCGCAGATTCGCCTGAACCTTCGCTGCTCGCATTGGCGATAAGTACCAAAATCGCTTGACGGAGCCCATTTGGTCTCTGTTTGAAACATAGATTGATGATGCTCATTAGAACCGCCATTTACAGGCGGTTCTAGCGAGACAAGAACCCAAATCTATGTTTTATAAAAAAAAAAAGGTGAGACTAATGTTAACTCTGTAAACCTCAATTTTTTCTATGTAAAGTTTGGTTTATAGGGTGTTCCTTAAGTGATACTGTTTATAGCATGAATCCAGAACCCAATCCATCTGTATCGATCGAGGAAGAAGAATCGAGATAATACGCCCGTATGACGCAATAGTGTCGTACAAGCCGCTCGAACTGTTTTCTTAAATCTGTTGGAAACATAGGGTGTTGGTGTCCTCGTACAACCACCACATTGGAGCGGTTCTAGCGATGATCCACAACTTATATTTTTTCATACAAATTAAGACGGAAATATCGGCTATGGTACCGTCCCCCGCCCACCTCACCCCACTTACGAGCCGCGACAATGGGAAAATTGTTTTTCATTACGATAACACACCCATGTGACATAATGCATTCTTTCATTCTTTCTCCAAAACTATTAAGTATTTTTATGATATAAAGTTCTGATATTTTTTTCTTCTTTATACTCCAAACTTAGGTTGTTGGTGCTCGTTAGAACCGCCTCATTGAGGCGGTTCTTACGAGTAGCCACACCCCATGTCTTGGATCAGAAATAAGAAAAATGATGTATATCCCAGTAGAGCCCAGTTTTCTCTAAATTCTGTCTACAGGGGTGTTCATTACACAGCTTGATATAGTGACGCGGACATGTGCGTATAACGTAGATTCAGATCATCCTGAGCACAATCAGAGTTTTCGTTTTGGCAATATAAGGATAAACGTTGATCCAAAACTTCGGCATGCTGATCAGGAATGCTGCAGTCTGTTTGTATTCTGGGGCTTATTTAGTATTCCATTAGGATACTAGAAATGTGTTCGAGGGTCACGGATGCCCCGCCTGGTAGTTGTAAAACTGATGAAAAACTTAAACGCAAATTGCTAACGTCATCTGGGACGTGGGCGGAGACGGCGGACGGAGAGGCGCAACACTACATGCCCTTTCCACTATTCAGGCATTGAATGTCGGGGGGCATAAAACGTATGAATGTAGGGATTAGTCAAACATGTATCTCTAACACTTTTATTTTATGATTTAAAATTCATATTTTTTTGTTATTTCTTATCCCAACATAGATTGTAGGTTCTCGTTAGAACCGCCTCATTGAGGCCTGCTATGTTTTTGAGCGAAAACAAGAAAAATAATGTGTACCCCTGAAACTCCAAGTTTTCGCCATCTAGAGAAGGGTTTACAGATGTTTTTATTACTCAGACTTTTTACCGTGATGCATTTTGGCTTGCCGCAGCTCAGACTGCTCCAAGGCTGTCCATGACATTGATTTGTTAACGTAATGAGACTCAAGCATAATAACACAGCATCCGAGTGATTTTGTTTTGTTTGTGTGTTTGTGTTGGTAAATTTACACCCCTCAACATTATTTAGGTCAATTGGGAGGCGTTTCTTCCGATTTTGTGTTGGATTTTAACCCGACACTGAGATGAAATGACTTCTCAAACCCTGTCGCCCAATGAAACCAATAGGGTTGATAAGCATGGACGGTCAGACTTGCATCTCTTTGCCTGGGCAGGCTTAGATCCCAGGGCTCGTGTGCTGTTGATTTCAGCTCTGCGTGGAAGCATCATACAGCCCATCTATTTCTTCAAGCCCCGATCGGCGGGGGCTCGAAATTCGATTGAAAATATAAATCTGAAGCACGTACCGACTCTGCTTTAAATTACGTCATGCATGATTATTTGCATTTTGTAGGCTGTAGAATATCGGTGAACTCAGTAATTAAATTGAATCGCAATTTAATTTACTCGAATCTGTTAACGTTTTTTGTCACTTAAGAACGAGTTCTGAATCCAAAATTAAGATTGATCTCATCACAATTCGTTTTAGGAACTCCACCATCATGTGAACAAGTCAGTGTAATAAATACCCCTTTAAACCCTATTTTAGTTTAAGATAAGTGTGGTTTACAATGGCGAACGATAGTTCCTTCATTTGTCATCAACGCCTCCGCCCATCGGTGCTTTGAGAAATCGAATGGGCTGCACGGTGCTTCATCGCAGAGCTGAACCGACCGCGCACAAGAGTACTGGTAAACCGTCTAAACCTGCCCAGGCAAAGTGGTGCGTGTTGGACCAACCATGCATATAAACCCTTTTGGTTGCATTTGGTGGCAGGGCTTGAGATGTCATTTCAACTGGAAGCAACGTCTCGTAGATTGTCTAAACAGTGTTGATGCGGACGTTAAATCCCAAATCAAACAAACAAAACATTATTGATCAAAAGTATATATTGTAGGCTCACAGTAGAATCACATCAATGAAGCGTTTCTAATGAGCACACACAATCTATGTTTGAAGCAGAAAATAGACAGGAATAAAATATTTAAACGCACTCACAGTTAATGTACGTATAGTAGACTTTAGTAAATATGTACACATTTATGCTAGTATCGGAATAGGAGCGTGCTGTTTGGACACTGGTTTCACCAGCGCCCCTCGCCCCAGACTTAAAATCAAGATCCTTTTACATGTAACGTTTAATGTTTATAGATGTATTTGTGAATATGTTACTTTACGTTTTCAGAACTGGCTTTCATAACGATAACTAATATGATACTTTACGTTTTCAGAACTGGCTTTCATACTGTGACGATAACTAATATGATACTTTACGTTTTCAGAACTGGCTTTCACAACAATAACTAACATGATGAGACGTTACGTTTCATAACGAGAACATGTGACATTGTGCAGTAAATGGCTATTTTTCAGATTTTTTTTTAATATTTTTTCATATTTCTAGCTCAAATATAGCGTGTTGGTGCTCGTAAGAACCGCTTAAACATCAAATTAACAAGTATGCAAAATGAAAAACACAGTAAGCCCCATTTTATACAGATACATTTAAAACTGGGCTTATAGTAGGGTTATCCATTATTTTTCTTGTTTCTGTACAAAATACAGATTGTCGATACTCGCTAGAACCGCCTCTTTGAGGCGGTTCTAACGAGTACTGACGATCTATATGTGGTCAATGATGCGGTTCTAGCGAGTATCGACAATGTATATGTGGACTAGAACTAAGAAAATATAACAAAAAGCCATTGGGGGAAAAAGGCTACTTTTACAGACCTGAAAGGACAAGGGTGCGTCATCGTAATGATGATGCGGTTCTAACGCATAGTCACAATCTGGAAAATGGCTGAAACTTTCGTAAACACACAGTGTAAGCCCAGGTAAGACACCGTGTTCTGTGGTAACTGATCTTGGACTGCACTAGTTGCCAGTTACCAGTTTTTTAATTTCAGGTACAAAATAGGTTATTTGTACTGAGGCAGCATAAAATTGGTTAATTGAACTGATCTATGAAGGATTTTATCAAGTTAAATATGTTTAAACCAAAAGATTCTTGGTTGATGAAAGGGATTTTCCGGATCGAGTAATCAGCTTCCGTTCCCGTTTTGAAACCGGTTTGGGGCAAAATGTCTATGTCGCGAAAAGTCTCGTTACCGCGGTTGTCACAGGTTTTACCACTGGCGTGCCTTATATTCTTCCGCGGATAGTCATCAATGCTTTTCATTGATAAGAATTCTTTTGAACAAAAAACATCTACACATGTACAGTAAGATAAGTGCGTTCATGATGGTGATTAATAGAACATACAAATTATAATAGTTAGTTTAACTGAAAGCCTATTGTGAAACTTTTTAAACTGTTTTGAATGTGGAACAATATTTTTTCACGGATAATTTTGGTGATTCTTCGGCCGTTTGCATATTCGATCAGATTTTAGCTTAAGAGTTCCCTCTGGTGCGATTGAGAGACAATCGCACCAAAAATGACAACATTAAATATTGGTAAAAATGACTGTTTTTCAGATACAAATACTGACATTTTTCATATATCTGCTCAAAACATAGATTGTGGGTACTCGTTTCAACCGCCTTGGCAAGCTGGTTATAACGAGTAGCCAAGGCGGTTCTAACGAGTAGCCACAATCTATGTTTTTGAGCAGAAATAAGAAAATGTAATGTATACTCCTGTAAACCCCAGTTTTTCTATAAAAACATGGGGTTTAAGGGGTTCAAAATTATATAGGCGTGTTTGCTGGATGATCACTATGTTAAATCTGACCCCGCCCATAGGGGCTAGAAGAAATTTATGGGCTGCATGATGTTTCCACGCAGAGCTGAATCTGGCCCGTACACTAATACTGGTACATGTCAACCGCTTAGTGGATCTAAGCCTTTCCAGGAACCGCGGTGCGAGGCGGAGCGTCCATGCTAATAAACCCTATTGGTTTCATTGGGCGACAGGGCTTTAGATGTCATTGCATCTCAATGTCGGGTAAAAGTCTCACAAAATTGGAAGCAACGTCTCCAAAATGACCTTTACAGTGTTGACGGGGACGTTAAACCTCAAATCAAACAAACAAACACTATGTTAACTTATCAGTCCAACTTGTTCTGTCGCCCCCACCCATCGGGTTTGGAGAAATATAGGCTTGTTTGGGTGGGAGGGCCTGAGATGTCGTTTCATCTCAATATCGGTAAAACGACCGACAAAATTGGAGAAACGTCTCCAAAATGACCGAAATAGTGTTGATGGGGACATAAAACCTCAGCTCAAACAAAGAAAAACAATCCAATTTTTCTCCATACAAAATGCTGTACACCTCAGCTCAAACAAAGAAAAACAATCCAATTTTTCTCCATACAAAATGCTGTACAGAAATTCATGACACATATCTGATATGTTAAACCTTATGAGACTCAACATATGTTTGAATGAAAAAACAATCATAATTTCGAATTTAGAACGAGTTTTCAGGTGCAAAAAAGTAAAATTGCATCCAAACAATGTAATAAAGACAGTAGACAGTTTTGCAATTTATTTTTTGCACTATAAAAGACATACGAGATATTCTAGAACATAAAACATGAAGATAACTGCGCCCGGTATAAAAAGGTGTGGATGGTAAAACATTCTAAATAGTAGCTTCGGACAAGTCAATTTCTTACTAACTTCCGTTCGGTGACAATCTGGGACTGTACCGTTTGCCAGGGTTCTTTTTGGGGCGCTACATATTGGTTAACCCTAATATAACAATGGAATCATCCACCTAATAAGTTTTGCAACGATAGGGTTGTCAGTTTTTTGTTGTTGTTTTTTTGTGGCAAATTTTACAAAAACGAAAATTCTTCTAGCAAACATTGTAGACCCAGATCAGACGTCGCATTCCGCGGCGTCTGATCTGGGTCTGCACTGTTTGACAATATCCCCAAAAAGGGCCGCTGGGCATATATGGGTTAATGCACTTGCACATGTAACCCGACGTTTGATTGGATAACGTCAAACTTCCTGTCTGAAATCCCACGTCGTCATGTAACGCCGCTTTTCATTGGGTAGTAGTTTTGTTTTACGCAGCTCGCAACGATTGCGGCTTTCAGCAAAGTAGTGTAATTTTAACAAAACAATTCAACAAATGCATTAGAATGGGGATAACTGTATAGAAAATCGTCGGATTTACGATCGTAAATTCCGCTGACGAGTCGCCGTAAAACGAAATTTCCAACCGTTATACCGCCGATTTACCCCCCCCCCCCCCCCACACACACACACACACACAGCCAATGACAACTTGGATACATTTATACCCTAAACATATACAATGCAAATACAATACATTCAGGGTGCTATCAAATTTTACTGATGTTTTGCAATCTGTTGCGTGCTTTCTCTGTTTAAAAACCATTTGATATCTTGTCTACTTTAGAGTTTTAAATACCCAGTGCATGTATTACTAATCTGATATGTTGAAGCAAGTTGTATATGTTCATGTACTAAGCAGGCAAACGTCGCTGGGGCAACGTCAAATCAACGTCGATGCAACGTCATGACGTTTCACCGACGTGGGTGTGACATTGTACCGACGTCATGACGTTGTACCGACGTTGAGGTGAGGTAAAATGCCTGCTGGGTAGTATATCAGCAAAACTAGAGGCCCGTTGGCCAGAAATTGCTCAGCTGGATGAGGCTGATCATGATATACATCACGTGAACAAGTCCGTGAAATGACCACCCCCTTACACCCCACTTTATATAGAGAAAACTGGGGTTTACGGGGGTAAACAATATTTTTCTTATTTCTGCTCCAAGACATAGGTTGTGGGTACTCGCTAGAGCCGCCTCAATGAGGCGGTTCTAACGAGTACCCACAACCTATGTTTGCAGTATAAATAAGAAAAATATCAGGGATTTTCATCAGAAAAGTATCCATTTTGGAGATGAGAAATATTTATTATGTCGCACGGGTGTGTTATCGTAATGCATTGTGTCATGGTGACCACCTTGGCTATCAGATCTGATTGCCTTTTTAAGCATTGCCATGTCGCCCTGAGCCTCCGATCAAGTTTTAAGCGCAATCAGACTTTTGGTTTGGGAGGAGATGTCGTTTGAAGAAATCCAAAATGGTCACCATGGCGGCCGCCTTAGGAATCAAATATACTCCAAACATAGATTTTGGGTACTCGTTAGAACCGCCTCAAGTAGGCGGTTCTAACGAGTACCCACAACCTATGTCTTGGAGCAGAAAACGAAACTAATAGCAACTCCCGTAAACCCTATTTTTCTATATAAAGTGGGGTTTAAAGGGTGTTCATTACACGGACTTGTTACAAGTAACATGATATCACTGAAATTGTTCTGACGTCCACTTGTTCAACTGCAAAATTGTTAGCCATTTACTGGTGTAAAATAGTCAGGAAAAGCCCCAATAAATAAATTAGCGAAAGAATAGAAATACTGAGTGGTACACAGACACAGACAAGGCAACGCCAATTACCATAACAACCTAATGCAAAACATTACGAAAACATATCTCTGTGCTACTGAAATGGCGTTTTAATTTCGCTAACATTTTCAAACATTTTTTTTTTTTTACATTTTTCTTACATGTTTTCAACAGGAAAACACACCTTTATAATTCTGATCCCCTTGAACCCCACTTTTATGTAGTTACTCGTTAGAACCGCCTCGATGAGGCGGTACTAACGAGTACCAACAATCTATATTTTGAGCAGAAATAAGAAAAAATATCACAATTTTTTTATCTTTAACTTGTCATTATTTTTCGGTGATAAACATTACGATGTATTATATGGTGTGTTTTCGTAATGTCTCACCCAAACATAGATTGCTGACGCTCGTTAGAATCGCCTCAACTGATATGGTTATAACGAGTATCCAAAATCTATGTTTTCGAGCTTTTGGAGCCAAAACAAGGACTAAAATGTATACTCTGTAAACCTTAGTGTTCTCCATATAAAGTAGGGTTTACATTGGTATTCATCACACGGACTTGTTAGCATGATGGGAACGAACGCCTTGCGATGGCCAGCAGAACGACTTTTAGGGCCTTCAGCGAAAAATAATAATAATAATAATAATAACAGTATTTGAAATTACACCCACGAGAGATATTGGTCTCTGTTACATGTACATGTATGCCTGTAGAAAAATCCTTTTTTCATTTGGAGGAAGGTGATCACATGTAATTTTATAACTTTTTCTTCAAAACGTACATGTATATTGTCCGTCCCCTTTCTGTTCGGTAGGTGATGTTGTTCAAAGAATTTCAAGATGGCCGCCATGGAAGCCATCTTGGATATAGAAATGGACTGAATTGAGTAATTTTGAATCACAATGTCTCTCTGATGGCTCTCATCAAGTATCAGCCCAATCTCATTTTTAAGAATTTCAAGTTGGCTGCCATGCATGGTGGTCAGCTTGGATATCGGAATGGAGTGGTTTTAGCAATTCTGAATCTCCATGTCGCTCCGATGCCTCCCCTTAAGTCTCAGCTCAATCTGACTTTTGGTGTTTTGAAGTATGTCAAGATGGCCGCCATGATGTCATCCCGAATAATCTTCTGAAGATCAAATCAGCAAAACCTCCCTAACCAATGCAAACATATGGATAACATGAGCTATCGGATGAATTCTTTAGGGACTCATATGTACACATGAGTTCGAATTAGCCGAGGTAATCTAGCTTTCCATGTTTGAGTTAAAGAAGGTTCACTGTGCATGGTTGCATATATGTCGATTGTTTTATGAAACAGTCAGAATAAACTTGTACACTCCGCGTTTTTCAATTCTGTGTTGTAGACTAACTTCCAAAGGATTACCCTTTTGTTTTGTTTGTTTGAATTAGGGTTTAATGTCCCCGTCAACACAATTTAGGTCATTTTGGAGACGCTGCTTCCATATAACTTCACAACAGTTGGTGTTCAGGGAATGTGTGACTGCCGTAAAATGTCTCCCTGTCCTTCACCATAGTGTGGGTTAATTTTCTTGTCCTTGAGACCTTTGATTCCACTTCAGAATTTTGGAAGTGTTCGAGGGTCACTGATGAGGCCTTATTGACCTAAACTAGCTCGTCTAGCCCAGAAAAGTTTAACACTCCGCTGTTTACAGGAATATGTTGAAATCGTCGCTACCAAGAGATTGCCCTTGTTATAGGGCATTTATAATGTAGTCAAACGGAAATCTATTTGGTTGCAAATTTTACGCAACAGTAGTAAGCCAAAATTAATAAATCCTTGCATATAAAAGGGAAAATTACGGAATGATCGTGCGGGAATAGATGCGACTGATATAGTTTCGGGCATTTCAATTACGAAAATACGCCTATACAAATACATTGTAAATTTATGGCCGAAAAAAACAAACAAAAAAAAAAAAACACGAAAACTTCCAGATGAAAGAATGTGATATTTTTCTTTTTTCTGCTCAAAATATACTTCTCGTAGATTGTGGGTACGCGTAAGAACCGCCTCATCGAGGCGGTTCAAACGTGTACCCACAATCTATATTTTACAGCAGAAATAAATGAGGCGGTTCTAACGTGTACCCAAGGCAGTTCTAACGTGTACCCACAATCCATATTTTACAGCAGAAATAAGAAAAAAAGGTTTACCCCTCTAAAACCCAGTATAGTATATAAAAGTGGGGTTGGAGGGGGCCAGAATTATATATGTAGGCGTGTTTTCGTAATGTCTAAAACGGGAGAGAACTTCCATGACTCACTGTTTGCAACCCAGTCAACTGAACCTTTTCAAAGACAGGCCTACTCTAAAAGAATGAGTGACTGTTCTCTTCCGAAGCAAAGCATAAATTGTTACCCTAAGGGTTTAACTTCTGTTACATGTATTAATGGAGACAAAACATTTTTTTTATTAATTGCATCCTCGAGAAACATATACTTTCCCCTTAAGGGGAATGGGTACACCTGACGAGCAAATTCTTTCCTTTAAGAGTTGACCCCTTTTTCCGTTGGACATGTCTTATGGAAAAGTGAACAGAAAGTCCCGAAAGTTGTCTCCCTTTGTAAAATGGCGAAAAATCTGCCAGGTGTTCCCATTCCCTTTAACAGTTTTGTTTGTTCGATTTGAGGTTTAACGTCTCCGTCAACACTGTAAAGGTCATTTTGGAGACGTTGCTTCCAATTTTGTGGGACTTTTACCCGACATTGAGATGAAATGACATCTCAAGCCCTGTCACCCAATGAAATCAACAGGGTTTATAAGCATGGACGGGCCAACTCGCACCGCTTTGCCTGGGCAGGCTTAGATCCTCTAAGCGGTTTACCAGTACTCGTGTGCGGGTCGGGTTCAGCTCTCCGTGGAAGCATCATGCAGCCCATATATTTCTTCAAGCCCCGATGGGCGGAGGCGGATCCCCTTAATAGAGAAAAACCATTATTTGAAGAATTGCATCCTCTGTAAACATATACTTTCCCCTTAAAACGAGATTAAATCGAATGCCATGGGGATAAAAACAAACTTTAACAAGCTGTTACAGCAAAGCCGGTACATAACACAATTCCTGAATGGCATGTGTATCCTGCAAGTCAGGACACAGTAAAGTAGTCCATAGAGAATGCATCCAGTACCTCCAGAAATCTATATACAGTAAAATTCCGCTATTAAGACCACCTAAAATTAAGACTAAATCTGCTGTTTATAGCTTTTTGACAAGGTTTCGGTAAAATTGGAAGCAACGTCTCCAAAATGACCTATACAGTGTTGAAGGGGACGTAAAACACCAAATCAAACAACCAAATTATTATTTCTTTTTTATTTCTAAACCCAGTTTCTCCATAATAAGAGACCACCTTTAGGACCGTTCAAAAGTGGTCTTTTTCAACAGTCTAAAAGGTGGTCTTAATACAGAAATTTTACTGTATTCGATATTTTTGGGGAACGAAAGTTTGTGCACTGGGTCACCGTCACATTACAAAGATGGCCGTCATGCCCATATTTGGTAAAAACCTTTAAAATCCTCTTCTCATGAACCAGTAGCATCGGGGACTCGGGCTAGTTTGCTCAAATGATTTGTTTTGCTTCAGCACTTTCAAATGACATCTTCTCTGAAATCACAGGGTTATCCTGATTTGACTTATTAAAGGTTTGTTGTGTGTACACATTAGAATCGCCTAAACGAAGCCATTCTAATGAGTACACACAACATACTGTGTGTACTCATTAGAATCTCCTCAATGGGCACACTGTGTGTACTCATTAGAATCGTCTCAGTGAGGCGGTCCTAATGAGTACACACAACAAACCTTTATTTCATAGAAGATCGTAACGAGATCAACATAATCCCCACTATGTTTCATGACCTGAAACTATGATTAAACCTCTATAGTTTGAAATACCCCTATTTCGATCAATTTTTCATGATGCCACAGTTATTCGAGTTATCGTAGTTCGACTGAATTTAGGATTGTCTATTGCGTTAATTCTGGTTTTATCCTGAAAAGAAATGCTGTGTGTACAAATTAGAATCGCCTCGGTGAGGCGATTCTAATTAGTGCACACAACATTCCTTCATTTCCAGTAATTCGAACAGATATCATCATGATCTCTTGCTTTGACTAAATCTCAGCTCTTCGAACCACCCATATCTTAAACAAAGGTGTTCGAGATATTGAAATTCGTTTATATGGGCAATCAGGAGCGGCTTGTCGTAGTTATATGCTTAATCTATTCAGGTAACCTGGATGATGTATAGCATTGACGCTTAATCATTAGGTCTCTCACAGCTGTGGGTTCGAGCCTGTCCCAGGTCTTGATTTGGGGTTTAACGTCCCAGTCAACACTATTTAGGTCATTCTGGAGACGTTGCTTCCAAATTCGTGGGACTTTTACCCGACACTGAGATGACACAACATCTTAAGCTCTGCCGCCCAATAAAACGCAAAGGGTTTATATGCATGGACGGTCCGACTCGCACTAGTTTACGTGGGCAGGATTTGAGCCTCTAAGTGGTTTAACAGTACCCGTGTGTGGTCAGTATCAGCTCTGCGTGGAAGCAACATGCAGTCCAATCTATTTCGTCAAGGCCCGGTGGGTGGGAGCGACGGTAAACAGGATGATGTGTAGCATTATAAATCCACATTTTACGGGTCTCCTTTGCCTGATGGGTTAGACCACTTACTCTTAATCATTAGGTCTCTCACCGCTGTGGGTTCGCACCTGACCGGGGTCACATGTAACAATAACAAAACGCATGACGGCATTGTATGTCAACGGCGAGTCATGAAAACAAACAATAGAGCTACTTTGTATGAAGAAACGCTCTACAGGCTGGGTAATTTTCCGCCGCCGACGGCACTTTTACGGTAAAGCCAGTTTTGCTATATAAAAGTGAGTTTAAACGGTCTGTCAAAATTTTGGAACACAAGTTTAAAATAAGATCTTATATATTTCCCACATATGCCCCCGCCCATCGGGGCTTGAAGCTTGAAGAAATATATGGGCTGCATGATGCTTCCACGCAGAGCTGAAACCGACCCGTACATGAGTACTGGTAAACCGCATATAGGATCTAAGCCTGGCCAGGCAAAGCGGTGCGAGTCGGCCCGTCCATGCTTATAAACCCTATTGTGTTCAATGGGCGGCAGGGCTTGAGATGTCATTTCATCTCAATGTCTGGTAAAAGTCCCACAAAATTGGAAGCAAAGTCTCCAAAATGACCTATACAGTGTTGACGGGAACGTTAAACCTCAAATCCATCACGAAAACACGCCTATATAAATTTGACCCCCTTGAACCCCACTTTTATATAGTAAAACTGGGGTTTTAGGGGGTCTACCTTAATTTTTTTATTTCTGCTCTAAAATATAGATTGTGGATTCTCGTTAGAACCGCCTCGATGAGGCGGTTCTAACGAGTGACCACAATCTTTATTTTGAGCAGAAATAAGAAAAATATCACAATTTTTCATAATAAAATTTTCATTTTTTCGGCAATAAAGGTACCAATGTATTTGTATTGGCGTGTTTGCTTAATGCAAACAAAATATATTTCCCACAAATCTGATTAATCTGTTGTGTTTTATTATGCAGCTAACACAAGTTTGATGCACTGAACGTGTAGGGTGGCTATAATCTGAAAAATGAACGAAACAGAAACCAGAGTTGCATTACGAAAACACGCCTATACAAATACACTGTACACTCTCACGCCGAAAAAACGAGAATTTTAAGAGGAAAAATTGTAATATTTTTCTTATTTCTGTTCAAAATATAGATTGTGGATACTCGTTAGAACCGCCTCATCGAGGCGGTTCTAACGAGTATCCGCAATCTATATTTCACAGCAGAAATAAGACAAAAATGGTTAACCCCTAAAACCCCAGTTTTACTATAAAAAAGTGGGGTTCAAGGGGGTCAAAATTATATAGGCGTGTTTTCGTGATGTTTTAAAATTCCTTCATATCAAAAGGTATGGATACCAAGGAAATCCGCGGCCCTATGGGGCGCCGTTTTACTATTTAATCCGTATTTATAGATATCCATAATTATTTATGGATATCCATAATTCGAATTATGGATATCCAATATTCTAAATATGGATATTCATTATTCGGCTGATTTATGGATATCCATAAATCAAATTATGGATATCAATAAATCGAATTATTGATATCCATAAATCGAATTATGGATGTCCATAAATCGATTTATGGATATCATCAATATAGATCGAAATATGGATATCCATAAATCGAATTATGGATATCCTTAATTCGAATTATGGATATCCATTATTTGGTTGATTTATGGATATCCATAAATCGAATTATGGATATCCATAATTCAACTCTGCAAATAGACCTAATGAATAATGACTGCTCCCTTTGCAAAATAATAAAATCGACTATTCGCGTCAGGTTTCCGATTTAGATGTGTAATAAAAGCCGGGGTGGGGGTGAAGGTAATGTAGGGTAGGCTTGGTGGTGGTCTATGGTGTAGCAGCGATATGTTTTGTTTGATTTGAGGTTTAATTGATTTGAGGTTTAACGTCCCCTTCAATACTATTTAGATCATTTTGAAGACGTTACTTCCAGTATGTTGGGCATTAAGCCTTCATTGAGATGAAATGCCGGCCTCGGTAGCTCAGTTGGGTGCGCGCCTGACTGGTAGTCAGGAGGACAACATTATTTCGTGGGCCGGCAACATTCTTTCATGGAGATTGATAATGAAATATTTTCTACGGTCATTCTCTCCCTTTCGCTGATTCAAGAAGGGCAGTTGTCAGTTTCTGGCGAAAGAATGTGCAGTGTACTGGTTTACTGCTTACGTATAAGCCTGCCCAGAAAAAGTGTGGATATGTAAACTGACCGGCCAAAAAATGACATAAATATGTGTTGACTGGGCCGTTAAACTCAAATACAAACACACAAACATCTCAATCCCTGTCGCCCATTGACTCGCACGACTTTGTTTGGACAGGCTTAGACCTTCTAAACGGTTCACCAGTACTCTCAGCTCATGCAGCCAAATCTATTTCTCCAAGACCCAATAGGCGGGGGCCAGAAGGTATATCTGAATCTGCCTGGTACTCCATACATCTCAAGTAGAGTATTATATGGATATATGTTAATACTATATACAGTGAAATTCTGCTATTAAGACCACCTAAAATTAAGACTAATTCTGCTTTAAAAATTTATTTAGAAAGGTGCAGTTATTCTTTTTTCGTGAATTCTGCACACAATGTCCTCTGGTCAGGGACCACAATTGGAACTGTTCAAAAGTGGTCTTAATATAGGAATTTTACTGTTCGTTTAACGACCATGTGCATTTTCTTCTCCAGAAAGCATGCACGAATTGCCTGTTTGGATCATTATAATCTTACGTCCGACTTTCAGTGTCCTTAGGTGCGCAGTCCTCGTAGAGGTGATTCCGAGGGACAGGATGCGTTGGCCGGAATTTCCAGATCTTACAGCTGGTTCCGATATTTAACTTCACACGTGGTGGGCGTTCAGCGTATGGCGTCCGTTGCTTTTGAAGCCTTACGGGCTGAAAAGGCTGCACGGCAGAGAGGTCTCTTTGACTGGCCATCATCTTCAGCGATGATGAAGACGAAGATTTTTACATTAAACAATCACGTGTCTTAGGGAGAAATCATTAAACCAAAAGCATTGGCGGTGATTTATGGATATCCATTATTCGAATTATGGATATCCATAAATCGATCTGAATTATGGATATCCATAAATCGAATTATGGATATCGATAATTCGAATTATAGATATCCATAAATCAGAGGAATAATGGATATCCATAAATCGAATTATGGATATCCATAAATCGATCTGAATTAATGATATATATAAATCGAATTATGGATATCCATAATTCGATTTATGGATATCCACAATTCGAATTACTGATATTCATTATTCGGCTGATTTATGGATATCCATAAATCGAATTATGGATATCCATAATTCGATTTAAGGATATCTATAAATACGGATTAAATAGTAAAACGGCGCCCATACGGCTCTCACTCATCGAGGCTTGGAAAAATAGAAAAGGCTGCATGGTGCTTCCATGCAGAGCTGAAACTGGCCGCATACGAGAGTACTGGTAAACAGCTTAGACGGTCTAAGCCTGTCGAGGCATAGTGAGGCGAGTCGTACCGTCCATACATACAAACCCTATTGATTCATTTGGCGGCAGGACTTGAGGTGTCATTTCATCTCAATGTCGGGTAAAAGTCCCTCCCAGTTGGGAGCAACGTATCCAGAATGACCTAAATAGTGTTGACGGGGATGTTACACCTCAATTCTAACGAACAAAACCATCCTTTCGCTGATTCAAGAAGAACAGTTATCATATACTGACTGTACTGGTTACATGTAACAGCTGATGTATACAGGAAAAGTATTGGGTAGACTGACCGGCTCGAAATGACCTAAATAGTGTCAATTCAGGTCTATATTAATGGGAATAGGAACATCTTCAGGGAATGCAACTCCTGCAAAAGTATTTTGGTCTCCCACATCAATAATGTTCAACTGTTAAAGGAAAGAATTTGCTGGAGCAAATTCTTTCCTTTAGGAGTAGACCCCCTTTTCAGTGGGCCAGGGCCCATAGAAAAGTTAACAGGAAGTCCCGAAAGTTGTCTCCCTTTGCAAAATGGCGAAAAATCGTGCTAGGTGTTCCTATTCCCCTTAAATACATTGACAAGTACATGTACCTGTGCAATATAGCGCCCCCGCCCATAGGGGCTTGAAGAAATATATGGGCTGCATGATGCTTCCACGCAGAGCTGAATCCGGCCCGCACACTAGTACGGATAAACCGCTTAGAGGATCTAAGCCTGTCCAGGGACTGCCGTGCGAGGCGGACCGTCCATGCTAATAAACCCTATTGGTTTCATTTGGCGACAGGGCTTGAGATGTCATTTTATCTCAATGTCGGGTAAAAGTCCCACAAAATTGGAAACAGCTTCTCCAAAATGACCTTTACAGTGTTGACGGGGACGTAAAACCTCGAATCAAACAAACAAAACCTGTGCAATATAAAGACAGACGGTCAGCTGTCCAATATAGACCGTCTGATGCTATCATTGTTGACAAATTAATAAGTTTAACCCATATTTGCCTATCATTCCATTTCTGTGGGCATTGGCAAACAGTGCAGACAAAGATCAGACGCCGCAAATGCGGCGTCTGATCTAGGTCCACACTGTGCGCTTATGGCACATGTAAACCTGGCACCCTATAATTGGACATGGACCAGTCTAAACTTATTTAGGTGGAAGATTCCATTGTCATATATGGGTTAACCAGTGTTCTACTGTTCTTGAGTTTTACGTTACCAAATATAGAACCAGACATCTGTTGTACAAACACATGTAATCTACGTTCATTGATCGCAGGTCGGCGCAAATATGATAAAGTACAATCTGCTGTCATTTTGACCCTGGACGCACCCCACTCTTAGAAGCCCCCGTGGTATATTGGTTAAGCTACTCGTCTTATAAACCAGGGGCCGTGGGTTCGATTCCGGGCTTCTTCAGACTTTCGGTTGAGTCTTTAAACCGAGGTCCCAACGGGCCTCCGTGGCCTAGTGGATAAGAGCGCTGACTCTTAGTCGTAGGTTCGAGCCTCGCTCGGCCCACGTGTGAGACGCCAAGTTCTGCAACGGAAGGTCAGGTGGTTTTTCTCCGGGTACTCCGGTTTCCGCCCATCTCTGATTAACGATTAGCTCGATAAGAGTGAAATAATCTTGAAAGGGCCGTAAAACCCAAACCAAAAAAAAAAAAAAAAAAAAAAACCGAGGTCCCATCTCCGTATGACCCTTGTTGTTGGAGGGACGTAAAACTTAAATATACACACATACACCATACCCTTGCATATACCCTTGCAAATTTTAGCGACATGGAACGCGATAGCTAGGTGGTTAGTGCACTTGCCTCTGATGCAAGAGACCCCCCCCCCCCCCCCCCCCCGGTTGATCCTCGGCAGGGGTGATAAAAAACATCGTCCATTGACGTCAATGCATGAATGAATGTCATGAAGTGCACCGTCCTTCGGATCGGGACGGTAACTGGAGGCATCCCCTGAGCATGTTAATGACCCCTACCGTAATTACAAGATTACTGTGTAGGCTTTCACGGTGCAATTCTGGAGTGTATGTACATGTAGCATATACCGTCTGTGTCCACTCTTTGGGTTAAGGCGAATTCGGAAGAAAGAAAGGTAATCCTTTGGAAGCAAGGATTTAAAGACAGTATTGAAAACTGTCAAATGGACCAGATTCTTTTTTCTATACCTTACACGAAAGTTTCGGCCAATTCTGCCTCATCAGTGACCCTCAGATATATTCGAAATTCCGCAGTGAAATCAATGATCCCAAATGACTAGAAAATATAACCAACACTATGATGAATAACAGGGAGACTTTTTACTGCCGCTACACATTCCCTTAACACCAGCTGTGGTGAAGCCTCGTTAAAAATATGCATATCTAAGCTTAGCAATACTGAGTGTATGTCATGGTTCTGTAAGTGGCTTTTTCCAGTGAAAAGAAAAACAAATGAGATATTTTTCTCTACATTTCGATAACATGCATGTACTCATGTGCATCAATGGCAACTTTCATATTTAAAGCACTAGGATTTGCAGAATCATTGCGATAACACCCCTGTGTGCATAGTGCATTATTTCATACCTTCAAAATACTTTTCTTATTTATGCACCAAACATAAGTTGTGGGTGCTCGTTATAACCGCCTCATTGAGGCGGTTCTAACGAGTACAAACAGACAATGTCTTGACGCACCAATAAGAAAAACATAATGTATACCCCAGTAAACCCCAGTTTTCCCAATATAAAATGGGGTTTACATGGACTTGTTAACATGATAACTTTTTCTTTACTTTCCGTATTTTTATCCAAACATAACTTGTGGATGTTCGTCAAAACCAATGAGGCGGTTCTAATGAGTACCCACCATCTATTTGTTTGGAGCAATAATTAAGAAAATAATATTTTCTTTGTAAATCTCATTTTTTTTTCTCTGTATAAAATGGGGTTTACAGGGGTGTTCATTTCGTAGACTTTTTAACGTAATGAATTTACTGTTATCGTATTGTGCTTCTGTCAAACATACAAAGAAGCCTCCGTGGTGTAGAGGTTACGCTACTCGTCTTGTAAACCAGGGGTCGCAGGATCGATCCCGGGCTTCTCCAGACTTTCGGATGAGTCTTTATACCGAGGTCCCGTCTCAGTATGACCTTAGTTATTGGTGAGACGTAAAACTCAAACACTCACTCACTCAAACATATACATGTATTGTACTTGCTCTTTAGGACCGCCTCCCAGAGGCTGGTATAAAGAGAACCTAATATCTATGTTCAGACTATATTTTAAATAGCATTATTATTTGCCTAGCCTGTATTGTTCGGAGGTCATCAGTATTAACACTGAGGTCAAAAATCAATAATCATGTTTTTAATGGCGTCAATTAATAAAATTGTCATTATTCAAGTAGTTTCGTATTGGATCAGTTACAGGTCCACGATCAGCTGTATTGGCCTCGGCCTTCGGCCTCGGACCAATACAGCAGACCTCGGACTTGTAATTGGGCCAATACGAAACTACTTGATTAATAACATAATAAGAATAATCATTACATGGACGTGTTTAACGTGCCAAAATTTGCAATTCATTTTCTAAACAAATATTATTGAACCTACATTCTTGAATATCTTAATTAATCCGTCTCATCTTGAGTTGAGTTTTAACAGATATCGAGTGTCAGTTACGAGGGCGAGTCAATAATATAAGAATCTTATATGGGTGTGAGGGGAAAAATCCGTCCCGAGGGGCACTGTCCGGCATCACGAGGCTTGCCGAGTAATGCCGGACAGTGATCCCGAGGGGAGGATTTTTCTATCCATGCCTCACACCCATAGGCCCCTATTAGATTCTTTTTCTTGCATACCTTCCATTTCTTAAAGCGGATTTTAAATGCTGCAGTCACTTCGGTTACCAACGTCCGCCATATTGTGTTGACACTGCAGGAATGTTTAGTGACGTTGCTGTGACGTCAACCTTAACGACGGCGAATATGAGGTCGTAATCAACCAGTGCATTTATCAAACACGCGATTATATGCGATTTTGGGTCGGAACACCAGGGTCAGAACATAAATTTCTATCCCAGGGTAAAATCACGGATTTCCTTGTCTGGTGTGCAAGAATAAAACATCTAAACTTATTTCTTGGTAAGATCGATCTCTTCTTTTCCGCTGTAATTGCCCTCTAAAACGACACACTTGGATCAACGCTGTTCTAGTGCCATCAGCCCAGAACTGAAGAAGCCAGGGTCCTTGTCTCCGACCCACTACTCAACTGCCGCCAAGACTTCTTCGTTGGACCGGAAATGACGACCACGGTTCAATTGAGGTTTACGTGTAACGTCCCCGTCAACACTGTATAAATCATTTTGGAGACATTGCTTCCAATTTTTTGGGACTTTTACCCGACATTGAGATGAAATGACATCTCAAGCCCTGCCACCCAATGAAAGCAAAAGGCTTATATGCACTGGACGGTCTGACTCATAACACTTTGCATGGGCAGGCTAAGGCCATCTAAGCGGTTTACTAGTACTCATGTGTGGTCAGTTTCAGCTCTGCGTGGAAGCAACATGCAGCCCATCTATTTCTCCATTTCTCCGTCCACGGCTATCCTTTTTCAAGTTGGGGAATAGGAAATATTCACCAGGAGCTAAGTCCGGAGAATAGGCGGGTTGCGGTATGAGCTCGTATTCATTTCGCTCAACACCACCCAATGCATGTTAGCAAGTGTGGGGCTCTAGCATTGTCGTGTTGGAGCAGATCTCTTTGGAGAGTTTACCTCGACGTTTTTTCACAGATCGCAGTTCTCAGATGATCGAGCAAATCTGCATAATACGCATCTATTATTGTACTTTGCTTTGCTAGAAAGTCCAACATAAAAACTTATTGTGCGCCCCAGAATACAGTTGGCATCACCTTGCTAGCAGAGGGTTGTGTTTTGAACTTCTTTGGCCTCGAAGACCCCGGCCATACCCACTGGCGACTTTGAGTTTTTTTTCTCTGGCTCATAATAATGGACCCAGGTCTCATCTACAACCACCAAACAACTTCCTTTGACATAAAACGCTTCAACAATGCGCTGCATAATGATGCTCTGGTTGCCATTTGCTCGTCGTAAGGAATTTTGGGACCAAACTGGCTGTTAGCTTGCTCATACCCAAGCGATCATGTAAAATTGCTGAAACGCTACCATGTGAAATGTGTAAAGCATTCGCTATTTCTTCCACCTTAATTCGCCAATCAGAGTACACCAGATCCCGTACTTTGTTACATGTACACATTTCTGATGGGCGTCCAGACATGGTGCCGTCGGCATGTGAATTTCCAACCCAGAATTTAGCTTGTGCATACGATGGTGCAGAGGACACATAAACATTGGTCAACTCGTAATGTATTTCCGGGCCTGTTTTTTTTTTTTTTTTTTTTTTCAAATACAAGTACCAAATCCTGGGACTCGCTGTGAAATAGTGAGCGCTACAGAAAAAATATGCGTATAGGATTCTGGACTCGCACAAATAGTAAAATCACTGATACAACCGTGTCACGCCTATTATCCTTGTTAATTCTCAAGCTATGGTGTGACTAAACACCCCAAAAATGCGCCATGCCAACCTGCAGTACAACCGTGTCACGCCGATTATCCTTGTTCATTCTCAAACTATAGTGTGACAAAACACCCCAACAATATGCCATGCCAACCTGCAATACAACCGTGTCACGCCTATTATCCTTGTTAATTCTCAAACTATGGTGTGACTAAACACCCCAAAAATGCTCCATGCCAACCTGCAAATACAACCGTGTCACGCCTATTATCCTTGTTAAGTCTCAAACTATGGTGTGACTAAACACCCAAACAATGCGCCATGCCCACCTGCAAAACAACCGTGTCACGCCTAGTACCCTTGTTAATTCTCAAACTATGGTGTGGCTAAACACCCCTACAATGCGCCAAGCCCACCTGCAATACAACCGTGTCACGCCTATTTTCCTTGTTAATTCTCAAACTATGGTGTGACTAAACACCCCAACAATGCGCCATGCCCACCTGCAATTCAACCGTGTCACGCCAATTATCCGTGTTTAACTAAATGCCCAAACTTTGGTGGTCTAGCAATGAACAACCGAGTAATAAATCACGATTTTGAGGTTAGTTGCAAAGTAGATCAAATCACGAGCGCCAACATTACGATAACACACCCATGCGACATAGTGCTTTTTCTTATCTCCAAAATGGCTACTTTTCCGATGAAAATCTGTGATATTTTTGTCATTTTTACTTCAAACATAGGTTGTGGGTACTCGTTAGAACCGCCTCATTGAGGCGGTTCCAACGAGTACCCACATTCTATGTCTTGGAGCAGAAATAAGAAAAATAATGTTTACTCCCGTAAACCCCAGTTTTCTCTTCATAAAGTGGGGTTTAATGGGGTGTTCATTTCATGGACTTGATCACGTGATGAAATCACGAGCGCTTCGTAACAAAATGTGATTTAGAACTCAGAAATTTATTGTCAAGAGCTGATCTATTTTGATTCTAACAATTTGAAAGTTGACAATACTGTTGTTGTTTTCTTCAAATTCTTCCAACCTTTCGCCATTGTTAGAAGAAATTCCGCCAAAATTATTGACTGTTACACAAGCATTATGTCCTTTATAACGATACCTTTCGATTCGAGAAAATGGTGTTTCACCATCTATAAAACGGCGCCTTTCTGATGCACTCTCTTATGCCACGTGATTTCACAGTTTCTTTCCACTGTCTTAAAAGGCGCATTGTGCTAGTTTGTCTGTTTGTTTGATTTGTGGTTTAACGTCCCCGTCAACACTGTAAAGGTCATTTTGGAGACGTTGCTTCCAATTTTGTGGGACTTTTTCCCGACATTGAGATGAAATGACATCCCAAGCCCTGTCGCCCAATGAAACCAATAGGGTTTATAAGCATGGACGGGCCGACTCGCACCGCTTTGCCTGGGCAGGCTTAAATCCTCTAAGCGGTTTACCTGAACTTGTGTGCGGTGAGTTTCAGCTCTGCGTGGAAGCATCGTGCAGCCCATCTATTTGTTCAAGCCCCGATGGGCGGGGACCGCGCGTTGTGCTAGAATTTCGCTATAAACCCTCCTTGTAGATTTTTTTTTCACAAATTCAACTTTGTCTTGTTCATATAAATGCTGTATTGTTTATATAAATGCCGTCTTGTTTATATAAATGGTGTCTTAAATTGTTTATATAAATGTGCAATAGGATTACTTTGTAATCAAGGTTGCAAGCCATAAATCGTATTTTTGTCTCATAGCTTCAATGTTGTTTCGAGCATTCTCATTCTGTAATCAATATCCCGTTGCCAAACAGCATTTTCTATTTCGCATGCTTGACAGTATATGCGTATCAACAATTTATTTTTTTATCTGCGAGCCTTGAAATTCAGCGCTGAAATGCATTTCCACAAACGCGTTGCATCAAACCAAGACACAAATCTAGGCTGTTCAGGTTTTCAACCCTTTCAACCATACCGACCACTAATGACCCATATGCAAACAGGATCAACAGTTTTTTCGTCCTGTTAATGAGTTGGACTAAGGTTCCGCTGTCTGAAAGGCTGAATACAGTTCACTTAATCTTCATTGTTTATATTTGTTTACTATATTTTGGTTTGATCTGTATTAAGCCAGGACACAAGCCTTATAAGGTCTTGATCCGCAAACCCATCACGAAAACACGCCTATATAATTTTGACCCCTTTGAACCCCACTTTTATATAGTAAAACTGGGATTTGCAGGGGGAAATCTTACTTTTCGTATTTCTGCTCTAAAATATAATTGTGGGTACTCGTTAGAACCGCCTCGATGAGGCGGTTCTAACAAATACCCACAATCTATATTTTGAGCAGAAATAAGAAAATTATCATTTTTTTTTCATCTTAAAATGTTCATTTTTTCGGCGATAAAGGTAACAATGTACTTGTATAGGTATGTTTACGTAATGGTTTGTCGCCACTGAATCACTGAATATTTGTATACAGAATTATTTTCTAGTGCATTAAAAGGTGCTCAGTAATTTCACCTATATCGCCTTGTAACCATGATGATTCCATTTAATGACGCTTTGATGGGTTCTCACAGCATGAAGATGGTTAACATGAAGCCAATTATCTTAATAATTACCAATAGACTAGATGCTGTGCAGCTGTACTTGTTTGTGCATCTTCCGAGTGATATAACGTAAATTCACTCGGATTCTATACAGTCGAACTTCAATGGCTCGAACACCTTTGGGACCTCAAAAATATGTTCGAGACAGGGGTAGTTCGAGCCACTGAGGCTAATGTCAGGAGGCATAACGACATACTTTAGGACATCTTTTCGGTGTTCTATAATGAAAATGTATGCTGTGTGTACTCATTAGAATCGCCTCATCGAGGCGATTCTAATGAGTACACACAGCATACATTTGCAAGATAAAAGACTAAAATAACCCCCACTATTTCTTATGTAGAGAATTTCGCTAGGGGCTCAAGAATGGGTTCGACACATATATGGTCAACGAGCCATCGGTGTTCGAGCCATCGAAGTTCTACTGTAGTTTACAAAATAGACATGGAAGAGCCATCTAAATAAAGACAGCCTGCATGTGTACTTTGTCTTGAGAACTTCTCACTACATGCTCCATTAGGAAAACAAATGTGAAATAATGGCGACCAACATGGTGTCAGAAATTACAAATATTAAGATAAAATAATTGTAATATCGTTCTTTCAACATAGATTGTTAGAACCGCCTCAAAAATACTTCTTGAGCAATGCAAATGTAAGAATTGCGATAAGAGTGAAGGTCTAAAGGTCAAATGTCAAGGTGATATAAAGCCATTGCCTCCTTTCTCTTTCGTAATAATGTGCCCCTTTCATGGTCTTTGGGGATCTGTTTTGTAGATTTTCCATCTAATTTACTAAAAAAGAAAAAGAAAAGACTCGACGCCAGAGTATAGGGGTTGACTCTATGTCTTGCCCCCATTTTATTTCGGCGTGGGGCTGGTGGAAATTTCTCTTGGTTAATGCCTAAACTGATATAAACTGCAAAATACCTTAGTAACCAACAGCGACAACTAATAGAGAGTCCTATACATCACGTGAACAAGTCCGTGAAATGAAGACCCCCCTATACCCCTCTTTATATAGAGAAAACTGGGGTTTAAATGGGTATACATTATTTTTCTTATTTTTGCTCCATTACATAGGTTGTGTGTACTCGTTAGAACCGCCTCATTGAGGCGGTTCTAACGAGCACCAACAATCTATGTTAAAAGCAGAAATAAGAAAGATGTTATCATTTTTACCTCAAATTTGTCACTTCTGGCGCCATTATTTCATACGGACATGTTTTCCTAATGACTGTAACGAGTGCTTCTGCTGGCTCAAATCAAAACCGTTTGTGGACGATCAACACATTATTAAATAGTTGCCCGATTCGTTTGATACAAAAATAACAGCTTACATATTTTTATTTAATCGATTTGACGTCTTCGTACAATCGCGCGTTATCCGTTTACTAGTACCTGTTGATAGTAGAGTACCGATGTTTAGTGGGGTTTTGTTTGATTTGAGGTTTAACGTCCCCGTAAAAACTGTAGTCATTTTGGAGACGTTGCTTCCAATTTTGTGGGATTTTACCCGACATTGAGATGAAATGACATCTCAAGCCGTGTCGCCCAATAAAACCAATAGGGTTTATTAGCATGGACCGCGGTTCATGGACAGGCTTAGATCCTCTAAGCGGTTTACCAGTACTAGTGTGCGGGACGAATTCAGCTCTGCGTGGAAGCATCATGCAGCCCATATATTTCTTCAAGCCCCTATGGGCGGGGGCCGAATGTTTAGTGGGTAAAATCAGCCATTGATGCTGGTCATGATCCTATTTTTGCGATGTCTGGGTAGTTCTGAGAACGGTCTGTAGTTTGATGATAGACTCGGTGGCCTTTGAAAGCTTCGGAGGTCGAGCTTAGTAATCGTTTTCGTTGTACTTACTATGAAAGTCTATGGAAGGAACATGTATGTCTCTGTCCGGATGGATATCACCAATGCTTTTCTAGATTGGCATCAGTCCGTCATAATCATTAACCCTCTTAAAGAACATATTTAACATGACTACAGCTGGTGTAACGGGAATGTGTGGCGGCCGTAAATAGTCTCCCTGCCCTTCACCATAGTGTACTTTATATTTTCTTGTCCTTTTGGGATCATAGATTTCATTCTGGAATTTCGAACATTTTCAAAGGTCACTGATGAAGCCTAATTTGCCGAAACTAGATAGTCTGGCCAAAAAATACGTGTACACTCAAATGTTTTCAGTTCTGTGGTGTAGTCTTTGCTTCCGAAGGATAACCCTTTCATATAACATATTACATTAAATCAAAATGCACATTTTTAATCTATCATGGTGTTTTCAAAGAAAGCCTGATTTATCTATGTGTTTAAGATAAAGGGCAAGAGGAAAATTATAGTTTGGTAGGTTCACTTGATGTAGGGTCACTCAAATACACATCACGAAAACACGCCCATATAATTTTGACGCCATTGAACCCCACTTTTATATTATAAAACTGGGGTTTACCCCTGTAAACCTTATTTTTCTTATTGCTGCTCTGATATATCGATTGTGGGTACTCGTTAGAACCGCCTCGATGAGGCGGTACTGACGAGTACTC
This sequence comes from Lucinisca nassula, assembly GCA_963580285.1. Lineage (NCBI taxonomy): Eukaryota > Metazoa > Mollusca > Bivalvia > Lucinida > Lucinidae > Lucinisca > Lucinisca nassula. Next base: position 76,052,365 of record OY757024.1, on the reverse strand, counting down.
ACAATCTATATTTTGAGCAAAAATAAGAAAAATAGCACAATTTTTTATCCTACAATTTTCATTTTTTTCGGCGATTAAGGTTACAATGTATTTGTATAGGCATGTTTTCGAAATGAGGGTCTGACTGTCAGATTTCAGTTGCGCTTCAGAGAGAATCTCCGAAAATGAAAATGTGAGCAACTTATTTTGCAAAGCAATATTAGTCACAGATTAGACAGGCAGGGCGGAGCTATTGTGAGTAGCTACCTTTGGAATGTTCTATTAACAAAAATGTAAACCAACTCGCCCGATTCTGTGAATTCAAGTGTCCGCGCGCATCACGTGAACACGTCCGTAAAATGAAGAACCCCATAACACCGACTTTATATAGACAAATCTGGGGTTTACGGGGATATTCATTATTTTCCATATTTCTGCTCCAAGACATACATGTAGGTTGTAGGTTCTGGTTAGAACCGCCTCAATGAGCGGTTCTAACGAACACACACAACCTATGTTATGGGCATTTATAAGAAAAATATCAAGGATTTTCGTCAGAAAGGTAGCCATTTTGGAGATGTGAAAAATGCACTATGTCGTACGGGTGAGTTTTCGTAATTAACACAAACCAACCTAGGGTGTATATGGTCATTGGTCAGTTTGCAAAAAATCATGCGAAAGACACTCTACCTAATCATATTGTGGATTCAGCGAGTTTGAAATATATCTGCCGCGTCCCGCCAAATTTTTTTTTTTTTTTTTTTTTTTGGGGGGAGGGGGGGGGTTACGGCCCTTTCAAGATTATTTCACTCATATCGAGCCGATCGTTAATCAGAGGTGGGCGAAAACCGGAGAATCCGGAGAAAAACCACCTGACCTTCCGTTGCAGAACTTGGCGTCTATCACATGGCCCGAGCGAGGCTCGAACCTACGGCGGTGAGAGACCTAATGACTAAGAGTCACTAGGCCACGGAGGCCTGTCGCCAAATAGATCTGCGACTACAATTGAAATTATCACACGTCAGAGAATGAGTGATCTCAGAATTTACGACAAATGTCGAGATAGGACATCTATACGTTTATAGATTACATACTTTGGCTCCCAGTTGATTGTGTCATATCGAGTCGATCGTTAATCAGAGGTGAGCAAAACCCGGAGTACCCGGAGAAAACCTACATGCCCTTCCGTTGCAGAACTTGGCGTCCCACAAATGACCCGAGCCAGGCTCAAACCCAAGCGGTGAGAGACCTAATTACTAAGAATAAGCGCATCACGAAAACACGCCTATATAATTTTGACCCCCTTGAACACCACTTTTATATAGTAAAACTGGGGTTTACGGGGGTATACCTTATTTCTGCTCTAAAATATAGATTGTGAGTACTCGTTAGAACCGCCTCGATGAGGCGGTTCTAACGAGTGCCCACAATCTATATTTTGAGCAAAAATAAGAAAAATATCAAAATTTTTCATCATTAAATTTCATTTTTTTCGGCGATGAAGGTGGCAATGTGTTTGTTTAGGCGTGTTTGCGTAATGGGTCTTATCCACTAGGCTACAATATATTTGTGTAAACGTGTTTTCGTAATGCTGATTCCAGGACACAGTAATATATATTTCATGTTTAATTTCAATAACACTTTCGAATATTTTTAATGACTGTTTGACACCAATAAATCATATTGACATTTCTAAGTTAACAGTGATACGGGATAAGGTTATCCAGAATGACAATGATTGCCCAAATGCGGCATGAGCTGTCGAAAACTACTTCTTGATTGTAAATGTGCGTGAGTAAAGAAATAACCATTTAACTGTATTTTTTCTCTATTCATCACACTTAACTGTCATTTTCTCGAATGTTTTATATGTGCGAGTTTCACTTTCAGCTTAAAGTGGACTAATTTTTTATCGACCGTTTGCACAGACATTACGAGAACCAGCCTGTACAAATACATAGTAAATTTTACCATGTAAACTAAAAGAAAAAATAGGATGAAAAAATTGTGATGTTTTTCTTATTTCCGCCAAAATATAGATAATGGGTACCCGTTAGAACCGCCTCATCGAGGTGGTTTTAACTAGTACCCACAATCTGTAATTAAGAGTAGAATATGATAAAGTAAGGTTTACCCCTGCAAACCCTAGTTTTACTATATAAAAGTGGGTTTAAGGGGGTCAGAAGTATATAGGCGTGTTTTTGTGATGGATTAAGATATCACATGTCAGTACATTTGTTAGTTATTTACATTTTGTCCCAAAACTGCAACAACACATCGCGATGGAACGGCGTTGTTTAATTTTCCAGAACGCCGCGAGATCGCAAGAAATATGGGATATTTTTCGTGAACATGGACCTGTATTTCGTAAACATGGACCTGTATGCGCCCTCACGGCGCATTCACTTTGCTTAAACCCCAGTCACACTAGACCAAGTTCCCACAGCGTCAATGTAAAACCTGGCCGACGTAGTACGAACTTGTAAGACCTAGAAGGAACACAGTAGAAACCGATAAGGACGTGATGCGATCTTTATGGTCTTGGCTGACGTGGATGACATGAATTTAACATAAACAAACAATAGTGTGGCAAGGGTTTCTGCTTAACGTTTTTTGGATGATCCGGAGACTGCACAAGCTTTGGTCGATCAGCTAAGACTCTGATTAGATGCGGGAATGCGCATGCGTATCTGAGTCTTCGCACCTCAAAAAGCCTTAAGGGGAATGGGAGCAATTGGCAGATTTTGCTGCCATTTTTCAAAGGGGAATGGGAATACCTTCAGAGGAGGTAACTCCTGCAAAAGTATTTTTATCTCCCGTGTAAATAAGGCACAACTCTTAAAGAAAAGAATTTGCTCCTGAGGAGCAAATTCTTTCCTTTAAGTGTAGACCCTTTTCAGTGGGACAGGGTTTGTAGGAAAACAAACAGGAAGTCCCAAAAATTGTCTCCCTTTGAAAATCTGCGGAAAAATCTGCCGGGTGTTCCCATTCCCCTTAAGAGATGACACCTATTGACATGGGAGACAAAAATAATTTTGCAGGAGTTGCCTCCCATGAAGGTGTTCCCATTCCCCTTAAGCCTACACGTGAATGCGGGGTTAACCTAAAGCAATAGAAACAGACTCGGAGTAAACAAACACCATGTTAACAAGCCCATGCGTAATTTGTATGTGTGCAGAAAAATGCTTTAGTGGTGCATATTATTTTCTTATTTTTTGCTTTCAAACTACAGATTGTGGGAACACGTTAGATTGCCACATTGAAGCAGTTCTGTTCTCACATTGAAGCAGTTCGTAGCATGTTTGTTTGTTTGTGTTAGAGTTTTAACGGCCCAGTCTTTCTTTTCTTTCATATAATGATACTGCGATCGGTCACATTTGACCATTACTCGCAGGTGTACATTACATACACTCCAGGTTCTGCAGGATGAAAGCCTACACAGTAGTCATTTAATTACGGTAGGGATCTTTAAGCTGCACAGGGGATGGTTCTCCCTGCACAGGGGTGCCTCCATTGAACGTCCCGATCCAAAGGACGGTGCACTTGTGGCATCCATCCCTGCAAATATACCAATGGAGTATGTTCGGACACCACAATTTTATTACCGCTGCCAGGAATCGAACCAGGCGGCCTCTAGCATCAATGGCAAGTGCATTAACCACTGAGCTACCACGCTCCACCTGAAGTCAACACTATTTAGGTCATTTTTGAGCCGGTTAGTTTACCTATCCGGTGGCCCCCGCCCATCGGGGCTTGAAGAAACAGATGGGCTGCATGATGCTTCCACGCAAAACTGAAACCGACCCGCATACGAGTACTGGTAAACCGCTTAGAGGATCTAAGCCTGTCCAGGCAAAACGGTGCGAGTCGGACCGTCCATGTTTATAAACCCTATTGATTTCATTGGGCAACAGAGCTTGAGAAGTCATTCCAACCCCAACTCAAAAATGACCTTTACAGTGTTGACGTGGACGTTAAACCTCAAATCAAACAAACAATCACCTATCCACACTTTTCCTGGGCAGGCTTATACGTAAGCGGTTAACCAATACACTGGACATTCTTTCGCCAGAAACACACAACTACCCTTCTTGAATCTGCGGAAGGGAAGGAATTAACGTAGAAAACCCCAATGTTCAATCTCTACGAAAGAACTACGTAGCATGTATGTCAATTGCAGAAGCAAATGTAAAATGCTTGAACGCAATTCTGCATATATATGTAACAGCTTTTGCAGCTACATGTGCACATACAAACATTGAAAAGCATAGCTTTCCTAAAGAATATATCAAACATTTCTTCAAAACCGATAAAAGGTCGTCTTGAATACAGAGAACTATCCAAAATTGGCCTGACGGGCCGTGTAACGTATGCACATCAATAATAAAAAAAAACTACTGTTATTTATAATGCACATCTGGTGTTTTTGCCTCGAATTTAGTTTTGTCGGACCATTAGACCAAAATTACTTTCTTTTGTTAATCCTAGGATATCTGCGCCTGAAGAACTCCTAAGAGTGCAAAACGATTATTTTGATATTTTGATTAATGCAGTATCTTCATCCGTTTGCTAGATATGAAAATGAAAATTGCCATATATTAATCAAAGCTATAAATCAAAATACTTGCGAACACGAAACGATGTGCTGGGGAAAAGAAGACTTCATTAGTACTTCTGAAACAACTTTTCAGTCGTCAAAATATTTATTCATTTATTTATTTAATTTCATTTTAAAGGCTAACTCAGACGTCCTTACACTGAGATGAAATGACATCTCAAACCTAGCGGCCTACAGAAACTGTTAGGGGGGGGGGGGGGCTATAAAAAGGGACGGTCTAAGCAGTTTACCAGTACTCATGTTCTGTCTGTGTCAGCTCTGCGCGGGAGCACAATGCAGCCAGATCTATTGCTCTAAGATTCTGAGGAATATTTGTATTTATATATTGGAGACGTTTTTTTTTTACTTCTCCCCGCAAGTACTGACACGAACATTTTCTGATAATACACTTTTTTGCCTCGGGCTTTTTCATCAATTAGTATTACATTTACATGTATATGATTATGGATCTATGAAAATAATTTCCAGGCAAGAAATCTCTAAACGGATAACCTGCCAAACAGTTCAAGCCCAGGTCAGACACCACAGAACGTGGCGTCTAATCAGGGTGTCCGCTGTTTTCAAAATGCTCAACAATTGTCCTATTGGATTATAGAATCTATCGGCCACATCATATTACCTAGCCATAACACTTACTCTAACCCTAACTAATATTTAACCCTAACCTAACCCTAACCATCAGCGATCTACGCCTTCCAACAATCAGTGACCTACTGCTAACTCTAACCTAACCCTAACCATCAACGACCTACGCCTCCCAACCATAAATGACCTACCTCTAACCCTAAACTAACTCTATCCATTTGCGGCCTAAACGTATCTATCAGTGACCTCCGCCAAACCATAACCTAACCCTTACCATCAGTGACCTACTCCTAACCCTAACCTTGCCCTTACCATCAGTGACCTACTCCTAACCCAAACCATACCCTAACCATCAGTGACCTACTCCTAACCCTAACCTAACCCTAACCACCAGTGACCTATTCCTAACCGTTACCAAACCCTAACCATCAGTGACCTACTCCTGAACCTAACCTAACCCTAACCAACAGTGGCCTACTCTTAATCCTAAGCTAACAATAATTATAAGTAACGTCCTCCTAACCCGAACCTAACCCTAACCATCAGTGACCTCCTTGAAACCCTAACCTTCCCTGACCATCAGTGACCTACTCCTAAACCTAACCTTACCCTAACCATCAGTGGCCTACTCCTAACCCTAACCTTACCCTTACCATCAGTGACCTACTCCTAACCCTATCCTAACCCTTACCATCAGTGACCTACTCTTAATCCTAACCTAACCATAACTATTAGTAACGTCCTCCTAACCCGAACCTAACCCTAACCATCAGTGACCTCCTCGAAACCCTATCCTAACCCTTACCGTCAGTGACCTACTCTTAATCCTAACCTAACCATAGCTATTGGTAACATCCTCCTAACCCTAACCTAACCCTAACCATCAGTGACCTACTCTTATCCCTAAACTTACCTACGTGGGGTGATCAATACATTCGAGAACTTTACTATAACTTTTTTAATATACAACCAATCGCAATAAAATTTATATGGTCGATATAATAGCAATTTAGGGACAACGTCATCAAGGTATTACGTTCGTGACGTCACTAGTTTTTCAATGACGTCATATATTCGACGTCATACTTCACGTTCACCGTTCAGAAATGGCTGACGACGTTGTTGCAGAACAGAGGACTATCATTAAATTCTACGTAAAATTAGGGAAAACTATGGGCGAAATCAAAAAGGATCTCCAAAAAGTATACGGAGAAGCAGCATTTTCGAAATCTTGTTTTCAGAAATGGTGGCATCGCTTCTGTGACGGAAGAACATCGACCAAAGATGACGCCCGATCTGGCCGCATTGTGAAGTATACTATAGAGGAAAACTGTGCTGCCATTGAACAATACGTAATGGAAGACAGGCGAGTGACTGTTAGAAATGTCGCGGAGGACTTTAACTTAAGCTATGGTACAGCCCAAGAGATTCTGACGGAAAAGCTTGAATTATGCCGCGTCTGTGCAAGGTGGGTACCCCGTCTACTTCAGCCTGACCAGAAGAGTGTAAGGAAACAGATCTGTCGAGATATTCTCAACCGATATGCAGAGGAAGGTGATGGGTTACTGAATAAAATAATAACATGTGAAGAAACATGGTTCCACTTCTTTGAGCCGGAAAGCAAGCAACAGAGTTCCGTGTGGAAGCACGCATCGTCACCATCGCCTGTAAAAGCCCGACTTTCCCAGTCAGTGGGTAAAGTTATGTCCATCATATTCTGTGACACAAAAGGAATTGTGTTGAATCACTTGGTGCCAGCTAAAACTACAGTCAATAGTGAATACTACGCACATCTAATTAAATTCCAATTGCAGAGAGATATTCGAGATAAACGTCCTGAACTTGTAAGGTCGGGGTTCAAGACAACGCTCCAGTGCACGTGAGTTAACTTGTGACGTCCACCCTCAAGGAACTGGGTATCAAAACTCTACCGCATCCACCGTATAGCCTAGACTTGGCTATCTGTGACTTTTTCCTGTTTCCAAATGTGAAGGATCAGCTGCGTGGAGTAAAATATGAGACGCGAGATGAACTAGGGGCTGCTATAACGGTGGCGCTTAGGGAGGTGTCATGTGACGGCTTACGTCACGCGTTCGGCACGTGTATGAACAGATGTCAAAAGTGTATCAAGGTCAATGGATCCTATGTCGAGAAATAATAAACAGTATTCGTGAGTAGCGTTCTTCATTATTAAGTTTTAGCAAAAGTTCTCGAATTTATTGATCACCCCTCGTAGCTACAGTTAAGCTCAAGAAGAACTTAACCATTTTCGCGTTTTGTCCGCGTGACACACGCGCATTGCGTGCGTGTAAAATTATCTTGTTTTTATTCGCGGTTCATCGCGTTCATACGCGATTGCAACGCGTTTAATATCAGCCAATGGAAGTGATTATTCAAAACGCGTTAGGTAAACTCAATACGCGTTTCTCTGCGAAAGAATTACAACCAATAAGAATAAGACAGGTAAGTGCAGATAAAACGCGTGAATGCGAAAGAGCACGGGCCATTCAAAATCCTCTTAGCGCGTATGTTTGACCAATATTCTTTATTTTATGTTTTAATTCGTTCATAAATTAATGGCGGTATCGGTCTCTCTTATCAGTTGTGATTTCTTCGGATAAACACACACAATAACATTCACATTTGAAGACATATTGTTGATTGCATAACACCCTAATGTCTGGCAGTTTAGAGATAATAAACACTCGGGGTATTCTGAGGCATATGGTGTAGGGGACCAAGAGGGTAATCGTTTATCCTTGGATATTTGTTTGACAAGTCACGTCTATTTACTTGTTTGTGGGCGCTCATCAGAACCGCCTTGCAATGGATGTTTATGGTGTTTCTTACACATCTCGAAACACACCTATACAAATTTGACCCCGCTATAACCCACTTTTAAATAGTAAAATTGGAACTAAAGGGGGTATATATTATTCTTCTTATTTCTGCACAAAATATAGATTGTTGGTACTCGTCAGAACAGCCTCTCCGAATCGGTTCTCACAAGTACAACAACCTATGTTTTGTGCAGAAATATTAAAATAACGGAAAATGTTCAGTTTTGGTGGTAAAAAATCAACAGATTTGTATAGGCGTATTTTCGCAATGAAGTACCAACAATCTCTGTTTGGAACAAAGGAAAATAAATAAATATATAAGTAAATAACTAAAATTTTGGAAAAGGTAAAGGCTGAAATACACACATTTTTTAAGTTCATAAAGTTTAGCACCAAATGGCAAACAGTGCAGACCCAGTTCAGACGCAGAAAAAACTTGGCGTCTAATCAGGGCCTACATTGTTTCCAAAAGCTTCAGACATTTTCATAATATTTTTTAAGACAACACAACCTCACACTCTTAAATTTTGAAATTGTCTTGTGCTATTTACAAGGTGGAAGATTCAATTTGGTGCCAATTGGCAACAAGTACAAACCCAGATCAAACGCAACAGAGCTAGGCGTCTGATCAGGACCTACACTGTTTGCAAAAAGTTCAGGCAATTTTTTTTCCAAATTATAAATTTTGAAGAAATTTGGAAAAAATGGTAATGGTAAAAAAGACCCAGGCCAGACGCAGCAGATGTAGGCGTCTGATCAGGGCCTAGATAATAAAACATTATAAAAAGTTCTGTCATTTCCCAAATAAATTTCGAAGAAAAAAAAACCCTGATTCTTCTATATTTTGAAATGGACTAATGGTATGTTTAAGGTTGAAAATTCCATTTGGTAAAACAAATGTGTTAATGATACAAAATAAATGAAAATTACAACAATAAATAATTAAATAAATGAGCTGCTTCTGACAGTGACTGAACATGAATTATTTCGGAAATTTGAAGACAACACAACCTCACACGCTTGAATTTTAAAATTGTCTGTGCTACTTACAAGGTGGAAGATGCCATTTGGCGCCAATTAGCAAAATGTGCAGACCAAGATCAAACGCAACAGAAATAGGCACCTGATCGGGGCATACATTGTTTCAAAAAGTTTCAGATATTTTCAAAATAAATTTTGAAGAAAATACAACTTCACACTCTTAAATTTTGAAACGATCTTGTGCTTTTTACAAGTTGAAAGATCCTATTTGACGCCAAATGGAAAAAAAGTGCAGATCCAGATCAGACCTTGCAGAAGTAAGCGTCTGATCAGGATCTACTTGGTTTGCCAAAATATACATAATAAAGAAAACACAACCTCAGAATCTTTAATTTTGAAATGGATTTGTTCTTTTAACAAGGTGGAAGATTCCATTTTTCGCCAAATTTGTTTGTTTGTTTGTTTTCCAGTTTCCCCTTGTCGAGGGTCGTCAGTTGGTGGAGGTCCCAGGGAACGAATCCATGCTGGCACAACTCCGTAGCCGTGCGTTGACCCACTTATTTCTCGTTACCGGGAAATAAGTAGGTCATCGCTCGGCTCCAACCCCGTCCGTCCTAGTCTAGCATAAGTCCTTTAGCGTAAGTCCAAAGTCGCCTGCTTGTACCTAACCTTTTGCGTGTCAACATGTCTGAACCTGGTCAAAGCAGAAAAAGGTCCTGTAAAAGGGCTGTGTCGCCAACTTCAACAAGACTAAGTTTCAACAGTGCCTCTGGGGTGGGCTCCATGCGCGGTAAAGTCCAACGTGCAACTTTACCAGGCCCGGCCGACTCGGTGCTAAATCCAGTTTAAAGAGAGAGGCACTGTTTGTTTTTGAGTTTTGAAACGCCAGTCTAAAAGTGAGCGTAGAAAATGATGTAGAGTCTTTGCCAATTCCGGCTATCAATCGCGACTCATACATCTTGCTCGAGAGCTAAGTAGGTCAGATGCTCTCTCCAGGGGCCGCGCTGGGATCGGTCCATAGGCGATTTCCAAGTTGTTTTTGCACTCCCAGGCGGTTGTTGCGGGGTTTCCAGCAAGATCACGGTCGGACGTAGACGCAGTTTACCGTCTTCATGCACTTCAGCGCCATTTCTGTGAGCTCTTTCTGTTGGCCTGTGGGGCTTTCATCCCAGCAGGCCTTGATCTTCATGTGATCTTCTGGCTTGTGGATCTTGCTGTCCATCCCCTTGTAGATTAGGAATCCTGTTGATGGACTGTGTATCCCGAAGCAGGGTTCTTTGTCAGGATTCTTTCTGTTGTGCAGTTCCAGGATCACCATGTCGAGCGGCTTGTACTTTCGTGCGTCGACGATCCTGTACTTGGATAGAGCTCTCTTTTTGGTGGTCTTCAGCCCAGATCTGTCATCGGAGTTGTTTGTCTCCATCGGTGAGGCTGTTTGGATAGGTGACACAGCGGGCGCTGGAGGCTTTGCTGGTGACTTCGCTGGTGTCCCTGGAGGCTTGGTCTGCGCGGCTTGAGGTTTGCGGTGTGTCTTGGCTGCTGTCGCTGGAGGTTCTGAAGGTCGCTGGTTTGGCGGCGGCGGTGGAATCTTGGTCGGAGAAGATGGCTGCTGTTGTGGTGGCTCGCTCTTCTTCTTGAAATCTGTCTTGGCTGTTGTCTCGGACTTTGAAGTCTTGGAGGTAGCCTTACAGGATCATTACAGGGTCACTGATGAGGCTTTATTAGCCGAAACTACGTAGTATGACCCATCTTCTTTCTTATGAATGTTTTCATTGCTCTTAAAGGAACTCATTTTTGATTTTTATTTGCCTTCACTGCAGCTGGTGTTGTGCCGTGTGGCGGCCGTAAAACGTCTCCCCGTACATCAACCATAGTGCAGTTTATATTTTACTTTGGTCCTTTGAGATCAGCGTGAATATTCTGAGAAATCGGAAATATATTATTGGTTTAGACACATATTCTAGACAGGTTTTTAATTATTTGGCCCCAATTTTGATTTATATCAGTCTTTGAATCGACTGCCTATTCGAAATTCGCAAAATTGCAGTATGTTTCCTCTGGCTTTCTTTGCCGGATCATTACAGGGTCACTGATGAGGCTTTATTAGCCGAAACTACGTAGTATGACCCATCTTCTTTCTTATGAATGTTTTCATTGCTCTTAAAGGAACTCATTTTTGATTTTTATTGGATGTTGTCTTAGATGCCTTTCTTTTCGCCAAATGGCAAAAATATGCAGACCCAGATCAGACGCAGCAGACGTAGGCTTCTGATCAGGGCCTACATTTTATGCAAAGGGTTCAGGCATTTCCAAATAAATTTCTAAGAAAATGCAATTTTATTCTCCTCCGAGTTACATGTAATTAAACAAAATAAATGAAAATTACAAAAATAATTATTTAAAAAATGGGCCGCTTCTGTGAGTGTAAGAACATTAATTATTTCGGACATGTACAATAAATGACGATAATAAGGTGTTGTTTTAAACAGCTATCTTTTTAGCCCTGAGTTGCACCTGGGTGTCATAAAACTTTTGGTCAATAAACATCCTGCATTTTGACAGTCAACTTCAATCACTATGCAGTACCTGTATTTTACCCTTTACCCCCAGGCAAATGTAAATGGATAATTGACTAGTCCGCCTTTCGGAAATAATCAGATTTATTATGTTAAAACTGAAAAAAAAAATCTGGAATAAGGAAAATTTAAATATTGGAAAAAGGAAATAAAAAAGAACGATAAGTGTGAAATAGTAGCGCAGTATTGATTGGTTGCTTTTGAAACGCGAATCAGTCTGTGAATGTGCACTATCTGCGATTTCGACACTCAGGTTTGATTGGCTGGTCAACAATTGCGATTTACACGCAATATCGCGTTATTCATAAAACCAACTGATTGGCTAAAATGCCATTCGCAAGTGAAACGCGTAAATCACGAGTGTGAATCTAGCGCGATACAAATGCGAAACAAATGCGTGTGCGCTGGAAAGCTTCATGCAAGCGGAACTGTATCAGTGACCTCATCCAAACCCTAACCTAACCCTTACCATCAGTGACCTCCTCCAAACCATAACCTAGCCCTAAGCGTCAGTGACCTACTCCTTACCCTAATCTAACCCTAACCATCAGTGTCCTACTCATAACCCAAACCTAACCCTAACCATCTGTGACCTACTCCTAACCCTAACCTAACCCTATCCATTAACGACCAACTCCTAACCCTTAACTAACCCCAACCATAAGTGGCCTACTTCTAAAAGGAACCTTACCATCAATGACCTACTTTAGACCCTTAACTTGGTCTATCAGTGACCTACTACTAACCCGACCCAAACCAGCCGTGACCTACTCCAAACCTAACACTAACTATCAGTGACCTAGTCCTAACCATTACCTTACCCTAACCATCAGTGACCTACTCCTAACCCTAACCTAACCCTAACCATCAGTGGCCTACTCCTAACCCTAACCTAACCCCAATTCCAAGTTACCTACTCATAACCCTAACCTAACCCTAACAATCAGTGACCTATTTTAACCCTAACCATCAGTAACCTACTCCTAACATACTTAATTAAGTAAACAGTGGCGGACAGATTCTATGGTCATACCCAGAAAGAGCCTGATTTCTGAAACTAACTTAACCTGGCACCTCCACTCCTGCTTTACAAAGTGATGAAGATTCCATTCCTATAAAACGGGTTTCAAGTAGATATACCGATAACATTGAGAAGAACTTTACAGCGCACACGCATTTGTTTCGCATTTGTAACGCGCGAGATTCGCACTCGTGATTCACGCGTTTCACTTGCGAATGACATTTTAGCTAATCACTTACTTTTATGAATAACGCGATATTGCGTGTACATTCATAGTGCACATTCACAGACTGCTTCGCGTTTCAAAAGCAACCAATCAGTACCGCGTAACTATTTCACACTTATCCTTCTTTTTTGTTTCTTTTTTCGATTTCTTCAATTTTTCCTTATTTCAGATATTTTTTTTTCAGTTTGAACATAATAAATCTGGCAGACTAGTCAATTATCCATTTACATTTGCCTGGGGGTAAAGGGTAAAATACAGGTACTGAGTCGTAATTGAAGTTGACTATCAACATGCAGGATGTTTATTGACCAAAAGTTTTATGACACCCAGGTGCAACTGGGGGCCTATAAAGATAGCTGTTTAAAACAACATCTCATTATACAACAAATACAACACCACGGGAGCAGCCGTTTCCCAAAAATGGAACCTAAACAAGGCCGACTGGGATCTCTTTAAAAATCTCTGCTCACAAAAATTAGAAATTAGTGACAACCAAAACATAGACGAAATTGCCAACCAGTTTACGTCCACCCTAAAAGAGATCTGTGACAGTACAATTCCAACGACCTCAGTTAAACATAAAAAACTACTCCAACCCTGGTGGAATCAAGATTGTAGGAAAGCCATAAATCAACGCGAGCAAGCGAGGAAGAAATACTTGAAAAATAGAACTTCCGAGCTTAAGAATAACTACAATAAAACTAAGGCACACGCTAGAACCACCCTAAAAATAGCACAAAAACAAGGGTGGCAAGAAATAGTCAACAAACTTAACCATAAGACCACTAGTAAGAAAATGTGGTCTACTTTTAATAAATTTGGGGGTAAACCTACTGAAAAGATAAACTGTCTCAAAATTAACGGTCAGACCATAACTAATGATAGAGAGAAAGCAGACGCCCTTGCCAACCACTACCATAATATGTCGAAAACCTCCAACCAAGATCCTGCCTTCCAAACAATAAAAGAGACCGAGGAGAGAACCTTCAACCAATCTCTCCCTGACCTCTTCAACGATGACCGAAGAAGCAGTAACCTGAACTGCGACTTCACCCTATTTGAACTTAATGAGGCTCTGCAGAGTAAACGCAGCACAGCTCCAGGAGCGGACAAAATTCATTATGAAATGCTGAAACAGCTCCCACCAGATAGCAAACAAAAACTCTTAGACCTCATAAACACTTCCTGGCGTAGAGGAGAAGTCCCCACACAATGGAAACTAGCCACAACAATCCCAATAAAAAAACCACTCAAGGATAAGCTGGATCCACAATCATATCGACCCATCTCCCTCACCTCATGCACATGTAAAACTATGGAAACCATGATCGCCAAACGCCTCTCCAACTATCTAGAAGTTAATAATATCATCTCAGACAACCAATCAGGCTTCAGGCCTAACAGATCCACAACTGATCAACTTGTCCGACTGGAATCAGAAATAAACATGGCTTTCATGGAACACAAAATCCTAGTAGCGGTAGCCCTCGATCTTGAAAAGGCCTTTGACCTCATGTGGTCAACCGGCACCATAACCAAACTAAAGGAATACGGAATAAGCGGAAACATGCTAAAGTGGATCCATAGCTTTCTCAAGGATAGAAAAATTCAAACCCGAGTTGGGGACAATACCTCAGAGGAACTAATCCTGGAAAACGGCTGCCCCCAAGGCTCAGTACTAAGTCCCATACTCTTTAACGTAATTGTTAACACCCTTCACGAGGCCCTGAAACCACATAATAATAAAGGCCTGTCACAGTTTGCCGATGATAGCGCGGTGTGGGGGAAACGCTCTACCCTAGAACTGGCGGTCAAAGACCTACAATCAGTTCTAAGAGAAATCGAAACCTGGGCACTAAGATGGGGATTCAAAGTATCAAACCTAAAGACTAAAGCAATCATATTCAGCAAACGACGAAATCTGAAGACCACTCAAAACAAACTATACCTCTTTGGTAGGGAAATAGAATGGGCCCAGAACATCAAATTTCTGGGCATGATCCTCGACAAACATCTGACTTGGAGAGATCACATTAAAGATCTCAAAGAAAGATGTGAAAAAGACCTGAACCTACTACGAGTAGTGTCAGGTACCACCTTTGGAGCTGATAAAAAGACACTCCTGATCCTATACAAAGCCCTTATTCTTAGTAAGCCAGACTATGGAGCCCAGGCTTACAACTCCGCGTCAGAGAATATCCTTAAAACTCTGAATATCATTCAAAACCACGCCCTCAGGATAGCAACAAGAGCATACCGATCTACCCCAATCAACGCACTAGAGGTAGAATGTGGACTTAAACCACTACATCTACGAAGGGAAGAACTCATACTAAAATACTGGGCTAGATCCTCCCCACTTGGCAAATCCCTCCCAGTGAATGATCTATTAACAGATCATGGTTGCTATTCATGTAGGAGAGCCAAGAACTACAACCCATATTGTAAGAAAGTCCGTGCCCTCCTGAAAGAGCACAACATACCCGATAAGATCCAGGCACCCAAGTACAGATCCAAATGGGATCTCAAACACAACACACCCTCCTGTTACCTCCATCAGGTCCTGGGGAGGAAAGAAGAAAATACAAATGAATACATGAAAAATAAAAGCCTCTCTTATGTTCGCACCAGCCATGCTGGGAAAACTCTAATCTACACAGATGGCAGTAAGGACCCCACAACAGGAAAAACCGGCGCCGCATTCGTTGTCCCAGAGAGAAATCTTCACGTACCGATTAAAACAAACCAACACCTCTCAGTATTCACAACTGAACTGATTGCCATTCACTGGGCCATCTCCTGGGCCATCACAGTTAAGACACCCAAAGCCACAGTACTCACGGACAGCCTAAGCGCTATCCAGGCCCTACAGTCAGGAAAATCCAAAACACGACCTGACCAAATTGACTCCATCCTGTCTAAACTAGATAAGGCAAAAAGAGAAGGGCAAGACATTGAAATCGACTGGATCCCATCCCACGTCGGCATCCCCGGTAATGAGGCGGCCGACGAAACAGCCAGATTAGCACTAGATATAGGTATTAAAGATTATACTCTCCCTTCAAAACGGGAGATCTATACAAACATAGACACCGCCATAACGAGAAAATGGCAAGCTCTATGGGATAGAAACCCAACCAACACCGGGAGGCATTACCAACTCCTCCAGCCCACAGTGGGTAAATCTGCCCACCAATTTAGCAACAACAGAAAATTAGACGTGGTAATTTCCCGTTTGAGATTTAACAATAACGGCCTGAATGCCAACCTCACTCAACTAGGAAACACAACGGGTCTATGCAGAAAATGCGATAACTATGAACTAGAAACAACACAACACATCTTGTTTGAATGTGTAACAAACGCCCATGCACGAGAAGAGATAAAATCTGAAATGTTCAAATAAGGATATGAATCGGTACACCTACAAGATCTCCTCGCTCCCCCCGAAAAACACTGCTCGGCCATAGCCGAGGTGGTTAAGAAATTCCTTAAAGACACAAATTACTGGGAAGTAATATAAGAAAAACAGCTTTTGTTACCCACACACCGCGCTTAGGCAACCATCACCTACCGTCAATCTGCACTTGGACCTGAGACGGGGGCGTCAAAGCGAGACACTGTGGTTGCGGCTCATTTGCTTTGCACTTATGGGTGCCCCGCCGAGGCTACCCCCCGTCAAAGGACAAACCAATGACCCTCCCATACGTTCAACATCATAACAGACCACGGGCAAGGGTGCATCATAAGAAAATCCCATAGCCCGAAAACTCCCACGGACATGCTTGAACCTGTGGCGACAAGCCGATTCGGGACACTGTGGTTGCGGCTCATGTGCTTTGCACTTATGAGTGTTCCGATGAGGTAACATGCCGCGGCAGGACAGGCAGCCCCCATGGGAAGGTAATTCTTCACAATAACCGCGCCACCCGTTAACTTGGTTTTGAACAAGTTACCCTAAGAGCCGGACCGTGCCTTTGTGGGGGGACCCCCCTCACAAGCCCGGCCCGCCCTGTGCACAGAATGGGAAGCCAAAATATGTGACGGATGGCGGGGTCATATTAGCACAAGCACAATATGCACTAATGACTTTTGTTTGTATTACAGGTACAGGTGGGACCCCGGGGGACAAGAAACTGGACACAACTACACTGATCCGAGCGCACACATGGGGTCCCAAAGCACTAATCCGACTTTTCTATTTCAGGAACGAGAGGAGGCTCGACGGAGCCCGTCAGGACAACATCCTGAGGGCACCTGGGAGAAAGCCCGTACTGGGCTCCCCCTAGGTACCAACAGAATCCCCTGAAGTAGGCAAAGCGAAGGCATAAATACTGCCAGAACAGAGCATACAAACGGGGACAGGTCACACGCTAAATATCTTTATAGGCGGGGCAACGGCAATATCCACCATTTGCTAGGTATTTGGAAATAGGAAGTCCCTTAAAAATGCCTTTTGGAAGACCATTCAAAAATAAAAATTAGCGGGATTGCAAAACGGCTTATTAGCCTCATCACTGCCTTTCCCAAACAAACACATACCTCCAAACACATCACGAAGACACACCTGTCCAATTTTGAACCCCACTTGCATAGGCAGGTCTCCGTGATGAGAGCACGGGTACTAGGACTTTTTGCAATAGCCGGAATTGGCTGGTCTATTAGTCACCCATCCTGGCTCACTTTAGATGCCTGTTCAAAATTCAAAAATTTCATGCGTTATCACCCTTTAACAAGCATCGTGACCGAAGGCGTTTTCTTTGCCATGTCAGGGGTGGAGGCAGAGAATAATGGAAGCCAGAACTGATAATGTATGTTAGCTTTTTTCCTCGGCCAGACATTCGAAAACAGGGCTGTGCTCTGACACATTTGGCAGTCGAAATTGGCAACACGTCATCACATACTAGAGCCCGTCTTTGGTCTGATTCCTGCACTCAAAATTCTAAAATCGCTATAGAACTGTGTTTCTTAGGACAAACGCTGTACATTGGGTGCGATTTGTGCCTTCCTCCGATTAAGAGTTCAGTATATACCCATTGGTCAGTTGACACCTGTCGAATTGACAAGTGCCAGCACATTGGAGGCCCTGGGAAGAGCAGTTCATAAACTAATCCCATTTAGCGAGATGGGGGTAGCCCCTATGTGCTTTTAGCGCCCGGTTACCTTACAAAATCTATCAAGTCAAACATCTCATTATCGTCATTTATTCTAGATGTCCGAAATAATCAATGTTCTTTCACTCACAGAAGCGGCCCAATTTTCAATTAATTGTTTTTGTAATTTTCATTTATTTTGTTTAATTAACTCGGAGAATCAAGTTGCGTTTTCTTCGATATTTATTTGGAAATGCCTGAACCTTTTGCATAAAATGTAGGCCCTGATCTGAGGCCTACGTCTGCTGCGTCTGATCTGGATCTGTATGGTTTTTGCCATTTGGCAACAAATGGAATCTTCCACCTTGTTAATAGAGCAAGTCCATTTCAAAATTAAAGTGGTTGAATTTTTTTTTTTTTTTTATTTTGGCAAATCGAGTAGGTCCTGATCAGACGCCTACTTCTGCTAGGTCTGATCAGGATCTGCACTTTATTTTGGCATTTGGAGTCAACTGGGATCTTTCACCTTGTAAAAAGCACAAGATCGTTTCAAAATTTAAGAGTGTGAGGGTGTGTTTTCTTCAAAATTTATTTTGAAAATATCTGAAGCTTTTTGAAACAATGTAGGCCCCGATCAGGTGCCTATTTCTTTTGCGTATGATCTTGCTTGGTATGCACAGTTTGCTAATTGGCGCCAAATCGCATCTTCCACTTTGTAGATAGCACAAGACCATTTCGAAATATAAGTGTGTGAGGTTGTCTTTTCTTCAAAATTTCCGAAATAAATGATGTTCCGTCACTCACAGAAGCAGCTCATTTATTTAATAACTTATTGCTGAATTTTCATTTATTTTGTTTTCATTAACACATTTGTTTTACCAGATGGAATTTTCCACCTGACAAACATTTTTTTTTTTCGAAATTTATTTGGGAAATAACTGGACATTTCTTAATTTTCTATAATCTTGGCCCTGATCAGACGCCTACTTCTGCTGCGCCTGACCTGGGGCGATTGTAGGTAAAAATGCCAGAGGTAAAAATGCCATATACAAAAATGCCAGAGGTAAAAATGCCATAGATAAAAATGCCAGAGGCTACCTGGTAAAAATGCCATAGGTAAAAATGTCAGAGGTAAAAATGCCAGAGGTAAAAAATATTTTGGTTCTTATTCTATCTGATCAGGATCTACACTATTTGTCATCCCTTCTGCAACTTTTGGGCCCTTTGCAAGTTCATCACGTTAACCCTTTGCAAGTTCATCACGTTAACAAGTCTGTGTTTTATGAGCATTTATACCCATAATCACAGAACATAGATTGTGGAAACTTGTTATAACCGCCTCATTGAGGCTGTTTTAATGAGTACTCATAATCACAGAACATAGATTGTGGAAACTTGTTATAACTGCCTCATCTAAAAAAACAATATCTAAAGAACATCAGATAATCCCATTTTAATGGTATAATTATAATTATCACACTAAAATCAAAACCAAATAAAAAAATGTAAATTAATTGCATTAATTTACAGCTCTGTATCAAACTCTTTTGCTCCAATATTCTATACATTCATAGGTTGTTGTTTGTTGTTTTTTTTTTGTGAAATAAGTTTTTTTTTTTTTTTTTTTTTTTTTTGTAAAATAAAACTTTTTCAGTCTGAAAATTATCCAGTTTCCATATAAAAACTTTCACAAAAGTAGCAGAATGGATGACAAACAGTGTAGATCCTGATCAGATAGAATAATAATCAAAATATTTTTTACCTCTGGCATTTTTGTATATGGCATTTTTACCTATGGCATTTTTACCAGGTAGCCTCTGGCATTTTTATCTATGGCATTTTTACCTCTGGCATTTTTGTATATGGCATTTTTACCTCTGGCATTTTTACCGCACACCCCTGGGGCATTTTTACTTTTACCATTTTTCCCATTTTCTTCAAAATTTATTAAATTTGGAAAACAAAAATGCCTGAACTTTTTGCAAACAGTGTAGTTCCTGATAAGACGCTAATTCTGTTGCGTTTGATCTGGGTTTGCACTTTTTTGCCAATTGGCGCCAAATGGAATCTTCCACATTGTAAATAGCACAAGATAAGTTCAAATTTTAAGAGATTGAGGTTGTGTTGTTTTCAAAAATATTATGAAAATGTCTGAAGCTTTTGGAAGAAATGTAGGCCCTGATCAGACGCCTAGTTTTTCTGCGTCTGAACTGGACCTGCACTGTTTGCCATTTGGCGCTAAACTTTATGAACTTTAAGAAATGTGCGTATTTCAGCCTTAACCTTTTCCTTATTTTTATTTATGTGCTTATATATTCATTTATTTGTCTTTGATCCAAACAGAGATTGTTGGAACTTTATTGCGAAAATACGTCTATACAAATCTATTGATTTTTTTTACCACCAAAACTGAACATTTTCCGTTATTTTAATATTTCTGCGCAAGACATAGGTTGTTGTACTCGTTAGAACCGACTCGGCGAGGCGGTTCTGACGAGTACCCACAATCTATATTTTGTAAAGAAATAAGAAGAATATATAGGAGGTTTTAGGAATTCCGTTTATGACGTCATTCTTGCGCATGCGCAAAGTACTGGCCGTCAATTGAAACGGCCATCGCTATTCAAATGTATTGGCGGAACTTAAAATGCTAACAATATTCAGACATTTTGAGAGAAAATATACCTGTTTTCATTGAATTAATGCCTCGAGAAGGAAAGAATGATATTTTACTTTCATTACCGAAATTCATTTATTCTAAATCCGTTTTTAATTGACGAAAATCTTTTCGTGAATGACCCATGTCAATGGCTTGAGATACCGTTATTCACAAAATAAGTTTTACGTAACTTTCGTTCTATTCGCTATCTATCTATCTATCTATCTATCTATCTATCTATCTATCTATCTATCTATCTATCTATCTATCTATCTATCTATCTATCTATCTATCTATCTATCTATCTATCTATCTATCTATCTATCTATCTATCTATCTATCTATCTATCTATCTATCTATCTATCTATCTATCTATCTATCTATCTATCTATCTATCTATCTATCCATCTATTATCTATCTTGAGAAATCTGTCCAACGATCTGTCTACATGTGCAATTTAAATGTCCATACTGACAGTCGAAATAAACTAATGAGTGCACTGACGGAGGGGCGTTGAGTCAATGTTGGTTCGACGTCATGCCGTCGACACCCACTCCAACTCACTTTATTGTCACATGACCGTTGGCATGAGAGAGAGAGAGAGAGAGAGAGAGAGAGAGAGAGAGAGAGAGAGACAGACAGACAGACAGAGAGAGAGGGGTTTGACTGACAAACTGACAGTAGACAGACAGATGACACACAGACCGACTGAGAAGCCTCCGTGGTGCAGTGGTTACGCTACTCGCCTTGTAAACCAGAGATCGCAGGATCGATCCCAGGCTTCTTCAGACTTTCGGGTGAGTCTTTAAACCGAGGTCCCGTCTCCGTATGACCTTAGCTGTTGGTGGGACGTAAAACTCAAATACACACACAGACCGACTGACTGAATGACTGACTAACAGACGAACGGACGGACTGTTAGACAGACAAATAAACATACTGACAGTAAAAAACAACAACAACCAATGAGTGGACTTACAGACGGGCGTCAAGTCAACGTTGGCTCGACTTCATGCCGTCGACATCCACGCCAACTCACTTCAATGGCACGTGACCGTTGAGATGGTTTGACTGATCCCTGTATCCAAGAAGCCCATAACCTTTTTTTTTACCAAATGGAATCTTCCTCCTTATATATAGCAGGAGTCATTTTCAAAATTTAGGGGTGTCAGGTTGTGTTTTCTTCAAAATTTATTTGGAAAATGGCCGAACTTTTTCCAAACAGTGTAGGCCCTGATCAGACGCCGCGTTCTGCAGCGTCTGGCCTGCACTGTTTGTCACATACCCCTTTTGGGGTTACCGGTACCAAATGGGTTAATGTAGACCTAAGGGCTGGGCAGGTTGAACCAATCTACAAATCTACCAGATTTTACTGTAAAATCTTGCACTTGCGAAGGAGTGTTTAACATTCTTATGCTCTGTAAGGGTGTTCTACGTTTGTTTTGAATTTAATGTTCCAAGCCCACTGAGTCTTGATGGGTCCGAGCACTTGGCAAGTGACATTTTATTAAGCAACGCCGTATTATCGCCAACGAAACGTTGTGACGTTTCATCGACGTTGCAATGTCAAATTCAATGCATCGCTTTGAACTTGGTTTGATGTAGACCCGACGTTGTTGACACGCTACGTCGGTTGACGTAGCGTCATTTAACGACAAACTGTAATTTACATTTGCCTGCGCTCGCTAATTGCTGGTGCGCTGAGAGAGAGAGAGAGAGAGAGAGAGAGAGAGAGAGAGAGAGAGAGAGAGAGAGAGAGAGAGAGAGAGAGAGAGAGATATCGTATGTACAATATATCATTTTCGTAATGCGAAATTTCACATCTGGCAGCATGCATATCGGTGTTTCCCCCATTATCTTACATTAGAATTCCCCAAAAATTTAAAAGAATTCCACTGTTTTACGCTGTAATTAACACTTTATCTGCCCCACTGCCTTTGAAGCAATACGACAGATGACGGCCAGGGCTTTTCCCGTTCTATTTTTAGAACCGGAAGTACGTCACGAAAAAAGCTCCTATACCCCTTTAAATTCCAAAAGTGGGGATTAGCGGGGTCAAATATGTAAAGATGTGTTTCAAGATGTGTTAGAAACACCATAAACACCCATTAAATGGCGGTTCTATTGAGCGCCCACAAACAAGTAAATAGACGTGACTTGTCAAACAAATATCCCAGAATAAACGATTACCCTCTTGGTTTCCTACACCATATGCATCAGAATACCCCGAGTGTTTATTATCTCTAAACTGCCAGACATTAGTGGGTTATGCAATCCAAAATATGTCTTTAAATGTAAATATTATTGTGTGTGTTTATCCGAAGAAATCACTACTGATAAGAGAGGCCAATACCGCCATTAATTTGTGAATGAATAAAAAAAATAAAATAAAGAATATTGGTCAAACATACGAGCTAAGAGGATTTTGATTGGTCCGTGCTCTTTCGCATTCACGCGGTTTATCTTCGCTTACCTTTCTTTTTCTTATTGGTTGGAATTCCCTCGCAAAGAAACTGGTATTGGGTTAACCTAACGCGTTACGAATAATCACTTTCATTGGCTGATATTAAACGCGTTGCAATCGCGTATGAACGCGATGAACCGCGTATTGAAACCCCAAAATTTTACACGCACGCAATACGCGTATGTCCCGCGGAGAAAACGCGAAAATGGTTAGGTTCTTCTCGGGCTTATCTCGAGAATCTGACATTGGTTTGAGGGGTGGATGAAAAAATCCGTCCCGAGGGTCACTGTCCGGCATCACGAGGCTTGCAGTCGGGCAAGACATGCTGTCTTTGAAGCAGGTTAAGGGTAGATGGGGATGTGGTTTCTTTTGTGTTTTTTTTAGTTTCATACATTTTCCTCTTTCTCCTCTGTCCCTCTCTTTCATCTCATCTGCTGTCTCTTCTATATCTTTTACCCTTTCTCTGGGAGAAAACTCAAAATGACCCACAAGGGTTGGCGTGTCGTGAAACCCCAATACCATCAATCGATTTTGTCTTTATTCCGTTTAATTTTGGCGGTTCGAACAAGCATCACGTTAAAACGTCCGTGTAATAAACACCCCCGTACATCCCACTTCATGTATATATTATATTGAGAAAACTAGGGTTTACATAGGCACTGTAAAACACTTAAAATTGGCGGCATCTATCTATGTGGATGGGTTTGTTTCTTGCAAAATTTATGATAAACGCGATGATTTTGATTTTGATATTCCTAATGCGCCATCTTATGGCGTTTATATTTCACAATTAATTCGATTTGCCAGAGTGTGTAGTCATGTAACTGACTTCAACACTCGTAAAAAATTGTTAACGGCTAAACAACTTAATCAGGGTTATCGGTAACATAAACTACGCAAAGCCTTTTCAAAATTTTATAGACGTCATTCTGATTTAATTTCAAAATTCAGTACTGGACTTAAATCTCTTCTGCAACAAGGTCTTTCGGAACCCGACTTTTATGGTGACTTAGTATATGAATTTGGAAAAATTCATAACCGCAATGACGTCAGCACCCAATTTCGTAAAATCATTCTTCGATATAAAAAGATTGGGTACAACATAAATGTTATACGACAGACTGCTTGCATTCTAGTTAACCCAATCACGGTTAACAACTTTGCTTCCCTCTTTACTTACACGCCGGTTGGTCAGGCCTCAGATTCTATGACGGTTCCAACGTAAAGACTTATGGTTGGTTGGTACTTGGTGCCCCGTCTCTGGTCGGGCCAATCGGTGTCTAAATGTTGGTTTTCTTTTGCTCCAGCATTTCTGTTGTTTCTTGCTGTCGAGTCCTCACCGTTGTTTCATCTCTGTGGTTGTTTGATTTTTGTGTTCACGGAGATGTTGCACTGATGTGGTAGGAGGCCTTCGTGCGAACTGAACAAATTATTTGTCTTAATCGCGACGGAAGTAAGGGCGAGGATTGTGGCCACGTAAAATCGATTTAATCCCCACCCCCCCAAGTGGAATTTGTTTCCGCTGACAGTTCCAAGGAGGTTCTTCTGTCGCGAATTATTTTCGTTTTGGTTTGTTTTTGGATGTTTGTGTCGCTTATATTATTTTATTTCCGGGATAGCCTTCTGGCCATTTTGTGGGAAAGAACTGTCCTATTGGCTTTCCGCTGTTGGTGTTTCCGTTGGGGCATGGTGCTTAATGTTTGCGTTACTTTCCCTTTGGTGTCTCTGATGGGAGATGTGGGTTAATTGTTCGATTCCTTATTATTTCCTCTACTTCTATTTATAAGTGAACCTTTTGGGGGATTTATATTTTGGCGGATTTTCGATTTCCAAAATATTTTTTGAAAATCCGTTATTTCTGACGTAGCCCTGTCTGTCTTATGCATGCGAGTTAACATGGCGATTTCTTAGTTATACACGGTGATTTTCACGCATTTTTCTTGGTGTGTGTAATAACAAATCAGTTCTGTTGTCATTTAAATACTCGGTTTGTTCACAGACATAGCCGTCAATTAATATCAATCCTTTGATTTTTGACAACTACTGTCAAGAGTTTTTGCTTTCATTCAGCTTAGTTGAGCATGCTAAATAGCTTAATGGTTAACGAGTTAAGTAAAGGGAAAGACTTGAGAAAACTTTGTATCACCCTATATCATGCTTGCGATGTGTATTGAAAATGAATATCTGCCAGTTTATTATTCTTTTTTTAACTTTATTGGCGGTTTTTAATTTTAGCGTTTTTTTTTTTTTTTTTTTTTTTTTACTTAAGGGCCAAAATAAAATGACCGCCAAATATTAGCATTTTACTATATACATTATTTTTTCTGATTTCTGTTCCAAAACATAGGTGGCGGGTACTCGTTAGGACCGCCTCAATGTTTTAAGAATAATCAATAAAAATATTATGTTAAGAATATTTGGGTCACGAAAACACGCCTATATAATTTTGACCCCCTTGAACCCCATTTTTATATAGTAAAACTGGGGTTTCCGGGGTATACCTTATTTTTGTTATTTCTGCTCTAAAATATAGATTTTGGGTACTCGTTAGAACCGCCTCGATGAGGCGGTTCTAACGAGTGCCCACAATCTATATTTTGAGCAGAAATAAGAAAAATATCACAATATTTCATCATAAAATTTTCATTTTTTCGGCGATAAAGATGGCAATGTATTTGTATAGGCGTGTTTGCGTAATGGGGTCAGAAAATTGACCAGTTTGGAGATATGAAAGAATGAATGCACAATGGCGCACGGTTGTGTTATCCATTACGAAAACACGCCTATACAAATACACTGCCACCTTAATCGCCGAAAAAATGAAGAGTTTAAGATGGAAAATTACGATATTTTTCTTATTTCTGCTCAAAATATAGATTGTTGGTACTCGTTAGAACCGCCTCATCGAGGCGGTTCTAACGAGTACCAACAACCTATATTTTAGAGCAGAAATAAGAAAAATAAGGCATACCCCCCGGAAACCCCAGTTTTACCATATAAATGTGGGGTTCAAGGGGGTCAAAATTATATAGGCGTGTTTTCGTGATTGTAATGCAAAATTGCAATTTCGGTAGCTCAATCGGATGCAAATCCGACTGGTAACCAGGAGGACGCGGGTTCGATACCGGCCGGGATCGGCAACATTCTTTCGTGGAGATTGATCATGGATTTTTTTCTACGGTCATTCTCTCCCTTCCGCTGATTCAAGATTGGCAGTTGTCAGTTTCTGGCGAAGAATATGCACTGTACAGGTTAACCGGTTATGTATAGGCCTGCCTAGAAAATGTGTGGATAGGTAAACTGACCGGCTCAAAATGACCTAAATAGTGTTGACTGGGCCTGTATAACTCCAATACAAACAAACAAACAAAGCAACCCACATACAGTTTACATGAACAAAGCTTATGTTTTATGGACTTTAAGCTGTACTGTCCCCCATCTATTTGTTTCGCCGAAGGACTGGTACACAAAGGGGAAATAAGATAAATCGTATTTGGGTTTAAGGTTATGTATTGGTTTAATTAACTTTTCTACAAAGGCAAGTTCCATCACTCAAAGTGACATTTAAATTTTATTGCGACAGATGCTCGAATTCAACGTAATTCAATATGTTTCTGTGAGCAGATAAGTTTGGATTCACAGAAAAGCTTTCTATTGTTTCTATGCGCAATTCAACAATATAACTACATTTTATTACCCTGATAAAATTTTTCACTTTAATTTTGAAGGTGACCACTCCACTTGAATTCTCCTGATTTAACCGTGAAATGCAGTAAAATTCCTGTATCAAGACCACCTTTAGGACTGTTCAAACGTGAGTGTCAAGGTGACCAGTCCACTTGGATTTTCCGGATTTACTCGTGAAATACAGTAAAGTTCGGGTATTAATTCGACCTTTGGGACTGTTCAAAAGTGGTCTGAAGACCACTTTTGATCAGTCCCAAAGGCGTTTCCTGACACAGAGGACATTGGGTGCAGAAATCTCGAAGAAAGAATAACTGCACCCTTCTAAATAAACTTTTTAGAACAGAATTATTCTTAATTTAAGGTGGAATTCACTGTTCCTCAAAATAGAAGTGAAGGCAATGATCAGGAATCGATACAATAACATCACATAACAAAGGGAAAAGAAACAACAACACCAGAATTAAAACGTACGTCACAAGCGGAAAATCAAAAGGACAGTTTCCCACAAACGGGCCAAATAATAGGGTAACAACACAGAAAACGGCTTGGAACGGTCAGTAAAAATACTGGATGGGGGTGCTTAAATCGATTTTTACATGTACGTGACCAAGGATTCCGTGACACCTATTCACATCAGCCGTGTGATGTTTGTTCGCTCAAGAAAACGGTAAAATTGAAAACGGTACGGTAAGATTTAAAACAAAACCAAAATACATGAATTTCTTAACTTCTTGCACATGCTAAAATGTACCATTTACCGGGCACATGCTCAGCCAAAAAAAGACCGGAAAGAAAATAAAAGCCCTCTTTGAAGCAAAGAACAACCAATGAAGTAAAATATTAGGTCCAATTGCTTTCTGAGCCAAACTTACAGATTGCCGAATTCGGGTATGGTTTACTTAACCGGAAGGAAGGAAAAATATAACATG
Organism: Lucinisca nassula; assembly: GCA_963580285.1. NCBI lineage: Eukaryota > Metazoa > Mollusca > Bivalvia > Lucinida > Lucinidae > Lucinisca > Lucinisca nassula. The sequence goes on along the minus strand of OY757024.1, from coordinate 76,024,705 downwards.
TCTCTCGTAGCCCATTTTGTACCAAATAGAATCTTCCGCCTTATACATTTATATAGCAGGCGTCCATTCCAAAATTTAGGGGGGTGTCAGGTCGTGTTTTCTCCAAAATCTGTTTGGACAACGACTGAACATTTTGCACACAGTGTAGACCCTGATCAGGGGCCCATTCTGCGGCGTCTGATTAGGGCCTCAACTGTTTACCAATAACCCGTTTTAGGATTTCCGGTACAAAATGGGTAAACACTTGAACTGAGGGAGAATGCTTAACAATGCTTCTTGGAATCCGGGATAAGAGACTTGTCCTTCCAAACATTACGAAAACAGGTCTATACCAATACATTGTAACCTATATCGCCGAAAAAATGAAAATTTTAAGATGAAAAATTGTGATATTTTTCTTATTTCTCCTCAAAATATAGAGTGTAGGTAATCGTTAGAACCGCCTCGATGACGCGGTTCTAACGAGTACCCACACTCTATATATTAGAGCAGATATAAGAAAAATAAGGTTTACCCCTGTAAACCCCAGGTTTACATTATAAAAGTGGGGTTCAAGGGGGTCAAAATTATATAGGCGTGTTTTCGTGATGGTTGTTTTTAGTCTCTGTGCGTCTTTTTAGTGTGCATGCAATTGTAAATCTATATAAATTGCATTAATAAAATAGCTAAAACAGTTTTGAGCCAAATTAGCCTGAGCAAAGTGTTTACCAACTTGTATTTAATATTTGTCTTTGCCTTATTTGCTCCGAAATAGCAGGTTCCATTTCTCAGTGTGACACTTTGAATTTATTACGAAACATGCGCAAAAACTCTTGTGTTGATTGAATGAGTTTCTAAATCCGGATTTTGGAAGCATAGCAATGACACATGATCGGTGATGTGCGTGATTCGATGTCGTATTTGCTTGACGTTATTCAAATGAAACTCTGAAGTAAGGCTGAGTATTGCTTGATCGACCGCTAGTTTGATAACAAGTTCCAACCCTTTTATCCCGAAGTTTCTTATCTGGAGATTCGGAGGCATCTCACTCAGAAATATAATTTATTTTTTTTAATGATGGTTGGTGCCTGATGCCCTTTTGTGTTTTTTGGAGATGTTGCGCTGATGAGTTAGGAAGCCTTCATGCGGACTGAACACATTATTTGTCTTAATCGCGATGGGAGTAAGGGCGATTTAAAATTCTTTTCACTGACCGTTCCAAGGCGGTTCTTTTGTCGCGGTTTAATTTGTTAGTGTGTGTATCGCTTATATCTTTATGGGCTGCATGATGCTGCATAGCTGTAACCGACTCGCACACGAGTACTGGTAAACCGCTTAGAGGAACTAAGCCTGCCAAGGCAAAGCGGCGCGAGTAGGCCCGTGCATGCTTATAAACCCTATTGGTTTCATTCGGCGGTAGGGCTTTAAATGTCATTTCATCTCAATGTGGGGTAAAAGTCCACCAAAATTGGAAGCAACGTCTCCAAAATGACCTTTACAGTGTTGACGAGAACGTTAAACTTCAAATCAAACAAAAGCTTATATCTTTCAATTGGCCATTTTGTGCGAAGTAACTGTGCTTTCTGCTTTTGATGTTTCCATTGAGGTCTAGTTATTTCATGTCTGTGCTTCTTTCCCTTTGGTGTCACTGATGGGAGCTGTAGGTGCATTGAATCGATTTCTGATCATTGCCTTCACTTCTATTTTCTAACTTTTAACTTCTATTGCTGCTGCATATCTGTCAACATTACGAAAACCCGCCTATACTAATGTATTGTAAACTTTTCCGCCGAAAAAAGGAAAATTTGAAGATGACAAATTGTGATATTTTTCTTATTTCTGCTCAAAATAAAGATTGTGGCAACCCGTTAGAACCGCCTCATCGATGCGGTTCTAACGGGTAGCGACAATGTATATTTTAGAGCAGAAATAAGATTTTTCTAAATAAAAAAAAGGTTAACCCCGGTAAACCCCAGTTTTACTATATAAAAGCGGGCTTCAAGGGGGTCAAAATTATATATAGGCGTGTTTTCGTGATGCAGTATCCAGTAACATGTCCGAATTATAAATTTACTCTACTTAACCCCCTTTTATATATGAAAAATGGAATTTAAAACGGTAGGCATTCTATACTTTATTTCAAGTCAAAGACGTAGCTCATTGTTGGTAAGAACATCGAGCGAATCACTGTTCGAAGCAAATTAAGGAAAATATAACAAATTGTCCTCGAAAAATGTCATTTTTGTCAAGTAAGAATTTACTATGCTAAACGGGTCTAATGGCAAAAAAATTAATAAAAAACAATGTATCTTTATGAGTTGTTTTGTCTCGACCACCTTTTATGAACAGGACACCCTTTGGCCTTCGGACTGAGAGGTTAAACAAGTTCTTTAATCCATTTTGTACCTGAAACTGGTAAATGGCAAATAGTGCAGGCTCAGATCAGTCGCCACAGAATGCGGCGTCTGATCAGGGCATACACTGTTTTAAAAACATCAGCCATTTTCCAAATAAATGTTGAAGAATACGCAGCCTGACACCCTTTGATTTTGAAGTGGACTCCTGCATATATAAGGGGGAAGATTCCATTTGGTTATAAAGGGTAAAAGGACACTTACAGCTATACAGACCCAGATAAAGCACCACACAAAGTGATATGTATTTGAGAATTACAGGAATAGCTTGTTAAACAGTTTATGTAGACAAAGTCGTTTTTAAGTAATGTCGGTTGGTGCCTAATAATGTTCTGTCTTTCTCTTTGGTGTCTTGGATGGCATGTGTGAGATAATTGTATCGATTCTTGATCATTGTCTTCACTTCTGTTTCTCATTTCTTTCTATTTTACAGTTGTACATGCAAATGTATAGATTATTCTCCGTGCCCGTGCCCAATATCCTTCTTATTGTGGTGGTTCCAACGAGTACCCATGATATATGTTTAACGCAGAAATGCAAAACAGTACGAAAACACGCCTATACAAATACATTGTAAATTTTACCACCGAAAAATGAAGAATTTCAGATGAAAATATGAAATATTTTTCTTATTTCTGCTCAAAACATAGATTGTAGATACTCGTTAGAACCGCCTCGGCGAGGCGGTTCTAACGAGTACCCACAATCTATCGTGTTGAGCAGAAATAAGAAAAATAAGGGTTACCCCTGCAAACCCCAGTTTAACTATATAAAAGTGGGGTTCAAGGGGGTCAAAATTATATGGGCGTGTTTTCGTGATGTATGTCACAAGACCATTGTAGAGCCAAAAATAAAATACTAATTCAAATGACTGAGTTTTCCAAATGATGTTTAGAGAAGAAAAATGGAAACTGACAGTGGCGTGATAATCTTCGTACTGGGACCCGAGTGGATAGTTTCGACGAATTAGGCCTCATAAGTGACCATCCTAATAATGTTCCAAAATCAAGAATTGGCTCACTTACCACAAAGACTTAGAAAGTAATGCATGCTTCATGGTGAAGTACTGAAGGCATGTAGCCGGGTATTTGCTGTATATTGCATAGTTGTACTTTTTATCGTCATCACGAAAACACGCCTATATAATTTTGACGACCTTGAACCCCACTTTTATATAGTAAAACTGGGGTTTACAGGGTTAAACCTTATTTTTTATTATTTCTGCTCTAAAATATAGATTTGGGTGCTCGTTAGAACCGCCTCGATGTGGCGGTCAGTCTATATTTTGAGCCGAAATAAGAAATATGTTGCATTTTTACCTAATATTTGTTATTTCTGACACCATGTTGTACGCCATTATTTCACATGGACATGTTTTCCGAATGCATGTCGTTTCTGGGATTCGAGAAAGACCCCCTAAATAGAAGTGGGGGCAATGATCAGGAATCGATACGGCAATCAACCCACAGCTCCCATCAGAGACACCAAAGGGAAAGACACACAAACATGAAACAACAGACCTTAATGGAAACACCAACAGCGGTAAGCCCAAAGGACACTTACTTTCCAACAAAACGGCCAATAGGCTATCCAAAATAAAATAATATGAGCGACACAAAAACCCAAAGACAATTCATAAAAAAAAATAAATCGCGACAGAAGAACCGCCTTTGAACGGCCAGCGGAAACGAATTCCACTTTATAAAGAGGAAACTGGGGTTTACGGGGGTAATCATTATTTTCCTTATTTCCTTATTTTCATTGTTTCTATTCCAATACATAGGTTGTGGGTACTCGTTAGAACCGCCTCAATGAGGCGGTTCTAACGAGCACCCAAAACCTATATTTGGAGTATAAATATGATAAATATCACAAATTTTCATCAGAAAAATTACCTTTTTAGAGGTTTGAAAAATGCACTATATCACACGGGTGTGTCATCGTAATGTAACGGACACAGGCATTTGATTCTTGGTGCTGACTCACAGTACCACAAAGATAACATTTACGCTGAAATTTTGTTTGACTAGAAAATAAGATCAATAAGAACAATGAAAACTCGTTCTACCCTACATGGACGCGTTATCTTTATGGAATATCATGCCATTATGAAGTGTCCAGAATTTTCAGAAAAAAAATGTTCACCGAATAACAATATCTGAAATGCACGCAATGTTTCGTGTCTAAATCTTTTTTATAGATGCTACAAGAAACATAGGAGAAACATTACTGTTTATTATTGGCAAGTGTCTCATTTTTTCTTGTAACCAAGAAAACTGTTTTCGTGTGTTCTTTTACTTGAACGGATGGAATAACGCTTGTTGTTGTAAACAAAATAACATAGTTTTACTTGTTTGTTTGGTTTACATAGAGGATCTTACACGAGTGGTCATTTCATATGAAATTTATGAAACGAGCTTTCGGCGAGTTCCATAAGTTTAATATGAAATGACCACGAGTGTAAGATTCTGTTTATCATATGACCATTTTAAATTGGATTTTATTGTCTTTGAATTCTACAATATTTCCCCAAAAAAATTGTTGACATGGACGTCGTCTTGACGTTACTTAATCCCGCGAAAATGTTATTAAACATGTGGTCATACGATTTTTATCAACCACCCCCCCCCCCCCTCCGCCCATCGGGCTTAAATAAATAAATGGGCTGCATGATGCTTCCACGCAGAGCTGAATCCGACCCGCACACAAGTACTGGTAATCCGCTGAGAGGATCTAAGCCTGCCCAGGCAATGCGATGCGAGTCGGACTGTCCATGCTTTTAAACCCTATTGGTCTCATTGGGCGACAGGGCTTGAGATGTCATTTCATCTCAATGTCGGCTAAAAGTTCCACAAAATTGGAAGCAGCCCTCCAAAATAACCTTTACAGTTTTGACAGGGACGTTAAACCTCAAACCAAACAAACAAACGATTTTTATTACACGACGTTATCCACTGCTTATCAACGACGTCTGGTGATAAATCAATTTATCAAGTCTGTGTAATTAACCCTTGACCTGCTGAATATTTAAATGTGCCACACCCACCACTGATTATCAACCAATCAGATTTCTTGATGCAAACCATTGCAACAAATTCATAAACTGAATGACAAACAATGAAGATCCTGATCAGATGGCTTCTTCAGAAGCCATCTGATAAGGATCTACATTGTTTGAAAGAAAACACATATCCGGGATCAGCAGGACAAGGGTTAACATCCTTGTAAACACCGCTTTATACAGAGAAAAATGAGGTTTACACACGTATATATTACTTTCCAACGCGTTAAAATCGCCCTATTGAGGCGAAACAAGCTAGTCTGGCCGAGGAAAAAAAAACTTTGTACACTCCGCGGTTTTCAGTTTTATGTTGTTATTTTTTTTTTTTTTTTTTTACAGAAAATCTTACGAGCACCAAAATTCGATGCTTGAGGCAAAATGAAATATATGTCGCGCCTGTGTAGGCGAATCTTCACAAAGTCAGTGAACCAAGAAATGTAGGGCAATTTCAAATATGGACGCCTGCATCAAGGTTGCCAAGCCTACAAGCAAGTTTGTACCAAGTATCATTAATGATGATTGTAAAATTTCCGAGAAATGGACTGGAACATAGGGTAAAACTTAGGGTTGACACAATAGTTCACAAAGTCGGTTAGCCTTGAAATGTAGGTCAAGGTCAAATGAACACGTAGATGCTTGCAATTAAGCTGCCATCCCCAGATGCAAGATTATACAACGTATCATTTATGAAACTCTTACAGTTCTGAGAAATGGATTTGAGCATTGGGGTCAGGGTAATGTTGGCGCAATGGTTCAGAAAGTCAGTGAACAATAAAATGTAGATCAAGGTATAATACGGATACCTGCATTAACGTTGCAATCCCTAGATGCAACTTTGTACCAAGTATTATTGCTGAAGCTTTTTACAATTCTTGTGAAACGGACTTAAACATTACGGTGAAAATTAGGGCGGTCGCAATGTTGATAGCTTGACGAACGGACGGAAAGATGAACGGACGGAAACCCGGACTCCTATATCGTGTCATGCTCAAAGCAGGCGCGACAAAAAACATCTAAAAAGGTCTGTGCTATAATCATTAACGGCGCATTAATATCACACAGTTATCGTAACCCACGTAAACGTGCTTAACAATTTCATATAATTTATGGTCTAAGGAATCATATGTAACATATATTTTATGGATTTTTCATAGATAAGTTCTAGTTGCTATCCAGTGGTTTATATTTTCTGTAAACAATTCTGGGCCCGACTAGCTATTTTTGACCAAGTAGGGATTGTGAGACCGTATACATTATTGAAGGATGGTTGAAAACTGGCATGCGTGACCTAAACTCTTTCATTGTGAACATATTTTGGACGCTATTATACAAATGTACATGTACATGTACATTTAGGCAATGCCCACATCAAATTACATGTATCTACCAGTAAGTTTGCATCCGAATGTTAACCATGTTTTTAAGGTTGTATGAATGCTAGGACCTATATATTCAAAATGCATATATATATTTGTCGGAAGGGATCGGAGTTAATAATATCATGAAAATCTTGAACAACCACGAAGTCAGTCTCAAAACACTGCTATTTGAAGCAGTGATCAACAATATATACAATTACATGTACTGCTATATGTAATTGATATCAATGCTCGCATGACAGTTTAACAGGGCTGCCATTTGAATCCTCGAAAAGTGGGGATTTATTATATGAGCCGGGGCACAGCATTTCCTGCAATTGGCATGTGCGCCCAACAAAGACTCAGATCAGCCTGCGCATCCGCGCAGTCTGATCAGACTCTTCGTTGTGCGCTCTAAGGATAGCTAAAGGCCCAATGCTCCTTCATGCAGCAAGGGAAGTCGCTGGTCAGACTATATGGATGCACAGGCTGATCTGATTCTTCGCTGGGCTCATGTGTAAATAGTAGGAAATGCTGTGCACCGGCTCACATCAGAAATAACATTTGACGACAGAAGACGTCAGTAAGTTTTGAGCAACCGACAGAAAGTCGAATAGCATCTGCCGCATGTTCTTTTACATCACGAAAACACGCCTATATAATGTTGACCCCTTGAACCCCACCTTTAAATAGTAAAACTGGGGTTTACAGGGGTAAACCTTATTTTTCTTATTTCTGCTCTAAAATATAGATTGTTTTTAATCTTAATTTTTCATTTTTACGGCGGTTCTAACGAGTGCCCACAATCTATATTTTGAGCAGAAATAAGAAAAATGTCACAATTTTTCATCTTAAAATGTTCATTCTTTCGGCGATAGTGGCAATGTATTTGAATAGGCATGTTTTCGTAATGGACGGCGTGCTGTCTGTACGAAACAAAGGCAGCCACAATAAAGACATGTATAGAATAGGTACAAAAGAGTGAAAAGTACATGAGGGAAAAAGATAGAAAAAGTAAAAAAAAAAAGGTAGAGTAAAACGAAAAAAGTCCTTGCGCATCTTTTAGGATAGCATGACCCCTGCGCCATGACCTATGACGTCATCAGAAAGATTTTTTGCACATACCGAACAGTACATTTTCTCTCCTATTGAAAACCGGCTAGACAAGGCTAAATTACCCAAAAGATCGGGTTCTAGGGCGAAATGTTCTCCCCCTACCCTAATTTTAGTCATCATTTAAAAAAATACCCGGAAGTCCTAAGAATATAACATCTACAGTCTAGGATAGCATACCGTTGGTATATAGATTTAAATAACTGAAAAAAACAGTACCTACCTTTTCTGCATATATAATCTCCAGGAGAGAATAACACAGGATTGAGCCTTAAAACTAATTCACATAAAAATCCAGCCTCCGTGGCTTGGAATATTTCTACACGTTTTAACGTATCTAAGTGCACATGAATAGCTATTTCTGCCTTTAATTTATCCGGGAGGAGGCCCAGGGTTTTCTCTTCGTCCGTCGACTTATTACACATCCATAAATAGTCGAACCACTTTATCACTCTGTCTTGGAGTCGGAGAGGTACCCTCCTTAATGACATGTAAGTTTTCACAGCATCCAGCTTGGCTGAAAAAGAAGAAAATCGTATTTTTCATAGTTAGAGATAAAAAGACAATCCTTTGGAAGAAAGGAATACCATCATGAAAACACGCCTATATAATTTTGACCCCCTTGGAACCCCACTTTCATACGGTAAAACTGGGGTTTACATGGGTAAACTTTTTTCTTACTTCTGCTCTAAAATATAGATTGTGGGTACTCGTTAGAACCGCCTCGATGATGCGGTTCTAACGACTACCCACAATCTATATTTTGAGCAGAAATGAGGTTTACATGGGTTAACTTTTTTTCTTATTTCTGCTCTAAAATATAGATTGTGGGTACCCGTTAGAACCGGTTCTAACGACTACCCACAATCTATATTTTGAGCAGAAATAAGAAAAATATCACAATTTTTCATCATAAAATTGTCATTTTTTTTTTGGGGGGGGGGGGAATAATGGTTAAAATGTATTTATATAGGCGTGTATTCGTAATGAAAACGGCACTGAAATCTGTAGAGTGTTCAGATGTTTGCCTTGGCCCGACTAGTTAGTTTCGGCCAATTAGGTCTCATCAGTGGTCATCAACTATTTTTGAAATCCCGAAATGGAAGGACTAGGGAAAATAGCCCATACTATGACAAGGGACAGGGAGACTTTTTACGGCCGCCACACGTTCCCTTTACACCAGCTCATATGATCATAAAAAGATAATCCTTAAGCAAGCAATACAACACAGAGCTGGAAACTGCTGAGTATATATATGAGTTGTTTTCTGGGTCAAGACTTACAACATAACGTTACCTTGCCTACCATTGATACGAACAGAGAGAGAGAGAGAGAGAGAGAGAGAGAGAGAGAGAGAGAGAGAGAGAGAGAGAGAGAGAGAGAGAGAATCTGTCAAATAAGTGTAATCTACTCATTTTCATTAGGGTTTTAGAACAAAACTATCCGAGTTGCCGAGACAATAAATAAAGAATTTACTTACTTACACTCTATTATTTAATGGCTTCAAAGAATTGTTATTTTTTCTGATGAATTTCTGTTTTTTTGTTTTTTTTTTTTGTTTTTTGTTTTTTTTTTTTTTCATCATTTTTGCTTATTGACCAATTTAAATTCAATTCACAAACTGCATGACAAACCGTGAAGATCTTGATCAGTGGCTTCTTCAGAGAAGCCATCTGATCAGGATATACACGGTTTGCATAAGAAGGGGTTGTCATGTTCAGCGGAATGAGGGTTTACACATACATCACGAAAACATGCCTATATACTTTTGACCACCTTGAACCCCACTTTTATATCTTATTATTAGTAAAATTGGGGTTTCCAGAGGGAAACCTTATTTTTTTTATTTCTTTTCTAAAACATAGATTGTGGGTACTCGTTAGAACCGCCTCGATGAGGCGGTTCTAACGAGTGCTCACAATCCATGTTTTGAGCAGATATAAGAAAAATATCGCAATTTTCGGCTTAAATTGTTTGTTTTTTCGGCGGTCAAATTTACACTGTATTTGTATAGGTGTGTTTTCGTAATGCAATTCAACGATCTTGATCAGATGGCTTCTTAAAAAAACCCATCTTTTCAGGGTATACACTGCTTGCAAAAGAAGGGGGCGTCGTGTTCAGATATGGGTTTATATATAGCAGTTCAGTGCACTGTCAGAAAATTCATGTCGGTTTAATCTTCTGTAAAGTGACGTAAACCCAAATTAAAGTAATCAAACCACGATTCTCCTTAATTTGATATAGAGAGCAATGGCAGCTTATGTTTTGAAGCCAAATTCTGACGTGATCTCGCTTCCTTTAACATTCAGTCGCTTTCAATGCCAACATGGCAATATTATATTGGATAAAACCAGCTCTGTTTTACAGTCAATTATGTTTTAATCTTACTGAAACTGTCAACATTTCTTCAAATCTTAATTCGCTTGCACCTACTCTAATTTAATATTCGATGGAATTTCGATTCCGATCAGTCAACATGTGATAAAACAGGATTGGGCTGGTAACAATTCTTGAAAACTGACTTATTTAATTAGATAAGAGCAAATCGAGATAACACAGTATTAAATTCGAACTGACGTCCAATCCATTTTCTGAAACCCTTGCATTACTCCCAGTGGAAATTTCTTCTAAAATCTGATCATATTAACTGTGAGTGACGTGACACAGAGTACTTGAATATTTTTTCTCATAAAATAGCAGACATGCTATAAATAGAATGTACTTGTTGCATATTTGACTACTTCAGTATGACAGACCGCCCCGGCCATCGGGTCTTGAAGAAATAGATTGGGCTGCATTATGCTTCCACGCAGAGCGCACATGCGTACTGGTAAACCGCTTAGGGGTCTAAGCCTGCCCAGGCAAAGTGATGCGAGTCGGGCCGCCCCAACATATTAACCCTATTGGTTTGTTTGGGCAGCAGGGATTGAGATGTCTGGTAAAAGCCCCACAAATTGGAAGCAACGTCTTCAAAATGACCTACATAGTGTTGACGGGGACGTAAAACCTCAATTCAAACAAACAAACAGTGTGACAGGCCGTAGCTATCGTTTGCACCTGCCTTTGGACGGGGCTCCATGGCCTAGTGGATAAGAGTGCTGACTCTTAATAAGAGCGCTGACTCTTAATCATTAGGTCTCTCACTCATGTGGGTTCGAGCGTGGCTCGGGTTAAATGTGGGGCGCCAAGTTCTGCAACAGAAAGTCGGGTGTTTTTTCTTCGGGCACTCCGGTGTTTGCCCACCTCCGACTAACGATCGGCTCGATAAGAGTGAAATAATCTTGAAAGGGCCGTTAAACTAAAACTAAGATACAAAAGCACCTGACTTTGGAATATTCTATAACAAAAAGTTAAACCAGTCACCCGATTATGTGAATCCAACTGTAACACAAACCAAGCTATTGTGAAAATGTGCGAAAGGCACTTGTGGACTCGACGAATTTGACATATGTTCAAAGTTGACAGCAGCTTAACTGTCCCCCGCCCTGTCAGTTTGTCTGTGACTACCATACCAGCCAAGAAATAACTGAGGAATGTTTTTTTTTGTTGTTGTTTTGGTGTGACGGCCCTTTCGAGATTATTTCACCTTTCTCGAGCCAATCGTTAATCAGAGGTGGGCGAAAACAAGAGTACACACAGAATGGAACACGAAAATCGGAGTGCCCGAAGAAAAAAAAAAACATCTGCCATTATGTTGCATAACGTGGCGTCTCACATATGACCATAGCAAGGTTAGAAGCCACGACGGTGAGAATCTGAGAAAACTGGATAAGCATGATGCTGAATATACATGTACATAATGGTAATTAAATTGTTTTGGTTTTGCGGCACATACAAGATTATTTCACATATTTCGAACCACTCGTTAATCAGAGGTTGTCGAAAACCTGAGTACCCGAAGAAACACCCTATCTTACGTTGCAGAAATTGGCGTTTCATATACAACAACGCAATCGGCAAGTTAGCAATCGGTCTTCTCCCAGACGTACTTTTGATGTTGTTTGAGACGAATATCAAATACGTGCCGAAAGCTTTGTTGCACCGTTTTGAACTTTCCATCACGTGCTTCTGAACCGGTATTTTAGATGATTGACACACGTCTTTGGACGTTTTAAGCGTGGGCGGGATAATAGCGCTGTCAGTTAATGTTATGCTAGGTTTACATTATGTTCCCGGCGCCCACGGCAGCCCCGTTTGCCCGAAACGTAGTGCGCCGTGGGATTTTGGCCATTTCTTTCTCAGTATTCAAGTTTTGTTAGGTCTTGCTAAGTTTTCTCACGGTCAGTCACGGTATCCGTGACAGGCCGTGTGAAGACGGGGGTGCTGAGTCCCGGAGGCTCGAAGGCGTACTACGATTCGGCCCGCGGTCTACCACGGATGCCAGTACGTTCCCTCTCGGCCCGTCACGTTTTGATGGGGTCCGTCACGTTTCTCACGTTCTGATCAAGGTCTGGCACGTTTTTCACGTTCTGTCGAGTCTTTCTACGGATGAAACGTGGACGCCGGGCAGCTTTGGAGCACGTTTGTGCCCACATATAAAAAGAAAGCCACCCAAGCAATAGAAATCAGTATATCCTGAGACTTCGACGAGACATCATGAATGCCCAAGATGAAGTAGATTTTGTGTTTGTATGTTTGCTGGGTGGATACATCCAGTCTTTGCGTCAGCAAGGAGAAGGCCAGCAGCAGTTGCAGAGCGGAAAAGCCAGACTGCAGCAGGCAGGAAGAAGGCGTAGAAGGCGGACAAGAAGGCCAAGATCTATGTGGGTGCGCGAATGGTTATCGGAAGACAGAAGGCAGCAACTGGGCCACTACTTAACATTTCTCACTAGAGAGCTCCGCACCGAAGATGTCAGTGTCTTCCAGAATTATCTGAGGATGGCTCCAGAGCTCTTCGACGAGATCCTGGAAAGAGTAACACCAGCCATCGAGAGACAAGACACGAAGTTCCGCTCTGCCCTACCAGCTGGACTGAAGCTGTCAGTGACTCTGAGACACCTGGCAACTGGGGACAATTACTCGTCATTCTCTTATGCGTTCCGGTGCAGTAAATCAGCCATCTGCTATATGGTGCCAGAAGTGTGCAAGGCCATCGTGGAAGCCTACAAGGATGAAATGTTCGCCGTTCCTGTGACGCCTGATGAGTGGAGAGCCCTTGCCCAGGAGTTTGAAGACAAGTGGAATGTGCCTCATGCAGTGAGTGGGAGCTCTGGACGGGAAGCATATTGCCATCAGCAAGCCACCCAACACAGGTTCCTTGTACCACAACTATAAGGTTTTTTTTTCAGTATCCCTCTCCTCGCCTTGGTGGATGCCCAGTATCGTTTCATATGGATTGAAGTTGGTGGAGTGGGACACATGTCTGATTTGAACTTTCTTTAGTTTGCCGAGCTTGGTGCGCATGCTGTCGTACCACGTCTTGAATTCGTTGGGCGTACGCTTCATCTGCCTGGCCTGCTCCGTCCACAGTCTGTCTTTCGCCGCCTCGTCTTTGTATCCAGCAAGCCTCTTGGAATACAACGAGGGATTCTGCTGGAGGAAATCAATAGTAAGCTCCATCTCAGCCTCCGTAAAGTTTGTTAAGACCCGCGGGGCTGCCCTCCTTGCAGATGCGTTTTCTTCATTTTCCTCGGCCTCAGGTCCAAGTTCCAGTTCAGGGACCGGGTTGGCAGCAGAAGCACGCTCCTCTTCATCTGGCGGCGGTGATCGGCGAGGATCTTCAGGCTGCTCCTGCACCTCTACTGGTAGTGGTGAACGGCGAGGATCTTCAGGCTGTTGCTGCTCCTCTACTGGTAATGGTGGCGCAGGACGCGGTGCCTTCGTACGTCTTGGCTTCTTCGGTGGCATAATCTGGCCTTCTTTCTCCGCAACTTGGTCTTTTCTCTTCGTATTGTAGACGCAGTAATGAGTCGTCGTTTGTTCAGACTCGAATGAAGCTCCCCTGCTGGGCCTGGCTTTATATACTCTCTCCCATACCGCGCTCGCCGTGCCAGACCATAATAGAACGCAACGCACCGTAACGCGCCTGGCCAGTAAACCGTCACATGCCGGGACAAGCCGTGATTGAACGCGACGAAACGGCTACCATACACTCTCGCTTGCCGTGACAAACGTAACAAAACGTGGAAAGACGGCAAAAAACGCGCAGCAACCGTGAAGCAACCGTGACAAAACGCGCACCAAACGCAGCAGAACGTGGCAAAACTTGAAAGGACCGTGAGATGCCGGGGAATACACATGCTTCCCGTCCCACTACGGATCGCCTCCAAGTTTTGTTACGGCCTATTACGTACTGTCACGTTTTGTTGCGTTCACCCCGTTTTCCTACGGCTTACTAGGTTTCTCATCCACACCGTGACTGCCGTGGCAAATTTTTTGACAGTTTAAAAATCTCGCCCGGCATCCACGGCAATCACGGTCTGTCAAGTTTGCCCACCGCGTCCCCCCGCGTTGTCTCACGTCTATCCCGTTTTGTCCACGGTGGCCTGAAACGTGATTGCCGTGGCCGCCGGGATCATAATGTAAACCTAGCATTAAAAATCTGGCCCGGCATCCACGGCAATCACGGTCTGTCACGTTTGCCCACCGCGTTGTCTCACGTCTATCCCGTTTTGTCCACGGTGGCCTGAAACGTGATTGCCGTGGCCGCCGGGATCATAATGTAAACCTAGCATTACAATCGATTTTAATACTGCTCAAAAGAAAATTGTGGATACTCGTTAAAACCTCGAAGCGGTTCTAACCAGCAGTACCCACAATCTATAGTCTGCTCAAAACAGAGATTGTGGATACTCGTTAAAACCTCTAGGTGGCGACATGGCTTGAGATGTCATTTCATCTCAATGTTGGGTAAAAGTCCCACAAAATTGGAAGCAACGTCTCCAAAATGACCTATACAGTGTTGACGGGGACGTTAAACCTCAAATCAAACAAAATACACAAAACCTCGAGGCGGTTCTGACCAGCAGTACCCACAAGCGAATATATATTCATCTCAAAACAGATTGTGGATACTCGTTTAAACCTCGAGGCTGTAGCAGAAACAAGAAAGAACAATGGATGAACCCCTGTATATACATGTATTAAAGTGGTCGAGCCGGCACTCGACATTGAATCAAGCGTGGTAGCTCAATGGTATAGTGCACCTGCCTGTGATGCTAGAGGCCCCCGGTTTGATTCCCGGCAGCGGTAATAAAACTGCGGTGTCCGAACATGCTCCGGGTGAATGCCACAAAGTGCACCGTCCTCCGCATCGGGACGTTAACTGGGAGGCCCATTCTGTGCAGTTTAAAGATTTCTTCGTTATTACATGATTACTGTGTATGTTTTCATCCTGCAGACCTGGATCGGCAATGACCGATCACACTAGAATTGAAAACGCTCCAATGTTGATTCGACCGATATAGATAGAAATAGTAGAAAGAATGAATTGGAGAGGAGCAAATTCTTTCCTTTAAGAAAAGAAAATAAATAAATAAAAAAATGAGAAAATAAATAAATAAAAAAAATATTTGTCACTTAATTGCTCGACTCGACGGTTACTGATTTTTGCGTGCTCCCCAGGAGACCTGTTGGGTCCACACTTTTAAATCTTGAAATCTTCCTGCACAACTTTATTTTCATATCTGTCTAGTGGTTACTGAGAACTTATCGGGACAAAAATTGGGCGGAAAAAAAGAGAAGAAACCCAGAAAAACTAATGTCTCGTTTTGGAGACTTAACCCTTATCCTGCTGAATAAATTAATTAATTGTTGGCTACCAAAGCATCATGCAGCCCATGTATTTCTTCAAGCCCAGATGGGCGGGGGCCGCAACACTGTATAGGTCATTTTGGAGACGTCACTTCCAATTTCGTGGGACTTTTACCAGACATTGAGATGAAATGACTTCTCAAGCCCTGTCGACCAATGAAACCTATAGGGTTTATATACATGGACGGTCTGACTCGCAACACATTTCCTAGGCAGGCTCAGAACCTCTAAGCTGTTTACCAGTACTCGTGTTCGGTCAGCTCTGCGTGGAAACATCATGCAGCCCAGTCTATTTTTGCAAGCCATGATGGGCGGGGCTATTCACAGAAACAGTAGGAAGTTCCTACTTTGAGCGGTAGGGGTCAAAATTAAAAAGGTGTGTTTGTATGGTTCGTATCAACTACGAGACTATGAAGATGTAATCACAGTGTTGGGAACAGAACTTTATTGAGCATCAATGATGGGAAATGCCGGATCCGGCGTATTTTTTACGCCAGTTTTGTTTGTTTGATTTGAAGTTTAACGTCCCCGTCAACACTGTAAAGGTCATTTTGGAGACGTTGCTCCCAATTTTGTGGGACTTTTACCCGACATTGAGATGAAATGACATCTCAAGCCCTGTCGCCCAATGAAACCAATAGGGTTTATTAGCATGGACGGTCCGCCTCGCACCGCGGTTCCTGGACAGACTTAGATCCTCAAAGCCGTTTACCAGTACTAGTGTGCGGGCCGGATTCAGCTCTGCGTGGAAGCATCGTGCAGCCCATATATTTCTTCAAGCCCCTATGGGCATTTTTTACGCCAGATTTTGCGTAAAGTTTCCAGTCGTGGCCAGTATTTTTTCTCCTGTCGCGTTCGTCTTTGTAAATGACAGCGAGTGCTCAATTGATCAAAGGATTTAACAGTCTCAGGTCTGTAGGCTGGTGGGTATTGCCTATCGCGACTGCGGAAAAAAATGACAGGTCCATCTTGCGACACTCGGGTGTGCTGTGACAAATCAAGCATGTGGCTGATTAACACTTATTGAATGTTTTGCTTCCCGGATTTTTGTACACACACTTGAATTATCGGTAATTTGATCGTTGAGAAAATGTCGGGGTATAATTAAAGAAAGCGCTCATTACCTATATTTTGATTAAAAAAAAAAACAAAAAAAAACAGAATCGTCGATATTGCGATTCCCTATCTAACACCATTATCCATACCATCAACAAATAACAAAATGCGTTAAACTGGCAAATAAATCAATTTTTGGCTATTAAACTTTAAAAATAGAATAACCAAACTAATCATAACTGAACTTTATTTTATCAGATGCATTAGTTTGAATTTTAAAAATCGATTCGAAAATAAACATTTTTTATGTGGAAGTTCGCCATTGCGACTGACCGGAGAAATGACCCGAATTACATATGGTTCAAGCCCCAAAGTCTTTCGGATCCTTACGCGACACATGTTCATGGTGCTGCCTGACACAACAGCCTATAATACTGGCGCTTCAGATGTCTGTAAACTTTAGCCATAAACTCCCAAAGCCTGCCCTGGCGAGTCGGACATGCAACGCTTCAGATGTCTGTTAACTTTAGCCATAAACTCCCAAAGCCTGCCCTGGCGAGTCGGACCATCCGAGCATATAAACCATATCGGTTTAACTGGGCGGCAGGGATTGAAATGTCATTTTATCTAAACGTCGGGTAAAAATTTCACACAAAACTGGAAGTAATGTCTCCAAAATGACCTAAATAATGTTAATGGGGATGTGACCTCAAATCATGTAAACAAACAATCTAACAGAAAAGCAGAACTATTGGTCAATTTAAGTCCGTTATTGGTCACATGAAATCTGATGGGAATGACTTGGCAGATTTTCCACATTTTTCAAAAGGGGGCAACTTTCGGAACTTCCTGTTTGCTTTTCTATAAGCTTTGTCCCACGAAAAAGGGGTCTACTCTTAAAGGAAAGAATTTGCTCCTTAGGAGCAAATTCTTTCGTTTAGAGTTGACCCTCATTGACATGGGAGACTAAAATACGCTTGAAAGAGTTGCCTCCCCTGAAGGTGTATGCATTCCACTGAAAGTCTGAAAAAATATATTTGTCACTTAATTGCTCGACTCGACGATTAGTAAAATATTTCGGCGGATTTTTGCGTGTTATTTCGTGATTTTAGGGGCCCACCCTTTTAAATTTTGAAACCTTCCTCACAACTGGACAAAAAATGGGCGGGAAAAAGAAACCCAGAAAACCCAATAAGTCTTAACCCTTATCCTGCTGAATATATATATATTTAGCCTCAGCAATTGCCGACTGTCAAACATGAAAATTTCTTAACATTATTCACAAGCTGCATGGCAAACAGTGTAGGACCTCATCTCTGTTTGCAAAAGTAGGAGTTGTTATGGGTTAAATATACACTAAAGCCACTTTATAACTGAGCCTCCTGTTGTGCCCATTTCTGTTTGTTTGTTTGATTTGAGGTTTAACGTCACCTTCAACACTGTATAGGTCATTTTGGAGACGTTGCTTCCAATTTTGTGGGACTTTTACCCGTCATTGAGATGAAATGACATCTCAAGCCCTGTCACCCAATGAAACCAATAGGGTTTATAAGTATGGGCGGGCTGCCTCGCATCGCTTTGTATGGGCAGGCTTAGATCCTCTAAGTGCTTTACCAGTACTCGTGTAGTCTGCGTGGTAGCCTCGTGCAGCCCATCTTTATCTTCAAGCCCCGATGGGCGGGGGCCGACCATTTCTGTATGCATTGGAATTGCACAGGGAGGGTAAATTACAAGGATTCGTGTCAAAAATACATTGTGTATAAAGAAGTTGTTTTGTGAAAGCAAAATGTAGGACAAAGGGTTAATTCTTTCATGGAGGTTTAAAATATTAGACAATAGTAATTATATATCAGTTCTCAACAAGCTGTTGTATGATAAGCACTAAATCAAGGCGAGATGCAAAGGACTAAACTCAACCATTATAGATAAAGGTATGCACATGTATGTAATCAGACCGGACAGTCGTCGGCAGTCGCGAGCGGACGACAAAGGCGACCAGCGGAAAGGGGAAGCGTTCCCGACTGCCACCGAGTGTAGGCTGGGAATTTTTTTTTTTTTTTTTTTTTGGTTTTACGGCCCTTTCAAGATTATTTCACTCATATCGAGCCGATCGTTAATCAAAGGTGGGCGAAAACCGGAGTACCCTGAGAAAAATCACCTGACCTTCCGTTGCAGAACATGGCGTCTCACATGTGACCCGAGCGAGGCTCGAACCACAGCGGTGAGAGACCAAATGATCCAGAGTCAGCGCTCTTAACCACTAGGCCACGGAGGCCCGTGTAGACTGGGAAAATAGTCCCGGACTGAGATCCAAACTTTCGTTCAAGCCCTAAATTCCACTTTCTTTGTAAACAGTGTAGACCCCGATCAGACGGTGCGTTCTGTGGCACCTGATCTGAGTCTCCATTGCTTGCCAAGCCTCTCACAGCGAACATTCTCTACTGAAATCATATACGCTAATTGGTGATTGATTTTTTACATGACCCGTGGCGTCATGCAGTAGATTTTTGACAATCGCTTAGCTCCGCCCTCTCCTGTGGGTTAACCGGTATTGGATGGTGATGTTAAGTATTGATTACGGTCAGTTTGACATTCTTGTCTCTTGATACACCTATTCTGGTGTAGCGTGTCAGTGTTTTTTTGACGTATCTGCTCTTTAATGAACCGACGGGACATGACGTATTGCTAACTTGCTGGGTGCGCGGTTGTAATTATTACCCGAGCGAGGCTTGAACGCGCATCGATGGGAGCGTGAAGAATTTAAATAAGCATAAATGTGTACATGCATAATGGTACTAGTATATTTACATAGATAGGAACTCCTTTTCAGGGCCTGTTTATGTGGTATCCACCCGTTAATACCAATGTATTTTAGTTCGATTGCGATGAAAGCTTCAAGCTTATTGAATCGCTCTCGAACACTCATTCCGGTGTGTTCACGCGCGCGAGAGAGAGTTGCTGTGTTTTTTACACCACTGCTACCCATTTACATTTGAGATGTCATTTCATCTCAATGTTGGGTAAAAGTCCCACAAAATTGGAAGCAACGTCTCCAGAATGACCTATACAGTGTTGACGGGGACGATAATCCTCAAACCAAACAAATAAAAACCCATTTACACGCATAACCTATGTCTGCAATAAAAATATGAAAAATATCATTGGTTTTTCATCAGAAATGTAGACATTTTGGAGATGTGAAAAAATGCAGTATGTCACACGGGCGGGTTACAATACATCGTAATTCGACAGCACGTTGAGTGAACCATGTACATGCATGGGCTAATTAAAGTATTAACCGCTCACGGATACATTTAACAGGAAGCAGGTTTGTGCTAAAATGCAAATGACGTCAATGAGCACTTAATTTCATTTCCGAACCAGTGCGAATTCTCGGGAAAGGCTATAATGTTATTTGAATTTGTAGACGAAAGAAGAAGACATTATCGCATCAGGACACTGGAATGACTTTTGAACAGAGCTGGTGATACTACAAATACACTAATCGCAACTATAGTTAGGTGATAGCTGTCTTTAAAATTGTTGTAATTTGGGCACTTCGAGGTAAATCGTTGGTTTTACGCTTGCCAATTTCGGTTTCCGGCGACGCGGCTGCAGACTCAAGCAATGCACTTTGCGAAACTTTGCCTCGATAAACTTTAAATCTTCAAAACAGTCAAGTGAAGTCATTCATTTTTAATGAAATCTTGTATAGAGTACATTGTATTCAATTGCGTGTGATTATTGGCGACGGTATATTTTGCGATTTGCTGTCGGAGATCCGACGTCATCATGCACATGAATTGTCGACTTGCATTTTAGGCATCTGTCTCCCCTTGTCGTTTTGAGCAATCATCAGAACAGTTGCAAGGCTTGTTAATTGTCTACGCCCTTGGTTAATTGCCGTAGACTATCTAATGATGACATATATTCGTGGATAACACGCTGTTTACTTTGCCCTCATACTACAGCACACCTACTTGTTTCTATTTTTCATGTTTTTGTCAGACGGCAAGCTGGAAGACTTTATTTTTCATAATGTTAACATAGACTGCGAAATGAAAGGTTAACCTTGAATACGAAATGAAAAGGTTAACCTAGAATGCGAAATGAAAAGGTTAACCTAGAATGCGAAATTAAAAAGTTAACCTAGAATGCGAAATGAAAATGTTAACCTAGAATGCGAAATGAAAGAAACCGTAAATGTAGGCATGTAGTACAAGTAGTTGTAATCGGTAATTTTGATATTATGTCCCATTGGGGAGAACATTTGGAAATCCTTATTTGTAATCTGGACCATAATCTGTGACTATTATACACGTATATATTAACTGACAAATGATTACAACATACACGTGATAAGTTTTGCCATTTTACTTTCCAGGCCAAGTACTACACAAATTAGTGTGTGCTAAGCGTGGACATAAGCTTTTTGTGAAAGCTAATACTTGTGTTGTGGTAGAGAGGAAACGGGTATTCCGAGCTACCGAAAGAACCAAAAGTCACGAAAGCACACGCAGCAACGCAATATCATTACCATCGGTAACACATCCGTGAAATATACATGTAGTGCATTCTTTTAGATCTCCAAACCGCGGTTAATTTTCTGATTAAAGTCTGTTTTTTTTTTCTTGTTTCTACTCGAAACATAGGTTGATGGTGCTCGTTAGAGCCACCTCAATAAAACATAGGTTGAGGGCGCTCGTTAGAACCGCCTCATTGAGGCGGTTCTAACGAGTACCAACAACCTATGTTTAGAAGCAGTAAACAAAAATGTATACCCCTGCAAATCTAAGTTTTTTTCTGCATAATGTAAGGTTTACAGGGTGTTCGTTACATGGACTTATTTATGTGATGTAAAGCAAATCAGCATTTAACAGATTGCAAATGTGAAACACTTAAAAGCCTTCTTCATGGTCGTTCTTGAACATAACGATAACACAACCGTGCGATATATAGCATCTTTTCACATCTCTAAAATCGGTCCCGCCCATCGGGGCTTGAAGAAATAGCTGGGTTGCAAAATGCTTCCACGCAGAGCTGAAACCGACGGCACACGAGCACTGGTAAACCGTATAGAGGCGCTAAGCCTGCCTAGGCAAAGCAGTGCGAGTCGGACCGACAATGCTTATAAACCCTATTGGTTTCAATGGGCGACAGGGCTTGAGATGCAATTTCATCTCAATGTCGGGTAAGAGGCCCAAAAAACTGGAAGCAACGTCTCCAAAATGACATATACAGTGTTGAATGGGACGTTAAACTTCAAAGCAAACAACAACAAAACATCTATAAAATGGCCTCTTTTTCTGATAAAAATCCGTGATAACTTTCTTATTTATACTGTAAATATAGGTTGCAGTTGCACGTTAGAACCAACGAGGCAGGTCTAATTGAGGCGGTTCTAACGAGTACCGTCAACCTATGTTTTGGAGCAGAAGTAAGAAACAAATAATGTATTCCTCCGCAAACCCAAGTTTTCTCTACATAAACTGGGGTCTAGGGGGTGTTCATTTCATGGACTTGTTCACGTGATGGACGTTCTTTTACCATGTAGCGGTCCAATACAATTTGTAAACACAACGGAATCACATGCAGAGAGGAAAAGAAAGCTTCATCAGACAATTGATTTGTTTGGGCAATAACAGGAGGCATCAGTACAATTCATTTCCGTGTGTCAAGAGCATCAGTTTTATTTTCAGCCGAGACACTATAATGGGGGTTCCTGCTGATGCGAAAATTGGCAAGGATATAGACAATACAAAATATTGAATACGCACGGGCGAACGCGAGCGCATACACACACAAGTGCTCGCACTTACGCACACGCACTTGAAATTCATCGCTGGTGTACTTTCTTGAAAATCCTTACTAAAAACTAAGTGCTGGTGCGAATGTTGCCAGGGATATAGACAATATAAAATAATGAATACGCACGGGCGAACGCGCATGCGTGTGTACGCACACGCTCGCACACACGCACACGCACTTGAAATTCATCGCTGGTGTACTTTCTTGAAAATCCTTACTAAAATCTAAGTGCTGGTGCGAATGTTGACAAGGATATACACAATACAAAATAATGAAAGCACACGGGTGAACGCACGCACGCGCGCACATACACACACACGCACCCTTGAAATGCATAGTTGGTGTACTTTCTTGAAAATCCTTACTAAAAACTAAGTGCTGATGCGAATGTTGGCAGGGATAAAGACAATATAAAATAATGAATACGCACGGGCGAACGCGCGTGCGTGTGTACGCACACGCTCGCACACACGCACACGCACTTGAAATGCATAGTTGGTGTACTTTCTAACAAACAATACGAAAACACGCCTATCCAAATACATGGCAAGTTTTACCGCCAAAAAATGAAAACTTTCAGATAAAAATTACAATATTTTTCTTATGTCTGCTCAAAATATATATTGTGGGCACTCGTTAGATTCGCCTCATCGAAGCGGTTCTAACGAGTACCCGCAATCTATATGTTAGAGCAGAAATAAGAATAATAAGGTTTACCCCTGTAGACCCCAGTTTTACTGTATAAAAGTGGGGTTCAAGGGGGTCATAATCATATAGGCGTGTTTTCGTGATGTGCCGATGCGAATGTTGGCAAGGATATAGAGAATACAAAATAATGAACACGTACGGGCGAACGCATACACGCACACACACACACACACACACACACACTTGAAATGCATCGTTGGTGTCCTTTCTTGAAAATCCTTACTAAAAAACATCACATTTACACGTCCGTATCTTAGATACATGTACCCTTAAAAACTCTAGTATATACATGTGTTAGGAAAATCGGGGTTTACTAGGCGTCTTTGGCCTAAAGGGTAGTAGTAGTAGTAATTATAATAATAATAATAATAATAATAATAATAATAATAATAATAATAATAAAAATAATCGACTTTATTTATAGACGGTAACACATTTAGTCCAAGTACTAATCTTCCATGTGGCCCGCTTTTTTCTTCCTCTTCCTTGGTATAAACCAGTACTAAGCAATGTGGATAAAGTCTCTTGCTCAAGGAAACAACACTTGGCGCATGCGGGAATCGAACTGGCTACCTCTCGATCTCAGATCCGATGCTTTACCACTGCACTACTGCACCACAGCGTCCCACAAGATACGGATTGGTAATCATTTGGAAATATTGTGGGTCATGGCAGAAACAAGGGAACAAAACCGCGTCAGAAAGTCCGTGTAATACCCGTTGTGTTTACAAATAAATTATTGTAAGAGTGCGCCGTGGTTCTAGCCTCGCTTGGTTCATATGTGTGACGTCAAGTTCTGAAATGGAAGGTTTTCGCCCACTTTTGACTAATGATCGGCTCGAAATAAGTGAAAGAATCTTGAAAGGGGCACAAAACCAAAACAAAAAAGAACCATTGTCTCATTGTGTCGGTTCTAACAAGCCCAAAAATATCTACTTCTAATTCCCACTTCTCTCGATATATAAAATGGGATGTACATGTAAAGGGGTATTTATTACATGAACGTTCTAACACGGTTTTGTTCCGCTGTTTCTGCCATGACCCACATTTCCAATCTTTATAGAGATACTATCAAACTACCGTCACTGGAGGCCCCGCTGTGCAGGGACAACCATCCCCTGTGCAGGTTAAAGATCCCTGCCGTAATTACATGATTACTGTGTAGGCTTTCAACCTGCAAAACCTGGAGTGTATGTAATATACACCTGCGGTAATGGTCAAATGTGACCGACGCAGTATCAGAAGATAGATACAGTCGAACTTCAATGGCTCGAACACCTTTGGGGCCTCGAAAATCTGTTCGAGACAGGGGTAGTTCGAGCCACTGAGGGTTACTATCAGGAGGTAACGAGACACTTAAGACATCTTTTCGGTGTTCTATAATGAAAATGTATGCTGTGTGTACTCATTAGAATCGCCTCATCGAGGCGATTCTAATGAGTACACACAGCATACATTTGTAAGATAAAAGTCTAAAATCTCCTTAATTACCCATCACTATTTCTTATGTAGGGCTCAAGAATGGGTTCGACGCATCCATGGTAAACGAGCCATCGGTGTTCGAGCAATCGAAGTTCTACTGTAGATAGATAGATAGATAGATAGATAGATAGATAGATAGATAGATAGATAGATAGATAGATAGATAGATAGATAGAATGCTATGACCTTAACTCATTCAGTACCAGAAACCCCTAAAGGGGTATCTTGGCAAACAGTGAAGGCCCAGATCAGATGCCGCAGACCGCGGCATCTGATCAGGGCCTACACTGTTTGCGAAAAGTTACTCCATTTTCCTAATTAATTTTGAAGAAAACACAACCTGACACCCCTAAATTTTGAAATGGACTCCTCCTATATATAAGGAGGAAGATTCCATTTGGTACAAAAAGGGTTAATCGTACGTTCTGGTACGTCTGATCAGATTCGCTACTCTTACAAGAAGCCTTTACCATGTTCGCTTATTTTTTTTTAAGAGAATAGAAGTGAAGGCAATGGTCAAATGTCGATATAATTAACCAACACCTCCCATCAGAGACACCAAAGGAAATGAAACACAAACGCGAAATGACTTGACCCTTATGGAAACACCAATAGCGTACATCCAAAAGGACAGTTACTTTCCCACAATTTGGCCAATTGGCTATCCAAAACAGAAAGATATAAGCGAGACGAACCATAACAAAAATAAACCGCCAAAGAAGAACCGAGGCTTGCCGAGCGATTCTACATGCGTTCTCAAAGCCGAGCCTGATAAACTTGATATCAAATGACACGAATCTGGTATTCTATGTTATCAGTTAATCCCCTTGTACACTCCTACAGTTTTGCCATTTTTTCGGTAGTCCAGTTCATAGAAGTGCAATATCATGTTCACCTGATTGAGCTCACATGTCCTGAGATAGCATATCTTTATCAGGTCAGTATGTTACAATGCAATTAATATAGGGGATAACTGATAATAAGGATAATCTATATTAGCCGACGCACGACAATAAGCCTGATTCAGACCAGTCTGCACTTCAAACTACCACAGTGGCAAGAGATGCCGTTTTATTATATCACGAAAAAAAAAGCCTATAAAAAGTGGACTCCCTTGAACCCCACTTTTATATAGTAAAACTGGAGTTTACAGGGGTATACCTTATTTTCAGTTTTTATTTCTAGATTTTGAGCAGAATAAAGACATCTTAGGCGTGTTTCCGTAATGTATCTCTTTGGATGACCCCCTGATATACATGGTACATGCGATCAACGGAGGCTATGAGCGGATGCGCAGGCCGTTCTGTGTCTTCTCTAGTCGCACACACCACGGGAAC
Organism: Lucinisca nassula; assembly: GCA_963580285.1. NCBI lineage: Eukaryota > Metazoa > Mollusca > Bivalvia > Lucinida > Lucinidae > Lucinisca > Lucinisca nassula. The sequence continues at coordinate 75,998,637 of OY757024.1, read as the reverse complement.
AAGTCCGTGAAACGACGACCGCACTGAACCCCATTTAATATACAAACTGATGTTTGCAGGGTATATATTATTTTGTTTATTTTGGCTCTTAGGCAAAGGTTGTGGGTACTCGTTCGAACCGCCTCGTTGAGGCGGTTCTAACGAGCACCCACAATCTATGTTCGGAGTAACAATACGAAACAATATCATAAATTAACATCGGAAAAGTAGCAATTTTGGAAAAAAAATATGAAAGAATGCAACATGTCGCACGGGTGTTTTATCGTAATGAGTTTAGAAGCCTCCGCAATAAAGTTGTTAAGCTAATCGCCTCATAAACCAGGGGTCGTGGGTTGGATTCCGGGCATATTCAGACTTTCTGATGAGTCTTTAAACCGAGATCCTGGCTCAGTATGACCTTAGCTGTTGGTGGGACGTTAAAAATCTCAAAACACACACACGCTACATGTACGATAGGTTTTGCCAAGTGCTGTCCCCATATACATGTATATCTGTACACTCTAAACTTGATTCTGCAAAGTAATGGAATTTAACGGCCCAGTTAACACTATTTAGGTCATTTCTGAGCCGTTCTTTATTTGTTTTGGAGTTTAACGGCCCAGTCAACCCTATTTTAGGTGATTTTTGAGCCGGTCAGTTTACTAATCCACACTTTTCCTGGGCAGGCTTATATGTAAGCGGTTAACCAGTACAGTGCAGATTAATTCGCTTTACTCTGAAATTATTGAAAATACATTATACTTTTGGATAACTGACTGAAATCACTCAAACCCAGAGTAGCAATATTTTTCATACATTTTCTTCCTCGGAATATTCTGGTCCAATCTTTGAAATACTCGAAGAGGAGTCAATGAACTAATTAACTAAAAACTCGTCTTAACGGTACCTCTATAAAATCTCATAATCTTGAGGAAAGTCCATGATTAAATAGACAAACCTTTGGATAGAATGGCCATAAACCTTTCACTAAAACAAATGAAGACCAGATTTGTTCCTTAAACAAGACACTGATTTCAGAGTGACATATTAGACAAGAGGGTCAGTGCGGACAGAATTAAAGAGATTCTTCGTGATTGACGTTAGAAGAAGAAATATGACGCAGCAGGAGGTGCGTCTTAAGCCCTGGCTACACGAAACAAACTTTGATGCACGACCCTCAAAAAAAAAGGGGGGGGGGGGTGGGGGGGGGGGGGGGGGGGTCCTTCATCTACCAATTCTAACCATTGTCAGAGTTCTGATCGCAATAGCTTTGTGTACACAATCTGGTCATTGAAAATATAAGGGATTTAAGGAAACTTCATCGAATACGTTGTTTATATCAAAGAAATCTTGTACTAAACAATATCATTGATTAGGTATTGTCAATATACATCTGCGTGCCAACAATACTACTCTCTCTCTCTCTCTCTCACCATGGCGTATGGCGCATGTTGTATTAAAGAGAGACCGACTGTTCGTACGTGTGTACGTATCTGAGAGAGAGAGACAGAGGGAGACGGAGAGAAAGAGAGAGACTATATTACCATAGTGGTGCGCTGCCAATTATGTCATAATATTGATTCGACTATAATGGAACAACTGCCTGCTTAAAAAACCTTTACAGATCGCATTTTGAATATACAGCATTTTACACTTAAAAGAATGCTTTTACAGAATGGCAGATTGCCTTTGATAGCATGTGTGCCATTGATGTAGTTTTTCGGCGCGGTGTGCTTTTCGGTGTTTCGTTTCTCCCGGCGCAAGGCAGCAAGGTGACTAGCTTACCTGAAATGCCCTTGGCCATGCCGCGATATTTGCGCCAGAAGTGATTGCTCATGTTTAACGGCAAAATACTTGTTTTTACCAATCACTTTAATGTGTTGAGCGTTGCTAGGGTGAATGCTTTTGTATGGTTGGCTAATTTAAGTCTCTGACCCAGCATGTGACCTTTTGCACACTTCGCACCACCAGTTTTACTGCCTGAAATAATCTGGACAGAAGAAAGCCTACGAGCAGGTCACTTGCTCAACTGGCAGCCTTCAAGAATAAATTGTTTGTCTAAATTGGGACGGAAATAAGGACGAGGACTGTGGCCGCGTTAAATCGATTTTAGCACCATGCAATGACCGTTCCAAGGCGGTTCTTCTGTCGCGGTTTATTTTTGTTATGTGTCTTGTCTTGTGTGTGTGTGTGTGTGTGTGTGTGTGTGTGTGTGTGTGTGTGTGTGTCATTTATATTTTTTGGTTTTTAATAGGCAATCGGCCATTTTGTTGGAAAGTAACTGAACTTTTGACTTTCTGCTATTGATGTTTCCATTCTGGTCCAGTTGTTTAATGTTTGTGCTCTTTCCCTTCGTGTCTCTGATGGTCGCTGTGGGTTAATTGTATCGATTCCTGATCATTGCCTTTACTTCTGTTTTTCAATTCTATTTCTCATATTTATTAGACACTCACTGTCTGTTTATTATTCTACTGAAGATGTCATATCCAGGAACCCTTTATTCGTATACATAAACAACCCTCAGAACAGCAAATGTCGGGTCTTCATTATTACCCTGATGCCAACTCGGCTTCACATATTTGAAGGCCATCTTAAATTTAAAAGGCATTTAGTGACATGCACACAGCCAATCAATAACCCACTCCATTTGAAGCAATCGGCTTCGGAAAGTTGTTCAGACTGAACATATTACTCGGATTTGAGCACAAATAACTCCAAAACTACTTCCTCGCGCAGACACTTGCTCAGCCATTAAGTAAACCGTTATTTCCCAAAATTTTGTGCCAAAAAAGCTTAAAATGTGAGGGTTCAATTTTTCATTAGACAAAATCTAATCTTAAATGGCAGAGGCAGATTGCAAATAGAATCTTAGCAATGGTCTTGAAAGACGTCCTACTGACACTAAACGCTGTTTCACTGCATGTACTCTTCGCAAGGCGATGCTGATATATAACCAGAGTTGGGGTGTCATGGGTAATCAGAGATAGAAATCTGTGTCTTAAAAGGGGAAACAAACTAGCTATGACTCCTTGTTAACTCTTTCTGAGCAAAAATCATCCTTAAGATAGTCTACCCCCGTGGACCTAGACAAATATTGCGACACTTTGGGAGAGATGATTTGGTAGATATTAGCTGCGCATTCCATTGGTCATACAGACTAAATTTATTTCAGCATAAGAAAAGTATAGTTTGTTTGTTTGATTTGAGGTTTAACGTCCCCGTCAACACTGTAAAGGTCATTTTGGAGACGTTGCTTCCAATTTTGTGGGACTTTTACCCGACACTGAGATGAAATGACATCTCAAGCCCTGTCGCCCAATGAAACCAATAGGGTTTATTAGCATGGACGGTCCGCCTCGCACCGCAGTTCCTGGACAGGCTTAGATCCTCTAAGCGGTTTACCAGTACTAGTGTGCAGCCGGATTCAGCTCTGCGTGGAAGCATCATGCAGCCCATATATTTCATCAAGCCCCTATGGGCGGGGGCCAAAGAAAAATACAGTTACACCAAAACAAAACAACAGCTGCTCTGCAATTACATCTGTAAGCACAAAAATATGACTGCCATTTTTTTATGGTCAGCCCATTGAAAGAAAATGACCCTCCCTGTTGCCTGCTGCTGCACTGCACGTGTGTCGGGTTTGAAACATCCTCCCCGACCCCGATTCGAAAAACCCGGATCAAGATTTCTCAGTTCAATCATACGGAGGGGTATTTAACTATCTTGTACTGTAGTGGCAAGGCTGGACTATTTCGAATTTTATTTGCCCCCATTCAGAATTTTGTTGGTGAGATTGGTGAATTTTAAAGGGTATGAAACACCAATCCTAGAATATGTCTTTACCGTGACAATTTCTTCATAATTACTAAAATTTTATCCGTTGTGGAAGATTGCAGTAGCAATTTATATTTTATGTGACTTTTTCTATAGTTAGAGAAATAAAAAAATACAAAAACATTAAGTTTATACTTTTTCCGGAATATTTTTCTTTATTACATGTAGCTCCCCGTCCAGCAAATGTGTCTGAACAGAATTGATGTCACAGACATTGTTCTCTATCAAGCTAGAAATCCCTGTCACTCAACAATTTACTTGTTGAAGAAATTCTGCTCTGTTATGGGTCATGCAATGACTGCGGGTTGTGCAATTTTTGGCGGCTTTAAAGTTATTCTCTGTAATAAGTTCGTGAAAAAATTGCCTCGGCGAGATTATTTATCTTGCATGAGACATCCTCCTCGGTTACGTCTTGATGATATTTATCTTCATGCGAAAAATTATCAAAAATTCCCTAGAGGTTTACCGGCAAGTACACACTGTAATACCTCTGCGGGCCGTTCAAAGGAAGATGAAGGACACAAAGTATAATGTAAACCTATGTCTATGGTGTACCAAAAGGGTCAAAATGACCGATACCGGTCTACCCGCATTTTAGATATACGGGTATACCCGTAAATTTGCAGGTACACCCCTAAATCTGCAGGTACACTCCTATTTTGAATTCAAAATCAAAATAGGAGTGTACCTGCAAATTTAGGGGTGTACCTGCAAATTTACGGGTATACCCGTATATCTAAAATGCGGGTAGACCGGTATCGGTCATTTTGACCCTTTTGGTACACCATATATGTCCTGTTGAACGTGAACATAGTGCCTACGTTGCGAACAGTGTAGAACCTGATCAGATGATCAGCCATCTGATCAGGACCTATACTGTTTGCCATTTAGCTTCTCAGCTAATTTAATACATTATATCAAACAATTTGGTTGGTAGACATTCAGAATCTGTTGTGGCAAAATTAAATTTATTTTTCAGGAGAAGCGTTATTTAACAATCATTTGCTCTGCATCAGGGGTCTGCACTCGGCCCCCGCCCATCGGGGCTTGAAGAAATAGATGGGCTGCATGATGCAGAGCTGAAACCGACCCGCACACGAGTACTAGTAAAACGCCTATAGAAACTAAGCCTGCCCAGGCAAATCGGCGCGAGTCGGACCGTGCATGCCTATAAACCCTAATGGGTTCATTGGGCGACAGGGCTTGAGCTGTCATTTCATCTCAAATGCGGGTAAAAGTCCCGCAAAATTGGAAGCGACGTCTCCAAAAAATTACCTTTACAGTGTTGACGGGGACGTTAAACCTCGAATCAAACAAACAAACATATCGGCAGTTTGACAGGATAATAAGTGGGGATTATGATAAGGATACGCTTGTTGTATCTATCAAGCTGTACCGTGAATTACTGAGAGGTTTTGTTTGTTCGTTTGATTGATTTGAGGTTTAACGTCCCTGTCAACACAATTAAGGTCATTTTCGAGACGTTGCTTCCAATTTTGTGGGATTTGTACCCGACTCTCTCAATGAAACCAATGAAACCAACAGATTTATTAGCATTTGCGGTCCAACCCGCAGTACTTTGCCTGGGTAGGCTTAGACATTCTAAGCGGCTTACCACTTCTTATGTGCGGTCGGTTACAGCTGGTCGTGGAAGCTTCATGCAGCCCAATCTATTTTTCCAAGCCCCGATGGGAGGGCACCCCTGAGAGGTTTATAAAACAGAAGTTGTCTAAATCGAGTTGTACACATCTTGTTCTATCGTGCGGCCTGGGCTTAAGCTCAGGCTACACGATACTGAGTATAGTCTTATCATATAAATAGGTCATGTATTCCGCACAAAAAACTGTAACATAGACCTTTTTATGTCCCCGGTAGCGATAGCGGGGTCATATTGTTTTTGCCCTGTTGTGTTTGTTTGTTTGTTTGTTTGTTTGTTGGTTTGTACGTGGACAACTCTTAACGTTGGTCATAACTTTTGAACCGTTTGAGATAGAGTATTCATATTTGACATGAAGGGTTTCGTGTGACAAGAGCGTCACATTCATGCAAAAAAATTGACCTGTGACCTTGACCTTGACCTTTGACCTACTTAAAAGAAAAAAAATAACATTGGTCATAACTTTTGAACCGCTTAAGATACAGCCTTCATATTTGGCAGGTATGTTCCTTGTGACAAGAGCTTTACATTCACACAAGAAATTTTGACCTGTGACCTTGACCTACATAAAAGAAAAAGTTAACATTGGTCATAACTTTTGGACTGTTTGAGATACAGCCTTCATAATTGGCATGTAGTTTCCTTGTAACAAGAGCTTTACATTCATGAAAAAAGTTTAACCTGTGACTTTGACCTACTTAAAAGAAAAAAAAATAACATTTTTGTCATAACTTTTGAACTGTTTGGGATAGGGCCTTCTTATTTGGCATGTAGGTTCCTTGTGATAAGAGCTTTATATTCATGTATTTTTTTACCATGACCTTGACCTTTGACCTACTTAAAAGAACAAATAAAAGTGTTAATAACTTTTGAATCGTTCAAGATAGAGCCTTCATATTTGGCATGTAGGTTCCTTGTGACAAGAGCTTTACATTCATGTAAAAAATTAGCTCTGACCTTGACCTGTGATCTACTTTAAATAAAAAAAATATCATTGTTCATAACTTTCGAACCGTTTAAGATAGAGCCTTCATAATTGGCATGTAAGTTCCTTGTGCCAAGGGCTTCACACTCAAACCAAAAATCTTGACCTGTGACCTTGACTTTGAACTGTGACCAACTTTGAAAAAAAAATGACCATGCCCGGGGACATGTTCGTGTTTCACAAACACATCTTGTTTTGAAAATGGACCAAACACATCTTGCAACCAAGCTTTTCCTATTCCATAAAGCTTGATAGCGACAACTTTTTCCAATGCAAGTCTCTTGGCCATTGAAAATGCGGGTAGAGAGGTCATTTGTGAACATCCCTAAGACAAATCTCAAAAATCTAATTGCGAAAAGGAGCAGAAAATAGAGGATGTTCAAAATTTGCTATATATCTCTACGACAATAATCCAATGTTATGGTGCACCATTCTTCTTGACTTTTCAAAGCAATGTGTATTGGCAAAAAGTGAAGTATTACATAAAGAAACAATTATTCCATCTACATCAAGAGTTTCAGTGCATATTGACATTTAGGCGGGATAATTGGTAGGATTTATGATAAGGATACAAAGTTGTACAGTAATTTTCCTATATTAAGACAACCTTTGGGACTGTTGAAAAGTGGTCTTAACGACCACTTTTCAACAGTCCCAAAGGTGATCTGTTGTCTTAACGACCACTTTTCAACAGTCCCAAAGGTGGTCTCTTATTAGGAGACAGTGGGTATAGAAAACACAAAGAAACATTAACTGAAACCCTCTCAATAAGCTTTTAAAAGCAGGTTTAGTCTTAATGCTAGGTGGTCTTAATAGCAGAATTTTACCGTGTATATCAAGCTTTACTGTGCAGCCCGAAAGGAATATCAAACAAGAAACTGAATATCAAGTTAAATGCACATGTGCAACTTGGTCTATCGTGTAGCATGAGCTTTGCGTGGGCTTTGCATGGACTTTATGGCTCATTCTTCCTGAAGAACATTACAAGGATCGCCCATTGTTTTACTGTCATGCATTAACATATGCCGGGCCCCGAGGAAGCTGTGAAATATTGTTTGTGGGAAAGAACATTTAACACTGACGCTGATAATAATGATAACAAACGATAATAATAATAATAACGTGTTGTTCTTGATGATGGAAAGGAGGGTGCTAAGTATAAAGGACCAGTCTTTATGCTGACTGCGCTTGTCGGTTTATAATTTGCTAAGGCTGTGCTCACTGATTAGTCATGATCGAGTTCAACTCTGTGAAATATGCATTTTTAAATTCAACACAGGTTTCCACGTCAATCTAGATATTCAATCTATGGTATTTAACAAAAAAAAGAATAAAAGGTGTACAACCGGAATTTGATACTGCAAATTCAGTGTTCATGTAATTATAGTTTATAAGTTTATATTATATCGTTGCCTGTTTCTTTCCGAAATGGGACAATGCAATTACAAATTAGTTGATATTGCACTTTGTTCCAGGTCTTTTCTTGTCTCTTCTTAAGGGGAATGGGAACACCTTCAGGGGAGGCAACTCCTGCAAAAGTATTTTTGTCTCCCATGTCAATAGGGGTCAACTCTTAAAGGAAAGAATTTGCTCCTCAGGAGCAAATTCTTACCTTTAAGAGTTGACCCCTTTTTCCATAGGATAGAGCTTACAGAAAAGTGAACAAGAAGTTACGAAAGTTGTCTCCCTTTGAAAAATGGAGGAAAAATCTGCCAGGTGTTCCCATTCCCCTTAAAGTCATCCTTTATGACGAGCATCATGGCAAGAGACAGACTAGTTCACTTGTACATTTCACGATCCGGTGCAGCTGTCTGCATTCGATACGCTAACAACAGCATTTGACATGCAAATGACAGAGGACCTGACCTGTGTTTTCATGATATTACGTCTATTATGTCAAGCTTTGTACAGTAATGGACCTTTATCAGAATCTGGTTCAGTTTTATGACAAACAATTTATTCATTGGTTTTAGAACTGTTTTAAAACTTTTAAAAATGAACTTCGACCACGGTCAATGCGATCTTTAATAAAAGTTATATTTTTAAAACAAGAATACATCAGAGTTGAAAATCACTAAGTGTTCAAGGTTTTTTTTCTGGGCTAGACTATCTAGTTTTGGCAAATTACATGTACGTATCATCATTTTCAAAAATCCGCATCACAAACAAACAGAAAAGATAATATACATTGCGATGAAGGGCAGCGAGACGTTTTAGGGCCGCCACACATGCCCCTGCGCCAGCTGTAGTGAAAAAAAAAATCTAGTACATGTATACAAAAATGTTGACCTCGCTGACTCATGTTTGAGTGTTGGGCCGAAGCCCCCATTTTGTATCGGAAACCCCTAAATGCATAACTGGGAAACAATGCAGGCCCAAATCAGACGCTGCAGAACGCGGCGTCTGATCATGGCCTACATCGTTTGCAAAAAGTTCAGCCATTTTCCAAATAAATTTTGAAAAAAAATAAAAAAACACAACCTGACACCCCTATTTTTTAGATGGACTCCTGCTCTGTACAAAAAGGGTTAAACTTTTTAGCCAAATTGAAACAGCATTTGTTTCTTAACCCTTCATCATGAAAACACGCCTATATTATTTTGACCCCCTTGAACCCCACTTTTATACAGAAAAACTGAGGTTTGCAGGGGTAAACCTTATTTTTCTTATTTCTGCTCTAAAATATATATTGTGGGTACTCGTTAGAACCGCCTCGATTGTGGGTACTCGTTAGAACCGCCTCGATGAGGCGGTTCTAACGAGTACCCACAATCTATATTTTGAGCAGAAATAAGAAAAATATTGTAGTTTTATATCTTACAATTTTCATTTTTTCGGAGATTAAGGTGACAATGTATTTGTATAGGTGTGTTTTCGTAATGTATCCAACTGAACACGACAATGCCTACTTTTGCAAACACTGATCAGGATCAACTCTGTTTGTCATGTAGTTTGTCCATTATAGCATTTTCATTGACTGATAGTCAGAAATGGGTGTGACAATATTAATTTATTCAGCAGGATAAGGTTTAAATACAATAATCTTGACCGTCTCCATAGGTCCTTCTCATCTTGAGATTAGCATACGTTATAAGTTTCATCGAATGACAGTTTGTTTGTCTGTTTGTTTGATTTCAGGTTTAACGTCCCCGTCAACACTGTAAAGGTCATTTTGGAGACGTTGCTTCCAATTTTGTGGGACTTTTACCCGACATTGAGATGAAATGACTTCTCAAGTCCTGTCGCCCAATGAAACCAATTGGGTTTATTAGCATGGACGGTCCGCCTCGCACCGCGGTTCCTGGACAGGCTTAGATCCTCTAAGCGGTTTACCAGTGCTAGTGTGCTGGCCGGATTCAGCTCTGCTTGGAAGCATCATGCAGCCCATATATTTCTTCAAGCCCCTATAGGCGGGGGCCAATATCGAATGACAGAGTATATCATCACGAAAACACGCCTATATAATTTTGACCCCCTTTAACCCCACTTTTATAGAGTAAAACTGGGGTTTCCGGGGGTACACCTTATTTTTCTTATTTCTACTCTAAAATATAGATTGTGGGTACTCGTTAGAACCGCTTCGATGAGGCGATTCTGACGAAAGCCCACAATCTATATTTTGAGCAGAAATTAGAAAAATATCACCATTTTTCATCTTAAAATGTTCATTTTTCCGGCGATAAATGTGGCAATGTGTTTGTATAGGCGTATTTGCGTAATGTAGTTGGGTTAAGTGGGGTCATTGTGTGTTTTGTGATGCTTCTCTGAATAATATGGGCTTACAGAGGAGCTCGGTAAAAACGGACTTGTTAACGCGACTAGATTTTAACGCGCAACTCTCAATTAATATAAATCGTTTTGTGCACATTATCATTTGCATTAACCACAATTTTCCCTATGGATTTTGGCATTTGGCACAACGTGCTAATAGGGTATGGAAATTTGCTGAGGATTATAGTTTTATTGTCTCATAGACTCGTAAGAGACATTTAGGGTTCATTTCCTATGTGTAATTTGACAGACTTATAAATTATTCAGAGAGTACTTAGCACGTTTTGTATTGCGACTCTTCTACGACTAAAAGTTTTGACTTTGGAGTACTGTTTTAGGTCAGACGCCTTTTCTGAACCAGAAACTAGACAGATATTGCATAATTCCAGATCATTACCTCTAAACCGAGAAGCCAAATTGTACGGTATATGACATTCTAGTTCTGGCTTTATCTAATGAGCACCTACATGTACAACCTATGCATTGGACTTATACTAGAACTTCACGAAAATACGCCTATATAATTTTGTCCCACTCGAACCCCACTTGTATATAGAAAAACTGTTTTTTACGGGGATAAAAATTATCTTTCTTATTTTATCTCCAACATTTAGGTTGTGGGTACTCGTTAGAACCGCCTCGATGAGGCGGTTCTAACAAGTACCCACAATCTATATTTTGAGCAGAAATAAGAAAAATATCACAATTGTTCATCTTAAAATTTTCATTTTCTCGGCGATGAAGGTTACAATATATTCGTATAGGCATGTTTTCGTAATGACATAGAAGCCTCAGTGGTGTAGTGGTTATGCTACTCGCCTTATAAACCAGGAGTCATGGGTTCGATCCCAGGCTTCTCCAGACTTTCGGGTGAGATTTCTAAACCGAGGTCCCGTCCCCGTAAATCCTTAGCTGTTAGTGGGACGTAAACACATATACTATCACCTAATACATTGTATAAACCATTGAACCATATCTACCCGGTTTCACTCTGTAAAAAAAGCTTTGTTTGTTTGTTTGATTTGAGGTTTAACGTCCCCGTTATCACCCTGTAAAGGTCATTTTGGAGACGTTGCTTCCAATTTTGTGGGACTTTTATCCGACATTGAGATGAAATTACATCTCAAGCCCTGCCGCCCAATAAAACCAATAGGTTTTATAAGCATGGATGGCCCGACTCGCACCGCTTTGCCTGGGCAGCCTTAGATCCTCTTAGCGGTTTACCTGTACAAGTACTTGTGTGCGGGTCGGTTTCAGCTCTGGGTGAAAGCATCATGCAGACCATCTATTTCTTCAAGCCCTGACTGGCGGGGGCCAAAATAAAGGGCTTTAACACACTAGACAGACTTGATAACGTGATGTATATGCAAATATTCTGTAGCGTCTGTGAGATATCCTTTATTTTTGCTAGTAATAAGTATTCTGCTATTTTACGACTGAAATGTAATAATAGTTCATCAGCCATTTTAGTCTAGCAAATGGCTACACCAGACGGTCTATTCATTTCACCAATCTTGCGCTTTGCCATTTATTAGTTTGATCAAACTGAGGATCATCAGTATGACAGGCAAACACTCTTTTAATATACAAAGGTTATCTTCCCTTTTCCAATAGGATTCCCAGGTTGCTAAATGTAGACTGAACAACGATTATGATAACACACACGACATTGTGCATTTTTCGAATCTCCAAAATGGCTACTTTTCTGATGAAAATAATTGATCTTATTCTTAATTATAATGCAAACATAGGTTGTACCGCCTCATTGAGGCGGTTCTAACGTGTGCCAACAACCTTTGTCTTGGAGCATAAATAATAATAATAATAGAGCCAGCACACGACAAAAACCTACAATAAGACACGTGCGCCCATCGAAGACTCAGATCAGCCTGCGCATCCATATAGTCTAACTAGAGACTTCTCATGCTTAATGAAGAGTAGCATTGAGCCCTTAGCTATCCTTAGAGCGCACAATGAAGACTCTGATTAGACTGCGCGGATGCGCAGGCTGATCTGAGTCTTCGTTGGGCGCACATGTCTTATTGTATGTTTGTCGTGTGCTGGCTCAATATATACCCCCTTGAACCCGTTTTCTCTATATAATGTGGGGTAAAGTGAAGGTGTTTTCATTTCACGGACTTGTTCACGTGACGGGGGTGACTCTGTCCTTTCTCGTTACATGTAACATCACAAAAACATATATATAAATTGGTGTGCGGTAACAATGATAGAGGTAAAAAATGTCATATGCAAAAATGTCAGGAAAAGCTGTCATTGGTAAAAAGCGCAGGGGCTACCTGGTTAAATGACATAGGAAATAATGCCATAGGTACTTGTAAAATGCCAGAGATAAAAACTATTTATACAAATTTAGTTCTTTATTTGTCTCTCATGTAACACAATTTGACAGCATCGTGAAAAAAGGCAAATAGATGCAACAATGTATATTAGAGTTATCGTATCACCAAAATACTCAGCTTTAAAGAGGATCACCTTAAAACATAGGATGGTTGGGTGAGGCAAAGGTGACGTATGACTTGCGTCACTGGGTTTCCACCTGGTATTGTCATACAGATGGGCAGGCCTGCTGTCCTATACAGATGGACAAGGCCTGCTGTCCTAAAAAGTTGACACCCTTAAACCCTACTTTTATATAGTAAAACTGCGGTCTACTGGGGTAAAGATTTTCTTCATATTTCTGGTCAAAAACATATTGTGGGTGCTCGTTGAACTATGTTTTGAGCAGAAATATGAAAAATGTCAGATATTTATTTTTATCTTAAAATTTTTATATTTTCATTTTTGTGCGTGTGTGTGTGTGTGGGGGGGGGTGGTGAGGGCAGTGGGGGTAGTGGGGGCTCGGGTTAAAATTTCAATATATCTGAATAGGCTTATTTTCAAAATGATTGTGTGTGTGAAGCCAGACCTCCTAACGTTTTTATAGGCAATTCCGTAACCCGACTCAATAATGACTACTTTAGTCCGTCTGATTTTCTTTCGAGCAATCTCGAGTTTTGACATCTATTAGTTTGATGAAATATAAAAGGCTTCAACTAACAGGTCTGATATCTTTCTTGAAATGCAGACAGATATTACATAGATGTCTGCATACCGCAATTACGTTATATGCATTTGTGTCTGGCGTATTATAATGAACAGGGGCCAGTTGTTCAAAACTAACGACGTCGTTAGTTAACGTATCGTTAAAACTTTGATCATTAAATATGACAAAATATATGCTGAAATTTTTGCTGAAAAAATGTGAGCAGCTTTTGCGGATGCAAAAGCTACTCACATTTTTTCAGTAAAAATACCAAAAGTTTCGATATTTTTCTTGCGAGAACAGTTAACAATTTGACCACTAACGAGCTCGTTAAGCTAACGATGCTTTAAGCAACTGGCCCCAGGAGTTCATTTTGTTTGTTTGATTTGAGGTTTAACGTCCCCGTCAACACTGTAAAGGTCATTTTGGAGACATTGCTTCCAACTTTGTGGGACTTTAACCCGACATTGAGATGCAATGACATCTCAAGCCCTGTCGCCCAATGAATCCAATAGGGTTTATAAGCATGGGCGGTCCGACTCGTGCGCACCAATTTGCCTGGGCAGGCTTATGTCCTCTAAGCGGTTTACCAGTACTCGTGTGCGGGTCGGATTCAGCTCCGCGTGGAAGAATCATGCAGTCCATATATTTCTTCAAGCCCCGATGGGCGGGGGCCGAATGAACAGGAGTCGGGCAACTCATTAGGAAAACATGTCGTGAGAAATGATGGCGTCCAACATGGTGTCAGAAGTGACAAATACATTAGAACGTCGATCGCTCGAACACTGATGGCTCGTTTGTAATGGCTGAGTCGAACCCATTCTTGAGTCCCCAGGGAAGTTCTCTACATAAGCAATAGTGAGGGTAAATTTAGGTCATTTTCGTCTTTTATCTTGCAAATGTATGCTGTGTGTACTCATTAGAATCGCCTCACCGAGGCGATTCTAATGAGTGCACACAGCTTACATTTATCTTACAGAACACCGAAAAAAGGCCATAATTATCTCCGTTATGCCTATTGGAAGTAACCCTCAGTGGCTCGAACTACCCCTGTCTCGAACAGATTTTCGTGGTCCCAAAGGTGATCGAGCAGTTGAAATTCAACTGTATTAGGAAGAAATGATACCATCTTTATGATTTCTGCTTTAAGCATAGATTGTTGGTGCTCTCATTAGAACCGCTTTGTAATGGCGGTTCTAACGAGTACCCACAATCTATGTTAATGAGCAAAAATAAGGCATGCAGTGTATACCCCCGTAAACCCGACTTTTCTCTATATAAACTAGGGTTTAGGGGGGGTCTTCGTTTCACGGACTTGTTTTCGTGATGTTAACTAAAAAGACCTTTGCAACAGCGATTAGGCGCTGTCTGTTCAGAGATTCGTTGTGAGAAAGAACCGTTTATAACCTCTAGGCTATTCGGAAGTAATTGTGGGCATAGTACCCAAACCATAAGCCAAACTCATAAATCCGTAAACCATTACTTGTACGAAAATACGCCTATTCAAATAGATTGGAAAATTTTACCTCCAAAAAATGAAAATATTAGACAAAAAAAAAAGTCTGATATTTTTCACATTTCTGATCCAAACGTACTTGTTGGAATTCGACCAACAATCTATGATTTTGTGCAAAAAATGAAAATAATGTTTACCCCCGTAAATCCCACTTTTGTTTATATAAAACAGGGTTAAGTAGGGTATTCATTACGGCCCCCGTCCATCGGGGCTTGAAAAAACAGATGGGCTGCATGATGCTTCCACGCGGAGCTGAAACCGACCCGCACATGAGTACTGGTAAACTGCTTAGAGGATCTAAGGCTGCCTAGTCAAAGCGGTGCGAGTCGGCCCGTCCATGTTAATAAACCCTATTGGTTCATTGGGCGGCAGGGCTTGCGATGTCATTTCATTTCAAGGTCGGGTAAAAGCCCCACAAAATTGGAAGCAACGTTTACAATGTTGACGGGGACGTTAAACCTCAAATCAAACAAATCAAAACAAATACACAGACATGCTAACCTGGAGAGTGTGTCAGCGTGATGGTTATGAAAGCCGGAAACCCAATCTAGGGAGAACACATCAGTCCAGATAACATGTAATACCGTCTTCCGTAGCCTATGGGTTTGTTCTATTTGATCCAAATGTATAATATGCTTTTCATTTTGCGCTTGTGTCACACAGACCTCCATTATCTACCACAACGACGCCGCAGATTTTCATTCTCTCAGATGTCATCGATCACGCCAGAGCTGTTATAAATTCTAACAAAGGACAAGGAAATTATTTATTCCCCAGATATGCGTGATATCGTTGATCATTTTGTTATCTTGTATGGAAATTAGTAAGAAGATGACACAGGTTCGGCCAAATACCATAATAAGATGCCACTTGCGTATTTTTGCTCAGACGATAATATGACAATGTTAGAAAGGTCATTATAAAATGTTCGCACTAATAACACAAATGGAGTCATATGTTATGGCACCAGGCTAAAGACTATGGCAAATGGAATCGTCCACCTTACAGCCTGGGACAGGTCCATTACCAGTTTAAGGGGCCAACTAGTTGTATCTATTTTAAGTTTCACAGAATGTCTTGTACTTTCATCAGCATAGACACTGATCATACAACGCTTTTGATCTTGCTCTACACTGTTTTGCAATGTCCCTTTAGGTGGGTTGGAGTCTCCGGAAGCACGTCAACTAGAAATAAAATGTTATCGACAAAAGTGGATTTCTAGGGGAATGCAATGTTTTTTTTTATTATTCACCTCCAAATCATAAATTGTTGGTGCTGAATAGCACATGCGGTTCTGATTTGATCATCAACAAATAACAATTTGAACTTATATTACGTATATACGTAATATCAGGAAAAATGTCCTTTTCAAAGCACACGAAAGAAGGCAGTTATTCTTGGTTAAGTTCATTTTTCTTTCTACTTGTATAATTAAGCTCATACAATGATATGACACTATCATAAATTTCAATATCAAGAGTTCGCAGTAACGACTCAAATGGAGTCATGCGCTATGGCACCAAAATAAAGAGATAATGAAATAGTGGCGGATTCTTTAGACGGTTAAATGAGGTTGTTAAAGAGTTCTCAACCACATGCGTTATATAGACAAGACTAATGTTACCAGGGGTATACATTATTTTCTTTATTGTTTGCTCAAACATATACATATAGGTTGTCGGCACTCGTAAGAACCGCCCCATTGAGACGGTTCTTACGAGCACCAACAACCTACGTTTGTACATAAAATTGGGAAAATGCCATATACAATGAAATTCCGCTTTAAAGATATCCTAAAATTAAGACAAGTTACGCCTTTTAAAGAATACACGAAGGTTTCAGTAACGGTTTCTTTGTGTTTTCTACACTCAGTTTGCTCTAGTGGGAGACCACGTTTGGTCTTAATATAGGAATTATACTGTATTTCCATCAGAAAAATATCAGCTTTGAGACAATGAACGAATGCACACTGTCATACGGGTGGGTTATCCTGACTGAAGGGAAGCAAGCCTCGGCCTCCGAGAGGCAGCGGCGAAGAGCCACAATGTGCTCCGTTCAAAGTGAGCTCCCCCGAAGAGCATACCACACGATAAGTTACATCGTAGCATATCGTGTACAGTGCCTTCACAATGTGCTACCCGATTTTGTTTGTTTGATTTGATGTTTAACGTCCCCGTCAACACTGTATAGGTCATTTTGGAGATGTTGCTTCCAGTTTTGTGGGACTTTTACCCGACATTGAGATGAAATGACATCTTAAGCCCTATCGCCCTATGAAACCAATAGGGTTTATAAGCATGGACGGTCCGACTCGCCCCGCTTTGCCTTGGCAGGCTTAGATCGTCTAAGCGGTTTGCCCGGGTGGTATATTGTGTTGGTTAGGTACAGTGTACATATATATTTTCCTCGTCGTCCGAGGGAACACAATATACTCCTGTTTACGTTGTTCGTTTATACATGTATTTAGGTTTTGCGTCTTTTTGCAAATCTGCCACGGAGGCACCATAAAGCCCTTCTGTTTTGGTCTTTGGCATCATTATCTTATGTCGGGTAAAATCCCACAAGGTTAAAATGGCTGCAGTCTTCAAATGGCTGAACTATTGTTGGCAAAAATGCAAAACTGCAATGCAAACATATATACAGACTTCACACATGAATTCATAGCACCCTAACATCGTTCTAAAATGATATGCCTGGGAGCATCGGTTTCATACATACTCTACACAAAATGCTACCAATCGGATGTTAGCATAATGTGTAAGCAGGGTACACAATACGTCCGGTTTTGGTGCATGCTGAATAGGGAGCACACAGTGACTCTACAAAGCCATGCTAGACGTTTATGGTTTTCTCGGGTGACCCGAATATAAATATTCATCAATATTAATCAGTGAAGAAGCCGCGTGAACTTTCCAAGGAATTATCTACAACTGGAACCATAAACAATCGTGAAGACGATCGCTCTGGAGAGATTTACGCAAAACATTCGTCAACCCTCTTCTTTGCACAGCATATCAAACGGTATTGACCGAGGGTTATGGAATTAAGTGGCATTAGCTAAGCAGCCAATATGCCCGTTTTACTGCTCGTTAGGTTCCCGGCAGTGATTTATTGTCTGCCATTACTGACCATGTACACTATTGCTGTATATCTTCATATGTTTCTCATCATGAACTTAGCGCTGACAAAACGTGCAACTTAGACAGACTAATGCAATTACATCGATCTGAACTAAGCGAGCCTGAGAGCATCCCGATAAAAACGTATATATTAAAATAATATCAGACATTCATTTTGTCACACGAACGATCATGTCACTAGCACAGTCGAACTTCAATTTTTCGAGCACCTTTAAGAACATAAAATACGTTCGAGAAAGCGGTAGTTCGAGTTTGTGACGTTTCTCATTGCGTCAGAACAGAAGTAATAATGAGATTAAGGGGAATGTGACCACCTGGAATATTTTTCCGTCATTTTGCAAAGGGGGACAACTTTCGGGACTTCCTGTTCACTTTTCTATTAGCCCTGTCTCACTGAAAAAGGGGTCTACTCTTAAAGGAAAGAATTTGCTCCTCAGGAGCAAATTCTTTACTTTAAGAGTTGACCCCTATTGACTTGGGAAACAAAAATACTTTTGCAGGAGTTGCCTTCCCTGAAGGTGTATACATGTACATTCCCCTTAATTAAGGTAAATTTTTTCTGTAAAGAGGATCTTACATGAGTGTTCATATATTCAATAATTTATTAACATGAATGCAAGATTATATTTACCATATGACATCTAAAACGCATTTAGTTTAACAAAATTTACCTCCCCGAATGACAATTTTGCAATACAGTTATCCTCATTCTAATGCTCTTAATATGCGGTTGTTTTGATAAAAGCTTTACTATTTTGCACAAAACGGCAAACACTGTGGGCTGCGTAAAACCAAATCCCAGCCAATGAAATGCGACGTTACGTGATGACGTCGGGTTTCCGTCAGTATATCGCAAAATATGCTGTCGCATTTTTTTACCTTATCCAATCAGACGTCGCATTAAATATGCATGGGAATTAGAATGAAGTTTCACTGCATTTGCATAACATGTTTTATCATATGACGTCGTGCCTGAGAGTGTAATAACGCCATGTAATAAATTCGATAAGCCACTAGCGGATTAAATATGCAAACTAGTTAGATGCACCCCGTATCGTTACATGTGCGACGTCCTTAACGGCGTCGCGTTTACTAATGGTGGAATACTGACATTGTTTTTGTAAATTTTGTAAACTGGTGAATAAAATGCGTTTTAAATGTCATATGAATAGAAATAGAATCTTGCATTCGTGCCCATGTATTATTGAATCTATTAAACTCGTTGAGGAAAAGGGATAAAATGCTCAGTTAAATTTAGTTAAACTCGTTGAGAAAAAGGTATAATATGTTCGGCTAAATTAAGTTAAACTCGTTGAGTAAAGGGATAAAATGCTCGGCTAAATTCAGTTAAACTCGTTGAGGAAAAGGGATAAAATGCTCGGCTAAATTTAGGTAAACTCGTTGAGGAAAAGGGATAAAATGCTCGGCTAAATTTAGTTAAACTCGTTGAGGAAAGGGAATGTGTATGCAACTGCTTTTTGCGTAAATGGTGCTAAGTCTCTGATACATGTGTGCAAAAGGCAAGTAGATAAATCAGTATTTTCAGAACATGTAACAAGTCCGTGCTATGTACAATTGTGTTAACTGAAATCTATATAAAGTAAACCGGGGTTTCAGGGTTATACATTAGTTGTAGTATTTCTTTTCCAAATCATAAAGTGTAGGTAAATTCCTATATTAAGACCATCTTTGAGACTGTTTAAAAGTGGTCTTTAAGACCACTTTTGAACAGTCCCAAAGATGGTCTCTAACCAGAGGACACTGTATGCAGAAAACACAAAGAAAGAATAACTGCAATCTACAAAATAAGCCTTTTGAAGCAGCATTAGCCTTAATTTTAGGTGGTCTTAATAGCGGAATTGCACTGTATTCGTTAGAACGGCCTAATTTATGCAGCTCTAACGAGTACCATTAATCTGAGTTTTGAGCAGAAATAAGGAAAATATTAACAAAAATCATCAGACAAAAGGGTAGTTTTTGAAGATATCAAAGAATACACTTTTACTTAGGCGTGTTTAAAATTTGGTTCGTTTTGTTGTTTACTACAACAAGCCTTTGGACGACAGGCGACATCTAATCAAGTGAGCGATAATTTCTATGTAGGAAGAAACACAATTTCCATATCTTAGAGACTGTGGTAAATTCAATAAGAAAACTATTCATCACAGAATATGAACCCATGATAAGGATGGTTTTAGACTACCAGCAGCCAGTGCTACTTTATGACATATATTTGACTTTAAAAAGAAAACCCAATGTATTTCTCAAGTGAATTCCGTATGCATTTAACAGCATGTTACTGAAATGCGCATCATCGATGCAATTAGGATGACATAAAGATAACACACACCTGTGCTACTTTACGAAAATACGCCTTTACAAATATATTGAAAATTTTATCACCAAAAAGTGTAGATTTTCAGATAAAAATTCTTATGTTTCATATTTCTCATTACTTGTACGATGTCACATCCATGTGACATAGTGCAGTCTAATGGTTACTTTTCCTATGAAAATTTGAGAATTTTTTCTTATTTATACTCCACTGCTACTTTATTGTTGGATTTGACATCAAAAGCATTTACTTTAAAAAAAAAAAAAAAAAAAAAAGTGACATCTTCTTAATTCTTACGAACGTAGAATGTGCTGGCTCGTCAGAACCACAGCAATCTATGTTTTTTTTTCAGCACAAATAAGGAACATAATGAACATTTTCAGCAAAAATATGTTCAAATGATCAATATTCCCACACACCCTACTTTTCTCTATTTACAGTTAGGTTTATAGGGGTGTTGATTACATGGACTTGTTGAGCTAATGAATAGCAATGCATATGCTTCATCGGTTTTGCTAACCGATGACGCATATGAATTTAGCTCCTCTGATTTCAAAAGGAAGGCCAAGGTCTTCTCACTGTTCGTTTACACATTCTGAAGCGTTCTCTCTTGTGTCTTTTGATTGTTCGATTCGCGCAGCCAGCGGTTTTGGAAAGTCTTCCGAATCTTCCAAATATCAAGCAGTAGCCTCTGAAGAGAAGAGGTCACGTGAACGGATTCAGCATCAGCAAGATCGAATTTAGCGAAATTGTACGGACGCAGTCTGTGAGAAAGCCATATTTGAGCTTATTTAAAAATATCAAGTTGATGTTTTGACATCTATCGAGCAATATGGATATTTCCATTTTAATTTTGCATTGTTCAATGCTGGTTTATCGAAATAAAATGTTTTTGCAGTCAACTTTATTTCATTTTTTCTGAAATAATGGGAGAAAAGGCAAGATTATCGATGGATGCTCGATTTGCAAGCCAATCTTCCATCTACTGTTTACCTTCAGTCACGTGGTAGACACTCTTCTGCTTCTGAAATTTCGTTCTAAACCGAACCGGCCAAGTAAGTGATACAACGGCAAGTTTGTTTTGTTTTAGAATTCTTGAGTAAACATTCAGAAAAATATTACATATGTAGCTTTATTTACGTAAACCTCTACGAAGATACAGAAAATACTTTTACGCACAGAAACGTTTTCTTAGAACTTCTTAACAAGAAAATATTGATGAATATTACTTCGCAGAAACAGGTTCTTTGACATTCTCAGTGCTGTACACGAATAAAATGCCAGTCAATCTTGCTTTTTCATATTTTCTAGCAATTCATCTTGTGACTTCTTCTCGTAATTATCTTTGTGTTATATTCCGATATTCATGGTGTAAAATATAGTTAATAATCTTCGGGTCGTTGCCACGATGGGCACAAACCAATTTGTGTATGCAAATGTGCTCTTTTTCCTTTCTAATATAGCGAGGAATGATCTTGATCCGCAAGACTTAACGTCAAATAAGTCTATGCAAGCGAAAATGGGATTTCTGATATTGGCGCACAGCAAAGACTCTGATCACGCTGCGCGAACGCGCAGCATGATCAGAGTCTTCGTTGTACGCTATTTGGCTGCCCATAAACCAACATTTTCTGCTTGTACATGTATACAGGAAAAAAAAACTGTATTCAGACAGAGTTCAGAGCTATTCGGATTTCTAGTTTTAACTTGCGCACATGTCCAAAGATATAATTTCTCATGACGCGGCTCGAAGGAGACTGGCTTCATTTCTGATCCTGAATAACATTCTTGTTTATGCCATCGCTTTCACTTACGATTTTAATATGTATCTCCAAAAAGGTTATACTTTTGTGCCAAATTATGACATACTTTGTTCATATTCCAAACAAAGGTTGTGGGTGTTCGTTAGAACCGCCTCTTAAGGAGCATCCATAACCTATATCTTAGAGCAAAAAAAAAATGTATATCCCTGTTAACCCCAGTTTTCTCTATAAAAACGGGCATTAGAGGGGTGCTTTAGAGTATTTATAACGATGGCGATAACTATCTTAGGGATAAAACTTTGTCAATTTGATACAGCATCGTCACTGATATTTTTGCTGAAAAAAATATTGAGGAAAAAGCCACTGGCACTGAAAGAAGAGATAGATTTTGCGACAAGAAAACAACAACAGATACATTAAACCAACACTTATACGCCTCAGTACGAATATTAACTGATTGGTTGTGTTGCGTCAACCCTTGTGGGTCATTTGTGTCGTCTCCCAAAGAAAGAGAGAAAAGAGACAGCAGAAAAAGTAGAGGAAATGAAAAAGGATGGACAGATTAGAAAGAGGAAACTGTAAGAAAGCGACGAAAACGAAGAAATAATCCCGCCCCCTTACCATTGCCTGCTACAAGGAAACCAAGCCTTGTTCATCTGTTGACGCCCCAGTAGCGTAAGATACACAATTGCTTCGCCTCACCCATCCGCTCCCAAAAACCAATAAAATATTACGATAACTCACCCGTGCGACATAGTGCATTTTTCACATCTCCAAACTGACTATTTTTCTGATAAAAATCCGTGATATTTTTCTTATAAATACTGCAAACATGGGTTGTGGGTGCTCGTTAGAACCGCCTCATTGAGGCGGTTCTAACGAGTACCCACAACCTATATCTTGGAGCGAAAATTAGAAAAATAATATCTACTCCCGTAAACCCCAGTTTTCTCTATATTAAGTGGGGTTTAAGGGGGTGTTCCTTTTACAGACTTGTTCACGTGATGATATCGGAAACAGCCACGCTCCTTAGAAGCCTCCGTGGTGTAGTGGCTATGCTACTTGGCTTCTAAACCAGTGGTCGCAGGAATGATCCCGGGATTCTCCAGGCTTTCGGATGAGTCTTTAAAACGAGGACCTATCTCCGTTAGACCTTAGCTGTTGACGAGACGTAAAACTCACACGCTCACTCATTCTTGGACGGTCAGTTGAAAAAGAAAACTACTGGAGGGATTTGACTACAATAATTTCCTAGTACAACTGCAGTACAAAGACCTTAACGCATCGTTACCACATTCCGAGAGCGATAATGTAAGACAAACACCGCTAACAATTTGTTGTGACATCTCTTTATTGTAACCCATGTTGGCAATTGAATCGTCCACTTGACTGTTTTGGACAGTTCCATCTCCCGTGTCAGGTGCACAAGTTTGTTGTAAGCTTTTCACATAACAATTTGTACCTCAAGCAAACAATGTAGATCCAGATCAGACGCCGCTTTCTGCGGCGTCTGATCTGGGGCTACATTGATTTCGAACGCCATATAATGGAACGCTTGGCATCATGGGATACGTACCATGTCACCTGTCACATTAATTCCACTCGCTTCCAAAACAATGCGCAGGACAAAGACCTCAGTACATCAGCATATGAACGACATTCAAAGAAACAAAATGCGTTAGAAGAACTGTCGAGCAGGACAAAGACCTCAGTACATCAGAATACTCGTAGGAAACAAAAATCTTTAGAAGATAGAAAAGCCATAAAAATACTGAGAATAAATCATATTTTCCGTAGCAGAAGCACTGACAATATTGTTTAATTTCGAATCTCAACTTTTATATTTTAGATGTTTAAATTATTTATTCATAATATGCATCCTCCAACTGAAACAGTTTGAGGTTGCTCTTTATGGCTGTTTCATGCATCAGTGAAAACATCCATGTGAGTAACATGTTTTCTTTGTTTGTGTTGTAGATTTACACCCCCGTCAACAATGTTTAGGTCATTTTTGAGACGTTGCTTCCAGGTTTGTTGGACTTTTACACGACACTTGGATGAAATGAGATTTCAAGCCCTACCGCCCAAAGAAACAACCATGGTTTGAGAGACGGCCCTACTCGCACAATGCTGTCTCTTAAGGCTCAGAAATTGGCAATTCGTGATTATTTCCTTATTCATAAACTGAACTTTGATTGATTGTATGTCTCCCTAGAACCGCGTCCTTGAGCCTGTTCTAACGGATATGTTCTGAATATGAATAAGAAAATAGAGTATAACCTAGTTAACCCCACTTTCTCTTTATAAACTTGGGTTGACAGGGGTTCTCATTACACGGACTTGTGATTGTGATGTGGAGGGAGTTCTAGCACGTACATTTACTAGCAATCCATGGTGAAGAGAAGCAAAAAGAAAAACAATCCAAATACATTACAATAACACAGCCGTGTGGCATAATACATTTTTTCTTGTTTCCACAATTTATGGTAACTTTTCTGATGATAACTTCTAATATTTTTCTTATTAATACTCCAAATAAAGGTTTGTGGATATTCGTTAGCACCGCCTCAGTGAGGCGGTTCCAACTAGTACCCACAATAAATGTCTTGAAGCGAAAATAAGAATTGAATCTAAAATAAAGTATACCTCTTAAAGCTTAGTTTTCTCTATATAAAGTTAGCTTTAGAGGAGTGTTCATTACACGGACTTGTTAACCTGATTTATACTTTTCTGAAACCAGACTGACACGTTTCTTTGTACAAAGGGAGCTGTTGTGGTGTTCACGCGATCATCTGTAAAACCACCTACAGGTACTGTCCGTCGAGGAATAGTTGACAGTGACGTCACGACTTGTTTTTGTTCTGAACAATGCAAAGCTTATGGGGCTAACGGTAAAATAGCTCAAATAGTCAGCTACGTCACTGCCAGCTATTTGTTGGCGAACTATACCCTGCCGTATAGTTTATCAACGACCTTTGAGAGTTCAACGTTCAAGCGTGGCATGACTATTCCATGTTTTAGGGGACGAAGGTTCCGGATTTCTATTTTCACAGGATTGTAAAATTATAAATAAGTTTTTAGATAATGCCATTATGTAGAAGTCGTTGCCAAGTGGTTAGTATGATGCAGCACGAATCTCAGTAAAACTATATCTCCCAATGCAAAATCCCATCTCAAGGTGAAATACCCAAAACACGGACTAGTCCAAAATTAAAAGTGCAGTCATGTCTCACTGCGTTTTGAAAGACTATAATATGTCGGTGTTATGGTTTCAATGTTGATAAATACTCGTCTATTTATAAATCATAACAAACAACGGTGTTTTCCACAGGTACGTAACGGGTTATATTCTAACACAAAACCACTTAATTTTGCAGTGTCAATGTAATCAGTTGCGTAGCGCAACTAGTATCGAGGAGCGTCTTAAACGACTAGTATACTTTCCTGAGGGTCGCAGGTTCGATCCTTGCAGTCAACGTTTTTTCATAAAGCTATTAAACGCAGGATTTATTTTTTTCTTGATGATTTTTTTATAAAATTTCAGAATTTACATTTTTATCATTTCTTTTTTAATTTTCAATTATGTTTATTATTTTTGTATTGTTATTTTTTCGTGAATGGTTATCTATTTATTTAAAAGTTCAATACATGTCATGCACAATTTTAAAGATCAACTTCACATTTGATTTATAATAGTGAATAAAAAAGAAAACACAAAAAATGCATGCTTCACGAGAAAATCGAGGATTTTTTGCTTTTGGCGCGAAAAAAAATGTTAAAGAAAAAACATCCCCAGCGGGATTCGAACCCGCATACTTCAGCTCTACAGGTCAGTGACTTTACCATTTGGCTAGCGTCGATCCAGTGCACGTATGGTATTTTTTAGCCTGATACCATCACATTAATAGGGAGTCACCAAAAATAAAATTAGATCATCCAAAAATAACATATAATTGCGTAGATAAATTTAAAAATAACCTTTATTTACAATAATATTGACAATACCAAACTGACAACTGATGTCGGTTTTACTGTATCAAACTTAGTATACATTTAACAATTGACACATTTTCCAAGCAATAGAAAGGGCAAGATCGTAATCGAGATCATTACCTCAAGACACCAAACTGAAAGTGGAATGAACATAAAAGGACTGCATTACTATTTAAACTTTGCAAGCAAGAAACCAAAAGGACCATTTTTTCTCCCAAAATGGCCAAAACAGATATCTAAAATAAAACAAATTACAAGGACATACAGTGTGATGATAAATCACGACAGAAGCACGGTCTGTTAAAGTTTACTAGCTCGCCAGATGTAATAGTCTGCAAAAATCAAGTCAAAAGCATTCCGCAGGACAAAGACCTTATTGCCTTTGTAGGACATTCCAAGAAAGAAATGATTGACAGTCTTCTAGTGACATTTGCTAAAAGCATTTGCTCTGAGTTAATACGTCAGCTGCCTAATCAAGAAGTTCCCCGCAACAGCCAGATGCTATTTTTGTCCTCTTGATAACCTAAACCATTCTCTGTTCGGGATTTAGGAAATTGAAATTAATCTAAGAACTCTGATTGAAGAAACAGCTCAATCTGGGATGTCTTATGCTAACATGATTCATTTAATTAACCGGCATACGACGTAGTAGAACCGAATGTTGATGAAATTAAAAGGAATGGATACAATTTCAGGGAAGACAACATTTTCTAAAAATATTGTGTCCAATCTGGGATACCTTATGCTAACACGATTCATTTAATAAATCAACCTGCGATGTACATGTAGTTGAACCGAATGCAGATGAAATAAACTAGCAAAGTTATCCCAACTGGATGTAATCCTCGCGAACAACACCCGGACAAAATACAATAAAAATTCTGATATAAAAAGTAGAAGTAAAACAAAGATCAGGAATTGATACAATTAACTTACTTCACCCATAAAAGACTAATTCTTCTTTTTATGTATTCTATTTCATTCATATTTTAACTATTTCAGTTATTTTTGTTACAACCAAAGTACAGTGGAACTTCGATGGCTCGAACACCGATGGCTCGTTTACCATGGCTGTGTCGAACACATTTCCAAGCCCCTAGGAAAATTCTGTATATACGAAATAGGCGGGATAGTTTAGGAGATTTGCGTCTTTTATATTACAAATGTATGCTGTGTATATTCATTAGAATCGCCTCATTGAGGCGATTCTAATGAGTATACACAGCATACATTTTCATTATAGAATACCGAAAAAGATGTACAAAAGTATCTCATTATGCGTTCTCGCAGTCACCCTCAGTGGCTCGAATTATCCCTGTCTCGAACAGATTTGAGATGCCCCTAAGGTGTTCGAGCCACCGAAGTTCGACTGTAAGTGAATTCCTCCGGTTCACTTTAACTTTGCTCATCAGGGGCTCACTTAAACTTTTCTCGAGACTCAATGTTATTTATTCTTCAATGAACGTTAAATAATTTACATTTAGGATTATTTTTCATCCATTATATGACGAAAGATCCCGATTTTGAGGGCTACAATTGATGCAAGAAAACAATTGCCCGAAGTTCTTTAGTTTGTTTTGTTTTAGGAACAGCGGAAGAGCGACGTTTACGTAATAACGTCTTCATCGTCCAATTACATTACGAAAACACGCCTATACAAATATATTGTAATTTTGCCATCAAAAATTGAACAATTTCAGATGAAACATTATAGTATATTTCTTATTTATGTTCAAAACTTAGATTTTGGATACTCGTTAGAACCGCCTCGGCAAGGCGGTTCTAACAGATACAAACAATCCATGTTTTCGAGCAGAAAAAAAATATGTATACCCCAGCAAACCACAAACTTTGCTGCATAAAAGTGGGGTTTAAGGGGGTCAAATTTATAGGGACATGTTTTCGTGATGATGAAAGCTAGGGTTAATAATGATCATGTGACGACGCGTGAGTCAATGGTTTCACTGTGGTATGGGCAACATTGCGTCCCAATGATAAACTGTATTGGGTTTTCTGTAAATGCACCGAGAGCGTAGATATAACCTTTCGTACATTGCACAAACGTTCTCAAACACTATATATTGCAGGGGTTACAAGAGTAACTCTTTGGTCTTACGAAGCAACCGTAGTGTAGTGGTCTTTAAACCGAAGTACCATCTCCATATGACCTTAGCTGTTTGTGGGGCGAACAGCTAAACAAATAGACAGACAGATAGACAAACAAACATTACGTCTTGTATGAATTTAAGACACTAAGGAAAAGTATCATTATTATTCATCTCGGGGAATAAACCGAGAACTGAGAACTTTGTATCAATTAGACAGAAAAGCATTTGCATCTTAAAGGGTGCATATCATGTTGTTGCGTCTCGAAGTATCTCCAGACAGAGACGCAACAATTGTAAACTAGCAAGAAATGGAAATATTTACGTTGGCCTACTGTTGCTAAAACAACTGATCCCAGACATCTTGCTAGAAATAACAGCGAACATAATTGCTGCACCTGTAAAAGATAATAACTTCTGTTGTTATGATAGGGTCGCTTTAAATTGTACTTCGAGGTATCGGAATCAGACGCTTTACTCTTTGACAGCAGCGCTTCGTAACACCAGGTTTAACATATATACGCCTATAATCCTATTTTTGGGACATTGGCAAACAGATTACTTTTTTATCAAAAAGCCGTTTCATTTCAGTTTACATTTATCTTTATGTGATGTCGCTTACATAACGAAAACAAACCACTATGCCATATAGCAATCTTTATTATCCAACAAAACGCTTATTATTCTTGTGAAAAGTTTTACATCTTTCACATCTTACTCCAAACATAGGTTGTGAGTGCTTGTTCTAACGGCTACCAACAGTCTATGTCTTGGAGCAAAAGTAAGTAAAATAACGTATGTCCCTCTAAGCCCAACTTCTCTCTATATAATGTGGAGTTAACAGGGCTTTCATTACAGACGAGGTATGTTAACATGATGCTATATTAAGTGTCTTATGGCACCTACATTATGTCTTGAACAAGTTTCAGACAAACAAGGAACTATTTCATCATTATTCAAATCCATTAATATAAGAGACACCACGAAAATCGCAAACCCTTGGCATAGTTTAAACAGAAAAAGCATTAGATGTTTTTCTTTCTCTTAAAAGGTGCGCATTATGTTGTTGCGTCCCGAAATATCTCCATACAAGTGAGCTATAATTGCAAAATAGCATGAAATGAAAATATTATCGTTGGCCTTTCTGCAGTTAACAAGACTCTTATGAGTTAGTTTAGCCAGAAATAACAGAAACAACTTTAGGATTGAGCTCCTGTCTTAAAGAGTGGCAATTTTTGTTTCAATGACTGGTCCGTTTGCACCACGGCATTATAAAAACCGCTACATAACCACAGCTTTACACGGTGAATTTAGCTAACAGGGATTGCAGCTTTATAAGACATGCAGGTAATTTTTAACGTTCGCTGAAATACACCTGTATGAAGAGGATCGGGTCACAGGCAGTGTTTATGGGGATAGTTTGCCAGTGAGTAACACTAAGAAAACAGACAGAATGTACATGTAGACTGACTATCAGCCTATGCATATAGGTAGTCTGATCCTGGCATTCCCAATTTGCTATCCCTGTATAAACCGATGTCTGTAGCATATCTAGGCATATGAATGATGCCACCATTGGACATTTCTAAGTTTATTTGTATCATACCAGTTATCTTGTTATGAATTATTGATTATCAAGTATTCAAAACAATATTTTGCACAGTTTGCCATATGCATTTTGCTTTATCTCAGACTTTCACTAAACTATCACTAAATTCGACGCTTCAGAAGGTTATATGCTTCAAACGACAGTCTGATATCGACATATGTAATAGAACAATGCTTACACTGCAATTCACACTGGCCCCGATAGCTCAGTTGGTAGAGTGTCCGCTCCGGGGAACGGGAGGTCACGGGATCGATCCTGGGCCGCGACATACCAAAGTCGTTCTAACGAGTACCCACAATATTTATTTCAGTCCAGAAATAAGCAAAAAACAATCGAGGCGGTTTTAACGAGTACCCATAATCTACATGTATATTTTAGAGCAGAAATAAGAAAAAAATATTACAATTTTTATCATAAAATCGTCATTTTTTTTTAATTTACTGTGTATTCGAACAGGCGTATTTTCGTAATTGGGAATTGAATGAAACCGTAGAAACCAGTTTTCCAGGCCCAGTTTCCCTCTCCCCTTAGATATACCTGCAAGGACAGCAGGCCTGGCCCTAATGAAAACCAATATCAGTTGGACGCGCATTGACGAAAGGTGCAGGCCACCTTTGCGTCACTCAACCATCCAATATGACAAAGAAAAACAAAAGTTAATATAGAAAGACAAACAAAATGAGAAACTCAAGGCCAACAGCCCGGAAGAGAAAATTTAATATAAGCATTACTGACATATTTAGGCCGAGTCCCATTGGATCATTTCAGAAAATTTATAACTTAACATGTGTCAGTTCCTCGTACTGTTTAGGTCAGAAGAAAGTAAAGGTTGGCGAAACACTATGCCCAACGTAAATGCTGTACCTAGAAAACGCTAAAATGGAAAACGTTTGGGAAATAATACCCCGTCACAACACCCCCAGACACATATACATACATGCATCGTGTTAACAAGTCCCTGTAGAAGCCTCCGTGGTGTAGAGTTTATGCTACACGCCTCGTAAACCAGGAGTCGGGAATTCGATTCAGGGCTTCTTCAGACTTTCGGTGATTCTTTAAACCGAGGCCCCGTCTCGGTATGACCTTAGCTGTTGGTTGGACTTTAAATTCAAATACACAAACACAAGTAAACTGACAAGCTCAAAATGACCAAAAAGAGTTAACTGGGCCGTTAAATTTCAATACAAACAAACAAAGTGGGTTTTCGTTAGAACCGCAATTTATGATTGAAGCGGCTAGTCTATGCATTACGATAAATCTCCCGTGTGACAAATAACATTATTTCATATTTCCAAAACGATTATATTTCAGAAGAAAATTTGTGTGTGTGTTTTTTTTTTTTACTCCAAACATAGGGGACGGGTGCTTGTTAGAACTGCCTTAATAAGGAAAAAGAAATCCGTAAACCTAAGTTTTTTCTTTAGAACATGGGGTCTACATGGAGATTACACAGATTTGTTTAAGTGATGTAGATTTCATTTAAAATATAGATTTCATTTGTTTAAGTGATGTTTTAGTCCGACATAGAAACACTAGAGAATGTGTCTATTATTTCTACCCACAAACTGGCAAAACGGCTATCCAGATTATCATCCGTGAAATGAACATCCCTTTCACCCCACTCTATACAGAGAAACCTGGGGTTTACTTGGGTATACATTATTTTCCTTATTTCTGCTCGAAGACATAGGTTGTTGGTACTCGTTAGAACCGCCTCAACGAGCACCCACAACCTATGCTTGCAGTGTAAATAAGAAAAATATTACGGATTTTCATCAGAAAAGTAGCCATTTTGGAGATGTGAAAAATACATTATGCCGCACGGGTGTATAATCGTAATGATTAGCAGTACAAGCATGCAAAGACAAACTAGAAAATGAGAAAAATAACATAACACAAGAGAATAAGCGCCTTAGAATGATCATTTTTTTTAATGGGCTGTGTGGGTGTTTTTTTTTTTTGTTTTTTTTTTTTCGTCGATTTTACGTGGCCACAATCCTCGCCATTCCCATTCACAGTAAATGTGACGTCACAGCAACGTCGGTACAACGTTTATGCAACGTCAAATGCCCTAGCGACGTGTGCCAGCCGGGTCGGTTCTGTTGTGGTTAGCAACAGCTATCAATGTGAACAACGAACGGTTTGGTGTGGCGTGTTACAAATCTCTCCAGTTGAAATGTTTTCTTTATATAAAAAGAATATCGTTTGGAAGCATGGACTGCGTGTACACTAACGAACTGAAAATTATGGAGGATACAAGTTCGGCCGGGCCAGACTGCCTACTATGGACAAATTTGGTATCATCGGTGATCCTCAAATATTTTTAAAGGTATGCTAAACGTCCTTTAAGGGTTTATTGATGTTTCCATTAGGGTCTAGTTGTTTCATGTTTGTGTTTCTTTCCCTTTGGTGTCTCTGATTGGAGCTGTGGGTTAATTGTATCGTTTCCTGATCATTGCCTTCACTTCTAGTTTTAATTCGCGACGTATCTCATCCATAATTGTTTCATTTGCCTATAAAAATAAGGTTAATTACATATTTATTATATTCAATTCAAATATATCAGCAAATGAAGCCAGATACGTATAAATATTTATTGACAACAGTTCCACGGCATCAATTAACAGCGTGAAAACACATGAAATGTCATAAATTTAGTCCAATTATAGTTCACTTGATTCACAATTTGGCCATGTGTGACAACGCGTTTATGACTTTTTCTAAAATTACACTGAATTATTGAAATCAAATTATCTAAACTGCAGCATGGAACGTAGTGGGTCCATTATCTAATGAAGAAGCGAACTGAACTGTATAAAATGACAACAGGTATAACTTTATTTTGAAAAAAAAAAAAAAATGTAATAAATGGTGAAAATCAACAATGATATTGCAAATACAGTAAACGTCCTACATTAAGACCACCTGTGGGACTCATCACGAAAATACGCCTATATAATTTTGACCCCCGTGAACCCCACTTTTATTTAGTAAAACTGGGGTTTCCGGGGGTATACCTTATTTTTCTTGTTTCTGCTCTAAAATATAGATTGTGGGCACTCGTTAGAACCGCCTCGATGAGGCGGTTCTAACGATTGCCCATAATCTATATTCTGAGCAGAAATAAGAAAAATATCACATTTTTTTTTTCATCATAATATTTTCATTTTTTCGGCGATAACGGTTTCAATGTATTTGTATAGGTGTGTTTTCGTAATGTTAAAACCATCTTAGGGATTGTTCAAATGTGGTCTCTTACAAGTAGACATTGGGTGTAGAAACATCAAAGAAATAAGATATGCATTTAAAAAGAAAATCAGTCCCAATTTTTGCTGGTCTAAATAGCGGAATTTTACTGTATAACATGTATACGAATCTTTGCAAAGAAAAAATGCCTTAACATATGCGACCAGCGAAGACACAGAGCAAACTGCAGTATTCGCAAGTCGCACCCAACGTTAACCTTGTAGATCCTAATGCATTAAAAGAGCGAAATGCGAAGAAATCTTTGTGGCTTCAAGTCGTGGGAAGTGTATATTCCCGTTTATTATTATTATTATTATTATTATTATTATTATTTGTTATTGTTTTTTTTTTTTTTTTTTTTGTTTTTGTTTTTTTTTTTCGAGCGCACACACTCCATTCAATAAAATACACTAATTCAATTCATGTACATGCAATAATAATAATAATAAATATGTCTCTATATACGAGTAGCAGGTGGCTCGGGTACACAACGGTAGCATCTCAGCGCTAAAACATACTGTAGCTGATTTGAAGGAACATATAATTAACATTATCCTAATGCTGTCCAAAACACTGAGTGCTAACATTTTAATTTCGTGCAGTCGCTGCAGTCGTAACTCGCTCTAGGGATTTGTTTGATTTGCGGCTTAACGTCTACGTCAACACTGTATAGGTCATTTTGGAGACGTGCTTCCAATTTTGTGGGACTTTTACCCGACAATGAGATGAAATGACATCTCAAGTCCGGTCGCACAATGAAAACAATAGGGTTTATAAGCACTGACCGTCCGACTCACACCGCTTTGCCTGTGAAGGCTTAGATCCTCAAAGTATTTTACCAGTACTCGTGTGCGGTCGGTTTCAGCTCTGTGTGGAAGTATCATGCAGCCCATCTATTTCCTCAAGCACCGATTGGCGGGGGCCGTATTATGGAGATTTGAAAACAAGACTATGTCGCATGGGTATGTTATCGTGCTGGCTCTAGGAAGTAAATCTCAAACACATTACGATAACTCGCCCGTACGACATAGTGCATTTTTCACATGTCCAAAATGGCTACTTTTCTGATGAAAATCCTTCATATTTTTCTTATAAATGCTCAAAACATAGGACGTGGGTGCTCGTTAGAACCGCCTCTTTGAGGCGGTTCTAACGAGTACCCACAACCTATGTATTGGAGCAAAATAGAAAAATAATGAATACCCCCGTAAACCCCAGTTTTTCTCTATATAAAGTGGGGTTTAGAGGGGACTTGTTCACGTGATGATTTGTGCATTACACTTGAATCATTATTTGTCATTACAGTCAAAAATAAATTATTTTCCCTCAG
Organism: Lucinisca nassula; assembly: GCA_963580285.1. Lineage (NCBI taxonomy): Eukaryota > Metazoa > Mollusca > Bivalvia > Lucinida > Lucinidae > Lucinisca > Lucinisca nassula. Next base: position 75,964,331 of record OY757024.1, on the reverse strand, counting down.
AACAGTCGCGTTTCACTGCGGCAAGTCTGTGCACATGAGTGTCCATGTATTTTTGAATCTATTAAACTAGTTGCGGAAAAGAAATAAAATGCGATGCCTTGCCGAGCATTTAATTTCTTTCCTCAGCGAGTTTAATAAATTTAATAATGACTGAGCACGAATACAAGATTCTATTTATCATATGTCATTTCACGATTTCTTTCACAAAAATATCAATATATATGTTGCATGATTCTTCCGCGCAGAGCTTAAACCGACCGAATTTAAATTCTTGTGGATGCGCGGGCTGATCTGAGTCTTCGTTGGACCAACATGGTCGAAGGGTCATTTGAAAGGCCCATATACATGTTGAGTATTAAATGGTCGCAATTACAGAAATATCGGTAACAGTAGTTATAAATAGGGCATACGAGAGGTCTCTAAAAGTGCAAAGTAATCAAGGTCTATGTCACTAGTTTGTAGGCTTAGTTGAATGTAGGTTCTAGAGAAGAGAGATTTTAAAGGCGGTTTTTTATTATTATTATTATTATTATTGTTGTTGTTTATATTTTCCTCAGAATACGTTTTGTCCGTCAAATACGTCATGGATGTTAAAGTTCGCTTCCTCGTGGCGGTTCTCAAAGTACATGTTACCACAACAGATGCATAGAAAATGATGAAATCGCTTAATACTTAATTATACGAGTATCCACATTGTCTGGAACCAGATCTAGGGAATATTTTTATCCAAGTTGTCCATCAAGATGAGTAAATAATGGACAGACATTGTTGTAAGCATTATGCGTGAATCCTTGTTGATGCTGCTCTGTCTCATTCGGATTACTACAGCTTCTTTCTCCCATTTCTGACACTTGGAATCTTCCACTTAATTGCTATGGACTACGTGTAATCGTTTTAGGGGTGTCATATTTGTTTTATCTGATGTATGTTTTACTAAAACTACTTTAAGCCAACCGTATAGACCCTGATCAGACGCTTGATCTTGATCTACACCGTCTGACACTGTCTGGCAATGCACCATTCGTGGATGCTAGGCTAACAAGGGTTAAAGACAACCAAATAAATAATGAGTTCGGCCTTATAACATGGATTGTTGCCGTCATGTGTTCTCTTGTCGTATATCTGTATTACGTCATCGCAGAAAAAGGCGTGAAATGAAAATCCAGTAAACCCCGTGTTTAATAGAAAAACATGAGTGTTTACAGGGGCATTCATTTTTTTTTACTTATTTATTTATTTATTTATTATTTATTTATTTATCCCTAAAAATAAGCTGTGTTTCCGCTACATGGAACCCGACCGACTCTGAATTGTTGAGCCGACCCTGCAATTTTTATGGCCACCCCCCAAAAAAAATATTTTCTTACCTACCGACCATAATTTCTCTAGCACTTTTGATAGATATATTTTTCTCAAGACGACATCCTAAAGAAAAGCCATCTCATCAGGTTCTACACTGCTTTACATTCTGCTAATTGTCACTGAGATGAAGACTGTTTCACAAGAATGGCCATGTATAAATTTAAAGCTGTAATAATGGGCTTAAGATTTGTTTGTTTGATTTGAGGTTTAACGTCCCCGTCAACACTGTAAAGGTCATTTTGGAGACGTTGCTTCCAATTTTGTGGGACTTTTACCCGACATTGAGATGAAATGACATCTCAAGCCCTGTCGCCCAATGAAACCAATAGGGTTTATTAGCATGGGCGGTCCGCCTCGCACCGCGGTTCCTGGACAGGCTTAGATCCTCTAAGCGGTTAACCAGTACTAGTGTGCCGGCCGGATTCAGCTCTGCGTGGAAGCATCATGCAGCCCATATATTTCTTCAAGCCCCTATGGGCGGGGGCTTAATGGGCTTAAGAAATATCAGGGCTGAAAGAGTTTAGCATATACAGAGGACCTGCGTTATAACGACATTATTTGTACCCTATTATTGTACCGTTATAATAAATTTGCTGTTATAAAGAATCCCAGTCAGGAGTAAGATAGGTTATACATCATTACTCCAAGAAACAAAAGTTATAGACATGTGTTTGAATCGCCTCGGTGAGGCGATTCAAACAAATGTCTGTAACATTTTTCGTAGATTATTAAATTACAAGAATCTTTCATGACTATTGATTCGAGTTGGGCATGTCTATACCCGAGGGAAGCCTGTGACTCTCGGAACCGACACTAGGGCATGTAGCTAAGAATTCATTCCTTTGAGATGTCGGTATTACGAGTTTTGCCGTTAAATCGAATATCGGTATAAAGAGGGCCCGGTTGACTGTATATATAGCGGATATGGAATTTTGCGATTTCAGATGCAACTGGCATATTAAATTGAGGCTTCATGAACAAGATCCATTTTGTTCCAGGCATTGAATGGTATTGACGATTGCAGACATTAGCTTGACGTCAAAAGAATTCCGATTGTCTCTAATGATGACCAATTGTTGCAGTATTTGAAGAATGTCTCGTTATTTCTCTAGAGAAAACGCGTGACATTGACTGCAGCCGAATTCAATTAGAGCCCTCTCTAACTATTTCGGTAGACTTATTGACTCGAGAGTTAGACCACAAGATAAAGACGTTTATACAATGATAACGGTAGAGGGTAGCCGACTGTAATGGATTCGGCTTACCTCGGTTTGAATTGAACCCGAAAACATTGAATATTATTTTTAAAATGTCAAGACACGTCATGAAAAAACCTGTTTATGCATTTGCGAACAAAAAAGGTGTACATGTACATCAGCCTGCGCATGCGCGCAGCCTGATCAACACATTTTAGTTCGCTGCTTGTATAATGCAATAGCCCTTGTTTTCATATCGGCATTAAACTTTAAAGACTTGATTGTCTTCCAAACCAGGTAAAGAAATCCGTGGTTTTAGCCTGGATAGAAATTCTGTTCTTACCCTGGTGTTCATACCCAGCACAAAAACAACTAAATAGGTAAAGTGCGCAAAAACATGAAACGTTAAATTGAAGTAAAATGACAATTTTCGGTGATGTCGAAGCAAATGAATCTTATATATGATTTGGTTGTAGATTGGCGTTTCCAAACCGAGAGATGACCATGCTGAGCGGAACCGAGGCTACATATGGGGTTCTGCTCTAGATGGGCTTTTCCAAGCCTCGGGATAACCTTGCGAAGGGGATCTTCCGCTAAGCACGGCCACACCGAAAGCTGGAAACGCTCACATCACGTGAACAGGTCCGTGAAATGAACACCCCTAAACCCGACTTTATATAGAGAAAACTCGGGTTACATTATTGTTCTTTTTTTCTGCTCCAAGGCATAGGTTGTGGGTACTCAATGAGGCGGTTCAAACGAGCACCAACTACCTATGTTTGTATTATAAACACTAAAACAAACACAGATATTCATCAGAAAAGTGGAGATGTGAAAAGATGCACTATATTACACGGGTGTGTTGTCGTAATGCATCTACAAAAGAACCCCCACCCATCGGAACTTGAAGAAATAGATGGGCTGCATGATGCTTCCACGCAGAGCTGACACCGACCGCACACGAGTACTGGTAAACCACTCAGAGGATCTAATCTTGCCCAGTCAAACCGGTGCGAGTCGGACCCGTCCATGCTTATTACCCTACTGGCTTCATTGGGCGGCAGGGCTTGAGATGTCATATCATCTCAATGTCGGGTTAAAGTACCACAGAATTGCAAACAACGTCTCCGAATGATCTTTACAGTGTTGACGGGGACGTTAGACCTCAAATCAAAGAACCCCCGCCAATTGGGGCTTGAAGAAATAGATGGGCTGCACGATGTTTCCACGCAGAGCTAAAGATACCGCACACGAGTACTGGTAAAATTGGGGTGTGCGGAGGTATACATAGTTTGTCTTATTTCTGCTAAAATAAAGATTGTTGAAACTTATCTGATTGTTTTTGTGTGTGTGTGTGTGTGTGTGTGTGTGTGTGTGTGTGTGTGTGTGTGTGTGTGTGTGTGTGTGTGTGTGTGTGTGTGTGTGTGTGTGTGTGTGTGTGTGTGTGTGTGGTATTGTTTACTATTTTCAATATATTTCCGTTTGCGGTTCTGCAAAAGAGACGATCCTTCGGCTGCAAAGACTACAGCATAGAACTGAAAACTATGGAGAGTACAGGAATTTTCTGGGCCAGACTAGCTACTTCGGCAAATTCGGCCTCATCAGTGACCCTCAACTATCCCCTAAATTCCGTAGTAAAATCAATGATCCCAAAGGACTAGAATATAAGAATCGTATATGGGTGTGAGGGGTGGATTGAAAAATCCGTCCCGAGGGACACTGTCCGGCATCACTCGGCAAGCACTGTCCGTCATCACGAGGCTTGCCGAGTGATGCCGGACAGTGATCCCGAGGGATGATTTTTCTATCCATCCCTCACACCCATATTAGATTCTTTTTCTTGCATACCTTCCATTTCTATTGCGAATTTTTAATGCTGCTGTCACTTCGGTTAGCGACGTCCGCCATTTTGTGATGACACAACAGGAATGTTTAGTGACGTCACGCATGACGCCGCCGCGCATGAGGTCGTAATCAACCAGTGCATTTATCAAATACGCGATTATATTCGATTTGGGGTCGGAACACCAGGATCAGAACATAAATTTCTATCCCAGGGTAAAATCACGGATTTCCTTGTCTGGTGTGCAAGAAAATACGATATGATGAAAGGTATTCTTGTAAATAGGGAACATAGTGATATTAATTAGCATAAGGGCAAACAGTTTTGACCCTGGTAAGACGGTTCGTTAAAAGCCAGCACGATTTGCACATCTACAGAATACATCGGATCAAAGTTAAGGTATTTTGTGGCTGCCGTAAATATTCTCCCTGTCCACCATAATGTAGAACATATTTTCTAAACTACTACCTTTTTAATCACCGAGTGATTAAATTTTTAATCTTTGAATGTACATGTATATGATCTCAACTGATGAGGCCTAACCGGCCGTAACTTCATAGTCTGGACCAGAAAAATAACACAATCCACAATTTTCAGGCCTGAGGTGTGTTTCTTAGTTCCAAACCAAAGGATAACCTTCTTTAGCTTTAGATAATCAAGTCCGTGTAAACCCTGTATACTCCACTTTATATAAGAACAAATGGAAAACTCTACTTAAAAAAAAAAGAAAAATGGGGGTTACAGAGGAGTAGATCATTTTCCTTATTTCTGCTGCCAAACGTAGGTTGAAGGTAGGCCTGCTTGTCAGAACCGCCTAAATAAGGCGACTCTAACGAGCACCAACAACTTACGTTTGCGGTATAAAAAAGAAAAATATCACCCATTTTCATCAGACGAATGACCATTTTGGAGATATATAAAGAATGTGTGTGTGTGTGTGTGTGTGTGTGTGTGTGTGTGTGTGTGTGTGTGTGTGTGTGTGTGTGTGTGTGTGTGTGTGTGTGTGTGTGTGTGTGTGTTCGGGTTTAACGTCGCTTTCAACAATTTTTCAGTCATATCACGACGGTGTCTGGTTGCGTCAGGGAGCTCAATGCTCACGTTTATAGTGCTGCCTCACTGAAGTATCATGTCCCAGACATAGTACATGATACCACACCCAGTCGGATTATCCTGACCCTGGATCGACCAGTCCTAGCTCTACCCCGTAAATCTGAGTGCCAAGCGAGGAGCAGCTAGTACCATTTTTAACGACTTTGGTATGTCGCGGCCCGGGATCGAACCCGAGACCTCCCGTTCCATATAAAGAATGCACAAGATAAAGAAATCCATAGTTTTAGCTTGGGATAGACATTCTATTCTTGCACACCAGACGATGAAATCCGTGATTTTACCCTGGGAGAGAAATTTATGTTCTGACCCTGGTGTTCCGTCCCAAAATCGAATATAATTGCTTGTTTGAAAATTGCACTGGTTGATTACGACCTCGTATGCGCAGTCGTTAAGGTTGACCTCAAAGCACGTTACGTGACGTCACTAAACATTCCTGCAGTGTCAACACAATATGGCGGACGTTGGTAACCGAAGTGACTGCAGCATCAAAATCCGCGCTAAGAAATGGGAGGTATGCTAGAAAAGGAATCCTATATGGGTGTGAGGGGTGGATAGAAAAATCTGTCCACCCCTCACACCCATATAAGATTCTTATATTCTTACCCCGGTGTTCTTACCCAGGGACAAGGTAAAAATCGAATATTCTCGCGTATTTGATAAATGCTCTTGTTGAATACGACGTCGTTAAGGTTTACGATACTTGACGTCCCTAAAAAATCACTGTAGCAACCAAAGTGACTGCAGTATTAAAAATCCACGCTCAGAAACGGAAGGTATGCAAGAAAAAGAATCCTGCATGGGTGTGAGGGGTGGATAGAAAAAAACCGTCTCTCGAGAACACCGCCCGGCATCGTTCCGCAAGCCACGTGATGCCGGACAGTGATCCCGAGGGACGGATTTTTCTCTATCGTAATGGAACATATTGAGATATGTCCATGTTTGGTCGCAAGGCTCAAAAGGGGGTTAATATGGCTAATGATATTGGCTCTTGAGGAAACAATCAGTATCATGTTAACTTGTCAATGCGTAAATGTCCGTATTTGGTGCTCTGATTAAAGCGTAAGTTGTATGGAACCCAATAAGCTAAGCGTTTTGCAGAATTGGCGAACATTGGCTTGCTTATTGACCTCTCTCTCTGTGTGCCGGTCAAAGCTGCTAAGTTTTACCAATCAATAACGACAAACAGCACAATCATGGACATAAATCAAGTCTCCTTAGATGTGTTCCATATTCAGAGAGTCTTCAATCGCTCAAGCCCAGATGGATCGTTCACCATGGCCGAGACTAACCCCCGAAAGTTGTTCAAATAGCCCAATAGGCCCAGTTAAGAAATAGTGAAGGATAATTAGGAAGCAAGTTTGTTTTCGTTACGCAAACACGCCTATACATGTACAAATGCATTGTTACCTTCATCGCCGAAAAGATAAAATTTTATGATGAAAAATTGTGATATTTTTCTTATTTCTGCTGAAAATATAGATTGTGGGCACTCGTTAGAACCGCCTCATCGAGGCGGTTCTCACGAGTACCCACAACCTATATTTTAGAGCAGAAATAAGAACAAGAGGCTCAATGAGCCTAAACCGCTCACCTGAGGAACTTAAGTTTTAACAATTCACAGACTTGACTACTAAATCTGCTAATAGAATCCAGCCCATTGACCCTTACAGGATATAAGTCATCATTATTGCATAGCATTCCAAGTTTGAGACTTCTAGCTTCTATAGTTCCTGAGAAATCTTTGACGAAAATTTAACATTGGTCAAAATGGAGAGAAAGAAGAATGAAAGAACAGATGAACAAATAAGTTGAGAAAGCCCAATGTCTCTTACACAAAATAAGTCATCATTATTCTATTGAATACCAAATTTGATGCTTCTAGCTTTTATAGTTCCTGAGAAATCTTTGATTAAAAATTTAACATTGGTCTATTATCTCTATATGGAGAGAAAGAAGAATGAAGGAACAAATGAACCAGACTAGCTCCAAAACCTAATGCAGCCTTTCCCCTTGCCCAATGGTGCTACACATAAAATTTAAACAAGATTGGTCGACTGCCTTCTGAGATATGCTTCATTGAAAGTGTGGACGACGGATGGACGGACGACAGACGACGGACTCCGGAGCCTTGGTATACTATCAGCTCACTGGAGCCTTTGGCTCAGGTGAGCTAAAAATTCAAGTCGCTATTTCTGTCACAACATTTTCCCTACGTTAAGTCTATGGGCAAATTTTTTTTGTCTCTCAAGGTCACGTAACTCCGAGGTCAATATTCCGATTCGGCCCCAAATCGAACTTAACCGAGATTTTATGCCTGTCCTCGTTACCTGCAAGTTTGAAGCTGATATGAATAAAAATAAAGTTGCTATCGTGGTCACAACGTATTTTTTATGCTCAAGGGCAGGTAACTCCAAGGCAAATATTCCGATTCGGCCCAAAATCTAACTTAACCGAGATTTTATGTCTGTCCTCGTTACCTGCAAGTTTGAAGCTGATCTGAAAAAAATTCAAGTCGCTATCGTAGTCGCAACATTTTCCCTAATTAAGTCTATGGGCAAGTTTTTTGTCGCTCAAGGTCACGTAACTCCGAGGTCAATATTCCGATTCGGCCCAAAATTGAACTTAACCGAGATTTTATGCCTGTCCTCGTTACCTGCAGACTTGAAGCTGATATGAATAAAAAATAAAGTTGCTATCGTGGTCACAACGTATTTTTTTATGCTCAAGGGCAGGTAACTCCAAGGCAAATAATCCGATTTGGCCCAAAATCGAACTTAACCGAGATTTTATGTCTGTCCTCGTTACCTGCAAGTTTGAAGCTGATCTGAAAAAAATTCAAGTCGCTATCGTAGTCACAACATTTTCACTATGTAAAGTCTATGGGCAAATTTTTTGTCGCTCAAGGTCATGTAACTCCGAGGTCAATATTCCGATTCGAACTTAACTGAGATTTTATGCCTGTCCACGTTACCTGCAAGTTTGAAGCTGATCTGAATAAAAATAAAGTTGCTATCGTGGTCACAACGTATTTTTTTATGCTCAAGGGCAGGTAACTCCAAGGCAAATAATCCGATTCGGCCCAAAATCTAACTTAACCGAGATTTTATGTCTGTCCTCGTTACCTGCAAGTTTGAAGCTGATCTGAAAAAAATTCAAGTCGCTATCGTAGTCACAACATTTTCCCTATGTTAAGTCTATGGGCAAATTTTTTGTCGCTCAAGGTCACGTAACTCCGAGGTCAATATTCCGATTCGGCCCAAAATCGAACTTAACCGGGATTTTATGCCTGTCCTCGTTACCTGCAAGTTTGAAGCTGATCTGAATAAAAATAAAGTTGCTATCGTGGTCACAACGTATTTTTTCATGCTCAAGGGCAGGTAACTCCAAGGCAAATAATCCGATTCGGCCCAAAATCGAACTTAACCGTGATTTTATGTCCTCGTTACCTGCAAGTTTGAAGCTGATCTGAAAAAAAAAATTCAAGTCGCTATCGTAGTCACAACATTTTCCCTATGTTAAGTCTATGGGCAAATTTTTTGTCGCTCAAGGTCACGTAACTCCGAGGTCAATATTCCGATTCGGCCCAAAATCGAACTTAACCGGGATTTTATGCCTGTCCTCGTTACCTGCAAGTTTGAAGCTGATCTGAATAAAAATAAAGTTGCTATCGTGGTCACAACGTATTTTTTCATGCTCAAGGGCAGGTAACTCCAAGGCAAATAATCCGATTCGGCCCAAAATCGAACTTAACCGTGATTTTATATCCTCGTTACCTGCAAGTTTGAAGCTGATCTGAAAAAAAAATTCAAGTCGCTATCGTAGTCACAACATTTTCCCTATGTTAAGTCTATGGGCAAATTTTTTGTCGCTCAAGGTCTAGTAACTCCGAGGTCAATATTCCGATTGTGGCCAAAATCGAACTTAACCGAGATTTTATGCCTGTCCTTATTATCTGCAAGAATGAAGTCGATCAGAAAAAAATTGACGGAGCTAGAGTGATGACAAGCTTTTTCCTATGTTAAGTCTATGGGAGCTATATGTTGCCATGGTAACCAGAGTTCGACTCAGATCTGCATGAAAACCTTATGCAGTCTTTCCACTTGCCCAATGATTTTACACATGAAATTTGATCAAAGTCGGCCAAGTAGTCTTCAAGATATACATTTTTGAAATTCACATTAACCCTTATGCAAAAATGCACAAGGGCAGGTAACTCCTAAGTGTATGATCCGATTCTGCCAATTATCGAACTTGACCGAGATTTCATGGCTGTGCTGGTTATCTGTAAGAATGAAGCCAATCCGAACAAAATTGAAGCAGCTACAGTGATGACAACATTTTCCCCATGTTAAGTCGATAGGCAATTTTTTGGGCGCTCAAGGGGACGTAACTCTTGAGTGAATTATCTGATTCGGCCCAAAATCGAACTTGACCGAGATTTTATGCCTGTACTGGTTATCTGCAAGAATGAAGTCGATCAGAAAAAAATTGACGGAGCTAGAGTGATGACAAGCTTTTTCCTATGTGAAGTCTATGGGAGCTAGATGTTGCCATGGCAACCTGAGTTCCACTCAGATCTGCCTGAAAACCTAATGAAGCCTTTCCACTTGCCCAATAATGAGACACATGAAATTTGATCAAAGTTGGCCAAGTAGTCTTTAAGATATACATTTTTGAAATTCCCATTAACCCTAATGCAAAAACACACAAGGGCAGGTAACTCCTAAGTGAATGATCCGATTCTGCCAGTTATCGAACTTGACCGAGATTTCATGGCTGTGCTGGTTATCTGCAAGAATAAAGCCAATCTGAAAATAATTGAAGCAGCTACGGTGATGACAACATTCTCCCCATGTTAAGTCAATAGGCAATTTTTTCAACGCTCAAGGGCACGTAACTCCTGAGTGAATAATCCGATTCAGCCCAAAATCGAACTTGATCGAGATTTCATGCCTGTCCTCGTTATCTGCAAGAATGAAGTCGATCAGAAAAAAATTGACGGAGCTAGAGTGATGACAAGCTTTTTCCTAACGCTCAAGGGCACGTAACTCCTGAGTGAATAATCCGATTCAGCCCAAAATCGAACTTGATCGAGATTTCATGCCTGTCCTCGTTATCTGCAAGAATGAAGACAATCAGAAAAAAAATTGACGGAGCTAGAGTGATGACAAACTTTTTCCTATGTTAAGTCTATGGGAGCTATTTGTTGCCATGGCAACCAGAGTTCCAATCCGATCTGCCCGAAAACAGTATGCAGCCTTTCCCCCTACCTGATAATGCTTCACATGAAATTTGATCAAGATTGGCCCACTGGTTCCGGAGATATACTTCTTTGAAAGTGTGGACGACGGACGACGATGGACGACGGACGACGGACGCCGGCTCGTGGTATACTAATACCTCACATGAGCCTTCGGCTCAGGTGAGCTAAAAATAAGGTATACCCCCGGAAACCCCAGTTTTACTATATAAAAGTGGGGTTCAAAGGGGTCAAAATTATATAGGCGTGTTTTCGTGATGTTCAGCTTTAGAATCATTACGATAACATATCCGTGTGCAATAATGGCGAATCTCGTGTCTATAAAAGTGTTTTTTTTTTCTCATTATTTCTTAATTCTACTCCAAACATAGATTGTAGGTGCTAGTTAGAAACGCCTCATAGGGGACGGTTCTAATGGTACCCACAATCAATGTTTTGAACAAAAACTAAAACAAAAACAAGATGTGTTTGTGAAACACGAACATGTCCCCGAGCATGGTCATTTTTTATTCAAAGTTGCTCAGAGTTCAAGGTCAAGATCAAGATTTTTTGTTTGTGTGGAAAGCCCTTGACATAAGGAACTTACATGTCAAATATGAAGCTCTATCTTAAATGTTCAAAAGTTATGAACAATAATATTTTTTCTTTAAAGTAGGTCAAGGTCACAGGTCAAAATTTTTTGCATGAATGTAAAGCTCTTGTCACAAGGAACCTACATGCCTAATATAAAGGCTCTATCTTAAACGGTTCAAAACTTATGAACACTTTTATTTTTTTTTAATTAGGTCAAGGTCAAGGTGGTGGTTGATACTTTTTGCATGAATGTAAAGCTCTTATCACAGGGAACCTACATGCCAAATATGAAGGCTCTATCCGCAACGGTTCGAAAGTTATGACCAAAATGTTTATTTTTAAGTAGGTCAAAGGTCAAGGTCACAGATCAAAATTTTTACATGAATGTTACGCACTTTTCACAAGGAACCTACATGCTAAATATGAAGGCTGTATCTCAAACGGTTCAAAAGTTATTACCAATGTTAACTTTTTCTTTTATGTAGGTCAAAGGTCAATGTCACAGGTCAAAATATTTTGTGTAAATGTAAAGCTCTTGTCAAAAGAAACCTACATGCAAGATGTGAAGACTCTATGTTAAACCGTTCAAAATTTATGACCAAAACCTTATTTCTTTTATTCTAAGTAGGTCAAAGGTCAAGGTAACAGGTCAAATTTTTTTGAATGAATGTAAAGCGTTTGTCACAAGGAACATACATGTCAAATTTGGAGGCTGTATCTCAAGTGATTCAAAAGTTATGACCAATGTTATATTGTTCTTTTAAGTAGGTCAAAGGTCAAGGACACATGTCAAATTTTTTTGCATGAATGTGAAGCTCTTGTCACAGGGGACCTTCAGGCCATATATGAATGCTCTATCTCAAACGATTCAAAGGTTATGACCAACGTTAAAGTTGTCCACGTACAAACCAAAAAACCAACAAACAAACAAGCAGGGCAAAAACAATACGTCCCCGCTTCGCTACCGGGGACATAATAATGAATTACCCGCACAGCCCAACTTTTTTCCATATAAAGTGGGTTTAGAGGGGTGATAATCACATGGACATGTTAACCTGGTGGTAGTTGGTGTGCATAGTACTTATTAGACTTGCTTTATCGAGGCGATTCTTACTTAGTGAGTACACATGACATCAAGGATCTTACATGAGTGTTCATGTATTATTGAATTTATTAAACGAGTTGAGGAAAATGGATAAAATGCGAGGCTTTGCCGAGCATTTTATCCCTTTTCCTCAACGAGTTTAATAGATTCAATAATACATGAGCACGAATGCGAGATTCTATTTATCATATGACATTTATAACGCATTTTATTCACGTTTGTTTACAAAATATATCAATATTCCGCCAATAGTAAACACGACGTCCTTAAGGACGTCGTACATGTAACGTTACGGGGCGTATTTACCTTATTTGCATATTTAATCCACTAGTGGACTATCGAAAATATTACATGGCGTTATTACACTCTCAGACGCGACGTCATATGATAAATACCTTTATTTAATAGAACATAAAAATGATATAAATCTACCGAACTTATTTCTGTTATGCCTTATTTCTTACATGCTTTTCAATGAATGATAGAGATTTATCAGTGAAATATAAATCGATATTTTCACTGTTTCAAACAGTGAAAATACGATTTTTTTATTTTTCACTGTTTGGGACTACTTTTTTCTTCAAATCTAACTCTAATTTCAATTTTATCTTTGTCAGATAACTAAACAATACTGAAATGTGTTCTAATTGACGCATAGCCCGTTCATGTGTGACGAGGACGTTACTTACGTCATTTATGACGCTGACGTCACTTCTTTTGTCGCGCGACGTTAGACTTGCCAGCAACTTCTTTGGAAAACTACTCTCTCAATTATTTCATTAATCATTCATAATAATACCATCCCAGGCCATTTCTCAGGTGCAAACTTTCAGTTTACACCCAATAATATACCCACTAAACACGATGGACACCACTAAATTGACGCGAAACGAACAGGAACAAAGATGATTTTCTCCGAATGTGAGCGACACCATTAAAGACGCTAAATATTGCCTTTTGAAGCATGTAAGAAACAGAAAATTTGATTTTTTCAGTGCAAGATCAAATTTTATTTCACTCATGAACACCAAAACTGCTATTTTCACTCGTGGCTACGCCTCTCGTGAAAATAACAGTTTTGGTGTTCATTCGATGAAATAAAATTCGATCTTACCCTGAAAAAATCACATATCCTCTATATCTCCTGACATGGCACTATAAGTAACCGTCAGTGACTCGAACTACATGCAGCACTCTTTTAAACATATTTTCACGTCACAAAATGTGTTCGAGCAATTTAAGTTCGACTTTTGTCAAGTGTTACTTTTCGGACCCATCACATCAAACGATGAGACCCCGCCCATCAGGGCTTTGAGAAACAGGGGTTGGGAAAATAGACTGAGCGTCCTGGTGCTTCCACACAGAGCTGAAACCGACCGCACATGAGAACTGAGTGGTGCGTGTCGGGCCGTACCATGTTGGTTTGTTTTGGTGGTAGAGCTATCTCGATGTCTGGTAAAAGTCCCACAAAGCGGGACACAATCGCTCCAAAATGACCTAAATAGTGTTTTTTTTTTTGTTTTTTTTTTGGTTTGGGTTTTACGGCCCTTTCAAGATTATTTCACTCATATCGAGCCGATCGTTAATCATAGTTGGGCGAAAACCGGAGTACCCGGAGAAAAACCACCTGACCTTCCGTTGCAGAACTTGGCGAGGCTCGAACCCACGGCGGTGAGAGACCTAATGACTAAGAGTCAGCGCTCTTATCCATTAGGCCACGGAGGCCCGTTCCTAAATAGTGTTGGCGGGGACGTAAAACATCATTTAAAGACAAAATCACTTGTAAACTCCGTGTACATGTATAACGCAAACTTGTAGATACGCCATCATGTTTTCTCACTACTCTAATTCCAGTGTTTCCATTGGTCATTGTTTACATTTGAAGAATCGTCACGTGCTTAACGACCAATCAACTCGCTTAAAACTTAAGCCCGGATTTCTATTTGTTTTTTTTTTGTTTGGTCGCCATGAGGCGGGCAAACCGGGTATAATGACCAGATTGTAACTGTTCCATGGAGGGGCACGTGACGCGATCAACCAATCAGCTTTAACGTTAAACATCAAATCAAACAAACAAATAACGATGATGCAATACTATACTGCAATTACAGGAAGCAGCCTGTGTGAATAGCGAAACAGGCCTAAAAGCAAGCGTTTCAACTCCAACAATAAATATCTTAAGGGAAATGGATACACCTGGCATGTGTGGCAGTTAGTCTATCATTTTTACCGTATTTCGAAACACACCTATACAAAAACATTGTCATTTGTTGGCCACGGAAAAAGAAATTTTAAAAAGAAAAATTGGAATATTTGCCTTTTTTGCTCAAAACATAGATTGCGGGGAGTCGACAGAAACGCCTCGACTAGGCGATTCTTTCGAGTAGCCACAATCTAGTGTCTCAGAGCATGAATACGGAAATTAATGTATACCCCTGCAAACCCGAGCTTTACTATATAAAAGCGTAGATTATATTTTCTTGTCCTTTGGGATCATAGATTCCATTGTGGAATTTTGAAAATATCTGAGGGTCACTGATGAGACCTAATTGACCGAAACTAACTAGTCTGGTCCAGAAAACATGTAGACTCCATATTTTTCAGTTCCGTGGTGTATTCCGTGCTTCCAAAGGATAGCCCTTTTACAGAACATATTTAACTTCACTACAACTGGTGTGTGGGAATGTGTGGCGGCGGTAAAACGTCTCCCTGCCCTACATCATAGTGTAGATTATATTTTCTTGTCCTTTGGGATCATTGATTCCATTGTGGAATTTTGAAAATATCTTAGGGTCACTGATAAGGCCTAATTGGCGGAAACTAGCTAGTCTGGCCCAGAAAACATGTGTACACCATATTTTTCAGTTCTGTGGTGTATTCCTTGCTTCCAAAGGATAACCCTTTTACAGAACATATTAAAGAGGATCACAATTCTATAGGCATGATTTCGTGATGGAAATGGAAATACCACTTTAAGGACCTTATGGTTGCTACTCTGTTGGCTCTGTCCGACTGAAAAAGGGGTCTACTCTAACAGGGGAAGAATTTGCTCCACAGGAGCAAATTCTTTCCTTTAAGAGTATACCCATTAGACATATCCAAAGAGAAACTACTTTTGCAGTAGTAGCCCCACCCCCTTAAGGCGTATCTATTTCACTTATGGGGAACTTATAACAGCCGCAGTCATTTTCGCAAAGTTTACGTCTTGCAATGCCATTATGGAGTAAGTCCATGGGGCCATGAAAACGAAAAACAACTGAACATAACTACTACTACTCACATAGTGTGGCTGGCTGCGGTAGCTCAGTCGGATGCAGTCTGACTGGTGATAAGGAAGACTCGGGTTCGATACCTACCGGGGTCGGCAACATTCTTTCGTGAAGATTGATCATGAAATCTTTTCTATGGTCATTCTCTCCCTTTCGCTGATTCACGAAGGGCAGGGGTCAGTTTTTGGCAACAGAATGTGCACTGAACTGGTAAACCGCTTACGGATAAGCCTGCTCAGGAAAAGCGTGGATAGGTACACTGACAGGCCCAAACATGACCCAAATTAGTGTTGACTGGGCCGTTAAATACAAATAAACACAACTTGCAAAGTTTACTTCACACAGATAGGAACAGATTTATATATTCTGAACATCTCTCGGTGCGCTGATAGCTCTAATATTACGTATATGTAAATGTTGGAAAGACAAAAAACGGTATTTTTTTCCTCATTTATAAAGATCGCTGGGTGTAACGGGCCTCCGTGGCCTAGTGGATAAGAGTACTGACTCTTAATCATTAGGTCTCTCAACGCTGTAGGTTTGAGCATGGCTCAGGTCACATAATGAGAAGTTCTGCAACGGAAGGTTTTTCATCGAGTACTCCAATTTTCGATCACCTCTGATTAACGATCGGCTTGATGTGAGTGAAATAATTTTGAAAGGATCGTAAAACCAAAAATTAACTAGAAATGTGTCAATACAACACAAACGGCCCGCCCAGGAGCCTACCTCACCCACCCCCACCCCTCCCCCCACCCCATCCTTAGGTCATTGGCATAGGTTGGTGTTTGGCTGATTAAACCTTGGAAAAATAACTATCAACATACCAAATTGGAACTCAATCCATCAAATGGTTTGGAAAATATGAGCTCTTACAAACGTTAACATTCAACATTTCTAAGTCTGCAACCTTGACCTTAAGATCATGGGGCAGGGTGGGGTTATGGCTGAATGTAACTTTTGATCTGTATCTATGTTCATTCCAAATATGTAGCAAATCCATCACATGGTTCAGGAAATATGAAATCTCAAAAAGTATAATATAAACAATTTCTATGTCTGTGACCTTGACCTTGAGGTAAGGGGTGGGGGGTATGGCTCAATGAAACGTTGGACCTGCAATTATTGTCATACCAAATATGAAGCAAATCCATTATGAAGTTTGGAAAATATAAGCTATTAACATACTTAAATTTGAAAATTTCTATGTCTGCGACCTTGACCTTGAAGTCATAGGCAGGGGTGGGGGTATTACTGAATAAAACTTTGGACCTGCATCTATCATCAAACCAAATATGAACCAAATGAATCATAAAAGTTCAAGTTCAACGTGTTACAAATACCTTAGCCTGAGTCTTCAACATTAAAAATTTTCTAAGTCTGTGACCTTGACCTTGTGGGGGTATTGCCGAATAAACCTTTGGAACTATATGTATCATCATACCGGTTATGAACCAACTTCATTGCACTGTTTGGAAAATATGAACTCAAGTTCTACCTGGTACAAATACCTTAACCTGGGTCTTAAACATTAAAAATTTCAAAGTCTATGACCTTGACCTTGAGGTCATGGGTATGGATGGGGGTATTGCTGAATAAAACTTTTGACCTATATCTACCATCATACTAAATATAAACCAAATCCATTGAATGGTTTTGAAAATATGAGCTCAAGTTCTGCCTGATACAAATACCTTAACCTGGGTCTTAAACGTTAGAAATTTCTAAGTTTGTGACCTTGACCTTGAGGTCACGGGTATGGGTGGGGGGCATTGCTGAATAAAACTTTGGATCTATATATATCATCATACTAAATATGAACCAAATCTGTTGCATGGTTTGGAAAATATGAGCTAAAGTTCTACCTTGAACAAAAACCTTAACCTGAGTCTAACAGGATTACGTACGTACGTACGTGCACACTTTCGTACAGAAGGACGTACATTCGGACGCAAGTACGCACGTACGCACGTACTCATGGACGCACGTACGGAAAACTCTATGCCCCCGGCATCATCCGATGCGGGGGCATAAAAAGATCGCAGGGTGTGTAAAAACATTTCCATGTCTTTGCTACTAGAATTAACGTCAGTGCCAAGCTCGATATTTAGGGAGCGGAACAAAGTCATAACGTTGATGGGTCGTTGTTTATTGTTCTTGAGCCCAGCACAGATAGCAATAGTTTCTGTTAAAAAACTTCATGACTACTAAGTGACCTGCCACCAGTTACAGACTGAGTTGTTAAAAGACTTTTTTGCGCATTCGATGGGAACTATTGTATCTGATAAGCCGAGAGTGGTGTTCTTTATTTCCACTCAATACTTGACGTTTTACTAATCAGTTTCTTTTACAATTAAATTGTGATCCAGAACGATATACAAAAGGATTGCAAATTTCAGGTTTTTGCGGAGGTATCGCTTAAAGAAACTGCCGAGGTTTAAGATACAGTCTGATTCGCAGCACTTTGTCTGGGCAGGCTTAGATCTTCCTAGGCGGTTCAGCAATACTTCAAAGTTCGGTCGATTTCAGCTCATGCAGTCCAATATATTGCCCCAAGGTCTGATCGGCCCCCGTCCATCGGGGATTGAAGAAATAGATTTGGCTGCATGATGCTTCCACGCAGTGGTGATACCGGCCGCACATGAGTAGTGTTAAATCGCCTAGAAGTTCTAAGCCTGCCCAGGAAAAGTGGCTCAAGTCGGACCGTTCATGCATTTCAATCATTTAGTTTCATTGGGCGACAGGGCTTTAGAAGGAGTTTTATCTGCCCGTTTTATCTCAGTACTGAGTAAAAGTCCCACAAAATTGGAAGCAATGTCTCAAAAAAGACTCATACAGTGTTAACAGGGACGTTAACAACAAATGGAATAGATAACCAAGGCCCTATAGAAGGCCTGATGACTTAGGAAAAATCTTTTTATACGCCCGTTTGAAAAACAACAACAACAAAAAAAAACGGTCGTATTAAGTTATGGGGTTGGTGTCCGTCCGCCGTTCGTAAACTTTTTTTTTCGTTTCCGTATAACTCCTACTATACAGTTTTCATCCGATCAAGCCTAAAATGTGTATGTAGTAAGGCTAAGATGTGAAGATGTGCCTTAAGTTTCGAGAATTACTGTTGAAAAATTAGGTTGACATTTTCGTTTGGTTAAGTTTTGTGCTATACATGTGTAAACCATATGTAAGTTACATTTAGTTTATACTTGCCATGGCGTTAAACAATTTACCACAGAATACTCATCACTACCTACCCTTCCTGATACCAAGGTCACAGACTTCGAAATTTTATATACACGTTTTGTATTAAAGTTTATTATTTTTATTCAAAAAATGCATTCAGTGGGATAATGATATCAGCTGGCTCAAATCAGTATGTAGACTGACAAGACCAAACCTATTGGATGCTTTTTGAAAGCAGCCAACTTGTTTTTAAATAAAATGGCGGCGTATCTAGCATCATTGGAAAGAAACAGACAGTTTGTTGTATAATTAAGACAGCGGTGGCAAAGTTGTATGGTAAACTTATTATCATGTGAACAAGTCCGTAAAATGAGTACACCTAAACACCACTTTATATAGAGAAAACTGGGGTTTACGGGGGTTAACATTGTTTTCCTTATTTCTACTCCAAGACATAGGTTGTGGGTACTCGTTAGAACCGCCTCAATGATGCGGTTCCCACGAGCACCCACAACCTATGATAGCACTAAACAAAATTCTCTATATAACTGAATTAGGGTTATCAGTGTGTTAATTTCACATCAACCCTTGTTCATACCAAACCTTGTTCACACCAGAACTTGTTCGTGGCAACAGAACTCTAAGAAAACTGACATTTTCTAACTCCCGGCGCGATTCAAAGTGTGAACTCGAAAAACATACTTAATATGCATTAGATCTTAACAACCACAAAATGTAGATACGTCATCTAGAGTCAATTTACAAACACTGTTAAAGGGACAAAAATGCCAAAACAATTTAATTATTCAAATAGCGTCTTCAGTTAATGAAGTTACTAAATTAGATATCTTTAACTTAGCATATTTCTGTTTCGCCTCTAACGCAAAGAATATTAATCAATAAAGACGAATTTTCTGTGTGACCTACACTTAGGAGATGTTCCCAGGTTTTTTGTTTTTGTTTTTATTTGTTGTTGTATTTTGTTTTTTTTTTTGTTTTTTTTTTTTTTTTCGTAACAAACGGAATCTTCCTCCTTATATATATAGCAGGAGTCCATTTCAAAAATTTTATGGTTGTGTCAGGCTGTATTTTCTTCAAAATTTGTTTGAAAATTGCTTAACTGTTTGCAAAAATTGTAGGCCCTGATCGAAAGCCGCATTCAGCGGCGTCTGATCTGGTCCTGCACTATTTGCCATAGTACTCGTTTAGGGATGTCTGAAATGGGTTAATATACCACGCTACACCCGGACAGAAAAACTTATCCTCCTCGGATACTTCAGTCCCAGAGTGGGCATAGAGCACCATACCTGTAAAGGAATGAGTAGGAAATTGCAGTAGCAAATGCCTCCTCCTTTGGAGCAGAGCACCAACAAGCTGCTGATCACTAACATAGTCTTCCGTCTGCCAGTTCGTAACAAGACATCATGAAGGCATCCTCGCTCCAAACGCGGGCATCTCACTGACTATGTCATAGGGTCGAAGGAAGGGCAGACAGGACTCGAGAGAGACAAAGCCTGTGTGTGGTGAAGACTGATGGATAGATCACAGGGTTGTCAGCAAACTCAACCCGCGCATTCAGCCTGCACGGTGACCACAAGGCAAGAAAGTGCCCGCGAGACTGGATGTCTGTTTGCTGATACAAGACAGCAAGAGGCAGAATAGAAGTGAAGCCAATGCTCAGGATTCGATACAATTAACCCACAGTCCCATCAGAGACACCAAAGGGAAAGAAACACAAACATGAAATAACTAGACCCTAATGGAAACATCAATAGCGAAAGCCAAATGGACAGTTACTTTCCCACAAAATGGCCAACTGACTATCCAAAAAAAAAAAAAAAATAAATAAATATAAGCGAACAGTCAAAGAAAAACCATAACAAAAATAAACCGCGACAGAAAAACCGCCTTAAAAATGTCAGTGAAACGAATTTCACTGCGCGCTTAAATCGATTTTACGCAGCCGCAATCCTCGCCCTTACTTCCGTCGCGCTTTAGACAACTAATGTGTTCAATCCGCTTGAAGGCCTCCTAACTCATGATGGCATCATCTCAGAGAACACAAAAATCAAACTATGAGATTTGCAGCAAAATAGGAGTGAAGGTAGTGAAGGAATCGATACAATTAACCCACAGCTCCCAAAAGAGGCACCAAAGGGAAAGAAACACAAACATGAAACAACTAGACCCTAATGGAAACATCAATAGCGGGAAGCCAAAAGGACAGTTACTTTCCAACAAAATGGCCAATCGGATGTTCAAAACAAATAATGTAAGTGATACACACACTCAAAGACAAGCCATAACAAAAATAAACTACGACCTATGAACCGCACTTGAATGGTCAGTAAAATGGGAGATTA
Organism: Lucinisca nassula; assembly: GCA_963580285.1. NCBI lineage: Eukaryota > Metazoa > Mollusca > Bivalvia > Lucinida > Lucinidae > Lucinisca > Lucinisca nassula. Next base: position 75,943,070 of record OY757024.1, on the reverse strand, counting down.
AATCGATTTTACGTGGCCAAAATCCTGGCCCTTACTTCCGTTGCGATTTAAAAACTTCATCTACGTCTACGATATCTGCAGCGAATTAGATGCTGTGAAACTCAGCTCAGACGATCCAGAAGAGAACTGGACATTCGTCAGAGACCCTGTTTACTCTTCAGTAATGGATTCCATGTGACAAGTATGTCGTAAACACCACGACTGGTTTGACGAAACTGACAAAGAAATTCAGGGATTCCTACAAGAGAAAAAACATAAATCTCAAGGCTTATCTCAGTGATACCAGCCCAGTATCTAATAAGGCCGCCTATTCAGATATATGCAAGAAATTCCAGACTAGGCTCAGAGATACGCGAAAATCCTGGCTGAGCAGAAAGGCTGATGAAATCCAGTCCTTTGCTGATAGAAATGGTATGCAGACGTTCTATGATACACTGAAGTTAGTTTATGGTTCCAAGAGCTCAGGAAACACCGCTCTTCTCAGTAAGGATGGGACTAGTCTTCTGACTGACAAAGAGGATATTTTTAAAAGATGGGCTGAACACTTTGAAAGTGTTCTTAATCGGCCATCATCTATCAATGAGGACGCTATCAACAGACTACCTCAGGTGGAATGTAATCTGCTGATAAATGAGTTCCCAACCATTTCGAAAAGCATGAAAGCAACTAATTTCTGTCATCTGGCAAGACTCCGGGATCAGACGCAATACCTGTTGAGATCTACAAAGCAGAAGGCACATCATTTGCCAATAAGTTGACAGTATTCATATTATGTGAAGAAAAGAAGACATACCCCAGGAATTCGAGGATGTGTCAGTTATCCACCTATCCGAACGTAAATGGAATGCTCAGGTCTGCAAAAATCATCGTGGTATCTCTTTAGTGTCAATTGTTGCGAAGGTCCTTGCAAGAGTCCTACTGAACCGACTAAATGAACACTATGAACAGTCAGGACCTCTCAGAAAGCCAATGGTGTATCAGAAAGGACATAGGAACTATGTCATGCTCTTCACAGCAATGCAGCTTCAAGAGAAATGCCAAGAACAGAACGTGGACCTCTACATGACCTTTATTGACCTTACCAAAACATTTGACATAGTCAGCCGTGAGGGTCTTTGGACATTTATGGTAAACTTGGCTGTCCAACCAAGTCCATAGCAGTGGTACCGCAGTTTCGCGATGGTATATATGCACGGGTCTAAAATGGTGGTTAGTTTCCTGATCCATTCCCTGTGACAAATGGAGTCAAACAAGGATGTGTAGTAGACCGAACACTGTTCCACGTGAACAGCAAGAACTGCTCTGCCGTGCTTACAGATGCTTTCCAGGATGGTGACAATGGTATAACTATTAGAGCCCCGCCAAGCGAATTTGTGTCTTCGAGCATTTCGTCATGACAAATTTTAACTGTGCATGCCCAGCCATTCAGAGGGGCCAGGGATATGGCTTTCTGTCTGAAGGTTCCTCTTGATTCACTGCTTGTATGAGCGAGCAGCGAAGGTTCTGGTGAGACTGCGCGGATACGCAGGCTCGCCTGAACCTTCGCTGCTCGCATAGGCGATAAGTACCAAAATCGCTTACGGGGCCAATTAGGTATCTCTTTTATGGGAAGCTTTTCAGCCTAAGAAGGTTGCAAGCCAAATCAAATGTGGGGGCAGCGATATTAGATGAATTCCTCTTTGATGATGACATGGCAAACGGTGCTACAACAGAAGAGAAGATTAAAAAATGTGTAGACGACTGTTATGACTTATGACTTCTCTGACCTCAAAATCAGCATAAAAACAACCGAGGTGGTCTATCAACCAGCACCTTGGCAAACCTTTCAAGGATCCCGTCATCACAGTGAAAAGTCAAAGACTGCAGGAGGTAGATATGTTCATCTATCTTGGGAGCATACTGTCAAGAGCCGTGCATATTGATTACGAAGTCAATGCGAGGATTGCCAACGTTAGTGCAACATTTGACCGACTAAGGGGTAGTGTTTGGGATCGAAGTG